>OY796661.1:0-1204318 GCA_963680705.1 Rhagium mordax | reverse complement strand
ATGGGTTTCGTAATATTTGGTGAATATGAACGTTATCGGTCCAGTTTCACATTGCGCGCATTTTCTGCTGAACAATCCCCGTGAAAATACCGACAAGTGTTCCAAAGAAACCCAGTGTCGTTTTGCTCGATTTTGGATTGAATTTCCTTTTGCTTTGGAAACTATGATTTGATTTTTCTCAAAGCTCGAAGGTTAATTAAGCAGAATTTTTATTTTTCTCTGTGGCATTTAAAAAAGTTGGTAATGTCTTCGATAAATTGATTTGTTAGGTATTTGTCATATTTTTCTCTATCTCGTTAAATTTTTTGAGAATTTAGTAGATAGTTTTTTCTCGTTACGAATTTATATGTGCGACGATGTAACGGAATTTAAAAATCGTCGATATAGAAGGCTCTGTCTTCCCAACGAAACGAGATATCGAACTACAGTTTACGACAATCGATTCGTCATATTTTTCTCTATCTACTTGAATTTTTTGAGAATTTTAGTAGATAGTTTTTTCTCGTTACGAATTTATATGTGCGACGATGTAACGGAATTTAAAAATCGTCGATATAGAAGACTCTATCTTCTCAACGAAATGAGATATCGCACTACAGTTTACGCCAATCGATTCGTCATATTTTTCTCCATCTACTTGAATTTTTTGAGAATTTTAGTAGATAGTTTTTTCTCGTTACGAATTTTTATGTGCGACGATGTAACGGAATTTAAAAATCGTCGATATAGAAGACTCTATCTTCTCAACAAAATGAGATATCGAACTACAGTTTACGCCAATCGATTCGTCATATTTTTCTCTATCTACTTGATTTTTTTGAGAATTTTAGTAGATAGTTTTTTCTCGTTACGAATTTTTATATGCGACGATGTAACGGAATTTAAAAATCGTCGATATAGAAGACTCTATCTTCTCAACGAAATGAGATATCAAAATACAGTTTACGCCAATCGATTCGTCATATTTTTCTCTATCTCGTTAAATTTTTTGAGAATTTTAGTAGATAGATTTTTCTCGTTACGAATTTTTATGTGCGACGATGTAACGGAATTTAAAATCTGTGAATTTAGAAGGCTCTGTCTTCCCAACGAAACGAGATATCGAACAACGGTTTACGCCAATCGAATCGTCATATTGGTATTTGACACGTAAAAATAATTTAATTACATAACAAGGCGCATGGGTGGCATGATAAAAGGGTGTGTTAAAGACGTAGGAACAATGCAATGTGGGTTAACTAGATTAAATAGGTTTATAATTAGAAAAAAAACTTCCTGCTTAAAACCGCATCATATGCGCATACTATTTATGTTTATCGCTGATTTAGCATTTTAGGTTGGATTGGACTGAAATAAATGACTGTGAAGAGGAAAATCCGAATTCTGAATCACATCCATACATACATAATTAAGGCACTCATAAACAAACGTTACCCTAGTTTTATCCAGCATGTCATTAAGGGTCCGTCACGCATGCATACGAGCTATAATTGAGAAACAATGCACCAACTCAAGTAATAAATTGCACACGCAAATTATAAAGTTTGTGGAAGAATCGAAGTATCCATTATAATTGCAAAGTGGCACCAGTTATAAACAATAAAATTCTCGTTGGCAAGGGTACAGAAGTATTGGGATAAAAAAAACCGCTTAAACAAATTTTAATTTTTTCTTTCACAGTTTTATGTAGTAAGGATCATAGAATTGCGCTACAAAAAGATTTTTGTATTTAAATGCATACCAAGCCTACTTTTTAAATAACAAAATTAAGAAAACGGCTTTGCTGCGGAATGTGAAATTATGTTTTCTTCAATTGTATGTAACATTTTTTATCACAAGATAAATATTTAATTTTCAATATCGAAACTTCTAATACGGTGTTAATAACACTTATTTCGCAGTGAAGCGGACCCGTAAATGCGTATCACTAGCACAGTCATTTCTTAACCAGTTATAAAATTTGCACGCAGATCAGTAGCTACGTGCTTCTCATATTAAAATTAACTTTTCAGAAACTTTTTTTGTTAAAAAACAAGAGGTATGTGGCATCTTAAAACACAGATTTTTTTATGGTTCAAAACCATAAATCATACTGATTTAAGTCCGTTCCAAGCGAAATAAATTACGCAGAAGACACGAGGCACATTTCGAACACCTCAACGATGCCATACTTTATTAATTTTGTACCAATAAACATTACCGGAATATAAATAAATGTTCTCAGAATATACAGCGCGCAGAAACTTTTTCAATAACTAATTTCGCTGAATGTTACAACAAAAAGTCAACGTCCACTCCAAGCTCATTAGAATATTTATAAGAGAATTCGTCCATAATACAATCCGTTTGCCTGGCGGATGTTCTTTTTTAAGGTACTCCATTTTGGTCTATGAATATTTAAATGAGCGTCGTTTAAGAACAATAAAAAATGTGGCATATCTAAAAATAGCGGCGGCATTAAAATTCGCGTTGCTTGGTAAGTGGTCTGCAAAGGATTTGAAAGCATTAAAAATGGCTAGAGTATCCGTGCAGAAGTGCAGGGGCGCCATAGCTCAAAATAAGATATACGCCTGTAGCAGGTGACGAAAATAAAAAATAACGGCAAAGTGAGAAATCGCAGTAGATCAACTCGGGGATATTTGTGACGTTAACAGTTCCCCAGCTCTAATCTCGGTGAATAGGGGATTTGTGTCCGAGTTTTTTCAGGTTTTTGGATTTGGGAATTTTTTTCCGGCGCAGCTATACCCACCTCTGTGCTAGAATAATTTATTAATAAACTAAGAAAATCGTGATGTCAGAAATTTGAATTTTATAAATTTCGAATGTTTCTAGAAACCGGATTGCGTTTCGTTTACGGCCTCTGCGATACGTGCAAGCAATCATACATGCCGTGCGCCTTTTGTTAAATCAGGATTCAGGTCCACTTACGTAACTGGCAAGTAACAATGCGCTTTACATTTTAAATTAAAATTCAACGTGTCGAAAAGCATGCAGTGAACGCCTTTAACCTTGAGTTGTTAGAGGTTCGCAAGGAACAAGGATGTCATGGGGGACACCTCATCCTGTATATATTACCCAGGACCGGGCTCATTCTACATCTGTTATGAATTTTGGCATAGTTCATATAACGGAGTATTTAAAAAAAATAAATTAAGTCTCTTAAGTGATTAAATCCGTTCATTACGGTCCTGGTTTTTTACTTAATTTAAGTTTTAGAGCTGAAAATATTGTTCAAATCAACGAGTGTCATATACCGTTGGAATCGGGATGAAAAATACTAACGAATTTAGGAAAAACAATGTCAGGTCCGTATTTGAAAAAACAAAGTTTAGGGTGGCCCCGGTCTGGCGAAACGTTTTATTTAAAATATTTTAAGCCTATGTTGTAGAACTGGAAAAATTGCAATGAACAAGTTCTTTTTGTTTTGATATCTCTTCAAACAAAGCTAGAAAAAAACAATAATGAAAACTCAAAATTTTGTTTTTTTTTTTAATTTTTTAAAAACTAAACAAGATATTCTTGATTTCATCACGGCATATTAAATTGCGCAACTTTGCCCCCATTTAGCCAACTCTCTATCTCTTACCGCTTCAGAGATTCCAATGGTGAGCATCGGATTTGACTCACCCTGTATGCGTATTGTCGTCTGTCGATTATTTATTTAATTAATTAATAATATTGAATGAAAAATTGTGGTGGTTGATGCAGCGCTGGTGCTTAAATTTTGGCACCACTCGGGTAGCTGCAGTGAAGATACGGTAATATCCAGGGATCTAGGATAAAATAGACATCCAGCAATAATAATATAATGAGATTTATTAACATAAAAAATATACATCAAAATTGGTTTTTGTTTTGCCCAATAGCCCAGTAGGCTAAGCCGATCCTGTCCATATTTATTTCTTAATAATACGCCGATGGTGCTTATAGTACTTATACAGTTGTTCTCGGTTCGTGATTTGCCTATGTAATGGCAGATTTGTCGCCCCTTTTGGCGTCGCAATTTTTTTTATCGTGCCCGCTTTCAACATGCCCAGCTTAATCCTTGGTATTGGCTTTATTTGGTAGACGAAATTAAATATTGAGGTAGGATATTACGTTCAGGACGCCGTGTTGATGGAAAAATATTAAAATTCGAAGTTCGATATGCCCGGTCGTAAAAATTACATCATATTGTTATGCAATGTGATTGAGCAGAGTGCAAAATTAAAAATTGCCGATATTTCCAGTGCACTTTATAAGGCAGCTAGTGCAACAAATTTAAAGTAGAAAGTTAGTTCGTTATGTAAGTAATGACACACCGAGTGACACACAGAGTAAAAATATTTTGAATAGAACGCTTCGCCAGACCGGGGCCACCCTCAACTTTGTTTTTTCAAATACGGACCTGATATTGTTTTTCCTTAATTCGTTAGTATTTTTCATCCTGATTCCAACGATATATGACACTCGTTGATTTGAACAATATTTTCACTTAAAACTTAAATTAAGTAAAAAAACAGGGCCGTAATGAATAGATTTAATTACTTAAATACTTAATTTAAGTTTTGGAACTGAAAATGTTGTTCAAATCAACGAGTGTCATATATCGTTGGAATCAGGATGAAAAATACTAATTAATTAAGAAAAGGCAATATCAGGTCCGTATTTGAGAAAACAAAGTTGAGGGTGGCCCCGAACTGACGAAACGTTCTATTCAAAATATATCTCTTCAAACAAAGCTAGAAAAAAAAACAAAAAAAAACTCAAAATTTTTTGCCCCCATTTTTCCAGCAAGAGTGGTGATCATCCATAATGGACGATAGTTTATACACTAGACAATTGATTATGTAACGAAATAACAAAATTTAGGGTCAGTATTGTCGTCTGCATATTCGACCTGAATTGGATGCCATTTTTGCAGTCTAACCTCAACATTATATGCATACAATAACGGAATTGAATTTTTATATTATTGTGTATTGTTTATTTAATTAATGCCGGATTCTTTTGGCAGCCGGGGTTTATTATTATACAAATGAGGTGCATGACATGCGATGAGTCAATTTTTGCGTAATATATGTGAATTTCAAATCAAAGGAATATTTGGGAAAACATATTTTTGATGCTTCAACCTAATATCTCAGTAAAAATAGGTTGCAGCGCCCGACTAAATGAAAAATGAGAAAATTAGAAAAATTACCAGAAAAATCGTGCTAATAATTTTTTCCATGGCTACAAAGGATGTCGAGAGCATCGTCGCAAAAATAAGAGACGGACGGAGCAGAATACCCAGCTGTCGGCGCTACAAATTGCGTGCGCTCTTTGTGAGAAAATGTAATAATTTCTGTAATATTTATTAAGTCCATTCCGAAGGCAAAGAAAAATTGAGATTATTGAGTTTTTTTTTAAGAAACTTTGAATCGATCGATCGCAAGTCTTTTGAAGTCCAAATTTTCGAAAAGGTTGAATAAGTTGAGTTTTGTTTGAGTTTTAAGCAATTTTTCTTGTACCATGTTTATTACATGGTGTCCATTTAGTGTTACCTCGAAATATTGTGCAAACAACGACCAACTTTTTAAAAACACTTGTACAGGGTGATCGTTTTAAGTGCCTCGCTCGATTTTCCTGCTTTATTCTTCACCTAGGAAAAAAATTCAAAAATCATACTTGTGTACTTTTTTCCGATGAATCCGATTCCGAAAAGATAAAAACAATGGAAAGTCAAAGAAAAAAGTTATGGCCGAAAATCTGAAAAAGAAAAAAATATACACCCTGTATATTAATGCGGAAATGGATATTTGACATTTCACTGATTGTAAATGTGTATCAGATATATATATTTTTCACTTCCGGTTTGACGGGAAATTGTTTTAATTTTTTTATTTTAGGTGATACACCCTGTATATTGAGCTCAGTTTAAAGAACATTTCTTTCTGAATTCAGCAATATATAACATATTATCATTGTCTTTCATATTTAATACGATATTGGGGTTTAAATTTAAAATAACACAAATATATGTTATGAAATAAAGTCATCCATGAAAACAAACAAAAGCATTTAAATTATTTTTCATTTATTTCAAAAGCTAAAGAATATAAGTTATTATGCTATATCTTCTTTTGTTTTTGAAATAAACAAATAATTTAAAATGCTTTTGTTTGTTTTCATGGATGACTTTATTTGTGTTATTTTAAATTAAAACCCCAATATCTTATTAAATATGAAAGACAATGGTGATATGTTATATATTGCTGAATTCAGAAAGAAATGTTCTTTAAACTGAGCTCAATATACAGGGTGTATCACCTAAAATAAAAAAATTAAAGCAATTTCCGGTCAAACCGGAAGTGAAAAATATGTATCTGATACACATTTACAATCAGTGAAATGTCACATATCCATTTCCGCATTAATATACAGGGTGTATATTTTTTCTTTTTCAGTTTTTCGGCCATAACTTTTTTCTTTGACGTTCAATTGTTTTATCTTTTCGGAATCGGATTCCTCGGAAAAAAGTACACAAGTAGGTATGGTTTTTGATTTTTTTTCCTAGGTGAAGAATAAAGCAGGAAAATTGAGTGAGGTAATAATCACCCTGTACAAGAAAGTATAATTTTCGTTGCCAAGTTAAGATTTTTTCCTGATGTACTTCAAAAATAAAAATCTTTGAAAATAGCCCTAAACCGTTTCTTTTTTTTACAATCGTTTAATTTGCCACCGTCAAATCTAACGCAATTTTTTCGATTCCTTCGTTATGACCCCGTGGAACGAAGAAATTTTCGATGCACCGCGCTCGCATACCGGCCACTGAGGTAAGCAAGACCGGATCCTCTCCCCGCGCCTCGCCACTGTCTTGTAAAGGTCGTGCGATTATGAATGAACCTACCCCTCCCCGCGCGTACTCCGTGCGTATCCCCACCCCGCCCGGCTTCTCGTTCATGCTGTCCCCACCCGTGCGGCCGAAGGCGTGTGTGCTTTAGTTGTAAATTCGAAAGCGATCGGACTGTCTGCGGATTCATTCAGTTTTACTTTTGCGCAGTTGTTTCGGTTCTTTTTTTTCAGTTTCCGAGTTTTTCGCGTTGCACGTTCGTATAACATGGATTTTGGCTGTGTTGTTCTGTGTGTTGTGGCTTGGCTTCTACCTGGGCACTAACGTAAGTTTTGGGTGGCTGGGTTAGGCGTGTGAAAGTGGAAAGCTGGCGTTTTATGAATGGACCTTTTCGAGTGTAGCGGTCTCGCGAAGGTCGCGGGTTGATTGCTATGCAAGTGCGTGGATGCGATTTGATACCCCTCGGTTTACGTTATTTGGGTAGGCCGGGGTGATGATTTGTCTAGGAGTCATGGGAAAAAAGCTGCGTAATTAAAGGATCAACAAAATGACGCCAAGAAATCCTTGATATGATTTTTCATTTTCGAGTTATTTTGATAACACTGAATTTTGGAATTTTTTGTTCCATTTTTTTTTTTCGTTCATTAAGAAGTTAGAGCGAAACTGACAAAACGTCTTCATAGCAACTGCGTTATCAATTTTTTTAATCGACGTTTCGTCTTCGAGCAACCATCATCAACTTCATTTTCTTAAATACGGTCCTAAATTTTTATTCTGAATTCAACATATGATACCACACATTATGATTTAATTACGTTTCGAGCCCGCTTTGGCCCTTGAAAATTTTAAGGTACGGTCCTGTTTTTTTTCTTAAAATTCGCGCCAAGTTTATTTAAAGTATAAATTTGATGCGTGAGACCATAATAAGCTAAAATCGAGGCTAAAATCTTGTTCAATTGTCGAACACTTTATGGAAATAAAAAATTTCGTTAATTACCCCTTAATTGGCGATTTATTCAGCGGTTTGGAAACACAAATTAAAAGTGCATGTACCGATTACACGATACAGCAATAAAAAATGGGATATACAAATCGCTTCGGGTCGTAATATGAGTAGCTCGACGAGAGGAGGCAGTAAAACGAAGCTTTTATAGTCCTTAATATTAATTAATTACGTCTATCGTTAGTTTCGGATACCATGTTGTAGTTTTATAGCCCATACAAGCAATAACAGACCGGAAATGTTGCTGAGATTTTAATAACTGCCCATCATTAATCTCAAATTTAAATTAGGAATTTTGTTTAATGTTATTATTTACTGGCTATTAGTCAAAATTATCTTGGGAACACCTGGGTGTTTGTAATTAATTAGCATTTTTATTAAATTTCAACAGTTGCTACCACTTTTTATGTACATGTTACCCATGAAGAAACATGGTAGTTGCCGACAGAAATGACCGTTCATTATCTTAATACCGATTCGTAACAAATTGCTTCAGCATAAATTGGAGCAGGTAGGATGAAAATATTATAATTATTATTATTATTGTCGAGGGATATTTTCTATCTATAACACCCAGTATAGATAACCCAATGGCGCAAACCAGCACGATATCTCATTCCGTTGTGGTGATAGAGCCTTTTAAATCTACGGATTATTTAATTTTGGTAGATCGTAGCACAAAAAAATTCGTGAAGAGTGCAAAGACGATTTGGCCCAATTCCAAGTGCAGCCAAACAATTAGCTCCAGCTAGCTACAGCGTGGTTGTGAATTCGGTGAAGCCTTGTTTTAGGGTACTGAGATAATATTGAGAGCAATATAAGGGCGCCAGAGTATTTATAACTAAATACACAAAAGTTTATCGAAGACACAATTAGGTATTTACTACATAAACTAGAAAGAAAAGAAAGCTGTGAATTTAACAAGTTTAATCTTACAAATTCTTTACAATAATCAATGACTCAGAACTAAATATAATTAAAAATATTGAAAATATGAACAAAAAATAGGAATAAAAATTACAATTTAACCAATTTCTCTGTCTGTCTGTTTTACTGTTGTAAAGGCTTATTTCACGGGAATGAACTGAGACGGAAGGGGTTCTCCTAGTAGTGATGAATCCTGCGAGTACCCGAGGTTGATGAAAAGGTTGCGAGATCCTGTCTCCACACTCTTGCTCAGTCCAGAGTGTCCAGGTTCCAACCAAATTTATTACTTTTCGGGAACACCCAATATCTCCTTACTTCTGATGTTGTTAACTCAGTATCGATTTCCAGTAAGTCAAATTTCCAGAAAGCCAGATGTTATGGAATAAAGACAGAACAGTTGAGAAAAGGAAATAGAGAAATAAAACTAGGTTGAAAATTATTTCAACTAGTGGTAGATGGAAAAATAACAAAGTTCCGGCAATATAGTTAAATTGCTAGATAAAATTCACGAAATTAATATTTCTTAATATTACAATAGAAAAAAATTGTCAAAATGGCACAACAAGATATTAGAATTTGTAAAATTACCAAATTTACATAAAAATACGGTATCTGACACCAATTACTAAAAAAATTTAATTACTAACAAAATAATACTAAAATTCGAACACAAGAATTTAGTAAGGCAAAACTTCACTATCAGTTCGTTAACAAATAACCTAACTTGATTGAATTTGTCCTATAGGTTGAAAACCATGAGGAGACTGTAATTTTTAAAGGACTATAATTTAATGTCAGATTTGTACGGGACAATTTAAACTTAGAAACGTTAATGAAGTAATAACTCTACAGATTCAGATATTTAATATTAATAACAAAATAATTGGTAACAATAATCACAATATTGAAATAAAATCGAAATTTTAGCACACATAAAGATTTCTAATTAATATTTTACTAATAGTTTAACGGTAAGAATAACAAAAACTAATATCTGAAATACCGATAATGTCTTTCGCTTTCAGACGGACAAAAATGAATGAACTTATGCCTAATTCAAAATGGCAGGAAATACGTCAAACCAAGGTAAATCTACACTCTTGTAACTTACACGAAAATTAAGGAATGAACTAATAATAATAATTTGTCAATAATAAAATCGATATAGAACTGTGATAGCGTGAATAGGATGAAAAAAGGAAACCAGAAAATCGGACTTCTGTCACATCCGAAGCAAGTGATCAAATGTACTACAAATTGATTAATTCAAAGAGAAGAAAAAAAATGCCATAGATCACTTACCCCGTATGCTTTGGAAGCTCCTGGACAGAAATCTGTAGCTCTGGACAGTAAATAAATTCCGCAAAAACCTAAGTCTCAAGTGGACTTCCTTCACTATCCAAAACCAGTGTAGTTTTCCTTTTTCCAGCTCATATGAACCACAGTAGAACCTAAGAACAATAAAAATCCACACAGAAATTGTTCTATGTACGAAATAACGATAATCTGCAAGTTTCACTTACAGCGATAATTTATACAATTTAAATATTGTATAACGTGTCAATTAACAATAATTGAACCACGAAAACGTCTACTTTAGACAAGATACGGTAAAACGGAAAAGGGAATACCCATCCACGTGCTTAAAAAAAACAGTGCTACTAGGTAATTATCTGAAAATAATCCAAAATATGGAAATAATACGAAATAGGTAATTATTTTGACAAATTATTATTTTTACTATAGCACAATAAAGCTGAAGCAATAATTAATAAGCAAATTTTATGAATAGCGATATTTAAGCGACTACAAGAATGTATGACTTACCTAGGTAAAATTCAAAAGGCAAAAGACGCTCTCTCTAGCCCGGAACGAGCCTCGTTCACAACGTTCATCCGCTGTGGCGTTTTTGTTGTATTTTTTCTACGACATACCGATCAAATGCGAATACAGGGTTATTCAGTTGTGAGGAGTCATATTTTGATACGCAAAATAGAAACTATAACCTGCTGTAACGAATTGCAACTTAAATCGTTACAAGAGAGATGACTGTCTTCGAAAATTCTAAAAAAATTCATAGGGATAGAAAAAAATGTAACAAATCGAATGGCGCCAACCACAACACACTGTCTCATTCCGTTGTGACTGTGGAGCCTTTTGAAACTACGGATTAATAAATACCGGTATATCATCGGCCATCGCACTAAAAAATTCATAGCAAAAGAACTGTCTTAGAAAATTCATGGAGATAGAGGAAAATCTCATTTCTTTGCGAATAAAGAGCCTTTAAAACATTTTCCTGGCCATAACTATGATGATGATTTCCGAGATGATTTCATTCATAGAAAAAAAATGTTATGTAATTATTTTTTTTTTATATAAATCTCCGTAGTTTTCAGGTGCACGCAAATTTGCTGAAATGCTCGTACGTACGTTTCATTCCAATTTTTCGTGGCGTTGTAAGTGCGGTCGATCTGCGTTCAATTTTAACGAAAATAATCAAATTCGAGACGCAATACCATATGCCGAGCACATGGAAAAAATTGCCGGCTACGTTCCAAGTAAAATCGAGAAAAGCAGTCAGTTTATCAAGAATATGTAACATTTATTTTTCTTACGTATACACGTCTTTATGCATACGTTGTTACTGTCTACTTCGAGACGTATGCTCGCATAAATTTCCATAAAATTGTAATTAATTTTATAACGCTAACGCACGGGATATAATAAAAAAAATATAATAAAAGAACATAAACCGCCGTAAGTACCGCTAGCAAGAACAAAGGTAGGAAATGGAGGAGAACAATACGACAAATGGTTTCTTTTGTAGAAAAGTAGATGATAATGTATTGTTCTATTAGATATACTATTGTCAACGAAACGATCCGTGTTCCATATTTTTATGAACAAAGTCTTGTGGCTATAGTTCGTCCACCGAATTCGCGCTGTCATCCTTGTCTATGCTGCATAATCTACCGGCTCAATATTTGCTTAATTTCAACTGTAAATGCATGCAATTTTGTTATAAAGCACTTTTCCCACACTGCATTATGCTGTTGTAAAAATCCATTGTGCAAATTTCAGTACGTGAGAGAATAAAGTAAAAGTTTATTTCAATTCGTGCAATACTTGAATCCGAGAAATCCGAGATATTACTTAATGTCTTGCGGAACTATTGTTATAAAAATAGAATGCACCACAAATCATAATGGCTATCGCCGAGGTTATTGCTCCGTGATAGGAAACAAAAACAAAGTAAAGTCCCAAAATTATGTAAGGTGAGAGTCAGATGACCAATATCTCAAAAACGGCCTTTCCAAACATAGGCAAATATATTTTTGAAATCAGAGAAATGTGCTCTTTAAACATGTTTCATTTAAAAAAAAATGAAGCTTATGCAGCAATATTACATTTCCGATGTTAATTTGTTTTTTCTGACAGCGAATTCTAAAAGTACACAGTAAAACATAAATTTTTTTAAATAATTGCTGCAAGTGGGGTGTCAATGTATGAGGAATGACCCTGTACAATCAGCCTGCAGCGTAACCGGACTTTCCCCGCTTCTTAAAAATGGAATTGCGAAAAAAGCCGTTATTTATGCATACCACGCAACCAATAAATTAATTTTGCCATGTAATTATGGTATTGCGTTTATAGTGCTTCGCAAATGAGTCATTAACTTCCAACTCTATTAGCGTCATACGCAGAACGATGCGAATCTCGTTACGTTCAATTAATGTTTTGTGGAAGAAGCCCACAACAAGACGCAGTTTGTTTAATTTGTCTGTAATTAAGAACGTATATCGAAAAACAAATGGATTTCCAAAAGGAAAAAAAATGTTTTTTCAATATCTGAGGAACTAATAAAAATCATAGTGGGCATAATCCAGATGCTCCTCTAGATCATTCCACAATTCTCTAGCTTCCTTATTCGTTTTCCTACCATTGAGGCCATCTCTGGAACGATTGCTGATAGCCTGGTTGTCTTCTATTTAAAAATTTTCTGTTATATTCTCTTAAAAACCTTCTACCATTACAGTAACCATAAATGAAATGTATATCAGCACACTCTTTTTTTTTTTAACGTAATCAATTTCGATTGATTTATTGCCAGCGAATTAGAAAACATAAATTCGTAATATGCAATAAATGGCAAAAGAAAACGTTTCTAAGAGCCAAATCATGTGGGATTAGAGTTGGGTCGATAATAATAACTATCAATTTCACCATTATCCTTCTTTAATATTTCATATACGTTATTTTACAACAATGAAATGCGATTTGCTAAATTGGTTTTCTATGCGTAGGTGTTCGGTTGTAGTAAAAACCTACAGAACAATTATCCTTACTTTTTATCGATAGGACATTTTTACTCTCTATTTTTGCACAAGTCCCACCTACTGAGTTTGGTCTATTATATACATTTAAAAAAAACCATTATACACTCGATTATACATATATATTATACTTTTCGTAGGCAGACGATTTATGACGGTTTTTATACCACCATTGTTACACATTATCTGCAGTTTTTTACTTTTTAAATAAATATTGACTCACATTAGTTTTTTGAAGCAAATATAAGGCTGGCCCACCTCCCGATGATGCCAACTTTAATATAGAAATATGCTTTAGTAAAAAGCATTAGATATTTGATTGTTGAAATGTCCTTCATATGCAGCCACTTTCTCCGGAAATATTCACTCGGAAAAAAGAATTCTTTGTTTTATTTACTTTTTAGTTTTTCATACATAGAATTGTTCATCTAACCAACACTTGACTGCAGTTCAAATTTGAGCACGATCGGACTTACCGTTCCGGAGTTATCGTGCTTACAAGAGATGCGATGGACGGACAGACGGGACAGAGATTTCGAAAATAGTTCAAAATTTGATAATTAATACAATTAAGGTGTAATTGTTTTGCTTTACGGCCGATATTTACAATTTTAGAATGTCGCTGCTAACCAATGTGTTAATCGTCGAATTTTGGACGCCTTTCAAAATGTCCGTCCGTCTGTCTGTCTGTCGCATTTGTTGTGAGCGAGGTAACTCCAGAACGAGAATTCCTTTTGTATTGAAATTTGGACTGTGAGTAAGTTTGAAACTGAGACTGTTTCCGAGATCCCAATGGGGAGAATCGAATTTGGCTCACCCTGTACAGGGTGATCATTTTGATTTTCCTGCTTTATTCTTCACCTAGGTAAAAAATTCAAAAACCATACTTGTGTACTTTTTTCCGAGGAATCCGATTCCGAAGAGATAAAATCAATTGAATGTCAAAGAAAAAAGTTATGGCCGAAAAACTGAAAAAGAAAAAAATATACACCCTGTATATTAATGCGGAAATGGATATGTGACATTTCACTGATTGTAAATGCTTATCAGATACATATTTTTCAGTTCCGGTTTGACCGGAAATTGTTTTA
This sequence comes from Rhagium mordax, assembly GCA_963680705.1. Lineage (NCBI taxonomy): Eukaryota > Metazoa > Arthropoda > Insecta > Coleoptera > Cerambycidae > Rhagium > Rhagium mordax. Next base: position 1,190,146 of record OY796661.1, on the reverse strand, counting down.
ATTTTTTTTATTTTAGGTGATACACCCTGTATATTGAGCTCAGTTTAAAGAACTTTTCTTTCTGAATTCAGCAATATATAACATATCATCATTGTCTTTCATATTTAATAAGATATTGGGGTTTTAATTTAAAATAACACAAATATATGTTATGAAATAAAGTCATCCATGAAAACAAACAAAAGCATTTAAATTATTTATTTATTTCAAAAACAAAAGAAGATATAGCATAATAACTTATATTCTTTAGTTTTTGAAATAAATAAAAAATAATTTAAATGCTTTTGTTTGTTTTCATGGATGACTTTATTTCATAACATATATTTGTGTTATTTTAAAATTAAACCCCAATTTCTTATTAAATATGAAAGATAATGATAATATGTTATATATTGCTGAATTCAGAAAGAAATGTTCTTTAAACTGAGCTCAATATACAGGGTGTATCACCTAAAATAAAAAATTTAAAGCAATTTCCGGTCAAACCGGAAGTGAAAAATATGTATCTGATAAGTATTTACAATCAGTGAAATGTCACATATTTATTTCCACTATATACAGTGTGTATATTTTTTCTTTTTCAGTTTTTCGGCCATAACTTTTTTCTTTGACATTCAATTGTTTTTATCTTTTCGGAATCGGATTGGAAAAAAGTACACACGTACGGTTTTTGAATTTTTTTCCTAGGTGAAGAATAAAGCAGGAAAATCGAGTGAGTCACTTAAAATGATCACCCTGTACTTACTGAAAATAAAAAACGCCAAAAGAATAAAAATATACACATATGACCAAAAATTGTCAGCCGCCGATGCTAAATCGCTTATTGCGCCCGACAGGTGCAGCAAAACCCGAAGACTTAAAAAACTTCCGGATTAGTTCTTAAATTGCCTTTTGGGATGGCTTATTTTACCTGCATTTGTATTCACCAAGCCATAATTGCAATAGGTTAAGCTCTTATACGGTTGCATTTGACTTGGGTTAGTCGAAGCGAACGGATTTAGTAGAATTATCATTTCTTGGGGAGGGTTGGAACCTTTGATGTGGCACTTCCCCAAGTTCGGCGATTATTAATCGGTTTTATCCACCCGATGATGCCAACTTGGTTGGCAAAACTCGTGTCGACTGTTACGTATTCGATGTTTTAGTGTGCAAGGGAACTATTTTAGAGGCAGAATTATCTATCAGCAAAAAAATACACCTTTAAAAAGAAGAAATTGGCCTTCCAATGGATAAAATGAATTACAAGGGGCGCTTCTGAAATATATAAAAAATTTGAGCATCATTTTTACATTTTTTTTCACTTGTCATCTATTCCACAAAACTTTTGGGGACTGCTGTGTGCCCATGTGCCATTTGTCAGCGGTTCCAAACATTTTATTGACAAATCTTACTAAAATATGTGCCCTGTATTTCTGGCATGCATCTTTTGTGTGGTCCGAAGCGTTTTGGCGATTTTTTGCTGCCCTCTCGGAAAACATGCGGGTGCGCCCATGGTAATCGCGCGCGGACCCGTCAGATATTTATTAGGCGATTGTTTCTGAGACGGACCACCTGGTTTTTCAATATTCGCAATTCAAATTAGTCTACCTGGGCTGACGGCAGACCATTAACTTTAAAAAATCATCGGTTGCCCGACATGTGGCGCACAAAAAGAAACAAACAGACACGTGGTTGGTTAGTTTAGGACTAATTTTTACGAGTCCACCCACTCACATCCTGTGCCCGGTTAATATACGGCCGGCGAGCGCGGCGGACGCTGGACACTGAACAGAATCGTATTATTATAAATATTTATGTTATTTCATGTTCGCCGAGCCATGATCAATTGCTTTTGGTGCTTGATTATATCAGGACTTAATTTAAAAACATCCAAATATGAATATCGTTTTTAGGATAGGATTTTAGAATGGACGTCTATGCTCCTGCATGCAATAAGACCAAAACCGCTGCGTAAAATTCCTGTCCCAAACAAAATAAAAGGCGAAACACTGGCGAAGATGTGTTTGTGGGTTGATATACACATCACCTTCAGTGACTTTGCGTTTTTTTTTGGCTGTCGCTGTTAAATTACCGGATGTTATCCTCATTAAAAAATAATAGACTATCGACCGTAAAATTCACGATCCATCAGGGATGAATGGATTTAACACGCCCGATTATGCTGTGTGTGTGTATATTTATAATTTAGACGTAAAATTGAGACTAAGATGAGGTAAATGCGCCAATCAGAATTCGATATGATTTGGGTCTACACAGGGTTTCAAAAATAGTGCGCTTATTAAAATGGCTGATGGCACTCATCATTTGCGACAAAATATAACGATACAAAATCAAAAAAAATTTGTTAAAGCAACAAAATTATTCCACTGAAATAAATATCAAGTCGCTTCGGTTTTAGGCACTCCACTCGGTTCATCTAGCCAACTAAACCACTTACATCCAGAAAAAAAAAATCTGTGTCAGATTTTCTTCCGCTGCTGCATAAAAGCAGTACGCTCCTTTTCTGTCATTAGAAAGTAAAGCGCTATGAATGGGTGATATAAGTACCGACCGAGCATGCCTGGCATTTAACGTTGTTATTATATTATACAGGCAAATGTCCCGGATATTTTACCACGAATTATTATGGCAAACAATTTCGTACTTCCTGTTGTTAATAGTTTATCGTGAAAAACATTTAAGAATTCCTACCTATGGATTGCTATTTATTATCCTGCGCCGGATTACGTTATTCAATTTCACGGCTAAATTGACGCGCCTGCTTGATTGATCAGATTGGATTGATTTTGATTGATTTGATTTGATCTGATTGGATTGATTTAATTGTATTGATTTGATTGGATTGGATTGGATTGATTTGTTTTGATTTGATTTGATTTGATCTGATTGGATTGATTTAATTGTATTGATTTGATTGGATTGGATTGGATTGGATTGGATTGGATTGATTTGTTTTGATTTGATTTGACTTGATTTGATTTGATTTGATTTGATTTGATTTGATTTGATTTGATTTGATTTGATTTGATTTGATTTGATTCGATTCGATTCGATTCGATTCGATTCGATTCGATTCGATTCGATTCGATTCGATTCGATTCGATTCGATTCGATTTGAATTGGATTGGATTGGATTGATTTGGTTTGAATTGATTGATTGGATTGATTTGGTTGATTAGATTTAATTGAATTAGTTGAATGGATTGATTTGATTAGTATGATTTGATTTGATTGATTTAATTGGATTGGTTTGATTTGATTGATTTGATCTGATATAATTGGTTTGATTAAATTGAGATTGACTTAATCGGATTTAATTGATTTGATAGATTGGATTTTATTGGATTGATCTATATACAATATTAATTGATTTGTCATATAACAAATACAACAATATACCAAATTCTGTACATTCGTTTAGATTCATAACCACTGATTATATCAATATTCAAAGATGCATTAATAAAATCAAAACAAATTCTACTGGCCTAGATGGCATTTCTATTAAAATGTTACTTATAATAAGCACTTATCTGATTGATCATATAACTTTTATAATTAACTCATCCATAACCAGCTCCACATTTCCATCATCTTGGAAACATTCAACTATTTTACCGCTTGCTAAAATAGCTAATCCAACAGAAATCTCTCAACTGCGTCCTATAAGTATTTTACCGACAATGTCAAAAATTTTGGAAATGATAATGCATCAACAAATATCAGAGTATGTTTTAGCACACAAAATAATTCCTCCAATACAATCAGGGTTTAGACCAAATCACAGCACGGCTACAGCTCTTACCCACATTACTGATGATATAATACATAACACCGATGAAAGTAAATTAACCTGTTTGATATTATTAGATTTTAGCAAAGCGTTTGATACACTGGATCACAGTATACTTTGCAATAAACTTATTTTCTTTGGGTTTGATGTGCAATCGGTTACATTTATACGAAGCTACCTTAGCGACAGAACTCAAAGAGTATGTCTGAGATCCAATGTTTCTAACCCGCTTTCTGTTAAGTTCGGTGTCCCACAAGGATCCATACTTGGCCCATTACTATTTTCAATTTATATTTCTGATTTCCATACTGTAGTTACCGCATGTGATGTCCATCACTATGCGGATGACACACAACTTTATTATAATTTCTCTGTTAATGATTTATTTACTGCTAATAGAAAAATAAATGAAGATTTAAATTCTCTTCTAAAAATATCACTTGAACACAAATTGAAACTAAATCCAAATAAATCACAGGTTATATTATTTGGTCCTAAAAAGAAGAGATTAATTGCAAATGATTTGTTGACCATTTCGTTAGGAGATACCGAGCTTCAAATCGTTAATGAATGTAAAAATTTAGGGGTCTGGTTTGATTCAGATTTACGATTTACTAAACATATAAATCAACTATTAAAAACAGCTTACAGTACCTTGAAACAATTATATCCGCAAAGGAATAGTATGAATCAGAACTTAAAGTTAAAGTTGTGTGAATCCCTAATATTTTCAAGATTGTCATATTGTGACGTTCTGTTTGGCTCAAACTTGTTAAAAGTAGATATAAATAGGCTTCAGATGATTCAAAATTCATGCATACGTTTTTCTTACGGAATAAGGAAATTTGATCATATTAGTCATAAATTCGAGGATACTGGTTGAATGAAAATTGATGACATGTATAGATATCACTTTCTGTGCTTTACACATAAGATCTTAATTTCAAATACACCTAGTTATTTATATAACAAAATAGTCAAGTTAAGTAATTTTAATGTTAACAGATCATCTCGAAATAAAAATATTTTATTTATACCAAATCATAATACCACTGCCTTTTCACGTAGTTTTTCATATCTCGCTCCAAAACAGTATAATCAGCTTCCAAATAATTTAAAAAATTTATCGTTAATTAATTTCAAAAAAAGGTTAAAACAATTTATGAGAGACGCTCACTTCTAGTATGGATTAACACACAACAAAAACAAATATGTATTTACTACCTGATTTTACATGAGCATGAGAAAAGCAAAGCATCATTATATTATTATATTATCATTATATATTTATATCTCTTTGAAAATATTTTGCAGACTGAATGTATTTTTATGTTAATTTTTTTTTTCTTGGTTAAGTTGAAAAACAGCTTTAAGCTGAAACTTCGCCTTTCACACTTCTGTGTAGATTATACTTATATCCTAGTAACTATTTATTTTTTTATTTAAATATATATATATATATGTTTTACTTTTATGTATGGATATTTACCTATTATTCAGATATCTTTCTGTTAAATAATGTTATAATGGAAGTTGAATAAAGACGATTATTATTATTATTATTATTATTATTATATATACATTGTATCTCAAATGGTTAAATAAAATTATTATTACTATTAATTTCATTCATTTAATTGATTGGATTGATTCGATTGACTTGATTGGTTCGATTGATTCGATTGATTTGCTTGATTTGATTGATTCGGTTGATTTTATTGATTCGATTGATTTGATTAGGTTGATTTGATTGAATTGACTTGATTAGATTGACCTAATTTGATTGATCTAATTGATTTGATTAATTCGATTGATGCGATTCATTTGATTGAATCAAATGGTTTGATTAATTCGATTGATTCGATTAATTGGATTGTTTTGATAAGATTGTTTTGATAAAATTGATTTGAGTGATTTAATTGAATCGATTGATTTGATTGATTAATTTGATTGGTTCGATTGATTTGCTTGATTCGGTTGTTTTGGTTGATTCGATTGATTTCATTGGTTCGATTGATTGGCTGGATTCGATTGATGTAATTGATTTGATTGATTCGGTTGATTTGATTAATTTGATTTGGTGGATTTGATTGGATTGACTTGATTAGATTGACCGGATTGGATTGATTTGATTAATTAGATTGATGAGATTGATTCAAATGATTTGATTGATTTGATAGATTCGATTGATATATGTAATTGATTCGATTAATTTGATTGTTTTGATTGGATTGACATGATTAGATTGATTTGCTTGATTAGATTAATTTGATTGATTCAATTGTGTGATTGATTTGATTAATTTGATTGATTCAATTGTGTGATTGATTTGATTGATTTGATTGATTCGATTAATTTGATTAATTTGATTGATTCGATTGATTAGGTTGATTTGATTTATTTGATTTATTCGATTAATTCGATTGATTTAATTGATTTGATCTGATTGGATTGATCCTATTGAATTGGATTGATTCGATTGATTGGGCTGATTCGATTGATTGGATTGATTCAATTGAATTCATACATTTATAGTAAACCAAGAGACAAAAAGGGGCAACAACTGTCCTGAAAATGAAAAACCGTTTAGTAGTTTCTCAAGGTTGCACATTTATATCCTGCACAGCCATAACTTTAACGTGTTCGACGTATTGAACCATTTTCTACCTCCGCTTTTACCATGTGACGCCATGTTTGAAATTTCAAACTGGGTTCATCAGTCTACATTTTGCCCTCAGTGTGGTGGTTTAGCAGTCGTCCCAGAGATGGCGTCAGTGGTACGAGAACTAGAGAATTATGTAACAATCTAAAGGAGCATCTAGATTATGCTAGAAGGTATATCTGCAGGTATATAAAGACCAAAATGTCCGCTGCAGGCAGTTTAATATTGGCAAGGGGAACTGAACGCAACAGAAAAGGAACAGTGACTAGTAGTGAATAATAGTGGTGAAAAGTAGTAGTTTGTGACTAATTATTGTCCCCACGTTGGACGCCATAATTGTTTTCGAAATCATAAGGAGTCGAGTCGAATTTATTAAGTTCTAAACGTTACAGGATACACCCTCGTGGAAATCATTACCCACTTGGAATAACCGTTTTATATCGCGGAGTTAAAAATAAATCCCATTTTACGTTTTTCATTACACTCGAGCACCTAATAATAAAGCGAACATCTGCTCTTGCCTTCTGAAATACCATGCCCATAAGCAGTTGGCCTGTAAATCTTGAAAGTTAAGTATTGTGATAATAGGTCTGTTCCAGCAGGCATAAGAACTGTCTCGAACTAGTTCGGAATTTAACTGAGCATGCGCAGTAGCAGATAGGCAACACTTATCGGTCTCTGCTCATGCTCAGTAAAATCCCGAACTGGTTCCGGACTAGTCCTTATGCTGCTGGAACAGACCTAATGTTTTCCTTTAATTTCACAGTCGAGACCTCGTTGACACTCGGCCAGGTGTTGTTTGTTGCTGTCTTGGGACCAAAGGGGTTTACAAGCACAGCTCGAAGCAGTTATTTTACCAACGGCCGTTCGCTAAAGCTGCTGCTAAATTGAATAATATAGGATATTATTTTTTTTAAATTTAAGAATACATTTTAATAATGTAAGTCCGTCTCTGCGTTACCTCGGGTTTGTGTGGGCAGCACTCATTGATCAAATATTCCAGTTACAAAGTACTAGCTGACTTGGAATTATATGAATGAATAAATCGATTATTATTCACTAAAATATAATTTAGTAGGTGCTTTTTTGCATAACACGATTTCCTTGCCGAAATATCGCATATACAGGGTAGGGCATATGTAAGGATTTCCGGAAATAATAGCTTAATGGAGAAATGTTCCAAATAATTTAAGGGAATTTTTTTCTTTGCTTTGTAGGTAGGAGTCGAGTCGAAATCAAGTTAAGTAATAATTGTGTCAAAAATTATTTGTTGTTATAATCGTAGATAAAGTATAGTATTCCACTCGTGGTAATGTAGTAAATAACTCACTTGATGAATTGCAGCACTCGCCTTCGGCTCGTGCTGCAAACTTCATCTGCGTGAGTTATTTACTACATTACCGCTTATCAAATAATAATAATGTTTATTGATCCACTGAGCATATTACAAGCTATGGGGCAAGTCGAAGTAAGGGAGAATGTAATTTTTTTTTTTTAATATTTTGTACCGTTGTAATGCCTGATGCGACATAACGTATGGTGCATGTTTACCTGTTGAGCGGAGATGAATAGAACAACAAAACGCGTAAATTAAACTCCGAAGTATACAATAAAGGATAAAAGGAAACAATCAGCAATAAATTTCGATCTTGTCATCTTTATCTGGCCTTTTTGTTGTCGAATCAAAATTTAAAATTTAATGGATCTTCAATTTCTGTGCGCCCACATTATTCAGGTGTTCCTTTTTATTTCGTTTCGGATATTAATTCCCACGCGGTTGTCTATTTTTAGTTTATATCATAAACGAAATTTATACATATATTAAAGCATTGCAGGATGTTTATGTAATGGTTATCCGTCGTTAAAATCGAACGGAAAACGCCGCGTTGCATTTTTCTCAAGTTTAAGCAACGTTAAAAAATGCTCTGTATTTTTTATTGTCCATTGTTTAATTATGGCCAATAATCCAGCTGATTACGAAAACTTTCGACAAGATATTCCCATTTATCAGTTGAATTAACTTCACAAACTAAAATCCAGAAGGGCCGTATCTGGAGGTTACGGTGGCTATTCTACAGAATTAATTAATTTACAAAATCCTGACACAACTATCGAAAAAACTGAAATTCGTTGTGAAGTCCTGACCTGACTAAGTTTACTTTTACTAAATATGTTAATTATTTGTATTTCGAGCTTGTGGGTGTTAATCAGCCGACTCCCTCGCACCGGGCCCGTCCGGCCCTGTCCCTCAGGTGGGCAGCAGGCACTTAACAGCTAATTGTTGCTACTACTCTTCCTTAATTAAACAAATAAATGCAGAACTACGTCGTACAATAATTCAAAGGAGATAAAGAACGTTTAATTCATTAGTTTTCTGTTGGAGCGGATCCAATCCGGTTAAATAACGTAAATTAAAACAAATTTACCGGCGTGTTTTGATAGATTTCACATGGATGTGAAACCAAAAATCCTAAAATATTTTTTTTGCCACTTTTGCTCACTTAAAACACAGTACTGGCTCCAGATAAAATTATCTGCTTGAAATAGAACCTTCCCTGCTAACTTGCCGCATTCAATGATTTTATTTTGCGTACTGCGTGTATGCCAGCTTTGGGATTGGACGAAAAGTGATCCCTTTTTGTACAAAAAACACATTCGCGTGTTGGGAGCATTTAGGCGGATCCTGCCCTGCGCGCGGTACCAATTTATTCCAATAGAGATAATAAATGTACGCTCCGGTATGGTAATGAGAACAGTGCAGAGGTGTCGTACGCGACATTCAACCTGCTATTCCCATCTCGGTGAAAGACCCGACCTACCCACACCTGCCTACCTTTTGACCAAGTCCGGCCGCTAACATGGGGCACATATGGGCGCTCTCTTTACATAACGTGCCGGTATAATATCGGTATTGCAATGCCGGCGTGAAAAAAGTAGCCCAGGAATTTGAACGCTGGGCCACAGCCCACTCTACTACTAGCCATGCTGAGAATTGTGGCGACACCGCATCTTGCTTACAGAGAAGTCCGGTTAGTTGAATATGCACTCCGCAGGAGAACCCATCTACAGAAACAAAATGTTTTATATCTACTCGGTTTTATAAATTTACCTTCGCTTTTTGGCTGTTTCTGCTCTATAACAAATAATATAATGTGTTATTATAATTTATATTAAGAGGCAAACATTTAAGTTTGCCTAAAATCGTCACTGCGTTTTATCGAGGGATCTAGTTTGTCAGTGACAATTTATATTTTTACAAAAGTTGGCTGAAGTTATAAACAATAATTTATTATACTTACTTATCACCATTAAATAATAACAATCAAATAGTAATAATTATTAATACATACTTACATACACAAGTTGAACATGGACGTGAATTAAAATCTATTTAAAAGTATTGAGTTTTCTCTTTTTGGAGGAAGATGCATTAGAATTACTTGCAGCACTGTGTCTGTTATCATTTCTATTTTTGACATAATCATTTAATAATATATTGGAAAATACTGAACAAAGCATAAATAATAAATCTTTATACTCTCTGCCACAATGGCAAGTTTGAAAAAATTCTACATAAAAATTGTCTGAACGAAGACTAAGTATTGTGAGTTTGCCTAAAATCATTTTTTGATTATCGGTTTTCAGAAAAGCGCTTTCTACAGAAGGGTTATTAATAATGGATTCCAGAATTGCATACATATGAAAAAATACCACACTAACACTACATGTTGGGACTGATAGACCGCCTCGCTGCAAGTAATCAAAATATTCGTTACCAACAAATTGTCCCTTTTCTTGTGCAATTATCGACAGGCAAATATCACAATTCAGCTTCTTTGAAACTGCATGAGATCCGTATCCCGAAACATATGTTTTTGCAGATTCATCGACGTCACACTCGGATAAATAGTTTGAATCTAATATTTGAAGGAATTCATCAACATTAATTGAGGGATCTTCGTACTTAAGACCATTTGTGTCAGAACAATTTTGAAACTTTGATTGAATTTCTGTGAAAGAAAAGGACTTATTTTTTTTAAAAATATGTTTCACACGAATTTTTTTTTCTGCATTTAACACTTCATCGAAGGACACATTATAATTACACCCACATAATAATCTATAATTCCCAAACCTTTTTTCTAACTTTTCTGTGGTGAACTTTCCAGGAAGAAAATACGAAATCTCGAAATTTGCAAATGAATACTGAATTAAATCTAAAATCACAATTGTACTCTGGCGCAGCGCGTTGTGAGTTTCATTAGTCAAATTGCCGTTCATTTCAAGGTTTTTCCATTGGTCCAACCAATCCAGAAATTTCCTCAAAAATTCTATTTTAGTGTCGTTGATACTCGTGATAGGTGTGCACCAATCGTTTCTTAATATTATACCCTTGTAGAGACTTGTATTATTGACAATATCCCACCAATTTCGAATAATTTGTAAGAATTCTGCCGTCTCATGATAGCCGAAATCTTTCATGGCAGCAATAGTAGAATGATGAAATACATTATCGACCAAATAAACTTTTTGCCTTTCGAGATTGGATGGATACAATGACTTATGATTTAATTTGTAAGCCTTTTTTATAACATGTGATTTCTCATTTTCATACACGTCTCTGATTTGCTGAAATTTCGCGTACCTAACCGCACCGGTTTCATAATCAGGATAAGTGAATGTATTATCGATATTTTTTAAATTGAGCCAATTTCCCCTAATATTTTTGAAAATGTGTACAAAATCATATGTCAAGAAAATTTTTTTATTTGGCAAGCATGGATTGGGAAAACTAGTTGAATTTCCCGATAATTTGTTAAACATAGATCGATTTATTCGGTGATTGTCAGTGATAATGCACAAAATTTCAAAACCACACTTTTGGATCAATGTTACAACTTGCTCAGTAATAGGCACCATCTCAATGCCAGTTATATTTAGAACTGGCAATAACTTCACAATTTCACAAAAATTACCGAAAGCAGAACATATCATATAAGCAAGAACAGTTTTAGCGAGGTCATTCTTATTGGAAGCCAATCCAACAATATTTTTTGATCTGTAATCCATTCTAGCCGTAATATACAGGGTGGTCCGGTATCCATGGCGGAAACTTCAGGGGACAATAGAGTACCAAAAAACAATATGACTTTGCTTATAAACATAACCTTCTAAACGTACCGTTTTTGAGATACAGGGTGTTAAAGTTTTGATTTTTTTAAATATATTTTTAAATATCTCTCTAACGAACAACAATATTAAAAAACTATTTGGTGATGTGAAATATCTCGCAGAGCACTAGTATTTCACCATTAGAAAAGTTTGCGAACATCACCAGTGGCGTCGATCTGGGGCATTGTGACCCTTTTTCCTATCAGAACTTCTACGCCACTGGTCCTAGACACCAATTCTATCTTGTTTCATATTTTCTGATGTTTTTTGCACAAAAAGTCACTCTTGTGATTTTTTCGTAAGATGCACCATTTTCGAGTTAATAGCATGTAAAGATATTAATGTTTAAAAAAAAATTGGTATCATTATTATTATTAAAAATTTATTAACATTATTACATTTTATTAACAATTTTTGAGCTCTAGTTAGGAAGAAAAACATCACAAAAATAACAACAGATTTAATAGCATCTTACGAAAAACTCACAAGAGTGACTTTTTATGAAAAAAAAATCCTAATTTTTTTTGCACAAAAAGTCACTCTTGTGAGTTTTTCGTAAGATGCTATTAAATCTGTTGTTATTTTTGTGATGTTTTTCTTCCTAACTAGAGCTCAAAAATTGTTAATAAAATGTAATAATGTTAATAAATTTTTAATAATAATAATTTTTTTTTAAACATTAATATCTTTACATGCTATTAACTCGAAAATGGTGCATCTTACGAAAAAATCACAAGAGTGACTTTTTGTGCAAAAAACATCAGAAAATATAAAACAAGATAGAATTGGTGTCTAGGACCAGTGGCGTAGAAGTTCTGATAGGAAAAAGGGTCACAATGCCCCAGATCGACGCCACTGGTGATGTTCGCAAACTTTTCTAATGGTGAAATACTAGTGCTCTGTGAGATATTTCACATCACCAAATAGTTTTTTAATATTGTTGTTCGTTAGAGAGATATTTAAAAATATATTTAAAAAAATCAAAACTTTAACACCCTGTATCTCAAAAACGGTACGTTTAGAAGGTTATGTTTATAAGCAAAGTCATATTGTTTTTTGGTACTCTATTGTCCCCTGAAGTTTCCGCCATGGATACCGGACCACCCTGTATATCTCATCTATGAGTAAAACAACAACTCTTTCTCTAGCTGACAACCCACTAGAAATATTTAACAAATAATGTTCATTATTATCGTTGTTACCGGGTGACACGTCCATTTTGGAAGAAAGGTGCTGAAGATACCTTTTACAGGGTAAAATGAAATAATTTCGCATGAGATCATAGGTACTGGGAGACTGTGAATAAAACATAAATGACATGATTATGGTAACCGAAGAATACTTACTTTTTTTACTGACCATTTGTTTTAATTGATCAATTATTATTTCAAGATTTTTAGCATACAGGAATTCATTATCATGACATGCTAAATCTAATGCTTTATTCATATTTTTCAAACCATTTTCGAGATAAAAATCCAAAGATATATTGTCAACATTTTCATTGCTGTCATTCCTTATTTTGTACCTAGACAATAAATTTTCCAGCTGAGACCATCTACTTAATTGCATATCAAAGGGAAGAACCCATTTTAGGTCATTGAATGAAAGTTGATTGCCCCCCAAGTAAACTTTAATATTTAATTCGCTATCAATTATAATTTGATTTTTTAGAGATAAAATGGAATCATCAAAATCCAGTGTATAAAAGTAAAATTTAGACCCACCTAACTTGGTATTCCAACAATTAGACAATGAAATATAGTTCTGGTGAGAAATAGTCAGATGTTCAAAGCTCTCAATCATATCAGAATTTTCAAAATTCTTGGTCAAATTTTCGTGATTCTCAATAATTTTTTTGCGTCTTTCCTCTGGATTTTTTCTAGAAACTGGCATATGTTTTGTTAAATATGAAGGTAAATTTGGAAATATTGAGGGTACTGCATTTTTATTTAATTTAGGCCGTATCAAAATGTTTTGGATTGTTCCATCAGGTTGTAACCATTTGTCGTACCTCACAATATCAGTTTCTAAAAAATGCATACTACAAACCGCGGAATACTGTGTAGGAGACCAGTTTTTTCTGGGTACAGCCAATATCCATTTTTTTCGCAGTGCCTCATCTTTTGGAAAACGAAATATCGACTTATACTTCGTAGTCGAGCTTGTCGTGCCGGTTTCATCCCTCAAGGATGTATCATAATTTGACTTGCAGCCGGGAACGACGCATCTGGAGGGCATTTTACACAATGTTTTTCACTTACCTGATATAATATGTATCATGTATCCTATAGAATGAATCTCTACAAACCTCACTCACTCCTTTACACTTATATACACACAAAATACAGCCTTAGTTGTTCTGGAGGGAAAACACACAGGTAAAACTGCAAGCACAAATTAAATATTCACTGTTTTCTTACACAAATTGTGAAATAATCCAAATATGTCACAAACCACTCTTTACACAAATAACATAACTACGATATATTACACAATGCAATAATCGTTTGAATACTGTGGAAATACACAAAAACGACGTGAAATTATCTAAACGTGTTAGTTACTTCACACATAAAGTCAAACTAGTCGCACAAGACCGACCGACCGGCCGTATGCATGGTTGCCATATTTCTCTCAGCATGGCTAGTAGTAGAGTGGGCTGTGGCTGGGCGGTATCATGCACGTTTCTGACTTTAAAACTGTGAATATTAATTATTTCCACGTACGGGGAATGGGTTCCTCAAGGTACCTTGTTTGGGCTCCTGTCGGTTATTCGTGTTGTGAATGCGTGACAACTGGATGAATATTTGATAACAAATATTGAAAGATACAGCGAAAATGAACAAACGAAAAATCCAATATGGCTGCCATAAAATAAGATATCTCGAAAACAAAAGACTGTCGAACATTCGTTTTTACACCAAAATATTGGTTTCCAAAATACATATGTCTTAATAATGTAAAAGTCGAGGACCTGTCTGATCAAGGATTGCTTGACTACGGCCAAAAAGGGAAATCACAAAATTTTCGTTTTTTTTTTGGAAAATCTCAAAGACGGTTTGTTACCCGTGATTTCTTAACAGATTTGGAATCAGCGAAGGATTTGCTGTGACTTCCCCATTGAACACGGCCCTTGTAGCTCTTACAGTTTCCAAGATCCAAATGGTCAGCATCGAATTTGGGACACACGGTATACAGAAAATTGAGGCAACCTGTGATTTAACAAAAAAATTTTATTAACAAATTTAGATTAAATTAAATATTTCAAAATTAATTTTTCCTTCAAATTATTGTTTTTAACTCGGTTTTTTAATTTTTCTAGAGTTATTAGGCGTTCATTTGTTTTTTCGAAAATACGAAGATGTAGCTCACAGGATATAGTAAGGTTGCAAAACTTCACTATCAGTTCGTTAACAAATAACCTAACTTGATTGAATTTGTCCTATAGGTTGAAAACCATGAGGAGACTGTAATTTTTAAAGGACTATAATTTAATGTCAGATTTGTACGGGACAATTTAAACTTAGAAACGTTAATGAAGTAATAACTCTACAGATTCAGATATTTAATATTAATAACAAAATAATTGGTAACAATACTCACAATATTGAAATAAATTCGAAATTTTAGCACACATAAAGATTTCAAGTTAATATTTTACTAATAGTTTAACGGTAAAAATAGCAAAATTAAAATATCTGAAATACCGATAATGTCTTTCGCTTTCCGACGGACAAAAATGAATGAACTTATGCCTAATTCAAAATGGCAGGAAATACGTAAAACCAAGGTAAATTTACACTCTTGTAACTTACACGAAAATTAAAGAATGAACTAATAATAATAATTTGTCAATAATAAAATCGATATAGAACTGTGATAGCGTGAATATGATGAAAAAAGGAAACCAGAAAACGGACTTCTGTCACATCCGAAGCAAGTGATCAAACGTACTACAAATTGATTAATTCAAAGATAAGAAAAAAATACTATAGATCACTTACCCCGTATGCTTTGGAAGCTCCTGGACAGAAATCTGTAGCGTTGGACAGTAAATAAATTCGGCAAAAACCTAAGTCTCAAGTGGACTTCCTTCACTATCCCAAACCAGTGTAGTTTTCCTTTTTCCAGCTCATATGAACCGCAGTCGAACCTAATAACAATAAAAATCCACACAGAAATTGTTCTATGTACGAAATAACGATAATCTGCAAGTTTCACTTACAGCGATAATTTATACAATTTAAATATTGTATAACGTGTCAATTAACAATAATTGAACCACGAAAACGTCTACTTTAGACAAGATACGGTAAACCGGAAATGGGAATACCCATCCACGTGCTTAAAAAAAACAGTGCTACTAGATAATTATCTGAAAATAATCCAAAATATGGAAACAATACGAAAAACGGTAATTATTTTGACAAATTATTATTTTTACTATAGCACAATAAAGCTGAAGCAATAATTAATAAGCAAATTTTATGAATAGCGATATTTAAGCGACTACAAGAAACGTATGACTTACCTAGGTAAAATTCAAAAGGCAAAAGACGCTCTCTCTAGCCCGGAACGAGCCTCGTTCACAACGTTCATCCGCTGTGGCGTTTTTGTTGTATTTTTTTCTACCACATACCGATCAAATGCGAATACAGGGTTATTCAGTTGTGAGGAGTCATATTTTAATACGCAAAATAGAAACGATAACCTGCTGTAACGAATTGCAACTTAAATCGTGCAAAATTTCAGACTTCCGCCGAGTTATTCCGTAGGCCCAGGACCGTAACAAAACAGTTGGGCCTGGTTCAAAACTTTCGGGGGGGAAGGCTCACTTTTGACAGCTGTATATATAGAAATAATCACACAAAAACTTAAAAAAAAACGCAACATTTTCCCTCGATTTTCCAAAATGAGATGCGATGCTACTAATTAAAAATACATTTCCGAAAGCGACATTTGAAAATATTAAATTTGCAGAATTGTTGGGTGTAACAAAGATAGCATGATTATATACCTATATAAATCAATAAACCACATTAATTTCAGGTAATTACTTAAGTTAATAAGTTATATTCATTACTTCACAATTTATTTAATTCATACCACACTCTAATGAGTAACATTAAAATTCCACGTTTCCCAGAAGTCACATGATCGATGGCCTTACGGCGACTTCTTGCAAATATTATTGCATTTCAAGGAACGATTTGTGACACGTGGAGTGTGTAACGATTCATAGACAGGGCCGACTTCGCCGCGAGAACCGCAAAAAAAATTACAAAAAATGTAGTATTTCATACAGACCGGTGAATCCCCAATTAGTTCGTTACAAACTGGTTCGTTATAACCTCCAAGTTAAAAATCAATAATTTTTCTGACGTCACCGAATATTTAGACTTAAGAACTACCCGAACTGCGCCTAGTAAATGAGACGGGTGACATCAGTGATATATCAGTACTGACGACATGAACGTTTACAACAAAAACAGCTACTTAATTCCGAGTCCTATTAACGCAGATGTAATGAATATAAATAATTTCCTAAGTAACATCAATGACGTCAGCATTATTTACCAAATCCCAAACAAACTCGCACGTTTCTCCATCGTTAATTACTAGTTAATTCCCAACAAAACGGTGCAATCTGGAGCTGGGGATCCGGTGATTTAAAAAAAGCGGTGTCGACAGGTAACTATCAGGAACCCATCAAGGAGCCGCACCTGTACAGATGGCGGCTCTGCCATTTATAGGTCGGCGATATGAAAGCCAGCCTACTCTTTTCAATAGAAGGATAGCGCGAAACGGAAGTAGTGACATGTGCAGCATCCAAACGCCGGATATGACATGCATTTACTGGATGCGCCGGTTGAATGTTAATCAAGTTTCCATAACTGAGCCAAAAGCGCTGAAATACCTGGTGAAGTCACCAAACAGGTGTAAGGAATGAAATGTGTATATAATGCCGGTGTTCGGATTGTATAATTAGTGTATAGAAATGAATTATACGGGGTAGAAGAAACGTCGCCTAGGGGTTAAATCAAATTTTTTTTTACTTGCGAAAGAAAAGTTGATATATAGAACGTTTTATTTTTTAATTAAGTTAAGCATTAAAATACCGCACTAATACAAATTCCTACTTATCATGATGATGTTCAATGCATCCAATTCCAAACACAACCAACTCTTTCTCCAGCACTATATATATATATATTTGAAATCACAAAAAACACAGATTTGAAAAATGTAAAAAAATATAGGGTGTTCCATTTAAAAAAAATGTAAGTTAGGTTTGTCCCGCTTTTATGGAACACCCTGTATATTCTTTGCAGTGGTTTTAAATGAGTTCATTTGATTCACTAAAACTTTTATTTGAAATATTTTTTCCTAACTCGAAAAATAAAGAAAATATAAGGGTGGGCCTTTTCGTTGGATAACCCTGTACTTTATACTGGGTTTTTAACATTTAACGTGTTTGTGTTATTATTAATGATAAAGTCCATACACGTAAATAAATATGTGTACGCAATTATTTGCACGTTCAAAACTGGAGCGTGTGTTGTGATAAGACTTTTTGTTTGTTTGCTTGCCTTGTTTATTGATATTACCAAAAGTATCACGAGACGAGATATTGCGTATGTTTTATTATTTTCTATGAATGAATCACGCAGACTATCTTGCGGACGTGATAGACAATGTTTGAAATAGAATTAACTTAAATTTGAGCACTCCTTGAATTTTATAAGAATTTTTGGAGACAGTTCTTTCACGTTACGAATTTTTATGTGCAACGATGTAACGGAATTTAAAACCCATGAATTTAGAAGGCTCTATCTTCTCAACGAAACGAGATATCGAACTACGGTTTATGCCAATCGATTCGTCATATTTTTCTCTATCTTCTCGAATTTTTTGAGAATTTTGGTAGAAAGTTTTGTCTCGTTACGAATTTTTATGTGCAACAATGTAACGGAATTTAAAATCTGGTTATTTAGAAGGCTCTATCTTCTCAACCAAACCAGATATCGAACTACGGTTTACGGCAATCGATTTGTCATATTTTTCTCTATCTTCTTGAATTTTTTGAGAATTTTAGTAGATAGTTTTGTCTCGTTACGAATTTTTATGTGCAAAAATGTAAAGGAATTTAAAATCTTGTTATTTAGAAGGCTCTATCTTCTCAACGAAACGAGATATCGAACTACGGTTTACGCCAATCAATTTGTCATATTTTTCTCTATCTTCTTGAATTTTTTGAGAATTTTAGTAGATAGTTTTGTCTCGTTACGAATTTTTATGTGCAAAAATGTAAAGGAATTTAAAATCTGGTTATTTAGAAGGCTCTATCTTCTCAACCAAACCAGATATCGAACTACGGTTTACGCCAATCGATTTGTCATATTTTTCTCTATCTTCTTGAATTTTTTGAGAATTTTAGTAGATAGTTTTGTCTCGTTACGAATTTTTATGTGCAAAAATGTAAAGGAATTTAAAATCTGGTTATTTAGAAGGCTCTATCTTCACAACGAAACGAGATATCGAACTACGGTTTATGCCAATCGATTCGTCATATTTTTCTCTATCTCTAAAATGTAAAGGAATTTAAAATCTTGTTATTTAGAAGGCTCTATTTGTCATATTTTTCTCTATCTTCTTGAATTTTTTGAGAATTTTAGTAGATAGTTTTGTCTCGTTACGAATTTTTATGTGCAACAATGTAACGGAATTTAAAATCTTGTTATTTAGAAGGCTCTATCTTCTCAACCAAACCAGATATCGAACTACGGTTTACGCCAATCGATTTGTCATATTTTTCTCTATCTTCTTGAATTTTTTGAGAATTTTAGCAGATAGTTTTGTCTCGTTACGAATTTTTATGTGCAAAAATGTAAAGGAATTTAAAATCTTGTTATTTAGAAGGCTCTATCTTCTCAACCAAACCAGATATCGAACTACGGTTTACGCCAATCGATTTGTCATATTTTTCTCTATCTTCTTGAATTTTTTGAGAATTTTAGTAGATAGTTTTGTCTCGTTACGAATTTTTATGTGCAACAATGTAACGGAATTTAAAATCTTGTTATTTAGAAGGCTCTATCTTCTCAACCAAACCAGATATCGAACTACGGTTTACGCCAATCGATTCGTCATATTTTTCTCTATCTCGTTGAATTTTTTGAGAATTTTAGCACATAGTTTTTTCTCGTTACGAATTTTTATGTGCGACGATGTACAGGAATTTAGAATAATTTAAAAATTTAATTTTCTATCTGCTAGATCAATTACTTTGGCACCCAAAGCGCTTCCTATATTCTTTCACAAAATATTTGTAGAAGCTTGAAACGCCCGGTACATATGCTGTATTCCAAAATCTGTCAGAGCATTATTTTCCACATTAATAAAACCCTAATCTATAAATATATTAATTATGTATATATTCCACTCTAAACACTAATATCACATTATTGCCTCCAGTATCACCAGTTTAAGCGTCAACTCTGCGTGCACCGCTTGGCATATTTGATTCACATTGTCGGTTTTCCTGGTACCATTGTGGGCCGTTTGATATTTTCGACACGTACCCCGTTGGAAATATGGTATGATTGTTTAATTATTTATTTGTCGTCTAATATCCGCTTAAAATAACGCCAAATTGGTGTCTTTTATTGCCCTCTGTATTGACGGTGCTGTTTAGCAATATTTGTTTCATTGGTGTATAAACCTGCCCCGGTTTATAACGATTTCCGTTAAATTTCGCCACTTGGCGATTTAGCTATTTATTTTTGCACTTGAAGCATAAACTGTTTAATGAATGAGTATATTTTTCAAACGGAAACATCCCATGTATCCCTTAGCTCTAACCGGATACACTCCGCAACAATTATACAAATAAATAAACACAGGAAACTACTAGCGAATATAAATATTGCTTTACGATGAATTTAATTAATCGCTTAGGAAGGCTATTAAAAATTGGCGTAGATCTGCTTCCCGAAGCAATTTTCGTCCAGTAATTAGGGTTACTGTCTACGCAGCAAGTCGCGTTTGATATTTAAAAAAAAATCATTAATTTGCATTTGGGATTTGAGGTAAATAATAAAATAAGTAGTAAAAATAGAATGGATTGCAAATTTTTATCTCAAAGGATTATGGACGAAAAAAATATATTCTCCAAGTACGTCTATGATTTATTCCTGCTGACTATGTCCATTAACATGTCTACACACCCTTCTTCCTCCGCCGTCTTGGGAACCGGCGATTCTCACGAGAACTTCAAGATTTTAATATTCATTTTGGTTGGTGTTAAACTAGGCATGTAATTATTTCACCAAATAAAACAAAAACAAGAGTTGTTAGACCTTGGTTCCTCTAATACAATTCATTTGTCATTACACGCTGGAGGTGCCTCTAATAACCGAGTAACTAGATTGATGGACGCTACCAGGAGTTTTTTGGACGAGATCCACCGCAACGCTCTTGATTGGGGATTTGTTGTGGAACAGGAATTTTCAATAGTCACTTTGTGAAGATAAAAAGTGCCTGCAGGTCAGACTCGTCGCCAGCCATCCATGAGAAAATGTACCGAATTTTGGAATATTTGTACCACACTAAGTAGGAGACTAACTAATCAAAGAAAACGCGTTTACCTTTTTATTTCTATCTCCATATAATCACATCAGCAGGTAATGACTTATCCGGGATGTTGGAGTTAACGTTCCTCAGGACAGTGCTTTATTGCTAAAGCAGATAAATATGGCATCCTGTACTCTGCTGGGAAAAAGAAATGAAATAAATCAAGTTAATTGGTCTAAATCGGATAAAAGAACCTGTTCTTCGAATATAATTACTTTCGACACATTCAGAATCAAGGATCAGACTATCCTCCAACTTCATCGCCTTAACCTGGAAACGTCACGCGCCTACGTGCCCGCTTGTCGGCGTCGAGACGACTCGCAGGATGTGTCACCGGTATCTGCGGAAATGGGAAGCATGCCACTTACATTTTTGCGGTTACCAAAAGATAAAATTAACCACGCCGCTGAACATTGCGGCGAAGGCGGTTCCCCCTCAAACGCCAAACCAACGAAATTAATCATGCGAAAATGAGGCATTCCGCCGGAATTGTTCAAGGCAAGGCGGAGTGTTATCCGTTCGATGGAAAAATGTGCGACAAATTGTCGACTACAAGCCAACAACTACGTAAAACTATATTTGAAAAGAAAACGCAAATGACGTTAGAATGTTAGCTCGACAGAATTATTAATTAATTCCCTTATATTTGAACTATTTAATATTATATAGTCGTTTAATTTTTAAATTACAAAAATCTTATTTTAATTAAATATTATACACGCGATATACAAAAATGTTCTACTTGACAGCTAAGCTTTAAGCATGATTGCTAGATCGACATAATTATTAAATAATTTCCGTATATTTGAACTAAATTATTTTACAGGATTTTTTAATTTTTGAAGTAAGATATTGCGCTTGCCACTCTTCATAAAACCACACTATATATTTTAAAGGGACGCTGCACATATCGATATTAAGTTTTTTGTGAAAACAGATTTTCCAGACGACGTAGGATTAGGGATAATTGCCTACCTACGTGTACACGTTTAAAGCTTACCTGTCGAATACAGCATTTTGTATAATATGTAATTAGAATACAAAATTTTGTGATTTCATGCATGATTAATATGAAATAAATAATCAAAAATAAATAATTTCAACATCAGATTAAGTATTTTTTATTTCTGAGGTTTCTGTGAAAAATGTATACAGACTGATTTTTTTCACAGAAACCTCAGAAATAGAAATTACTTAATCTGATGTTGAATTTATTTATTTTTGATTATTTATTTCATATTAATCATGCATGAAATCACAAAATTTTGTATAACAAATATTTTAGTTTGAATAAGAGAGGAAAATGTAATTTTATAAATTTATTTTGTGCAGACCTTCGATTTTGGCGAAAATTGATCGTTTATTTAAAATTCGCCCAAAGTGTGGCAAAACAACAAAGTACATGTTTTCTATCACTTTTGTATGTAGTTTCATAATTCAGTATTATAATTTAAAAATCACGTACACAGGGTGAATTTTTTCATAGGAGCCCTAATAATAAAAACTAGTTGAGCCGGCCCTGGAATTTTCTGTCTTTGATTATGCATGTAAATTGACAATTAATAGTATACTATATACCCACTATACGAGCTAACTCTAGTGATTAGTTTAAAACATATTACCTTAAGAAGTATTGGGCAAAACAAATAAATCACCCTGTAGATCAATAAAAAAAAGGCTCAGGCTTTTTTCAATAGTCATTTCTAATTCACCTAAGTGAACTCTATCTACCATAACATTTTGTCCCTTTCCTCGTGAATCACCCTGTATAAGCGCATTACGTACTCAAAAGGCAAGGCCCAAAATGCCGACGCCGACCTGGCCAGACCGCCACTGTACAGGGCCGTCATTACAGTTCGTATAGTAATATTAATGTCTGCTGTCGAATTGCTTTTGCAAAATATTTGGGTTTTCAAGGGCAGTAATCGTCCAATTTTGTTTTTTGACTACAGTCTCTTATTGAAACTGGGTAAGTATCCCCCTTCATCCAATGCCTCTGGTTGATTTTCAAATTGCTCGAAGTCACGTGAGCTTGTTAAAGCGGATACAGACCAAAGAAAGCAGGTACGAGCGAAAATCGTCAACAAAATACTCCACATCGTAACACCTACCCACCCATTGTTATTTATTCAAATCCTGTTAAACTATCAGATTAAGGATTCATAATCCCGACATCAAATTTGTCACCGCACAATAAGCCAATCAGGACTTTATTAGATCCTGTTTATTTCGTTCGACGTACTTATAACAATAGCATTGTTCGTTTTTATATATCACGAACACGGTGTTGCTGTTGCGTTAATTAAACACTATACTGTACTATACGGAATGTTGTATTTATCGCTATACAGGCTGTCCCAATATTTAAAAGCTGAAAGGTGTATTTTGAAAAACCTTTCCATATGTGCCTAACTTGTCTAAAACTTTTCCCGTTTCTCTATCTCTAATAATAACCGAGATAGCACCCCAAATTTGGGACATACCGTATGGTTGGTCCTATCTGAACACGTTAATATGCTGTCAAAACACATTATTTGAGAACCAATCAAAACAATTACGAAAAAACGGGGTTAAATTTAGATGATAATTTTAACTATTTTTTTCAATATTTTATTTCTTATCGAAAACAATCTAATTAATGTTTTTTTAATTAGACGTTATTTTGTTTCCTCAAAGAACACGGAATTATAACTTCCAGAGAATCTCGCAGCCAGCATAGGCCACGCTCAAGACAATGGAGGTTGCGGCTCCTTGTATTTTTCACTCAACAATTCTTAAAAATCTAAAATTGTTTGTGATTCAAAAAGGCCATGTGTATGTATGTCGTCCACGCGAAATATTTGGGGCGCGCCCGTGGAGCCGTCTTCAAGTCCTGGAATAATTTCACTAGAGCCTCGCGGAGTTGTGTCCGTTTTCTAACCGGAAGCTAGCATGCAAGTCATTGTGTCGTGCTCGCATTTAATTGCACTATTGTGGAGTGCGTGTGGCCTCGATTGATAACCACTCCGTTTGTTCCATTCATGCCGGGCGATGCGAAGATATGAATGAAACGGATTACGAGATGCCAGTTTGCAAAAGTGCGATTTGTAGCTTTCGTAGTACGCGGGCCTTGTAATAAAATAATACATACCGATGTGTTGACAACCAGTCAATAAATTGTTGTTTTCCAGAAAACTTATTTGTAATATTTATGAATATATATTTACAAAACGTTACATTTTTTGCGGTTCTTTGTAAATTAGCAAATTCTTGCGAGGTTACATCAACACTTTTGCTAGAAGTTTGGGCGAAGTAAGTAGTATTTATTATTAGCGTGAAATCAGTCGCACATGCTCCGAAAACATGTTTACGAAACATTTTTTTTTTAGTTGTAAGTAGATATATTCTTTGATATAGGTAGGGTATGCTAATAGTCAATAAAAAATCCTATTGCGTTAAAATTGTTTTCCTCGTAGCCGTCATTAGCATTACAAGAGAAATATTTATTATAGTGACGTAACGTTAGAATTCTCGGTTCAAGATAATTTATTATTAACAACATCTAGAATGTAAATGTTTTTATATGTTTTGGTGCCGGGAATGAAAACAATGCATTTTTAGAAATAATAAATATGTCTGGTAAGGATTTGTAAAGGATGTTGTGTAAATATTGCAACAGGTCATTTTTACCTAGAAATAAGTAAGTTGAATGGGAAATTTGTTTTTTTTTTTTTCAATATTTAATGTCGCGACGTAAAGTAAATATGTAGTAAATAATACAAACGCCTAATGTGAAAGTACGGTGTGGTTTCTCGTAAAAATTGCGATTTAAATATTTAGTACAGGGTGATCATTTTAAATGCCTCACTCGATTTTCCTGCTTTATTCTTCACCTAGGTAAAAAATTCAAAAACCATACTTGTGTACTTTTTTCCGAGGAATCCGATTCCGTAAAGATAAAAACAATTGAATGTCAAAGAAAAAAGTTATGGCCGAAAAACTGAAAAAGAAAAATATATACACCCTGTATATTAATGCGGAAATGGATATGTGACATTTCACTGATTGTAAATGTGTATCAGATACATATTTTTCACTTCCGGTTTGACCGGAAATTGCTTTAATTTTTTTATTTTATGTGATACACCCTGTATATTGAGCTCAGTTTAAAGAACATTTCTTTCTAAATTCAGCAATATATAACATATCATCATTATCTTTCATATTTATTAAGATATTGGAGTTTAAATTTAAAATACCACAAATATATGTTATGAAATAAAGTCATCCATGAAAACAAACAAAAGCGTTTAAATTATTTATTTATTTCAAAAACAAGAGAAGATATAGCATAATAACTTATATTCTTTAGTTTTTGAAATAAATAAAAAATAATTTAAATGCTTTTGTTTGTTTTCATGGATGACTTTATTTCATAACATATATTTGTGTTATTTTAAATTTAAACCCCAATATCTTATTAAATATGAAAGACAATGATGATATGTTATATATTGCTGAATTCAGAAAGAAAAGTTCTTTAAACTGAGCTCAATATACAGGGTGTATCACCTAATATAAAAAAATTAAAGCAATTTCCGGTCAAACCGGAAGTGAAAAATATGTATCTGATACACATTTACAATCAGTGAAACGTCGCATATCCATTTCCGCATTAATATACAGGGTGTATATTTTTTCCTTTTCAGTTTTTCGGCCAGTTTTTCTTTGACATTCAATTGTTTTTATCTTTTCGGAATCGGATTCCTCGGAAAAAAGTACACAAGTATGGTTTTTGAATTTTTTTCCTAGGTGAAGAATAAAGCAGGAAAATCGAGTGAGGCACTTAAAATGATCACCCTGTACATCGTCGAATTCTACCTCAAAAAAAAACCATAATTTTTGCTTTAATACCCACCGAGTTACAGGGGTTGAAAAAGTTGATTTTTAATAAAAAAACACTTCACGTTCTTTTGTTTCAGTAAATTCCAAATTGAAAAAAAATTCCAATTTGTATTTTTTATTAGTCATTACTATTATGTATGCGCTCAAATTTTTTTGAGAGTGCTGGATGCATTATCTAAAAGATTTTACACTTTTAATGTATTTTTTAATGACGAATTTTTTTGGCTTTGAGCTTAAATAACTTAGCAAGGAAGAATCTTAGCTGAATGTTACCAGAGACAAAAAATGGTGGATTTTTAGCGGTAATTGCAAAGGAGATATGACCGAAATAAGAAGCGCCCCTTCCTTTAGCAAATTACGATATTGCTCGTTTGGCGGGCAAATTTAGTATCAGAACTTAATTATTGATTTTTTAACTTTAGGGGTGGTTTCATTACCATCATTTGTTTTTCAGTTAGTGCCATTAACTTTGCTTTTTCTTATGGTTCAATAGACCTCTTAATTCCCTTTTCAAATATAAATAATAAATTATTTCCTTCGTTCCTTTCGTCACATCTGTTGCAGAAATTTACAAACCGCAACTGTTCAACGTTTTATAGCCAAGTTCAAGCGGCTGCACCTCCAGTTAATATGCAAATGATGCTCACGACTACTAGATACCGCATCACGATTTATTTAAAAAAAAATGTGTGGGACTTGTGGGAAAAGGAGCAGTTATGTGGACGCAAAACGAAAGCACTTTACGGCGTGAATAATAAAAGAAAAACATATATTTTTAAATTGATGCTCAATAAATTAATGATAAAAACAAAAGAAAAAACATTATAAAAAAAATAGTTTTTGGACGCCTCATAAATTTTTAAAGTATTTATTTTCACTAAAGGAACCCTTGTTGCAGTTTGACTCTTTTTTCAATAGACACCCTGTATACATGTGTCCATCTTATTCAGCAATGATTAAATAACAATTATTGGATTGTAAAACTTCGTCAAATAAGCAAAACAACACGATCAATATCAGAAGATCCTGTTTTATTATTCTATCAGAAACCACACAACGAATTTTTTTCACCTACAATATAATTTAATATCAAAATATTGATGTTATCGTTCAAGTGATTGATCGGTCGTTTAATTTAATTATTTCGAACGACTTTATATAGCCACTTTTTTAGTTAATAATTATGTAAATTAAATTATATCGATATGTTAATCTTGTTGTACTAAACGATTGTTAATAGGTACTAATAAAATAACAAAACACACCCTAAATATAATCAACTGAAATATTTATTATTACTACAATTCATTACGTTTTACGTTTTGGCGTTCTTTTGATCCAAACTAAGTAAAGTACTTTCGTTACTCACTTTTTTTTTTTTTAAATAAATTATGAGGTATCTAGCACTCGTGAGCATAACTTGCATATTAACTGGAGGTGCAGCCGTTTAAATTCCGCTATAAACGGTTTGTAAATTTCTGCAACAGATGTGACGAGGAAACGAAGGAAATAATCAACTGCTAGATTTATCGAGTAGTTTTATTGTTCGCATAGCTCCGCGTGCCTCCGCGTATACGTAAATAGCTTATTTTTTAGAACGGAAACTGGAATCGATAAATCCTGCATACCTCTTTGTCAGTTGAACATATATTGGACTATTTCAGGCGGGAGCGAACAGGATAATTTTATATAATATACGAAGAGCAAAGTTACAGATTCTACTTCGGTCCATTTGATCCCCGATAAAAAAACGTGGGTCAACTAAATTGTACGCCGGGTCGACTATAGTTCCTACCTTTCTTGAAAAACCTTTTTGAAGCCTCAAGACATCGCCGGAAAAATCCCGTTAATCGCCAATCAATTAACTAAATCGGTAATAATTTCCTGCACCTATTGATCGAGCCAAAGTCGGCTTTAACTCCTTTACCTACTCACCTCTCGCCCAACTGTCTACTAGTCGCGCCGCAAGAGCTGTAAACATTTCCTCAACCCATAAATAGCCCGACCCGAGCCATCAGTTATCATCCCCTAGGCAATTAGGGTGGTTTTCAGCGGCAGCGTGGCGTATACACGAGACTCGGCCGGGCCAGATGGCTCGCCAACAGCAGGAAAACGGAACTAGCATTGTTACTTGCCTGTTGTAAAGTTAAATCGGACATCCTATATCCGGTGCCATAGACGTAGAGTGAAAGTGGGTTTATTTTTAGAAGAGGGTGACTATATAAGAGGATTCGCGGTTGCGGTGAATGGTTTTTCTCGTCGGTTTTACTTTCGACAGCTTGTAATCGGATCCCGTTGTTGGGTTGAAGGAAAATATATTTCAGAAAATTCGAATCGTAATGTACAGTATTTCACTATATTTAGTCCATTTTTCGTAGGTTTCAACGTGAAATAAGTCGCTAACTAAGAAATATTTCATTCAGAAAACAGGATAAAAAAAATTTGTCCGTGGTTTTTTCAAATACGGACCTGATATTTTTCGTCCTGAATCCATTAGTATTTTTCATTCTGATTCCAACGATATATAACACTCGTTGATTAGAACAATATTTTCAGTTCCAAAGCTTAAATTAAGACTTTAAGTGATTCAATTCATTCATTACGGCCCTGTTTTTTTACTTAATTTAAGTTTTAGAACTAAAAAAATATTGGGCAAATCAACGAGTGTCCTATATCGTTGGAATCAGGATGAAAAATTAAAATACTAACGAATTTAGGAAAAATAATGTCAGGTCCGTACTTGAAAAAACAAAGTTGGGGGTGGCCACGGTCTGGCGAAACGCTCTAATTAAAATATTGTAACTCTGTAGAGCTGGAGAAGTCGCAATAAAGAAGTTCTTTTAGTTTTTTGATATCTCTTCAAACAAAACTAGAAAAAAACAAAAATAAAAACTCTTTCTTAAGAAATATTGTCATTTCCGCCGGTAACGATTACACATTACGGAACTTTTGGTACCGTTTAACCCCTACTAAATAGAGCTTTCTGAATATCCGGGTGGCCCATATCCTCGCCCATATCATAATATTTAAAAAAAAGTGTTATTTTGAAAAATTTGATTTTAATGAATTTAGAGCACCCTGTATAATGTATTATTGGACATATTGATGTTTTCGTTTTTTTTATAAGAATTACATTGGAACAAAAGTAATTTTAACATATTCGCAGCCATCTAGATTGACAACTAAAATTCGAATTATTTTTCTTGCAACCCTGTATAAATTGTTCAAAATAGTATAAATGTATCCAAAATGTGATCTTTATTTCAAAAATGTAAAAACATACAGGGTGGTCCTTTTAAAAAAGACTATTGGGGCCATTTCCGGTGAAACCGGAAGTGACAAATATGGCGGATAGGTCTCAAAAAGTTGGAAATCTTACCTAATTTCACCATACACAATTTTATCCCGATATTTTTAAAAACGAGGAAGTTACATGGGTGGCCCACTATTCGTTTACACCCGGTATAATCGATGTTCCAAAATAGATTTTTTATTTCCTTTTTTTATTCTTGTTAGCTGTCAAATTTAAAAATTTACAAGTGTCTCGTAATTTTGTACCTCCAAACCCCATAGAAAAATATCTGGTTGCTGAAATAATTATTAAAATGGCATTTTCATTAAGTTGAGATAAATTTTGACAGCTGCCAAAAGTGAAGCCTTTATTACTTACGAGATTACTTATATACAGGGTCCTGCACTTGCGCTCCGGCCTTCGATTGCTGGCTTCCTATTATATTTAGAAACTTCATCCAAGAACAGGATTAAACTAGAGAAAAAGGAGCATTTTTGGAAATTATGTTCCAATATACGAGGTGTTCCAAAAAAAATTCTGGGTAGTCGGGTGATATTTTCTCAAATGGAACGCCATGTATGTTTTAGCATTTTTTTATGTGTTTTTAAAATACTTTGTATCTCTTCATCTATGAAAAGTCATTTTCAAAATTACGAAAGACACTTGCAAATTTTTAAATTTGACAGCGATTTTGGCAGCTGTCAAAAATAAAAAAAAAGAAATGAGAAATCTATTTTGGCAAATCGAATATTTATGTATTTGTAAAGATTAAAAACTAAAATTGTGCGAATCTTCATACAGGGTGTTCCAAAACTAATGGGTCAAAAAGTAATTGGACATACTAGACATTAAAATAGACCGTTTGAGCCGAATATTCCTTAGCAAAATGTTACCCGTTAGGAGATACAGGGTGTTTAAGATTTTTAAGTAGCAAGAATTTGGAAAGGGTTGAACATTTTAGATTCAAAACTGGCAGAATAGGTTTTTGATTATGAGAAAAAGGGATTTGTTAATGGTTTTAAGACCCCTCCGAGAAGGCGCTGGTTACACACATCCACGAATTTTAATTGAAAGAAACCATATTTTTTAGTAAAAATTTTAGATCAAAATTATTTAAAAAATATGGCTGAAAATAAAAATCCTACTCGACAGATTGATGGAGAATTTCAAAACGAACATTTAAAAAAAAGTTTGAGCTTCTTCCCACTGTGCGACGCCTGCAAATGTTTAATTTTAATTAGAATGCAACAACAAAACAAAAATTTCAATATTGTTGTTATTAATTCGTCCTTAACACCGTCGTGTTGATTGGACTTTCGGCCTTCAAACTTCATTATTCATTAATTAAAATAAAAACATTCTCGAACGTCCCCTCTCCTCCGGCCGCTCGTCTGTGCGTACTCGCCTAGTGTAATAAATACGCTACGATAAAGTGAGTCATTAAAACTGCCGGCATGAATGGCCCCCCCTTTCGTTGGTCATTTATTTGATCAGGCGGGAACAAACGGCTCCATTTTTAGCACCACCTTTACGGTTTGTCGAAACTGGTAGGTAGATCGGACGTCCTATATCCGGTGTTGGCACACACAATACGGCCGGAAGAACAGTTACGAACTTTGGAATGTGAATGGTTCCGAAAACCGCAGATAAAATTCTTCGGTTCAGTCAGTCCACTTTTACCGGTACGACACGCCGGCCGGGCACGTTGTGTTTGTGTGAGTCACGTAGTAGGGGACGTGTTCTTGCGTTTTTTTGTAGGTGCGTGAAGGGAAATACCTAGTGAAATGTGTTGTATTGTTTGAAATATTTTCTAGTGGAAGTCAAAGGAGGTGGCAATTTTTGCGGTTTAAAAGTAAGTTTTTACCGACGATTTTTGAAATATTCTAAATTTTGACAGATGTAGAACCCAAAGAGAACTGCTATATTTTTCAAATTAAAAATAATTTTATACTTTTTATTGTGGCAGCCGATTAAGCTAGATACGAACTTTCAAATGATGTATTAGAATTTAAACTTTTGTTTACAGGGTGTTCATAATTTAATTTCGAATATGGAAATTAAAAAAAACTTTCTTATTTTAAACGAAACTCCCTGTATACTATTTCATAATCAAATAGAGAATTGCAAGAGCTGTCTGACGACCCCCCACACAAGATATTTAATTTGAGTAGTTATTAGCAATTTAATACTTTGTTAAAAAAAACAAATGAAAGCGTTTTATCCAACTGTTTATTTATTTATACTTTTTCTCTTACTTGGTAATAAATAATGGTAAAAAATATAGGAACCGTGTTGCTTTGCTTTTGAGGAGCATCCCTGTATTTGACTGGCCGTCACCCATTCACGAGCCCATTCATTATCCTGTAACTCGGGCGCGGAAAATTTGAAATTTAAAAAGATGCAAACGACTGCTGCATTTCCACCACATCCAATCAGCATAGCAATAATAGGTTCACAGAGTTTATTGTAACTGCATGACTTCATTGAATTTTAATCTGCATTACTGAAATCCCATCCTTATGGATGCGTGCGGATTAAAAATTTGATTGACCTTGTGCACGCGCGCGGTACTTATTCTTTGAGCGGCCTTTAAGTAGTTTACGTCTGCCGGCTGCGAAGGAATCGGTTTTGCATACGGCGGCCCCGAAAGGTCTGGATAATCCGCGGACCAAAGCTATGTAGCTCCTAATTTATGTTCGAAAAAACGCCTAGGGAAAAATTAAAAGGAAAAAAAGTTACTGAAATAAATATTTAATCTCAAAATAAATATCAAGAGGCCATAGGCGTACTCATGAAAAAGTTGGGAGGGTTAATTGGTCCACAACCCTCCTTTTCCCAGTTTGCGCTTTGACTTTTTTGACCAAAATTGCACAAAAAGTGTATCTGCATCAGATAAAAGTCTGTGCAAAATTTCGAGTAAAAATTTTAAAAAATGACAGAATTATTAATAAATAATTTTCAAAATTTAAACTTTAACACCCTGTACAAGGAAAACTACGCTACAAAGTAAAAAATCACTACATAAAAGTCGCATTATTTTCGTCCAAAGAATCTGTGGTGGTTAATGGCTTCACCTACTTTTTCTTAACACCCTGTATATGAGAAAGTAAAAATGACGTCGAATTTCTTAGGAGATTATTCACATTCAGTTGAATACTATTTATACTACATATTCATTCACTTTTATATTTCCTTAAAGTTTTGTGACTCAATAAAAATATGTATCTCGGAATGACAGGATGATGATCATAATTCAGTGACGTATCTAGAACATTATGTAATTTTCATCCTATAACATCATATGCGTAATGTCGTGATATAATTTTTAATTTCTAATAATAATAATAAAAATATCTCGATCCCAATTAACAGGATGTTAAATCATAAGTTAAATGTTTTTGCAAAAATTTCGCATTTTGAAAAAAATTAACAAAAAGTGAAGAACTCGGTGAAGAAGTACATGGTGATCATTTTAAGTGCCTCACACGATTTTCCTGCTTTATTCTTCACCTAGGAAAAAAATTCAAAAACCATGCTTGTGTACTTTTTTCCGAGGAATCCGATTCCGAAAAGATAAAAACAATTGAATGTCAAAGAAAAAAGTTATGGCCGAAAAACTGAAAAAGAAAAAAATATACACCCTGTATATTAATGCGGAAATGGATGTGTGACATTTCACTGACTGTAATGCGTATCACATACATATTTTTCACTTCCGGTTTGACCGGAAATTGCTTTAATTTTTTTATTTTAGGTGATACACCCTGTATATTGAGCTCAGTTTAAAGAACTTTTCTTTCTGAATTCAGCAATATATAACATATTATCATTATCTTCCATATTTAATAAGATATTGGGGTTTAAATTTAAAATAACACAAATATATGTTATGAAATAACACCATCCATGAAAACAAACAAAAGCATTTAAATTATTTTTTATTTATTTCAAAAACTAAAGAATATAAGTTATTATGCTATATCTTCTTTTGTTTTTGAAATAAATAAATAATAATTTAAATGCTTTTGTTTGTTTTCATGGATGACTTTATTTCATAACATATATTTGTGTTATTTTAAATTAAAATCCCAATATCTTATTAAATATGAAAGATAATGATGATATGTTATATATTGCTGAATTCAGAAAGAAAAGTTCTTTAAACTGAGCTCAATATACAGGGTGTATCACCTAAAATAAAAAAATTAAAGCAATTTCCGGTCAAACCGGAAGTGAAAAATATATATCTGATACACATTTACAATCAATGAAATGTCACATATCCATTTCCGCATTAATATACAGGGTGTATATTTTTTTCTTTTTCAGTTTTTCGGCCATAACTTTTTTCTTTGACTTTGAATTGTTTTTACCTTTTCGGAATCGGATTCCTCGGAAAATAGTACACAAGTATGGTTTTTGAATTTTTTTCCTGGGTGAAGAATAAAGCAGGAAAATCGAGTGAGGCACTTAAAATGATCACCCCGTACAATCGAAAACGCGTTTTTTCTGTCAGCAGGTGTAAAAAAGCAGTAGAGGAAGAAAGCTACATTATTATTACTGCGTACTGCACTCATAAAATTAAGCAGTTTCTCATTTGATGATCATTGTTTTAAACCTCCTAATCAAGAACTCTATAAACATTTATATAATCATCATAGTATATTATTCGACTCGTGGTAATGTAGTAAATAACTCACGCAGATGAAGTTTGCAGCACGAGCCGAAGGCGAGTGCTGCAAACTTCATCTGCGTGAGTTATTTACTACATTACCACGAGTCGAATACTATACTTTATCTACGATTATAACAATAAATACCTACCAGAGCATTTATAAGTAGTTGTTGTAACCATTATAAACGCTCTTTTCTTAATTGCGTACCTGGTAAAAGTGACGCTCTTACTCACACTGACGTCTATGGTAATAGTTCTAATTAAATAATTGGCTTAATAGTGATTAGGGTAGCATTTTGTAGTGTTAATTGCCTCAGTTACTTGTTACTTTAATTACAATTTCCGGTAATTTATATAATTTCTCAAGACCACTGGGAAAACTAGTCAACGTAACGGCCAGTCCAATTGAGGCTGTCGTCTAGAAGTTTATTTTGATAAATAAAACAAAACGAAACATTAATTAGTCTGTTAATATATTACAATAAATCGGTGATCAGTGGCGTACACAGGGAGGGACTGGTGGCTCATTGTTTATTTCTTATTAGCTCCACCCCCTCCACGCAATCAATCATCAGTAGAAATAAGTCTTAGAAGTTTACGTACATATATTTGAATCAATATTTTTGTTTCAGACAGCAGCAGCGTGGAAGAGTGCCTTGCGAGGCAACAAATTAGCGGACAAGAACAGAGTACAATGTGGCTTCTAGATATACCTCAAACGCATAATGGTAAGACCTTTGTAATTTTTTGGTTAAAGTAATTTGTCTTTGCTGAAAGCAAAACTTGTGACGACGACATTTCTCCTTTTTCAGACTGTGAAAAACTGTTATGCTTTCGCTACTACGACGGCACGACGCTAGATTACCTAGCCCAATCAGACTCGCTTATAATCAAGCACCCCGTAGACAAATTAAAAAAGTTCATCAAAATCAAGCGGCAGAAGTGTAACGGAATCGAAAACGATGCCTTTCAAGACGAAAGTGACCCGCCTCATTTAACAACCTCCAACTCCCTAGAAGACTTGGATACCAGCAAGGAAGAAATCGTGTCGGGGGTGAAGAAAAAGCCGCTCAACGGTCTAACCACGGAAGTGATGGGGGGCACGAAGAAGAAGGTGCGATCGAAGACGAATTCCAAGTCGCCCAGCAAGGAGTACTATCAGATTTGGAACGCGTCCACTTCTCCGTCTCCAGAGGCGGAACCTAAAGACCTAGAGGCAGCTTGCGGCATGGATTTTTCCACGGAAGCAATCGCGCCTCCCTTACCGCCACGCACCCTACATAGGCCTTTAGAAAGATCGCACGCCTTAAGCTCTAGTTTCACCCCACCAGCTGTCCTCAGGCAGAACAAACCTAAGAAAATCCAGAAATTAGAGGACACTTTCGTGTTCGACTTGATAGACACAGACGAGGATTACAAATCTTTCAGTACGGCGTCGACGGCGTCCTCGCTCTCCGACGCGGACGTCACTCTGACTCCCAGCCACAAAATGAAAGCCGCCTTAATAGAAAACGGGAAAAAACTCATCGGTTGTGATAATTACATTACGACGGTTCTAAGTAAGAGTAAAAATTTAGATAGTTCTAGTCCACAAGCAAATGCTCATTTAACTGTAGAAAATAAGGATAGCCAGAGCTCGATTTCGACCCAGAGTAGCGGCTCAGTCGACGCGGTCGACGGCGATAGTAATAGCGACTTGGCCAGCAAACCCCATAAGCCGCTGTCGAGGTTGAAGCCGGAGGCGGAGGCGCCTGAGGTCCAAGCCGCGGAGCTTCCCCAGACCCCGCTGCACAGGCCCAAGATGGAGCTGAAGAACGTGGCGAGGCCGCATCCCAAAGCCTTCGAAAGGGTGAGTGTTAAATACAGATTTTAAAAAATAACGTAGCTGGGCTTGCGCCATTGTTGAAATTCGCCCGGTATAATGGAATGTTCTTGAAATTATCTATTTGAAATACCAGTAAAATTGCCCAAATCATGATTGGGAACCTTCTATTTAGATTCCGGAAAAATATGGAGTACGGTCCTGTGCAGTTATTACCTTCCGATGAACAGGACCGGTCTTTATGGAAATCCCTTTTTTAGAATAAAAGTCAAACAAAAAGTTTAATGATCCTGTGCTAACAAGAATGTCCCACTTTCGAGAACAGCCTGTATAGAGGCTTATAAAATATCTAAACAATCTGTATTGTATCAAGATAAACATAAACCAATTCGCAATAATCCCTGGATTTATATCTGTTTGACGATGCCTATGTTATCTCATCAATATTGGTGTGATTTGTAATTCTAATATTACATGTACAAACAAATGTTCAGTAAAAGGGTGAAACCGAAAGCAAATGTGATTTAAAGTCATCTAGCGACTTTCCTTTGTTTTTCCTGATTTTTCTTAAATTGCATCGTCCAGCGACGGGGAAAACGTTTTTCATTGCCGACGCACATTTTCACGCAGGGAGTCTCTGGTACGAATTTGTTCCGGGTTTAAGTTATTTTTAGCCTACTCTAATTTGACTGCACTAGGATATAGTTCTAATATAGTATGACGCATAACCTAGACTACTTTATTAGCGCATATGAGATATAAGTTTAGTCGTTGTTAGCCTTTCGTTCGGTTCACGGTTAAAAGCTTAGAAATCAGAATCCATGGTAAGTGTTGTTTAAATAGCGAGCTTGAAATAAAAATAACTCCGTTTTGTGCAAGTGTTAGAAAATTTTTCGCGCAACATATTTAACAACGCGCGACGATCATTTTCTTAAGAAAACACGCAGTAAACATCGCGAAACGGCGCCTTCTTTCTGTAGTAAATAAAACGATCAATTTAATTGGACTTAGCACACTTGACCGGTAAAGTTTGAGTAGTAGGCGTAGAATATTTTATTTTCATCAAAACTAATCCCAAACTATACATATGGAAACATTTTCAATTATATATATTTTTCACAGGTGGCTGGTCTCTCGAACCTCCCAATATGCCCTCCGACTCCCACCCACCACTCTAGGAAGTCGAGGACCCCGGAGCTCCGGCCGCCTACGTTAAAATCCACCGAGCCTCCTGATTTCCCTCTCGAGGGCCAGGAAGTCATACCAGCTCCGGACGTGAAGCAAGCAGACATCCGACCTTTGGATACCTTGGACGGGTGGTGTGGAACCAGTTCGCAAACGGAACCATCAGAGAACCCCAGAATTAGCCTTATAGCTATGTCGGAGTTGAGGAATATTGACAAGGACTTAGCCAGGCCTACTGTAAGGACGAGGAGTGAGGTGAACGGGGAGGCTAGCGGTGGGGTGCCGTTGCCCTTGCAGAGGCTGAGTACCACAAGGTTGCCGTCCATTCCGGAGAGGAGTCACAGGATTTTAAGTGTGGCGGAGGTTCCGGGAGAACACGACGATCCTTTACCACCATGTAAGAAATTATTTTAATAACGCACATATTTTTTGAGTTTAGCATCCATCAACAAATTATAGAATATTTGACCTTTTTCTAGGCGTTTTTAAATGATCCACCCTGTAATTTTAAATTAAATTCATTGTCTCATTTTATCAGTGGGATTTCTTATGCATAAAATAAGTAAACAAAAATATGATTGTTGATAAAAACTTATCTATTTATTTGTTTACAACTTTCCGAGAAAAAGTCTAGGACAGTTTTTAATGAATGTCACATTGGTGTGTAACAAATTTTGCAATATTAAGAAAAGTATAAAAAAGTATGCAAATACAAAAGAGTAAGAACTTCAACCACAATTTTGAGGTTTCGTCTTATGCGTAAAATTTTTTTTAGCTTGGGAAGCAAGAATGGATAGTCATGGCCGAGTGTTTTACATCGACCATGCTACTCGCACTACCTCCTGGACAAGGCCAGGGGGTAGTTCTAGCACGAGCCCTAGCGGCGTAGGAGCAGAACAGCACAGACGACAGCTAGACCGAAGATACCAAAGTATAAGGAGGACAATAAGTTCCAATAGGGTGGACGTAGTTGATTGCTCGTCAGCACCGCCTGGGTGTCAGCTTCTTACTAGGCCTGATTTTTTCACCATTTTACACATGAACCAGGTAAGAATCGACAGACCATTATATAACTAAAAATCAAAAAAGAAAATCTGATAGGAAATGGGCACGAAATTAATTTAGTTTTTTATGAAAGCTACTATTTCATTTATACCGCTTTTAATTTGATACGTGCTCTTTAAAAGCCACATTTGGGTGTTGAATTCGATCCTTGCACTTTCGCTTTTAATCTTTTTTCGGGTATATGGCGCTAATCCCCGCCTTTACTTTAATAATAATTTAATAAATTCTATTTGTTTTAGGATGCCTTGGCTTTGTACAACAGAAATCCAGCTTTAAAACACATGATTGTCAGGATTCGAAGGGACCCTAACGTTTTCGAGAAATATGAGCATAACAAAGAACTAGTTGGACTCGTCAATATGTTTGCGGATTCGGCCCAAGAGCTGCCCACCGGTTGGGACACTAAAAAAGATAGAAACTCAAAGGTAGGACTTCTGATATTAATTTAAAAGGTTGTCAACTAATGCGATATTCTATTTTGTTTTTGTTCAATATCTGGCGACTAACAATACTAACAACTAACCTTTAATTCTGCAGCAATTTTTTATTGACCACGCTCACAAGAAGACTACTTATATGGATCCAAGGATACCCTCTGAACCGTCCTTTACCAGAAGGGTATCAGATGAGGGTCAAGTAAGTATTGCCTAAATAAATTGTTGCATGGTTCCGTAAACTAATCTAATTAACAATAAATTTTATGTAAACAAATATAATTTAGCTGTCTAATGCCAAACGATTACAGGAAAAATTATTGAGGGTTGTTTAATTTCCATCTTGATTTAGTGTGAATTTTGTTTCGTTTAAGTTCCTTCCGTGGAGATATGTTTAAATTTTAAAATATCGAAACTACCTACATTTGTTCTATATTGTATATCAGATATCATCTGCGATATCAATTCTTAGAAAGTTTTTTAAACACAATAAAAATGATAATTATATAGTTTCCTTAATCAAACCAGTTATAGAAGATGACACCTCTAAATGAACAAAACGTTGATTATAATTAAACAAATTATAGCTTTAATTCAAGTTAATCACTCAAAAATCAACGTGGATCTATTTGTGCAAATTATGATGTCATATCTGTGGGACTATCTTCAATTGAACGATAATCATGCAGAATATCATTTAAGAGTATACCGTTCATGCAACGTTAGCGTTATATTTTTTTACTGCTATCAATTTTTCCTGTAATTATGATGGTAACTTGTATTGTGATCCAAAACACGAACGCATAACATCAATCTTTTTTGTTCTAGGCTCCAGTGCCTCCGCCTAGACCCACCACAGCCACCACTTTCGTCTCCACCAATGCTGTCCCCGACGTGCCTGTAGCTTACAACGACAAAGTAGTCGCTTTTCTTAGACAGCCCAACATTTTCGACATACTCCGTGAGCGGCATCCGCCAGTCGGTAATTCGTCGTCTCTCAGGGATAAAGTCAACGCTGTAAGAGTCGATGGAACCACCGCTCTGGATAGGTTGAGTCACGATGTACATCTCACCATACTACTTAGGTGAGTGTTTAAATTCTAAGCATGTGTCGAGTTAAGTACGAGGGTATATTACGTTTCCGACTCTCATGATGATATTAAATTTTTCTGAAGCTAAAGTATTTCTTAGCAATTCATGGAAACTTTGCGACTGTTAATTTAAGCGAGGCGGAAAATGTAAATATCCCTAAAAACAGATATAATCATAATACGCAGAAATACTTTCGTAGAAGGCTAATTCCCTAGACCTAGAGCTTAAATTACTATCTTTAAATTTTTACAAAATCGTTAAAAGATCAAATGCATCACTTGCATACATTATTTACTGCCCCCCCTCCCCCCCACAGGTGGCCAAACAATACGTTTCAATTTTAAATATTTGAACAGATCTGACGACAAAAAACCAAACTAACGCAAAAATAATTTAATGGATAAGCTATTCAGCTTGTATGCCTTTTTACAATACTTTTGTAATTATTTATGTAGGTAATAACTATTATATTATTATTATTATTATTTATCTGAAACCGTAAACTTTGGTAAAAAAAGTCGTTTTCTACTCGAAATACAGCTCGTGATTTGAGTGTTGCATAGCTAAAGTTTTACTAGTGTTAGGCAACCAGATATACACCGTGATGATATACTGGTAGGCTATATAATGCGGGTAATATTTCATTAGTTTCTGCCAGGGGCGGCTCTTCAAGGATTATTACGATTTTTATTTGCTTGTTTAATTTAAAAAAGGTAAAAATTATGTTGGGTATGAAGGAAAATTTATTGTAATACGTAAATACCGAGTGATAAAAATTACTTGGACCTTTTTTTTTCTAAAATTCGTGAAATAAAATAATTTTTTTCTGTAATTTCTCATTCCAACAATTCTTCCTATTTAAATTGGGATAATAAATGACCTTGAAAATAGTATTTTAATGTGAAATTAATCTGTTTTTTCATTTGTTTGGATTTTAGAGTAGTTTTTCTTATTTCTTATTTTTTAGATCTTACGGTTCTATAAAAAAATTAAATTAGGAGAAAAAGAGTGTAATGCAAAATACCTACTATGTAAAACCGAAAATCAAATATACAGGGTGGTATTTGAAAAATTTGTATCGACAGTTTGAATATTTTAAAATATCTGCCCTTTTTTGACATTCAGTAACTTTCGAAAATGCTGTCGGAAATTATTGGTCTTTACCCTTCCATATTTGAGTTTCTGTGGTGTTTATTGTATACTTTTATTAAAAACCAGTTAAGAAAAATCTATAAGAACAATTTAAACACAAGAACCAGCTGGCTGTTTTATAATAGATAAATCTGACTTATAGCAATATTATCCGTAAATACGACTGACCTGTTTCATTTCATATGTAGATATTATTTTTTTGTACCTCAAATAAAATTCTATAAATAGAATTGCACTCACACATTTAAAAATATAAGTAATAGTTGTTTGCCGGCCAGCGGTCTGTTTTTTTTTTTTGAGATAATAATAAACTGATTTATCGACGA
This sequence comes from Rhagium mordax, assembly GCA_963680705.1. NCBI lineage: Eukaryota > Metazoa > Arthropoda > Insecta > Coleoptera > Cerambycidae > Rhagium > Rhagium mordax. The sequence continues at coordinate 1,148,956 of OY796661.1, read as the reverse complement.
AAAGCAGTTACATAACACGAACAATATAGATCAGTATTATATTATTTATTTTCCAGTAATTGGCTCAATTCGCGCCTAGAGAAAGTTCGATAGTGTCGTTATACGCGTAATATTATACAGGCTGCTTATCTACCCTAAATCAACTTGAAAATTATTCAAATTGTCAGTTCCAGGTGTTTCCATGTTTATTAGTTATCCGCGTTAGAAGGAAACTGCTAATAATTTTAATATCCACTTGACAAAAACAGATAATTAATATATTTTTAGCAGGTGCCAACAATTAAAGTTCCTTCCCTCTCAGTAATAGGTAGCTGATGAAATTTTGCTGAAATATTTCTAAATAATAAAACGTTCTTGATTTTATAAATTTAATAAACGCGATAAAGGACAGTCTAATAATTGGTATGGCAGAACAGGACGGGGGGAATTTTAGTACTATTTAAAAAATATGCTGTTGATTATAAATTAAGTATTTATTTATTTTTTGCAACTCTATTTTAGTATATAATTGCTACATTTGAATAAAAAGTCATAATAACAATAACTAATAAAGTTTTTACGCCTTATAATAAAACATGTGAATACATATTTATTCGAAGGCGAATCTAAATTAAAAACAATTCCACACGACGTTCGTCGATTCATATCCGCCACACGCCTTTGTCGAGGAATATTTCATCACCCCATATGTTCCTCGTGCCACGTTTTCTCCCCCTATTTATAAAAACTGACTCAACTTTGGAGGACTCGCAATTTTAAAATAATTATCATAAATTTGTACTTACCATGTAATTCATAGCCTTGATAAAAGCTAAAAGAGGCCAGATGTTTGACATATGACTTACAGCGCACCAAAAAGTACAAATATAGGAGAATAATATAAATAATAATTATACCTATACGTGTATGTGGAAAGTTGGGCAAAAACTGCTGCGCGGTACGTAGGAAGTGGTTAATTAAAAAGTTTTAAAATGGATGATACGCAAAGGGAAGTGTGTTTGAGTTGAGTCATACTTTCCTATATTTATTAGATACAATATTGAAAATTAGTTTCCATGACGAATAGTGTGAAATATCAATTAGCTGCCCCAAATAAAGAGGTCCAACCTCTTTGCCCTTTTCTGCGATCCCACGAGCGACCTAAATGCGATAAGGGTTGGCGCGCCGGCGACAACCCCATTATTATTAATTGATGTTTTTCTGGTCCAAGCACTAGATACAATTTGCATGCACACACTGGAAAAGTATTCCAGATCAATGATATGGAAACGGGAGCTTACGTTAATTATTTAATGAGAATTTCCACGTGGTGAACAGCCCTACGTATTTGCAAATGAGCACAATACTGTTTTGTTTAAGCTCCAAGTAGTTGGTTATCGATAAGTGTTGAATTTATTGAGTTTCGAAGTTATGCCAAAATTTTGATTGAAACAAAGTTCTTATCTTAGCTCAGGTGTGGGTAAGTGTTACTTTGTATTTCCACTTTTTTTTTTTTTAATAGAAATTCAAAATAATAAATGTCATTTTGTCTTATTGGTATTTCAAAGAGGAAAGAACGAATAAATTAGCAGAATGCCACAAATAAATAATATTAAATTATTTTCATCTTGGTCAGGCATTTAATGAACTGCTGCATTATTCTGTATTATTAGATCTCCCACTGTGTACCATTAATTAATATATATAGGAGCTATTTCCGTTCCACAGCTTCTAGTTCATTAGCATTATGAAATGAACCATTTAAACGTTGGGAGCGTAGCAACTGTCAAAATTTCGTTTCGATGGGAAGTTGTTTCGTTCTTATAAGGAAAACGAATTCAAACCACTTAATTCGCCCCAAGCGGTTATTCGCATGAGGGTACAATTTTTTTCTACCGCAACGGCCGATGTTATTATTGTTTTACATTTTACTTACATTAAATTAATTACGTTTAGTCCCTTGAATTAAACCGCCACTTCATGCACTAATTCGCTCAAACAGATAAAACTCTGACTAATTTATAGTCCGGGATCATGCGGGTAAGGGAGACATATTTTGGCTTATATTAAAACAATTCGAGTAATATATATTTTTTTTAATTTAAACCGCTGCTCCTTTAAAGAATTTTAAAAATAATCTAGTAATTGTAAAACAAAAACTGTTTTACAAAAATGTTTTGCTAAAATATTTTTTCATTTTGAAAATATTTTTTCTAACCTTTTTATCAATTATTGAAAAAAGTAGAGTGTCAATTTTACACCAAATTTTTAGTTCTGCTTTCAAATGGACTTCATGCTGACGCTGCTCCTGGACTAATGCTGCCTTCCGGTTTCTGACCTAATCGGAATTAACAAATAATCGCGTAATTATATTCTGTCTACAGAATTAACATTTAGTAATCGTATATTTGAATAACATTTATCATATATATTTTTGGACAATAATATAAGACATTTTTATTTTTTGCTTTTGTAATACACAAATTTTAAAATCCTATCCCTTACTGATCAATTTTGTATAATATCTTCAGAAATTTTTGGGACCCATAAAATAAAACAAAATACCCTTGGGGTCTTGGGTTCAGCAAGGTCGAATATACAGGGTGGCCATTATCTATCTCCTTGCAACCTGAAGACATACAATTCTCAAGGTAGCAATTTAAAAAGTTACCCATGCAAGAAAATAGATAATGGCCACCCTGTATATTTCAGCCAAATGTCAATGTCAGTATTTTCAGGATCGTACTCGTCCTTTATTTTATGTCATATTATATAAGGAAGTAAAAATTACATGGTTATATGTAGCGAATTATTGTAATAGTTCGTTATTTATTTTGCATATTATGGAATATCCCTGGCATGTACATTTAATAAACCACTTTATTTCTGTGCCGGCTCACTGATTGAATCACGTAGAGTTGCAACATAACACATGTTTTTTGGGAAGGTTTTTTGCGCCAGCTATTATTGTTTAATCCATTTAATGAACGTAGATATTATTATTAATCCTCGTCCTTGCTACAGATTTTATTTTTTTCATTAAATAATTAATATTCACTCTTTCCCTCGGTAATTATTTGCGTTTTACTTAAAATTCCTCATTTTTTATTTTTCCTTGCCGATTATCCTACATTGCCTAATGAACTATGAAGGGTACACCTTCAAAGAGTTAATTATTTGATTTATCTATTAAAATTTTTCCTTAAAAAAAAACAACCTCTGCTGTGTGACAGGCGCAGGCATTGTTAGTTGCATGTTGTATTGTGGGAAGTTAAAACTTATATTCCAGCGGATACTGACTGTCTCACACACGCTGCCATACGTACACATGTAGAATTTTTAATTAATACCCAATTTCCGGCAGATTTTGTTAAACGTTTAGAATGTTTAAAATTATTGGCATAAAATACTTAGATACTTATCCTAGAATTGTTGTAAATAATAATAAATAACAAAAGACAGACTGATGGATGGATATTCGATGATTGAAAGGCTTAATTATTATTTTTTCTAGTATAGTTGTCGGACGCGCCGCACCGTTACCCCACCCTGTATATTGGTTTATATAGATTACAAAGTAGATTATTAGCTATTATTTTTCACGGACGGCGATAACCGCAAAACTGAATAAGTAATTAGATTATGTTATTTTGTTATTTTGCAATGTTTTAATGTGTTATTATCTTTTCCGTTGAACAAGAGATTTTCAAATATATCCGATTGGGGAAGGACGAAGTTTTCGTAATTCGTTTAATTACGATGTGGGTATTAGAAATTATTTTGCTGTTAACCTAGTCGCCTGGTATCGATTATTAAACACAGTATATCCATTAGTAATTAGTTTATTTATAATATTCAGTTAATTAGTAGATATGTGCCATTTTTAACACCTTTAACTTCTTAGATTAATTTTTGAAATTTCGGCATACTAAATCTTATCAAACGTCACTTTTTGACGTACAGGGTGATCATTTTAAGTGCCTCACTCGATTTTCCTGCTTTATTCCTCACCTAGGAAAAAAATTCAAAACCATACTTCCGAAAAGATAAAAACAATTGAATGTCAAAGAAAAAAGTTATGGCCGAAAAACTGAAAAAGAAAAAATATACACCCTGTATATTAATGCGGAAATGGATATGTGACATTTCACTGATTGTAAATGCGTATCATATACTTATTTTTCACTTCCGGTTTGACCGGAAATTGCTTTAATTTTTTTATTTTAGGTGATACACCCTGTATATTGAGCTCAGTTTAAAGAACATTTCTTTCTGAATTCAGCAATATATAACATATCATCATTGTCTTTCATATTTAATAAGATATTGGGGTTTTAATTTAAAATATCACAAGTATATGTTATGAAATAAAGTCATCCATGAAAACAAACAAAAGCATTTAAATTATTTTTTATTTATTTCAAAAACTAAAGAATACAAGTTATTATGCTATATCTTCTTTGGTTTTTGAAATAAATAAATAATTTAAATGCTTTTGTTTGTTTTCATGGATGACTTTATTTCATAACATATACTTGTGATATTTTAAATTAAAACCCCAATATCTTATTAAATATGAAAGACAATGATGATATGTTATATATTGCTGAATTCAGAAAGAAATGTTCTTTAAACTGAGCTCAATATACAGGGTGTATCACCTAAAATAAAAAAATTAAAGCAATTTCCGGTCAAACCGGAAGTGAAAAATATGTATCCGATAAGCATTTACAATCAGTGAAATGTCACATATCCATTTCCGCATTAATATACAGGGTGTATATTTTTTCTTTTTCAGTTTTTCGGTCATAACTTTTTTCTTTGACATTCAATTGTTTTTATCTTTTCGGAATCGGATTCCTCGGAAGAAAGTACACAAGTATGGTTTTTGAATTTTTTTCCTACGTGAAGAATAAAGCAGGAAAATCGAGTGAGGCACTTAAAATGACCACCCTGTACAACTGAAATTACAGTTGGAAAAAATCAAAAATTCATTTTATTTCAATTTATTAACAATCAGTAAGGTAGCTGTGAAAAACAAATAAAACATGGAAGCCAAAGATCCTTAAAAAATTATAGGTTAGGGCGAGGGTTAGGGTCAACTATGAGATTTTTGAAGTGTGAAAAATAAGAAATTCTCTTTTGTTCTTCACCGCTACTTTTTTTGTTTTGTCATCGCCATTAAAAATAATGACCTTGAGATAACATACTCAAAAAAAAATAACACCCTCCAAATGGGGTTATTTCACACTTTATATTTATGTTAAATGTACAATCAGGAACACTTAAAAATACTGTATATTTGGAAAAAAAGTATTTTTTTTGCGCCTACGTATTTTTAAACTCGGTTTGTAATTTGAAAATATTAAGTTCCCGCCAACAGCCGTGACGTCAATGTTTACGCATGCGCAGTATAGCGTAGATGAAATATCTCAAGAAAACTAACCTCACATTTTTCACGCTCTTAAACTCGACACTGAAATGGTCCATATTTTTCGCAAAGAATTCCTGAATCATAACGTAGTTCACTTCAGGTAAATTTTCACTGCTAGCTTTAACGAAATTAGGCTCCATAATAGTAAAAAATGATGAACTAACACAAACTAAAGCAAACTGTCAAAAGTGTCAAATGACTCTAGACTCTTAACAAAAACAAATCTTCCTAGATTTAGTTCTAAACCGTGACGTCAGAAGTTAATAAAATTTGAAATTATTGACGATACTTTTTATTGATTTATGAATAATTAACAAATAATAAAGACATGGTATTTACCAATACATTATTCTTGCATATTCTACTATCCAAATTGATAGGTATTTTAAAGTTTTTCTTTAACATGAAATAACCCTATTGTAAATTTTTTTAGACGTTATTCATCCCTTTGGAAGCCACGTTTTCCCTACCAGCCCCAAATACTACTTTTGTTTATTTTACTTCTAGACATACGAAATATTACTATTATATTATATTGATACCACTGTTTACTTGTCTATTAAGATTAGGTAGCTTTGTTGTTTTCCAAAACTGGACGGAAAAATATGTTAATTGAACTAGATAACAAACTTCTTGGAATCCCTTTGGCCAATATGTACAATAAAAATCACATTGACAATCGTAGGAGGTATTTACTTTTACCTGCTACTAACGGAGTGGGATCACCCGCTGTCGATGGCTTGCCCCTATCGCGTCGAACGTTTAAGCAAAAGAAGTAATTCTCTTAGAATATTGTCGAGTAGAACGGCCACCGAGATGTCCAGACATAATCCTGTTCTAGTTTTCTGCAGAAATAAATGGTGTTTTTCACAGCACGTTTTTGTTTATTTCTCAGAGCAACTATCAGCTTATTATTACTATTATTAATATTTATAATGCATTACCTGCCACATTGTTTTTATCGCAGGCTCATGTCGGCGAATTAATTATACGCTGTTAATTATTCATTTGTTTATAACGAATATTATTACAGTTTTTTTTTTATGTCGTTTCTATAAATAATCAGCAATCACAATATGAGAATATGTAAATACGCCGATAAATAGCCGCGGTAAGGTTAAGTTTACTCACCATTACATCAACACTTATCTGAAGAGGATTCGCTTTGGTGAACTTACAATTTCAATGTGGAGTTGTTTGCGTTAAACTCGTACTGAATATAATTAATTAAATATTGCAACGACAAACGAAGGACGGTGGCGCAAGGAAACTTCAGTAGAAAAAAGGAAATCGTGCTTCCCACGTAAAATAATTCGGGTCAACATTTAGAGATGTTCTTTCTGGCCTCGATATTTTCAAGCTTAAAAAAATATGTGCAAATAGCGGCGTTAGATAGTAAAAATTTGGTAATAATAAAAATTGGGTCCAGTAGTCAGAAATTGGTCTGAATGAATTCCGTAACTCTGTTATTCGATGTCGAAATGAATTTCTGAGCCATCTCCGTGCAAATATCGATAAACGCAAATGAGCTCATAAGAGCTGGATTGAATCCAAAATTTCGTTTTGGATGCAAATGTCTTTAGAAGTTTCCTTTCTTGGTTGGTAAAGTAGAGTTCATATTTCCAAGGCAGATAAAAAATTCCCGACAAATGAGCACGTGCGGCGGTTCCATTGAGTCGGTAAAGAGGCCGCCTTTCTGCTTTGTAAGTGCGGCATTTTTTATGTGCCTTAGAAATAAGAACTTTATGTAATTTATATACAAACTTGTGTTACAACCGGTGATTATTCGTAAAAAAATTTGAAATTAGGGTTAATTTTGCTTATATAACATTTAAAAGATAATTTTGGGAAAAAGATAACCTTGCAGCAAAAATTCACTATTATAATAGTAATAACTTTTGACGATGGAACAATAGACTGTAAACCTTTAAACAAAATTAAACGTTACCGGTGGGACTGAATTAAATCAATATCTCCTAATGATAGTGTTACAGGGTTGCGCACTTGCATTAGTCATCGTGTCATGTCAAAAGGTATATCCGAAATCCCTCGTGGCTGTGGTGACTCGACGTTGTTTTATTTTTTCTGATTTGTCTGTGTCACGACATACTGCGAATTGTAAATTACCTGCTTTTAATTAGTTGGGATTTTCAAATGTAACATTTTATATTTATTTTGCCCCTATTAGATATGTTGAGAAAAAAGCCTCATCAAAGAGTAGATAAGAAAAGAGGCGGGACTTAAATCTCATTCAGATGAGACAAACCAATAATTCCAGAGACGGTTTTTCTCCATTTGGCCCAGAAGCAGGAGGAACAAACCGAGCAACTTGGGACACCCTGTATATCGGGCTTGTAGTTGCAACTTTATTTTCTTACGCTTTTAGTAAATTGAGGTACAACGTACAACGAGCAATCACGGCTAGTTTTTCAAACGAACTTCCGTTATGATAACGATGTTAAATGGTTCAAGGCGAATATTTAAATAATACAAAAACATCATTATTACAGCTCGACTAATACATATTTATGATGTTCTTTAATTGTTTGCAATATTGCTAATTAGAAATCACTCGTGAAGCGGTGAAAATGTTCGAGCAAAATTTACTTTTTATATTAAAAAATTAGCGACCTTGAGAAAATTTAGTTTAACCCAATCTTACTAATTTGACTAATTAGCTAATTCGGCTCTGAATAAACAAGTTAATCAGAAACAAAACAGTATTTGTTCGGTTGTTTGCCGAGTGCTAATTGACAAAATTTTTCCTAAATATTGAGTGGGTGCATTGGAAATTTTAACATTCACAAATCGACTGCGTAGCGACTTTGGAAAACTTACATACACGCAAGAAGAAGACATTTTATTAACAAAGTTCGGTGCCCAATTTGCTGGCCGCGGTGTCCAAAATTAGATTGGATCCACATTTATTTATGCTTGTGGAAAATCAATCTCCAGATGGCTGTAGCTTTATTTTATATATAGTACGGCAATCTGTTCTGCACATCATTTCTGATGCGACCCGTATTTAGGTCAGCTAAACGAGTCGCCCGGATGGTCACCTAGGAGTTGATTAATTTAGTTGAATCGTGATTGTTATAGAAATATCACACGTAATTCAATGACCCCAACACTCATATGTACAGGGCGTAGACAAAAGGCTGAGTGAGTAAATGTAAAAATTAAAGGAAAACCTAGGTACCTGGGCTGGAGCGTGCATGCTGTATATCATAGACTGGGTTCGATCCCCAGCTCCGACATCATTGGCATTGGATTTGGGGGTTTGTTTAATTTTGAATCAGTAGTTGACAATGGTCAAGATTATGAGAAAAAATTTGGGAAAGAAGACAGAATTGTCGCTTACTAACTCCTGGACTAAGCCTCCTAGTCCTAAATGCCAAATCCTTTACGCACAATCCATTTGAATAGGTGTTCAATATTTTCACAGGTGGCGTGGTATTTTGTTTTTCTCTGGTGGCCAAACGCCAAAAATTTATCAAAGGTGACGCCTACACCAAACAAGATTTAAGGTTTTGGTTTTGATTCCTCCCCCCCCCCCATAACAGCCACATGGGTTGTGAGAGCTCTGCGTAAATCCACATTGTGTTTGTAAATATTTAGGAAAATGCGAAGAATTCGCATGAAAATAATTTGGTGTTTACAGCTTTTTTATAGCCGATTTTGTTTCATTATTGCTAGTAATTAATTCCACTTTGCAAAACGGATGAAACCTGCGAATTAGCTGTCGTAAAAGTTTATTTTTTGCGAGATTTTGTTTTTCGAATCTTGTAGAAAGTAGACGTTGGATTTGACGCAGGGGTGTGTTTTTTATTTTTTATCACATGGCCATGACCCAATACAAAAAAAATCACATGGTTTGCAATAGTTGCCACCGAGCACATTCGGATAGACGAAAAGTCAAGTATTTTTACAGCTCACTACAGCTGTTCGTTTGTTTAATCCATTTACCATCATTGTTCCCTGATTTGCATAAATGTGGCATTGTATCACGATGTTGAGGTCTTGATAAAAATATTTTCGTTCATACACAAATATTTATTTCTCCACGCACTTCTAGATTGTTTATTTTGGGCTGTTTGTGAATTTTTGGCTAGTGCTGGTGTTTTGGTGAAGGTTGGTAAACCTCGGCGATTACACCTAGTGCTCGCGAAAATAATCGAGGTTGTTACTCATTTGCCTCTTGTGCGTTTTGATTGCTTTGGTTTATCAGGTTTTTGAAGGTGAACTTCATCATCTTGCATATTACCTACATGTGGGCGTTCTGCATTTGTTGAAACAGAAGGACAACGTCTATCTAATTATAAAATATGGTTTTACATTTTTTCCAAATTTACGGTCCGTGTATTTGGGTTAATGTTCCTTGGTCATCGATATTGTTAAAATTTATAACAACTATTTATTACACTTGCTTTTATGCTGTGCTTTTAATAAAAGAAAATAATTTACTCGTAGATGCCCAAATATTTCAGATGATTTAGGATCATATCAGTGGGTTTCGTTGTAGTCTCATAAGAATCTCTAAACCAAATACTTGCCATGCCGACGAAATGAATGCACTTGTGTAATTAGATGCCTTTACATTGTTTTATATAAAAATTTACGGTAGATGCTTTTCAAAGTAAGTGTAAAATGATCTAAATTATACGTCCTTTGTTTCACTACGCAACAATTTTTCCATACATGTATGTACAGGGTCATTCCTCACATATTGACAGCAGCTATTTGATGAGTTATTAAAAAATTGTCAAGTCAAAAGATTTATGTTTTACTCTATATTTTTAGAATTCGTTGTTGGAAAAACAAATGAACTTCGGAAATGTAATATTTCTGCATAACCTCCATTTTTTTTACAAAAATAAATGCCCGTTCTTTTGTTTCAGTAAATTCCAAATTGAACAAAAATCCAAATCGTGTTTCTTGTTAGTCATTACTATTATGTATACGCTAAAAATTTTTTGACAGTGATGGATGCATTATCTAAACCATTTTACACTTAATGTACAGGGTGATCATTTTAAGTGCCTCACTCGATTTTCCTGCTTTATTCTTCACCTAGGAAAAAAATTCAAAAACCATACTTGTGTGCTTTTTTCCGAGGAATCCGATTCCGAAAAGATAATTGAATGTCAAAGAAAAAAGTTATAGCCGAAAAACTGAAAAAGAAAAAAATATACACCCTGTATATTAATGCGGAAATGGATGTGTGACATTTCACTGATTGTAAATGTGTATCAGATACATATTTTTCACTTCCGGTTTGACCGGAAATTGCTTTAATTTTTTTATTTTAGGTGATACACCCTGTATATTGAGCTCAGCTTAAAGAACTTTTCTTTCTGAATTCAGCAATATATAACATATCATCATTATCTTTCATATTTAATAAGATATTGGGGTTTAAATTTAAAATAACACACATATATGTTATGAAATAAAGTCATCCATGAAAGCAAACAAAATAATTTAAATATTTTTTTATTTATTTTAAAAACTAAAGAATACAAGTAATTATGCTATATCTTCTTTTGTTTTTGAAATAAATAAATAAGTTAAATGCTTTTGTTTGTTTTCATGGATGACTTTATTTCATAACATATATTTGTGTTATTTTAAATTAAAACCCCAATATCTTATTAAATATGAAAGACAATGATAACATGTTATATACCGCTGAATTCAGAAAGAAATGTTCTTTAAACTGAGCTCAATATACAGGGTGTATCATCTAAAATAAAAAAATTAAAGCAATTTCTGGTCAAACCGGAAGTGAAAAATATGTATCTGATACACATTTACAATCAGTGAAATGTCACATATCCATTTCCGCATTAATATACAGGGTGTATATTTTTTCTTTTTCAGTTTTTCGGCTATAACTTTTTTCTTTGACATTCAATTGTTTTTATCTTTTCGGAATCGGATTCCTCGAAAAAAAGTACAAAAAATGATGTCAATAAACTAAGGAAAATGCAATTTTTTGATAAAGATAATACATAGGTTAGGAGATAGAGAAGTGAACGTTTTTTTTTTTTTAAATTGACGCATTTAAGATGAATATAGAAAAACTGACTATATTTGTACTGTTTTGACCTACCTGACCTTAAAGAGGATTGAAAGACTTTCAAAATGCTTTTTTTTTTGGATGAATTTTAGCGTTAATTGCAAAGGAGATATGACTGAAATAAGAAGCGCGCCTCCTTTTAGCAAATTACGATATTGCTCGTTTGGCGGGGAAATTTAGTCTCAGAACTTAATTATTGATTTTTTAACTTTAGAGGTGGTTTTCATCCTCTTAAGGGTAAGAGTAATTATTCTTCTTATGGGATGAGCTTTATGTCTCAAAATTTAAATATATAGGGTGTTTGTTCATTTGTTTTTCCTGACAATGAATTCTAAAAATACAGAGTAAAACATAAATCCTCTGTCCTTACAATTTTTTAATAACTCATCAAATAACGCAGGCCTTATCTGTGTTGCAATAAAATGTATGTTCTGATCTAATAGCAATTCATATAAATCATATCTTTTAAGGATTGGTTAATTGTTGACAGTAATGCGCTGACAAATATGATTATTTATATTAGGTGTTTATGTTGATGGTTTATTATCAGTTATCTAAAGAAAATAGTGACGTTATCTCGTTTGGAAGAAACAATGCGTCTTGGTGGTAAAAAATCGAAATATTCACCGGACCTAGATGAAACTTGATATTTCGAAAATCTTCCCTTCTAGAGCTTTTACTGGTCTACGCATTTAACGACAAATTACTTCACGGTAATTGGTAGGTAATAACCATAACCATAAACCTTGACTTTCATATTTCGCTTCTAGATTTACGACTATAGACGTTCCCTTATTCACCTGTCAAAATATTGTGCCCTGGACCGCTGTAAAATTAACCCAGCGCAGAAATAGACAAAAGGACTCTTTTATGGGGCTATCCGCTGCTTTTTAACTGATATTGGTTCCAAGTAACCAAGATGTTCAACTGTTTTATTGACAGCGTACAAAATATTGGAAAGTCAAAAATAGTCGGGTTGTTTTTATAAGCAGGCCCATTTTGTATTTTTATTGCGTGCAATATTATATAATTTTTATGTTCACGTATGCCTAAGTGAAAATATTTATGTTATAATGTGCAGCCTTGAACGTCAGGAATTGGCATCGGTGTAAAGTTGATTTAAATTAGTTCAAATACATTGGTAAAAGTGTGCCTCACTTCACCTCGACTATTTTAAATACCAGAAAAATCTGTCTAGACTCACAGCAAAAAAGTTTCATCTACTGGAGAATTTGTAGCCAATATATTGGACATTAATCTGTTCTCTCTTATTTTTAATACTTTGCTACGTGCTGCAATCTGCTTTGGTGGATCTAATATTAACCCGGAAACGTAAAACCGAAGTTTTACTTAGTGAATTCCACTATCGGTATCGAACGTTCCGATAAATTACGAAACGTTGGCCTCTGCTTCAAACCCCAGAAGTTGGAAGCCGCTTTAAAAATCAGGGCTCTGCACTAATTGCCTAAAGTGAAGAGGCGAACTAGTACTAGACGAAAATAATAATTTATGACGGTGCAGCAGCGTCTCAAAGTTATGAAAATTATAGGCTTGAGCCATAGGAAGCTCCAGTTTCGGTGTATAGAGAGGACTAACTAAAGCTTACCAACTTTGTAGTGGGCGCCTAAAGATTTTCTAGTAATATAATAATAATACTGGTCAAATAGACATCGGTTGTAGGACCATCAAAAGGACAAAAAAATAATAATAATAATACAGTTTGCCAAAAAGTACCCCTAAGAGGATGAAAACCACTCCTAAAGTGAAAAATTAATAATTAAGTTCTGAGACTAAATTTGCCCGCCAAACGAGCAATATCGTAATTGCTAAATCGAGGCGCGTTTCTTATTTCGGTCATATCTCCTTTGCAATTAACGCTAAAAATCATCAAAAAAAAAGCATTTTGAAGGTCTTTCAATCCTCTTTAAGGTCAGGTAGGTTAAAACAGTACAAAGGTTGTCAGTTTTTCGATATTCATCTTAAATGCGTCAATTTAAAAAAAAAACGTTAAGCGTTAACTTCTCTCCTAACCTATTATCTTTATCAAAAAAATAAAAAAGTAGCATTTTTGTTAGTTTATTGCCATCAACTATAACCTCAAATATTAAAATATAAACAATTTCATTTCGCTTTCATTCCAAAAATTAATATTTTAGTCGTTTTTATTCTCTCACCGTGTAGCTGTCGATAAATTGCCGAAGGAGCCCAACACCTGTTGGAGGGACGACGTAGGAGAACCGTTTAAACTGCCATGTAAAAGCTTAGGTGTAGGGTTACAAGCGGGGCGATTACCCTGTAGGTATTGAATTCGATCCAAGACATAACGGTGAATATATTTTTGAAGGAGGATACGGCCCAAGCGTGGTGCCTTTCCTCTACCTGTGCGAAAAACGTATTGAAATCAACTACTGTTCTATAAAAGAATTTGTTTCGCCGATATGATCGATTTTACATGAACGTCGAGGAATGTTGGTGTTCCATAATATACCTGATACCGTTAGGCTCTCCCCTATATGCTACCCTTTAGAAACATGCCCGTTCAGGTGTCACATATTGAACATTTATGCTTTGTGTGCGAGCTATTCAAAAAGACGTTTCAAATCGCATTTACCGTTTCAAACGTTTGAGGACTGTCAGAGAATGAACGTACATGACATTACCGTGTAGAAAAATTAGGTCTCCTAATCTCTGCTATTACTGCTATCGCTGCAAAATAAAAAAATGTTTACAGCATTTTTACTGTAAAACAGCTGAGATTATGCGACGCTCATCCTCCATACGTGCGGATTGATAAAAATATTCTGAATTTAACATATTGTTTGACCTCTACTAATAATAGTGAGACTTTCCGACTCGGTTTCAAATGTTTTCGACAGAAAATAATCTCCAAAATCTAAATAGTTTTTATTGTGTTTACTGGTTTATTTTTATTATGCCAATTCTAATTCTGCGAGGTATTTTTCGTGAGCACTTGATATCAAAATAAATAATTAAAATGCGTTCTATGTTGTCGTTGGGTGCTTATTTTAATTTTTAATAAAGATAAAGCTAATACCTTAAACGCACTGGTTATAAACTACTTACAATCCAACAGTACCTGGAGGTTGAATTAATTACAAAAATGTACAAAAAAAGCTCGACTAGTCAAAACTTTCCTTTTTTTCAATCGGTGAGATACTATAAAACCAAATTTAAAAAAAAAGTAAAATACCTATCTAAAAAACAATTAATTTTTCATAGGAGGTGGTGCCAAATTAAATTGTAGATTTTAGTGTAAAAAAATTAAAAATGTAAAAAAATATAGGAAGTGCCACAAAGATAAGGTAAATAAACGGGAGGTCCCACCCTTGTAGGATTTTTTTTTTTTAATATAATAATATCTAGTAATATCTATTTTCCAACAAGAAAAATATAATATAAAACATATAACAATAAAAATACTTTGTCTTTATGATTTTTCTTAATGATTTATTTTTACATTAACTTTTTACATTAGGTAATCACTATTCCGATTACCAATTCTTAACGTTGGAATTTCGTGCGTTATTCTTGACGTAAAATTAACTAGGCTAAAAAGAAGCTTTTTAAAAGGATTTTTTGTGGATATATCGATCCGATCCGTGGTGCATTGTTGATGTTGGAAATAGATCACGTTTCGGCCTAATTGAAATTTACTGCTGAGCCGTAACCGGTAGAACGCTGAATTTACCCATCTTTACACAGACCCGTATCTAATTGGAATTTATAAGCGGCCAGCCGTTTTATTGGTATTTTAGTTTTTGTACACACAAAATTTCGATATATTTACTTTTGATTATTATAATGCACTAAATTGTAGTATTATATCGTACGCAACATCCTCGTCCCCTGCCGTGAGTATGGTTTCTTATTTACAATAATTATTAATTATTATATATCGTTATAATATATTTATTTCACTGTTTAAATATTTAAAAAAATTGTATCTGCAACTAATGTCTTTCTAGTGTTACCAGAGCTGTTACAAGCGATAAATTAAATAAATCTTGTTGCAATATCATATTTCCATCTTTCCCATGAAATGGTGGAACGTGTAACAATGGCTAGTGATTTTCTTTTTAGATGACTCGTGATTAGTAGGAATATTTATTTGCGTATTGTCCTTAAAATTGCTGATTTCTTTTTTTTTATATGCGTAATTAGACAAGAATTTTCGCTCATCCCTATAACATAAAAATTTGGAAAGTTTGCTGTAGGATTACAGATAATCCAACCGCGGAGCAAACGATGGACCAGTAAAACGTTTTGTATACTTAGCCTCAAGGCCACACTGTATATCAGCATGTGGCGTAATCTTAAAATTATAAAATAATTATTATATTGACCACATCCACTATTATTACTATTGTCTCCGCTAATAGCTGTGACTAATAATTGAAACGTAGAAAAAAAGTTCCATTCGCAACTTGCTAAATGTCTAAATCCAAATACGTTGGAATAGAAAATCACTGCAAGGTTTTGTTTGAAAACCCCGTACATTTTAAGACGGTATGATTAACACACCTACGAGTTTCCAAGTAAATATGATTCTTTTATATTACTAATAATAATAACACCATAAATATAACGCACAAATATCATAAAGGTGTAAAGATAATCAGGAAATGGAATTGTAGGTTGTGATAAGTGTGAATTGTAAATCAAAGCGATTGGAAGCAGTCCCAAACCAGAGGCTTAAGGATTTTTTAGATAATTATTAGAGGCAAAACACTTCGGTTAAATTGGTTAAGTGAATCGAGGAGAAATCGAAAAAAAAATTCAAAAAAATTTTCGTGCCTCACTCGATTTTCCTGCTTTATTCTTCACCTAGGAAAAAAATTCAAAAACCACACTTGTGTACTTTTTTCCGAGAAATCCGATTCCGAAAAGATAAAAACAATTGAATGTCAAAGAAAAAAAGTTATGGCCGAAAAACTGAAAAAGAAAAAAATATACACCCTGTATATTAATGCGGAAATGGATATGTGACATTTTACTGATTGTAAATGCGTATCATATACTTATTTTTCACTTCCGGTTTGACCGGAAATTGCTTTAATTTTTTTATTTTAGGTGATACACCCTGTATATTGAGCTCAGTTTAAAGAACTTTTCTTTCTGAATTTAGCAATATATAACATATCATCTATGTCTTTCATATTTAATAAGATATTGGAGTTTTAATTTAAAATAACACAAATATATGTTATGAAATAAAGTCATCCATGAAAACAAAAGCATTTAAATTATTTTTTATTTATTTCGAAAACTAAAGAATATAAGTTATTATGCTATATCTTCTTTTGTTTTTGAAATAAATAAATAATTTAAATGCTTTTGTTTGTTTTCATGGATGACCTTATTTCATAACATATATTTGTGTTATTTTAAATTTAAACCCCAATATCTTATTAAATATGAAAGACAATGATGATATGTTATATATTGCTGAATTCAGAAAGAAAAAGTTCTTTAAGCTGAGCTCAATATACAGGGTGTATCACCTAAAATAAAAAAATTAAAGCAATTTCCGGTCAAACCGGAAGTGAAAAATAAGTATATGATACGCATTTACAATCAGTAAAATGTCACATATCCATTTCCGCATTAATATACAGGGTGTATATTTTTTTCTTTTTCAATTTTTCGGCCATAACTTTTTTCTTTGACATTCAATTGTTTTTATCTTTTCGGAATCGGATTCCTCGGAAAAAAGTCCACAAGTATGGTTTTTGAATTTTTTCCCTAGGTGAAGAATAAAGCAGGAAAATCGAGTGAGGCACTTAAAATGATCACCCTGTACGTTTTTTCGTTATAATATGTCAAAAAAATGTAAAAATGACGACTGGGAATGGGTACGGCCCCGAAGGGGCCGTTTTTGAATGAAGAGCACGTTTTTCCGTTGATTTTCCAAAAAACTGTCAAAAATGACGTTTAAACGTCAAAGAGGAGGAAGGGTGCTATCCAGGAGCCGAAAATGGTTTCGGGGTCCTGAAGTCGTCTGGATTCCGAAACTGGTATCGTTTCTACCCTAGGACCAAAACAAAAAAGTTCGTCGGATCGACTATAAGCTGCAATCTGTCGGACGGACTATAAATTTCAAGATAAAAATTTGCGAAATTTCAACAAATCTTGGTTCACTAAAAAATTAATTGTCCGGACGCGTTGAGATATTAAGGGTTAAAATTTGGAGGGAGCCGACAGGAATGACGGGTGTAGCTTCCTTTAAAGTCCGGTCGAAAAAAATCTTCCGGTTAAAGAAGCTACGGCCCCCGGAAAAGTACCGTTTATCGGTAAAAATCGACCTTTTTAAAAAAATTCGTATCTCGAGTAATATCCAAGATGGACCAAAAAAAAAAAATTAGTTCTTCATTTATCCTTCTTCTTGGTCGCCGTCAAGGTCCGGATCCTCCAGGACAAAATGGAAAGGCTCCGGAACATTTCTAAAGGGTAAGTGTAGGAAAATTCGCTAAAATCCGAAAAAATCGCCTCTTTTAAAAAAATCATAACTTTCTTAGGAAGCAAAATCGAGGAAAACGATTTCACCCGTCAATTTTCTAAATTTCATCTAGTTTTAAGAAAAAAATGTCCCGTCCGTCCATCTCGAAGGAGCGGCGAGTTATTAAGCTCGAAAGGGGGACGTGTTTTAGAAAATTGAAAAAATTGCAAAAACACGAAAACCTCAAACGCTATTTCCAAACGAAAAACCGCCGCCGGGGGGCCATTTTGGCAAGAAATCCAACTTAGAACTCAGAGACCAGCCCCTGGCGTCCGTGCCGGTACCCGCTGGCACGTCCGAGTCCAAATCTTAATTTGTTATTTTTTCATCTCCACCAACAAATCCAACAATAAATTATCCGAGAACACAAACCACAATAGCCCCGAACACGATAACGCAGCTCGGATAGATAATGGTGCGTCCCCACCCATCACCCGGGTTGTTCATTTACAATATTTTATTTCTGTCCACCTTCGCAGTTTAGACGGTTTACACGTTCACAGCGCCGGCCGAGTATAGTTGAAAGCATGGGCTCACGGCTGAGCTTACGACTTGTGCTTTCGATACAAACAATCGTGTTATGGACATAAACAAATCCGTTGACGGTATAATTTTATCTTAGCAGTTGCGGATATGTCTTGGTTTCGCAAACCCAGAATCAAATCGGTTTAGTGATCCAGTTTTTTTTGAGTGAATTTTTTTGACGCTCAGTGATTTTGTATTTTTAGTTCGGTTTCCGAGTTCAATGGCTTCTAACAATACCTTTTGCGGAACAGTATAAAGTGCAGTGTGTGTGATATTTAAATTTTAAAATGGGAATTGTTACAAAAACAATCGGAGTCATATTCAGTCTGTAAGTTCTGGTTTAATTTATGCGCTTTTGTTTCTTTTAATTGCGTCCAATTCCGCCGTTCTTGCACTAGTTGCTCCAATTAACCCAAATCTATGCGCTGGTCGATTGTGATATATGTTTTACTTTCTTAATTTAACACTTTCTTCACTTTCCTGCTGGGTGAGGAAAAATGTTTGAGAAATTTTCCTGGTGGTTAGAAAAAAAATCAAGATTGTATGGAAATATTTTTTTGACCACGACCTTCTTGGTTGTTTCTTTAAAATCACATAAAACGTTCAATTTGCTGGGTGGGGTATCTTGCGCAAAATTTTTGACAATTCAGTGCTTTTATTAATTTATTTGTGTGGTAGTTTAGGATTTTCATTTTTCATATGCTTCAAAGTCATATGCGCTAAACTTCTTTGAGCTGGTGTTGGGAGGCATAAAAACCATCTCCATATTTAAATATTCGTATTCCAAACCCATTACTAACAACCGCATTATTTTCATTAAAATGCCGCTTGATGACATCGACAACGTTATTATCCTTATTATCAAGACACTTAGTACTTATGATCTAAACGTTTTTGCTTTTGCATTGATTAATCAATTATTTAGTCGTTTACAGTGACTTAATTAGCAACTTTTAAATCACTTTTATTATAACGAGTTTCTTTTGTCCTGGTGTTTAACATTCGGCTCCTAACAAAAAAATTAGTGCCCTAGTCGACCTATAATAACTAAAATAAATAGGCTAAAAACTAGGTTAAAAATACTGATGTCTCGCAAGCTGTGTGTTGGACCAGCTGTATTGTTTATCAGCATCGAAGTCTTGTTATCTGTTCTGGATGTAATCAATCAATAACCCGTGTTTTTTTCATTAGAATAGTCTAAAACTGTAACACATTATTTGTCTCAGGCGCCTTAAACAAAGCTATTTATACGCTCTGTTGATCGCAGTCATTGATTTTATGGCTTGTTTATCTACCTACAAATTCATAACTCTCTGCTACGTTTATGACGGTTGTCAAATAAAAAAGTTTAGAAATTTTAATGCGAAACAAACTGTTTAAAATGAGTTCTACCACCCTGTGTGAATATTTTAAACGCAAACCGATATTCGCGGTTACCCTGGCGCATTCACCATTTTTGAGCAGGTCATTAAAATGCGGTTTTTTAGGTTTGGCAACCAGTAAATTTATTTCTGACACAAATACATTAAATCTGCTAACTAATTGCTTGACTACTTTGCAAAAAAAAAAATAAGCGATCGAACTAAGTACATTATTTTTTCGCATATTTGTGCAGTGTTGAATTTTTGGGAATTTTTTTTAAATAATGTATTGTATGATATTAATAATTAAGCAATCAAGTTCAGTCGGAATTATATGAGAGTCTTGTTCGAGATAATTGCGAAGATTTCAACTATACCGGGTGGCCACGAAAGTATTGCCTAAGGAATATTATGAATGATAGACGTCTGAAATTTGGAAAGTGAATAATAAGTCACCAAAGCCAGAATCGGAGAAAATTGTGCATTAAATACTACTTCCGTTCTAATCTAACCGGAAGTGACACCAACTTATTTTAAGTAGAACACTCGACTAAGTTGTTTTATCTCGGGGTTTTTAGTTGGAAAAAGTTAAAGATTTCGGAAAAAAGTTTACTCTGATTAGTTAAGTGAATCGAGAAAAAAGCAAAAAATTTTTTTTTAGGGACTACAGGGTGATCATTTTAAGTGTCTCACTCGATTTTCCTGCTTTATTCTTCACCTAGGAAAAAAATTCAAAAACCATACCTACTTGTGTACTTTTTTTCGAGGAATCCGATTCCGAAAAGATAAAAACAATTGAATGTCAAAAAAAAAAGTTATGGCCGAAAAACTGAAAAGGAAAAAAATATACACCCTGTATATTAATGCGGAAATGGATATGTGACATTTCACTGATTGTAAATGTGTATCAGATACATATTTTTCACTTCCGGTTTGACCGGAAATTGCTTTAATTTTTTTATTTTAGGTGATACACCCTGTATATTGAGCTCAGTTTAAAGAACTTTTCTTTCTGAATTCAGCAATATATAACATATCATCATTGTCTTTCATATTTAATAAGATATAGGATTTTTAATTTAAAATAACACAAATATATGTTATGAAATAAAGTCATCCATGAAAACAAACAAAAGCATTTAAATTATTCATTTATTTCAAAAACAAAAGAAGATATAGCATAATAACTTATATTCTTTAGTTTTCGAAATAAATAAAAAATAATTTAAATGCTTTAGTTTTCATGGATGACTTTATTTCATAACATATATTTGTGTTATTTTAAATTAAAACTCCAATATCTTATTAAATATGAAAGACAATGATGATATGTTATATATTGCTGAATTCAGAAAGAAAAAGTTCTTTAAACTGAGCTCAATATACAGGGTGTATCACCTAAAATAAAAAAATTAAAGCAATTTCCGGTCAAACCGGAAGTGAAAAATATGTATCTGATACACATTTACAATCAGTGAAATGTCACATATCCATTTCCGGATTAATATACAGGGTGTATATTTTTTCTTTTTCAGTTTTTCGGCCATAACTTTTTTCTTCGACATTCAATTGTTTTTATCTTTTCGGAATCGGATTCCTCGGAAAAAAGTACACAAGTATGGTTTTTGAATTTTTTTCCTAGGTGAAGAATAAAGCAGGAAAATCGAGTGAGGCACTTAAAATGATCACCCTGTACCTACAGCTCTCTGTGGTTGAAAAGTAGGTATATACGTATTTTTTAGTTAAAGGTCAAAAAACGTCAAAGTGCCGTTTGGGAATAGATACGGCCCCGAAGGGACCGTCATTGGATGACTAGCTTGTCTTTTTATTGATTTTCCAAAAAACTGCCAAAAACGACGTTTAAACATTTAAGGGTCATATCCAGGCACCGATAATGGTTTCGGAGTCCTGAAGTCGTCCGGATTCCGAAATTGACATCGTTTCTACCCTAGGACCAAAACAAAAAAAGTCCGTTGGATCGACTATAAGCTGCAATCTGTCGGACGGACTATAAATTTCAAGATAAAAATTTGCGAAATTTCAACAAATCTTGGTTCACTAAAAAATTAATTGTCCGGACGCGTTGAGATATTCAGGGTTAAAATTTGGAGGGAGCCGTCAGGAATGACGGGTGTAGCTTCCTTTAAAGTCCGGTCGAAAAAAATCTTCCGGTTAAAGAAGCTACGGTACCCGGAAAAGTACCGTTTATCGGTAAAATCGACCTTTTTAAAAAATTCGTATCTCGGGTAATATCCAAGTTGGACCCAAACAAAAAAAATTAATTCTTCATTGGTCCTTCTCCTTGGTCGCCGTCAAGGTCCGGATCCTCCAGGTCAAAATGGAAAGGCTCCGGAACATTTCTAAAGGGTGCGTGTCGGGAAATTCGCTAAAATTCGAAAAAATCGCCTCTTTTAAAAAAATCATAACTTTCTTAGGAAGCAAAATCGAGGAAAACGATTTCACCCGTCAATTTTCTAAATTTCATCTAGTTTTAAGAAAAAAATGTCCCGTCCGTCCATCTCGAACGGGCCGCGGGTTATTAAGCTCGGAGGGGGGACGTGTTTTAGAAAATTGAAAAAATTACAGAAACACGAAAACTTCAAACGCCATTTCCACACGAAAAGAGGCGATTTAGATGTTCGCAGATTTTAATATACAGGGTGTTAAGAAATAGTAGGTTGACTTTTTTACTAAAATTACACAAAGTAAGATAAAAGTCTGTGCAAAGTTTCAGGTAAAAAACCTTAAAAAATAACTGAGATATTAATAAAAATAATTTTCAAAATTTAAACTTTAACACCCTACTTTTTCTTAACACCCTGTATATGGATGAATGGATGGATACCTACTATATATTTGTGCATTTTCTTGTTCGTGGAAAATTGACGCTTTTTAGGATTCCTTGCAGAAATGCTGTATATCCAAGTTACAGAATGTATCGAATAATTCTGATGTTTGTTAAATATCGTCATTGGAAATTAAACGTATTGATAATGTAGTTACTTTCTAAGTAGCTCGCCGTATAATATAATTAATACCAAGCTTAAAAGAGTCTCACAATTTTTTTATACAAATAAACAATCACACTGCAAAAAATGGAGGTAAATTTACACTATTGAAATGTAATATTTACAGGTGCTGATGAGTAATTTTACTCAATATATCGTGTAATACAGAATTCACATGAAATATTATGTATATTTAATCCAAATGATGTAAAAATACTTTTTTTATGTAATAATTCAGTGTAAGAGTGGAATTTCTCATAGAACATTGTTGAAAATTACAATGCGTGAATGTAAAATTACTTTGCAAATTAAATTTTACAAGTGTTCTGTAAATTTATTTATGTTTTACATGTAATTCTACATGAATCTGTAAATAAATGTAAAATTTCATTGGCGGCGTGTAAAATTACTTATTACATGTTTCACTGTAAAAAATTGAAGTAAATTTACACTAGTGTAATGTAATATTTATATGAGCCAATAAGTAATTTTATACAAAATATTGTGTAATAGTGATCATTTAACGTGAAATTTAACTTAGTACTAATTCAAATTATGTAAAAATAATTTTTCTCTCTAATAATTCAATGTAAGGGTTGTAATTTACTATATAGGACTAGGTTGGGCAAGACGAACCCGTAGGGATTAGTTCCGGATTAGATCCGGACCGGATTAGTTAAGTGATGTTCATTGAAATTGGAAAACTTAAAAAAAATAAAGCTTATAGTTCCTGCGTCCGGGGAAGTTGAACACTCAGTATAAGGATTGAAAAGTCTTAAAATGTCAAAGAAAACGTCGTCAAGGTGTCGTCGGAATGTGGGTGACACGGGAGAAAAATTTTTTTGTGGGGGTGGGGGCAAAATTCGGGAAAATTCTTTTTAACTTTCTTTTCGGCCCCCATCGGAAAAATTTTCGGGCCGCTCGCTTTTAATTTTTTTTTGACCCCTTTGGAAAAAAATTGACGCATTTTCTTCGCGGCGATTGAAGTGAATATTCGCGACGTTTGGGGACTTTTTCCGGCTTATTATTTGTATGAGGGTCGAGAGAGCCGCCCGGAGAGGCCCTCTACCGATCCCCCATCGAAAACCGCAAAAATAGCTTCGAAAATGGTCACTCTAGAAGGAAGCGCTGTGATTGGTCTGAAATAAATTAATTATCAAAAATCAATTTCAGAAGGAAGCGTCGGATCAAACGGTTTCGGAATCCGGGAGTCGTCTCCAGACCGAAAATGTAATCGGTTTTCGCCCGGGATCGAAAATGAAGAAATTTAATTTTTGGCAATAGACATACGTCTCCGACGACGTAGGGTGTTGTGTAAGTTCGGCCGAGCTACCCGCAGGTGGCGAACGTCTCCCATCACACGTGGAAAAAATGCACAGCCCGGCCGCCGATGGATATTAAGCGACGAAATTTTCACCGACGTGCGACGGTATGTAAAATTTGAGTTAAATAATTTTATCAATTTTATAAAAAAAAAATCTGAAATTCACTTATTTTATGTTTTCACTTCATCGTCCACTTTTACCAGTAAGATTGGTAACATTGTTTCGTTTGATATTTTTTAATACATTCCAGAATGTTTGTTTTTATTACAACAATTTTTTCAGTATTGTGATCAAGAATAAGAAATGTTTACCCCGTGTTAATATTTTTATTTTATTTCGAATTTTTAACATCTTAGATGTGCACTATAGGTATTTTTTTGGTAATATTTTTTTGCATGTCTTAATTAAAAAAATAATAAAATAAAGTGTATATATATTTTTTTTTTATGGAAAACTGCCTGTTTAGGACCTAAGAAATGCTGGTACGTGTACCTGAAATAATTTTTTTTAAATCGGAACTATTATGAAACTAAGTTGATTATTTAAATTACACCGCGCTTAGAGAACCTAAATGCTTGTACTGTAATTGGTGGAAAATTTGTCATGGACGAGTCCATTATAGCGGTCTGGCACCGTTGTTGATGTATTCGGCAGTATTCGTAGAAGATTTTCCAGAGGTTTCTAAATGGCGGAATGGCGATGCATGCAGACGTGTGAAGTGGTAGTTTTTATTGTTATAGTGTAATCTGTGTAATAAAATAAGTTGAAAATAGACAAGGTAAGGACATACTTACGTTATAATATTGTCGTATTATAAAAGTAGGGTGAATTAGGTTTGTTTTGCGAGTTTTTGCAATGTTTTCAATTTGGCACCAAAATTCGTGTACTGTACAGGAAAAGCATACTTTCTGTTTTGTATCATGCCATTGTACAATGTTGTAAGGCCGTTTATTTGTAATCAAAAACATTTAAATTGCAGCTACGAAGTTTTGTTTGTTTTTTTTTATAAATGAGGATTTTTCTGTTGAATTGGGTCATATAGTCGTGGTCAACTAACCTAACGATTTTGAAAACTTATAATATTATCATAAGAATAAGTAAATAACTAGAAGTATAACTCCGAATTAGACGCCGTTTTCCTTCCGGTAAACTCGATGCTCAGTTAACCTGAGCCTGAGATTCTAGCCTGAAACGGCCGGTGCTGTAACGTGTCTCCAGTGTTGAAAGGTTTGCACGAATTGTTTTTTACGCGTCGAGAATAATAAGACATTTTATCTAGTTTTGTTAATTATAGTGCCTTAATTTTTGTTAATTTTGGTTACTCATCGTATTTTACAGATTATTATATAATAATATTTTTCCAAAACAAAACCGTAAATATATAAATTAATTAGATACGCCTATGAAAAACCAATAAAATGTTATCTCTTATTTGGAACCGAGGTCAGGACCATCGGTAGCCACCTCGGTAGCCACATAAAAGGCGCCGAGTTATACTTCTGGCTATTTATTTATTCTTTTACTATTATTAATATGCCTTTCATAAAGTCGTAGTAATGAGACCTCACGATTTACGAAAAAATTAAAGAGCTAAAAATATTTAAAACATTAAGGGTTTATGCTTAGACATAATAATACATACCATATAGGTGCTAATATTTTATTTTTTAAATTAGCCGAATGCGGCTTGAGAATTATGATGATGCTTAACTGTACCAGAGACGAAGTGGCGTAGCTTACTAGGTACTACTTTCATGATCTATATTAACTGCCAAAATTTCTGTTCAATTTTACTATTTGAATACCTGTGTAACATGTCCATTTTTAAATAAGTTAAACTAATTTACTTGTTATAAAATTCCATTTTTAAATTTAATAACGATTATAACTGATTTTGTGACAGCGTTTACTGACAATAATTATTTCACTGATTTGTTTACTAACGGCTAAAAATGTTAAGTTTTTGAAGCTAAATAATTTTAGAACGGTGCATTTTATCAACGTTGTAAGCCACTGACTCAAAATTTAATCTGAAATTTTGGCACTTAGTATATCTTGCAAGTATAGTCGAGTAAACTTTAACTTGGCGTGTGGATGAGTTGATATTGTGCATACTATTTCATTTTCTCTTGCACACAAAGTTAAAGCAATAACCCTAAAACATTGTTCACGTATGTTTATACGTAAACAATGATTTTGGGCCATTGCTTCAATTTTGTGTGCAAGAGAAAATACAATAATACACACAATATCAACTCATCCACACGACAAGTTAAAGTTTACTCGACTATAGCACCTCTTATATATATGTAATTGGAAAAAAAATGGTTGATTATTTTGAGAGATATGACCAACTATGTTTTTTTTTTTTCATGAAAGTTAAACGCTCTGTAACTCTGAACGAAGCATTTTGGGCAGCATATTTTTTATTAAACATGATAATCTTGTTTTTTATGTAAAATACACCTGCAAATTTTGACCTAAGCTTTCTGAGACACCCTGTATAATATGTAAGGCGCGGATCCAGACCCAAATTAAGGGGGGTATACAAAATGTTGAGAGAAACATACAAATAAAATACGCTAAAAATAAGACAAAAATCTTATTAAAACTATTTTTAGGAAGAATAACATATGTATTTTTATTATTACTTAAAAAAAATTGGTCGCTTTAATGATGTTGATTTTTTTATTTTTTTTGCGCTCTAGGGAGGGGACCGTTGCCCTTGTGGCCCCTCACTGAATCGGCGGTATATATTTTCATTTTTCATATTTAAAGCAAAATGTATGACTATATATTATAGACAAATTTTTGTTCTAGCATTGTTAAAGAAAAACAAGAACATTAAAAGATGTCTTATGAATGTCTAATTTGCAAAACAAAATTTTTAACGCTTAAAAAATACAATGTACATCAATATTTTCATAGAAATGTTTATAATGTACGGTTTTATTGTAAATATGCAAATTGTTTTAGAGAATTTTCAAAATATGCAAATTTTAAAATGCATGTTTATAGGTGCCATGTAGTGAAAGAAAATAAAAGTTTTACTTTGTATACATGTACTGTATTAGAATGTGAGTATCAAACGGGTGTAATGAAACATTTAACTTCTCACATGTATAGCCATATCAAAAATAAATTGTTTGTCAGATGTCCATATTGTAAGAATCTTCAACCTCATTTTCAACAATATAAAACGGTTTCAAGTTTAAAATCCCATATTTATAGAAATCACTATAAAAACTCCAGTAACAACGAAAAGCTTGGTAAAACAAATACCAGCGATTTTTCAAACACCGTTATAGACAATGATTGTGATTCTGATGAGAGTTGTAAAGAAACTAAGCAAACAAATTGCGAGGACAGATATTTAAACTCCTTAGCAAGTACGTATCTTCGGTTACAAACAAAGCACTTTTTAACCGATTCTGCGTTACAAACATTAATTGATGGCTTTTCTGATATAACAGAAATAAGTATGCAAAATATAAAAAGTAATTTACAGCTTTTAAATGTGGAAATAAAAAATATTGAAAATTTAAATTTGTTCTACTTAGCACACAATCCGGTCACAGGAGTTTTAAGAACACCTCATGTACGAAAAAAGTACTATAAAAATTATTATAATTTTGTAAATCCTATTAAAATTATTCTGGGAGCAAGGAAAACCAAACCTGTATTTTTTTATTACGTACCTATCAATGAAACTATTAAAGTTCTTTTTAGTAACGAGTACATATACAGACAGCACTTGTCTAACACAGAATCACCAAATGGTGTATTTACTGATATTTCTGATGGTCTCTGTTTCAAAAATAATCAATTTTTTATAGAAAATCCTAAAGCTATTCAAATTATATTATATCAGGATTCATTTGAGGTGTGTAATCCATTAGGCTCATCTAAAAAAATACATAAAGTCCTTGGAGTATATATGACATTAGGTAATATTCCTTCTTACAATAGATCTAGGGTAGATCAGATTCAACTAGTTGCTTTGTGTTTAGAGACTCACGTAAAATTGTATGGTATTCAGAAAATTTTCGATGTTGTAGTGAAAGACATAAATAATATTCAAATCAGTGGTATTGAATTACAAAATGGGACCCATATGAAAGGCAATTTAATTGCAGTTGCCGGTGATAATTTAGGAAGCCATCAGTTAGGTGGATTTATAGAAAATTTCAGTACAAACTTATTCTTTTGCAGATATTGTTACATAAAGAAATCAAACTTAGATGATGGTGAAATATTCAACTTTCCCTTAAGGACTCCTCATTCATATGAATGTGATTGTATGATGGCAATGACACAAAATGAACCTTCAAATGGTGTAAAGTGCGATTCTGTCTTGAACAGTATTAATCATTATCATGTATGCCAACCCGGTTTACCTCCCTGCATAGCCCATGACTTGTATGAGGGAGTGGTACAGTTTGATCTTATGTTATTTATAAATGCAATGGTTGAAAAAAAATTTTTGTCTTACGATTTCCTTAATGATCGGTTACAAAATATTCGTTTTAATTATGAGTCCTCGCATGAAAACATACCTATAATTAAAAAGGGGGAAAAACTTGCAGGTAGTGCGAGTGAAAATTTACGTCTGTTGCAGGTTTTCCCATTTGTAGTTTTTGATATTGTCAATGATAATCCGTTATGGGAAATAACTTTTATTTTAAAAGAAATATGTTCATTGTTACAATGTGTTAAAATCTCTATAGGTCAGGTGGCATATTTGAAATCATTAATTAAAGAGTACATTGAGCTTAGACTGGAATTATTTCCTGATATAAAATTAAGACCCAAGCATCATTATATAACACACTATCCAGATCTTATTATAAAGTTTGGACCACTAAAACATTTGTGGACTTTACGATATGAAAGTAAACATCGCTATTTTAAGAACATATTGAAACATTCTCCAAATTTTAAAAATATTCTATTTTCTTTGTCGGAGAGACATCAGTTACTTCAAGCAATGCATGCCACACAAGCAACAATTTTTGCTGATAAGGTGACTTCAGATGAACTTTCAATCTTTCATTACGATGATTATTCAAATGATATATCCTCAGTCATATCTAAAGTATGTCTGTTTGAAAATCCGATGTTTCTTACCTCGAAAGCAACATTCAGGGGGTTAAATTATACATCTGGAATGTATGTAGCATATGGTAAATCAGAAGAAGGGGGGTACCTTCTTTGTAAAATTACATACATTTTGGTCAATAACACTTACGATGATATCATGTTCTTTGGTAAGAAAGTGGAAATTTTTAAAAACAAATTGCTCTGTTTATATGAAAATAAAAAAATATATGAAAATACCGATGTTATTTGTATATATTACAAAGATCTATTGTCTTTTGAACCGTTATTGCATTATACAACATCACAAAATGTTTCTTTTTTTTCGTTCAAATCAGCTGTTTTCGAACATCTCTAAATTAAATCGTAAGAAAATTTTGTTTTAAAGGTGAAACTAATTAATATAATACTTACATTTGTAGAGTTTTACTACCAAGCAAAAATGTCTGCAGATAAAATATTAGTAAAAGTTTGGAATTGCAATCGCACCAAAAAAATTTTCCTTATTCTTGAGCCAAACTCCACCACTGACTTATACAATACTTTAATTTTAAATGGTAAGTTTCTTGTTTATTATTGTAGTTACTTTTACTATATACAATAAAATATTTGTAGCTTCCGATAAAATGGCCATCGACGGAAGTACCTTAGTTTTGGAATCGGATGGAACAGTCATAGATGATTCCGAAATGATAACAGTCTTAAGAAATGAAACATTTATGTTACTAGAGAAACATGAACGTTGGGAAACTGTAGACGTGAACCGAAGTACTTGCTCCACAGTGACTGTAGATAGCAACTTTGAAGATGACCTCGTACATATGGGTTACCAACCGCCAAGCAAGTCGCCTACTATAGTAGAAAACATTTTAAGTAGCACTGACATGCCAAGAATTTCTGAGGGAACTTGGATAAATTTCAAAATACCTTGGGATCGAGTAAGTGAAGCTGCCATTGCCGACTGTGAAACTGGAAAAAGAAACCGCAATAGCTATTTGGAAGTGATTCATGCTACTATTAACTCAATTAGGCAACAAAAACTAAACATATCCTCAAAATCACTGAAGGTCATTGCTCACAAAATAATTAGTAAATATCCAGCAGTGTTTCGAGATATCGATGATGATGGAGTTATATTAGGCGATGGAAGCCACACGGTATTTATGAAACTGTTGGACCGCAATAATTATTTAAATCGAGCACATAAACGATCTCTGAGTGATATAAGTAATAGCTCTATACCAATAAGTAAAAAGAGAAAAATGCTTTTGGCACAAGCAGGCTGTAGCAACTGGCAACCATTAGAACCAGTAGAATCAACTGAAACTATGGATGAAAAAAAAGAGAAATTAAAAGACATAAATATTGTGTCAGACTGGAATGAGTATACTACCTCTTTATTAGATGATACATACGCCATACAACGGAAATTTTTAAATACGCCCGATCCTCCATCTATTTTGGAAATAAAAAATGAGTGGCCTATTTTGTTATCGGAAAATGGAATTTTTTGGCATTATAAGAAACTGATGGAGCAAGATATAAATCTTCTTATAGAAAATATGCAAAATAAATCGAATAAAATTTTTAGGTTTGGACTTGAAAAAAAAATTATAAATAAATATCCAGACACATCAGAATCGGTTGATGCTATATGTCTAACAGTATTAAAAATTTTTACATCTTATTTTAAAGAAGACCTAGAAAATCTTTGCCGCAATTTGAAGGTATGTTATAGTTACATATGGATTGAAATAATAATAAATAATATTTTATAAATTTTAGAATGAATCAGAACTGACGGACAATGTAAAAACCAATGCCCCTTCAATAATATCGCTATATTCAGGTATTGTGTGTTTCTTTTTCTATAACAAAAATTTTCTATACCTACACAAATATTTTGTTACACAGTTAACTATATACTAGTAAATTTTCAGGTGATGAAAAACAATATTATGTTGTGGTCGAGAAGCAAAAAATTAACAGTGGGACAAATTTATTTACATCAGCTTTGAAACAGATGTTTGCATTTTACTATAATGCAAATATGGAATATCCAAAGCAAATTACAAATACTCTGGAAATGGTACAGCGCTACTTTTTAAAAATCCATCCAGATCAAGGTACTAAAAGCAAGAAGTCTTCTAAAATGAAAATTATTTCCCTTATGAACAAATTAAAGGATTTATAAAGGTAAGTGAAGTTTTATAATATTCTATAAAGTTGGGTGTAATTTGGGCCTATTTGTTGTAGATCATCCGTTGAGTTGTCAACAGGGTAGTAAGAATATCTGTATACAATATACATTATGTATATCCTCTAACAAATAATTACTTTATTTCTAGTTATCAAAGTCGTCAAATTATCTAGAAGTGAAAAAATATATATATTCAGTTCTCTGTGGAAACCTGCTGGAAACTTGAAGTGACTTACTTTATGGTCAACTTTGAACAGTCATAAATCCTATATTATACATTTATAAATTTAAATTGGTTTTTCTTACTTTTTATTATACGCATCATTGGGCTGATTTTTAGCAATGCTACTGCTATCTACAAAAAAATATATGAAACATAATGACGTTTTTTTTTTTAGTTAAATTGATAGGTGACCTGGGTTGACGGGTAATCCATTAAACCTTTACAATAGTGTTATTGAAAAGTCCATTTCTTACTTAAAGAAAAACGTTTTCTATGCTCTATGTTTTAGTTTTAAAATTGTGATAATTTTTCTAAAACCGTGTATTTTTGCGTTTTCTATTATTTTGAGAAACAGATAAACGTTATTCACCTAGTTATTGTCTATACGTACGATTAATTATAATGTGGTAGATAATATAACATTTTTTATTTCAATATAATAATTAAAAAGCCGCATATTTAAATAAATCAGCAAAAATTAATTCGGTCATAGAAAGAAACCATCATAATTTTAAAATTAAAGCAGATATAGTAGATTTTCAAAAAATGTCTTTGAAGGTAACACTTGAACTTTTTAATTACAATTTTGCAAAAATTAAATCTA
Source organism: Rhagium mordax (assembly GCA_963680705.1). Taxonomy (NCBI): domain Eukaryota; kingdom Metazoa; phylum Arthropoda; class Insecta; order Coleoptera; family Cerambycidae; genus Rhagium; species Rhagium mordax. Next base: position 1,116,604 of record OY796661.1, on the reverse strand, counting down.
TTACTTGTCATCTCAAGTTACATAATGGGTTGTTATGTTTCACCTTAATTTTTTTATGAGGGAGTAAAAGTAACGTTCCTGAAAATTACAGCGCAATGGTTTGCCAACAGAATTTTAAAAAAATCGTTGTATAGGAATTATTAGGTTCAAACTTGACCATAGTTTTAAGTCGCGCTTCAACTTTTCAACAGCGTACATTAAGTTAGATATACTCGAACTTTTTCTATTGCACAATTAAAAGTTAAGTTGGTAAATACTCGTATAATGTTTAGTTTCACATTTAGTCTGTAAATTTGATATGTTAGGTTTTACTGAAATTTATTTTTTATAACTAACCTTCCCATAGTCGCTTCGTTTTAAGTAGGCAGTAATTTGACAGACTAGAGGTCTACTGGAGTCTATACAAATTTTTAAGCACGACAAAACTTATAATCTTGAAATATACTGACTGCACATCAACATTATATGGTTTTGCTGTGCCTAAAATATTAATTGTGGACTCCTGTAGACCTCTAGTCAGCCAAATTACTGTCTATTTTAAATTAACCGACTATAAGTTCATTCCCATTTGGTTAGATCCGTATTTATTTTAAATCTAGAAAACATTATTGTAATAACACGATAAAATATACTCATTTTATTTTGATTTATTTTGTATACTAGGTATATTATGTACAATAAATAAACATAAATAAACATTTATATATATCCACTGTTGGTTTAAAAAAAAATGTTTTAATACAATCATTGGAATCCTAGTTTAAGAATGTTCTCTTTTGTATATATGTAGAATTAAACTCTAGGTTGTAAAACCGCGTTGTATGTTTGATACTAGAAGGACCGTTTGAACGACGTTTCGGCAATGTATTTAGCATCTTCAGGTTACTTTCGTCGCTTCAGTCCAATAGACAGGACGGAAGTTACCTGAAAATGGCAAATGCGACTTTTCCAAAATGTCGTTCAAACTGTCCTTCTCAGGATCAACACACGTGGTACAACCGAGAATTTAATTTTACATATGGCCGCGAGAACTTACAAACATTTATGTGTATACCTATTAGTGTCGATTTCATGTTGTTTCCTGTTTAATATTTCTTCAACTACACAACTACTGTGTTGTGCCCGATTTGCATCTGAATATCTTAAAAAGGTCATCCCTAAAATTTAAAAATATGCATCTACGATGGATTAGTTATAAACAAGTGGTAAATATTGTAGAGAACTCGGTATTTGTTGTAACTATAATTATTCTACTGATTGCTCGCACTCACATACCCGCACGCGCTAACACAGTGAAATAACTATTACCGTCATTTGCTACCAGTGAGATATCTAGATCTAGGAAAAAAATGGGTAAGTTCATTTATTTATCTTGAATATATATATATACAGGGTGTTTCATTAATAATTGTACAAAAAGAAATCACATATTCCCGAGGTCAAAATAAATCGATTGGACCAAACTTACATACCAAAGTGCTTCCTAAAGGGAGCTACAGGCCCGTAATTGTGGGCCCCGGAAGACGGTTTTTATTTATTATCTCCGAAACTGTTCAAGTTAAAGTAATGAAATTTTGCACATCCACTAAACATTCTAAGCCTAACAAAATGAGGTAAATATCATATCAAAATTTTTACCAAGGGTGGGTCAAGCTGTAGGGGTGGGGGGTAAAAATTACCGCAACTTTTTTATTTGTAAATTTTTTTTAGTTTTGACTTCAAATTATGTAAGTGTTGTCAGAGTTTTTCCCAAAGAAAATGCCCTCTAGTGCGACTTCGATCGGAGGCACCGTTTTCGAGATAAATTCATTTTAATATTCAAATGCATGCTTTAAAATGATTAGGGAAGTGGCCTTATTTTTTTCTTTTCGCGTCGAAACAAAATTTAAGCATTTTGAGCAGTTGTTAAAATAAATAAGAAAATCTTGGTTTGATCTGGCTCTTAAATTTTGTTTTGACGAGAAAAGGAAAAAATTAGTCCACTTACTCCACTTCCCTAATCATTTTAGAGCGTGCATTTGAATATTAAAATGAATTTATCTCGAAGACGGTGCCTCCGATCGAAGTTGTACAAGAGGGCATTTCCTTTGTGAAAAACTCTGACAATGCATAATTTGAAATCAAAACTCAAAAAAATTTACAAATAAAAAAGTTGCGGTAATTTTTACCCCCCACCCCTACAGCTTGACCCACCCTTGGTAAAAATTTTGAGATGATATTTACCTCATTTTGTTAGGCTTAGAATGTTTAGTGGATGTGCAAAATTTCATTACTTTAACTTGAACAGTTTGGGAGATAATAAATAAAAACCGTCTTCAGGGGCCCATTTAGGGGCCTGTAGCTCCCTTAGGAAGCATTTTGGTATATAGGTAAGTTTGGTCCAATCGATTTATTTTGACCTCGGGAATATGTGATTTCTTTTTGTACAATTATTAATGAAACACCCTGTATAGTGACATTATTTGAAAATATATTTTTACACATTCTGCATCGTTTCAATATGGGGTAAAGAAAAAGAGGGGTACCAGCAAAAGTAATTGAATAAATATAATGTTATTATTTATTTAATTACTTTTGCAGCTATCTCCTTTTTCTTTACCATATTGAGGCTATACATAATACTCTGTAAAAATACATTTCTATATGGCGTTTTACATTGTAACAACACATTGTTTATGAAATATTACATATTTAGTGTTATTTTACAATGAAAAATTAATTTCTTTATGCAATATTACACTTAAAATATACATCAGAATGTATTTTTACATAGTAATATTACGTTATGTATGTGATCCTACATTGGACTATTACTTACGTCATGCAATATTACATTTCAAAATTACATACTAATGTATTTGTACATTGTGATTATACATTACATATGTGACTCTGCACTGCAAAATTACACTCATTATGTAAACTTACAGTGTACATTTACCACTAAATTATAATTATTACATGTAAAAATAACATTATTTGGTAATTTTACATTCAGTATTGTAAATATCCACGGTATCTGTAAAATTACAGGCAAATGTAAATTTACCCTAATTAAAGTAGGTAACAAAGTTGCCTACTTTTTTTTTGGTAAATTTACCAATTTTTTTTTTACAGTGCATGAGAAGAGGCCGTTAATTATTATGCATTTACAGTAATTATATCGTAATTTTTATACTTAATGAGATTTGTTTGTCCTTCGTATTAGTTTTTTATCTTTAATTGCCAGCTTTTGAAAAAGTAAAGGAAATAATTTTGCAATATATCACCTCACGTCTAGTACAGTAAATAAGTGAAGACGGCCGCTACAATCCGCGCGTGGCAATAACTCCTCAAAACTGACATATTTTAATTGGTTCTGATTTCTTCGCGTAAGAAAAAAAATCAGGTCGTTAATATCCATTCGATATTTCCCACAAAGAAGAAACGAAAGAGCTATTTCCGTCCGATTGTCTACTACCCGATGAGAAACTGAACTTCCTGGCTCCAAAAGCCGCACATCTATTTTAATTTCTGTTTATAAATGTTCGTAGTCGTGATTTTGATTTCAAGGAAAATGAATCTCAAAAATATATTTAGCGAGCGCGCGTAAACAGAAAACATGTTTTGGTTTTTAAAAATAATATACCGTTCTTTCCTGCTTATATTTACAATAAAGAAGTGTTTCTACGACAAAATATATTGCACTGGACCGTTTTTAGAGATCGACAAATGTTAATTAAAAATCCAGGAAAGTTACCGAGATAAGTTATTGATTTTTAACAATAGATTACAGCAATCTAAGGGACTGATTACAGTTCCTTCTTTGTGCGAAACTTTTCGGGTTTCACTAGAAGGCGGGGTGCGTGCCAACCTTCATTGACCCCATTTATATACAATGTATACAGAGTAGGGTATAAATAAATGCTAATTTGTCGCACTTCCTTAATTAACAAAAATATTCTATTAAAAACATCCCAAGTATGCGTCAGTGCAGTCGTCAAAAGGATCATTCAATTGTGGCATCACGCAAAAACATTATGTACACATTTTTGGTAGTACGGATTTTTTTTCTCTTTACGAGAAGGTGGAGGGTAAAAGATTATTTCTTGAGGGCGGTTTTTTTACTAAAATATTTTTTAATTTCGAATCGCCAGGTATATTTTTAAATGCACTATAAATATGCCCAAACGATTGATGGGGAAAAATTGACAAGGCGATAAGTTTTCCATTGGTTTTACTTCAAAGGGAACCGATTAGCGTCCTTATTTCAAACTAACGTAAATGTAAACAGTGTCGGCGGCAAGCAAACCAAATGGCACGAAATTATTTCAATTAACATTACGCAGACCAGTTAGGAAAAAGAAATAACAAGTAAGTTAATAAAAAACGAGCTCTAAATGATGATACAATTTTAATTATATGCCAGGGCCTGCATAGTGCTGTAATATACGGTACCCCGCGTTGTTCAAGGCTACAACCAGTATATTTTGGAATAAATTACCAATGCGGCCACAACCTGAGATTTCACAAAAATAGACGAATCCGAAATAAAATCCAATTATTTTTAGAGCGTCTCTAACTACTCGGAGGACCAAATCAGAAACTGAAAGAACGAAATCTTGAGTTTTAATTTTATTATACAGGGTGTTTCGAAAATCGTGCACATTTTTGAATTTTTACGTATTAAAAAAAGTTGTGAAATGGGGAACGGTAACATACAGGGTGTCCGGAAACGATGATCAAAAAACATTATAAAAAAAATTTTTGAGAATATTGGAAAGAACGTACCCTTTTTCGAAAATGCAATTAAATCCTTTACCGCTTTACTTGAACTTTTTGTGCACAGCTTCCCGATTCCTGCTTTCTCTCCACACAGATAAAAGTGCTTTATTATTAGACTTCGATTAAAAATATTTTTAGATTGCATATCGGCTCCGAATGGCAAGTATTTCTTGGACGAGATGATTTATCTTTGAAATTCGATCGCGCCGTTAATTAACACGAAGTGCGGAAAATATTACAAAAACAAATAAAGGAATTGGCAGCGGCTGATTGGACTTGTACGTAAATATAGACTCGTGCCAGAAATAAAATACTTACTATAATAGTTACTCAGCCATATCCTAAGGACACTGACATTCCACCGGGGTATTCCAGGATATATCTAAAAGCAAACACAATTATAAGTGAACTGTGAACTTACATAATCTCCCTCTCATCCTTTGTCAATGTTTGGAATAGTTTGTTGATAACGCTAAGTAGAACAGGAAGGGCGGGGCTGATTACGCTAGAATGGATTTCTGAAGAGATATAGCCGTGAAGCACCAACGAAAGCGATTTGAAACATGCGTTGAGTGAAATAATTGTGAAGAGCCGCAACGCTATTATAATATTGGTGAACAATTTCACAAGCGCCACCTATACCTCGCAGCCGACGTTGCGCCCCTTTATAATTCTTTCTTTCACTCAGCGGTCATGTATAAAATCCTCATTGAATAAATATGCTTTCTCCAATCATTTAATGGGCTGTTTCGAGTATAATAGTGCGCAAAGTTTAATTACACTCGTGGTAATTAATTACATTACGCATGGCATAATGTAGTTTTTTTTAGATCGTGAAGCTAGACCGTATGATGAACCGGAAAACGTATTTAATTAGGTTTATTGTTTAATTCGTGTGCGAGTCTCGCCATTTATTGTTTGTTTAAACAAATAGATACTGTCGAGATATGTAAAAATCGGTTAGATGTACCAACTAAATTTGCATAAGTTTTGTTAACCTTTTTGATAAGCGCCCAATAGGTCAATGTTTTTATTTGGAATGTAACCGCTAATTTATTTATAAACTAATTTGTTTTGCGATAAATCCAAGCAGCCGTTAACGTCTTTTAACGTAGTCTGAGATACGGAGATTTTATAGGGACAGTGGCGACAATAGCCAACTAAAGAAAACCAAGCCAAAATGCGTTTTGTTGGTTGGGATTCTAACCTATAATAATTAGCAGTCTATTTTAAATAACCTACAATTTTGAAACTTTTTAAATTTACTGTCTGTGTCTGAGTGAGTTTCTATTTGTTATAATGAATCCAAGGTAAAACTACAAAAATTTAAACGAAATTTGAAAATAAATTTGCAAAACTAAAAATTTAAGGTTATGTTAGTCCTGATAAATTTAGCCTCATAATGGCGGGTGGGCGTGACTTTGGCGCTATTGTCGTCTCTGTCCCTATAAAGTCTGTGGTTATACGTTGTTAATTTTTTTTATTATCGGAAGGAAACTTAGAGAATCGTAATTTAAAATATGTTGGTCAAACTAGTCGTTTCTTTCCAACTGGGTTTGAGGAGCATACTAGTATTTGATGGTTTACAAAACATTATCATTAGCTAATAAATAAATAATGATGTATTTAATGCTATTTAAAGTACTTGGTGTTATTCACTCACTTTTATATAAAAGTGGCATTTGATTTTTTATGTAACTCTCGAGAGAAGCATAATATCAATAAATCGCTGCCTGGAGGCCTGATGTTAATATTAACCAGATTTTTTTTTTGTTAAAAATAGATTAAACGCCAGTTGGCCAGCAAATGATCAATTATTTTATCATTTACTGTGAACGCTATGAGCAGTGCCGGTTAATAACATACTGGATTTTGTTACACACACTTTCTGCTGCATGCTGTGCCAGAAGTAATAAGCGCGGAATTTGGCGTATTAAATCAAACGACTTCGAGGATGGTTATTTTCACCTATTACTTTTCAGCTTAAATTAAACTAAACCGACTTATGCATAGATGTTGCATTCATGTAATGGTAAAGCTCTTGTTATCTTTATATAAATATTTACATATTTTATCATTGTTCAATACACATATCGATTGTGGATTGAAGGAAAACTAGCCACCAAAACTTGATACAGTTATTTTGTTCAAAAGCTCAAACAATCACAAAAATTATTTTTTTAAATTTTATCTCGAAAAAATAAAGTCGACTTGAGATTCCTTGGGATTATAATATTGTAGCGTGACGTGAAATTGAGCCTCACCGCCACTGGTTTTCTATTATTAACCTGTTTCCTCTTTATCGTTCTATTGGGAATGTTAAAACAGAATTACATCACCTTGACCGTATTGTGTTGTATGCGGGAGCCCTAAATATTGAAAATTCAGAATACATTTTTATTATGGGTTGCGAGATATTTCCGAAGTTGAATATTTTTCCAATGTAAATAAATAGACCGCAGTGGCTTCCGGCCGATAAAAAAGTGGAAAGAAGATTGCAATTTGATTTACAAACCCCAAGCGAAAAAAATCGCTCACCTTAAGCACTGCGAAAAAATGACCAACAAGCAACAGCCTTGATCGAATTGAATGATTCGTGCACCATTACACTACATATTTATTTATTTATGAAAATAACTGCGGTAATTACCTATTCAACAGCTATGTATTGATCCACAACCTTCTACCGAATGATCGATATGTTGAACGATAAGTAAAGAATTGCATAAAACGCAGCGCACTATTTGAACTAGGAATTTAATCGTATCATGCTTTGGATGGGTAGTAATGAAAATGAACCATATTACTTCCCAAGCAAATTCACTAACACCGTCGACGACGAGCGATCCCTTTCCGTTAGTAGACAGCAGGCAAAAGTAAATGCCTCCAGAAATGTTAAAGTATACGATATCTTAATGGCATGAATATTAACATAGGAAATATGTTATTGAGATTTTTTTTAAACCTTTACTCTTCTAAATTAGTCATAACAAAACTTTACAACTTATTTTTTAAATTTAAAAAGTTTATTTTTTAAAAAGTGTAGAGTTGTCAAAATTTTAATCTGAACTGAACGGAAGATGTAAACCTCTTGATGCTCCGATCCTATTCGCAATGAAATATAGGGTGTCCCAAGGTTATTATTTTGGTCGGTTCGTTTTCTAAGATTTTTACGTTGTCAAAGATGGATCTGGTTATCTTCTTATCTGATGAATATATAGGTATATGTAAGAGCCATTTCATCTGTGTAGCGTTACTCTTTTATGTAAATATTATTTTGAATGATTCATATTTACTCTGTTTTGCACACTGCCGTAACTTCATTTTCTATTAGTCATAGGTAGTGAGGATTTTTCGGTTATAAAAATGCTAAATTAGGTTTTGCATTTTTTTCAAATATTTTGTCAGTTAAAGAAAATATATCGCTTGTGTTCATTGCAGTGGGGGGGGGATGTTAAATTAAAATGCAAATTAAATCTAATTAATAATTAATTGTCTATAATATAATTTTTCCCACAAAATTTTTTTCTGAATTAGATAACTAATTATTTATTCTTTTGTTACAGCCTTTTCGAGCAGGAGATTATGTCATATGTTCCCGCTGTGGCAGTAGACACTAGATCGGCCAGCACAAATACGCGCAGCCCAAGAGGCTCACCTCAACCCTCCCCGATAGCTTCTCCAGGCCTAAGCAGGCATCGAGTGCCTGCCCCTCACAAGAGGGACTTCGAAGCTAAACTAAGAAACTTCTATAGGAAACTGGAAAGCAAGGGATATGGACAAGGCCCTGGAAAATTCAAGTAAGCGCAAAAATAACATATTTATCGAAAACTATCTTTTCAAGTTCATTTTTGCATTCTCTCTTTCGCCTGTGGTGTGGCTAAATATTCTATGCGTTTTCAGGTTACATATTAGACGAGACCATCTTTTAGAGGACGCCTTCAGAAGGATAATGTCGGCGAATAAAAAGGAGCTTCAAAAGGGCAAGCTTTGCGTAGTTTGGGACAACGAGGAGGGTCTCGATTACGGTGGACCGTCCAGGGAGTTTTTCTTCTTACTCTCTAGGGAACTCTTTAATCCGTATTATGGTCTTTTTGAATATTCTGCCAACGATACTTACACTGTCCAAATCTCGCCTATGTCTGCTTTTGTTGATAATTATCACGATTGGTAAGTGTAATTTAAAACTTGGTAAAACCAATTGCATAATTAATTTATATTTCAATTTCAGGTTTAGATTCAGCGGTCGAGTGCTAGGCTTAGCCTTGGTCCATCAGTACCTCCTAGACGCATTTTTCACCCGGCCTTTTTACAAAGCTCTGTTAAGGCTGCCCGTAGCCCTATCCGATTTAGAGAGTCTCGATTTTGAATTCCACCAATCGCTGCAGTGGATACGCGAGCACGATGTCTCCATGCAAGGGGAACTAGAACTTACTTTTGCTGTCACCGAAGAGGTGTTCGGGCAGGTTTTGGAAAGAGAGCTCAAACCCGGTGGCCGTAATGTGCCAGTCACTGAGAAAAACAAGAAGGTAAGACCTAAACAATAATGTTAAATTTAGATCGATAATAAAAATTTTTTTTTCAGGAATATTTGGAGAGAATTGTTAGATGGCGACTGGAACGAGGAGTATCCGAACAAACGGAGTCGTTAGTCAGAGGATTCTATGAGGTTGTAGATCCGAGATTAGTGAGCGTTTTTGATGCTAGAGAGTTAGAATTAGTAATTGCTGGCACTGCCGAGATCGATTTGGTGGATTGGCGGCACAACACCGAGTACCGTGGAGGGTACCACGACCAACATCCGGTGGTTGTGTGGTTTTGGCAAGCAATCGAAAGGTAATATGTTTACACACTTATTAAGAATGATTTAGATAAATGCTGGTTTTCCTAGAAAAACGTAATATCTATGTTATTTTCTTTCAGGTTTAGCAATGAGCAGAGATTAAGACTACTGCAGTTTGTGACTGGGACGTCGAGTATACCGTTCGAGGGTTTCTCGGCTCTGAGGGGTTCCATTGGTCCCAGAAAGTTTTGCATCGAAAAATGGGGGAAACCAAATAGTCTTCCGAGGGCCCACACTTGTTTCAATAGGTTAGATCTACCACCATATCCTACTTCTGAGGTTTTATATGAAAAACTTTTGCTCGCCGTCGAAGAAACGAATACTTTTGGCATTGAGTAAACGCAATTCAAGTGACGTTTTTTAGTACTTAATGAAGGAGGTACTTTTAATTTTTCAGTTTGTTGGAAATGTATGTAAATATCGAGCCTTGATATTTATTTATGGGATTTTCCGAATAAGTTAATATTTAAGTTATTTGGGAAACTGTTCTTGTGCGACTTACTTTTTTTTAAGCCAGTATTTTGAGTAAATTTGTTGGAATTTATTTTTATACATGAAGTTATATGCGTGGTAGTTGGAGTACGATTATATTTTACTTACCAAATAATAAGGAATAATTTTGTACAGTTTTTAGATAGATTTATATAGAATAATAATTTATTTATGTTTATAACAACATTTTGTTAAATTCGAATTAGTCATATTTATTAACAAACTATTTTTACGGATGTATAAACTAATACTTTGCTGTTTTGAATAATCTTAAATTATTTTCTAATATATTAGTCATTATTTTGATATTCTCTGTTTTAATTTATTATTATGCTATAGTTGTCATTAGTTACCAATGATTATTTCTTTATCTAGTTTAGTTTGTTAATTTAAATGTAATTTTAAAATGTTGTGATTTATATAATTCTAGTCAGTAAATATATATTGCAGTTACGTGCACAAACTTGTAAAATAATTTTTGAAGTCAGATTTCTGCGACTCTCGGCGACTTCTGTTTATAGAGCAAATATGATCTGTAACATTCCAGAAAAAAAATATTTGTTATGTACTACTTAGTTTTATTTAAAATATTTACATCGACCTTTCTGTATTTTCCCCACTCATAGGATTTAGCATGATAAGCCTGTCGCATGTTTGGAAATCATTCAAGACGTAATCGAAATAGAAATCGGTAAGGAATTAAAAAATATAGGCAATTTTCAAAACCTCTATGTGCTTACTGCTCTCACTTGAGGCCGTAATTTTGGTACCCGATATTCGATAATAAGAGTACGAATTATTAAGTACTGTGTACTTTCAAACCTTTAATAGTTACTGTTGCTGATCTATTTGCACGCAACGCTGATAGGGAGCAATAACTGCGAAACATATGTTTGTAGCTAACTACATCGTCGTTTTTCGGCAATTACTGTAAATAGTTTAAATTAGAATTGTCTTATCACCTCTGTGGACATCTTTATATATAGTATTTCTAGTTCATGTTACAGCTACACATTAGGCAACCAGAAATACTCTAACATGCATGCTTAGTTATCTAGTTACGCGTTATCTATTCTAAACTATTCTGAAGCCATGGACTTATACCCATGTTTGAGGCAAATTAAATTATTGGATTTGTCCATCTTGTCACTTCTAGTAGTTCGAGAAAATTATTTAGCCACTTTTTTTTATTATTTCCAAGCACAAACGAACAAACCCATTGTTTAATTCTGTCAGGTTGGGACCACCACGTGATCATTGCCAACCTTAAAGTTCGTGTTATCCTCGTCGTCTGATGTTCGACTTTTTGCCCTTGACAACTTGACTTGACTTGACATGTTTTATTTGGTATTTTGGTAGTCGGTAGATTAATAATAGGTTATTGCATAAAAACTTCGAGCAGTGCAAGTTATCTTATAACTTTAGTGTACAAAATAGGCACAAATGGCAGCTTTATTCAATACTATTACTCGTAGAGTAAGTATATTTATAATTGAGGTTATGTATGTTTAAACAAATCTTTTTAGTTGCCCCAGTTATGCAAAATAGCTGTTCCGGTTGTCCAACAAGTTGGTTTGAGGAATTTCTCTGTATGTAAGTAATAATACATGTATGATCGAACATATTTTTCATTACGTACATTTTTAGCTCCTACATTGTGTATACCAAAAGTTCAGAAACCAGCTCCAAATTTTTCTGGCATTGCTGTATTAAACGATTCTTTTAAAACTATTCAGTTGAGCGACTATAAAGGAAAATATGTGGTTTTAGTGTTTTATCCTCTTGATTTGTAAGTATAAAGATACAATTTTAAAATACGATAATCGAGGTTTTAAATTGACATTTCTTAGTGGTTTTGAAACAGTTGAAACAGTAATTTTCTTTAAAATTCTAAATTCCACTAGTACACGGAGATAGTAAAATTGAACTGAATCGATTTTTACATTCTAGCACATTCGTGTGTCCTACTGAGCTAATAGCTTTAGATGATAGAATTGAGGAATTCAAAGCACTAAATGCCGAAGTAATTGGATGTTCTGTCGATTCTCATTTTTCACATTTAGGTTGGATGAATGTGAAAAGAACAGTAAGTACGATTTAAGTCTGTAAAACCTTGTAAAAGGGCAATTATCATTGAATTGAACGCATTTAGCTCATAAAGAGGTGTAGCGCTTTTTAAAATTTTAACTCATCTAAGTACTTATATTTTAGGAAGGCGGTCTAGGCAAATTGAGGTATCCGTTGTTGTCTGATATTAATAAAGAAAATGCTACCAATTACGGTGTTTTATTAGAAACTGAAGGAATTGCTCTGAGAGGTATGTTTATTATTGATCCTAATGGTATTCTCAGACAAATTACTGTCAACGATTTACCCATCGGAAGATCTGTGGATGAAGCACTGAGGATTATAGAAGCTCTCCAATTTGTAGAAGAACATGGTGAAGGTAATTTTTAAATTTTTATCTACAAAGTATAAAGATCGATCCAAGACTATTGTTTTGAAGTAAACAAATTAATCTTACGTAAGTTTTATTGACGCTTGGGAAATTTTTCGTTCAATTTCTAAGCCACGCTGAAATTATACGTTGAAAGTTATACATTTATTTAGAGATGGGAAAATTACGTAAAATTCAATTTTACCGGTAAATTACATTTGAAAATTCCCGAAATTTTCAAAAAAAAAATTTACGGTTAGATTCTTCGCAGCGAAAGCTTTCCAAAAACACCAAAAATGTATGATATATATAATTTTTCAAGGGAAATTTATAATAAAATTTTAGCGAAATGTTTCTTTAGAATCACTCGAGGATAACATAGAAAATTAAATATAATATAATTAAATTAAATACTTACAGAATTGAAATTTTCAGATGGGGATATAAAAATAAACACATTTTATTTTTTAACAAAATTAACAAAAAAATATTCTGTGAATCTGGCCATTATTACAATAGCTTGGTCAAAATGTATACATAAATAAGTTTAGGAACTACTGACGACACAATCAAGTATTATTTGGAAGCTTAAGGTTTTCCAGAACAATAATCTTTTCTCTACCTTGGAAAACATATCGGCACTGAGGAATGTTTAATTGTGTTAGATGCTCTTGGTTCAACCATTCATCTTTCTGAACTTCTATATCGGACGTGCTATTTTGAAAATTTGCCAAGGTAAATTTCCGGAAAACTACCATGAACTGAAAATTTCATTTTTTTAGGTAATTTACCCAGTAGGTAATTTACCAGATCCCATCTCTACATTTATTAGCAATTTCTCTTTCAGTGTGCCCTGCAAACTGGAAGAAAGGGCAAAAAACTATTAAACCGGATCCCAAAGGATCGCAAGAATATTTCAAAACGGCTCACGGTTAAGCCTCTTACCTCTTATAGGATAGGCGTATGAAGAGGATGTTTGTTATATTTAGGTGTTGTGTAAAGTATGTATAATGTTGAATTTTTTTTAATAGGAAAATACAGGGAAATTAAGGTGTAGAATTAAATGTCACTCTTTTATTTTTAAAATAATTTAATTGATACAAAAAACTTAAATCAAAAATATCACAGATAAACAACTCCCAACTAATTCTCCTAAACGATTTCGTTGATTTCCTCATTTATGCGAACGACTGGTTTAATCAGCTGCTTCTGCTGGTCCACGATTATAATAACGGATTTCTTTTTCCTCCTATAGTAACATAACCAAACAGCTACCGGCGCCAAAATTAGTGTAAACGGTATCAAAAATAATAAAGAAAACGATTCATTTTCTCCCTTGAGATTGGAACTAGGAACTTTAATAACTACATTTTTGTAATCTTTTCCATATTCAGTAACTGCCAAACACGCGTACAAACCACTGTCGATATCCCTGGCGTTGAATATTGAATATTTACTTAAGTACGTGTTGCCAATATTGTAAACCGAGACAGATTTGTTTATATGGCAGTAACAAATTTTATCGTATTCGATGTCGCATTTTTGACCGTAACATTTTTTAAACCAGATGATCGTTGGCGGTATCACGCTGGTTACGTTGCATTGTATGGTGAACTCTATATTTAGTTGTCCCGTCACATTTGAGGTTTTTAGGGGTGAGACGTAAGGTGGCGGTCCCTCATAGCTTCCAGTATCTAGAAAAAAACATTTGGAGTCAGTTCTTTTATCGAAAATCAAACTGGTCTGTATAGGTTTAAGTATAATTTACGCATTTAAGACTTGCTCTAAAATAAAATGTCCGTTATTTACATTTGCGAGTACGTTTTCGTGTTCGCATAGAAATTGGCGGAATATCTTAAAATTATAACTAATTTACTACTTTACTTTCAAACACTTACTGACGATTTCGACGATGAATATTTTCCTGACGACGTCCTTTTCCAAGCATCTGTATGAACCACTGTGACCCCTACTGGATGAATTTACGTCGAGACGACCTTTATTTACATTCAGCTTAATCCAGGAGCCCCTTTCTTTGTCTATTTCTTCCAAGTGTTTCGTGTCACATTGCAGGCCTTTGTAGTTCGACTCGCACGGCTAAAATAAAATGAAACAGAAAATTAAAACATAAATGGGTAATAACATGTAAATAAATCTCCGTTTGTATATTAAGCTATCTGAAAATTCGTTATTTTAGCATCAGTTAGGACTATATGACTATATCTATAAAGCATGAATATATTGATGCCTTCCAGCTCGTATTTCTATGATTATGCTAGAATTAAATGGAATAAAACGTAAAATGTTCTTTTCGGTTATAAAAAATTATTAATTGTTATCGGAGTGAAGGCATATTTGCACGAATTGATCAGCATCCTAATAGATTTTGTTAAAAACAATTCTGAGCAAAAGTGAAGTTGAATAATTTCCTGTTAAAATGACGATATACAAGTGTTAAGAATATGGTTTGTTGTATATAAATAGTAATCCCACACCAAATAACAGAAAGTGTAATCTTTGTTTTATGGTTAATTATATCGTTAAAAATACTAGTTCTGTGAAAAAAACATCTTTAACACATAACGATTTCTTGATGTTTTGAATGTTTGTTAAAATATACGGCAGAATTTTAAATAAGTGGGTTCAAACTTAAAAAATTACTTACTCTATATTCCCAAATAACTCCTTTATGGTGGCACTTCAACGACAGCTGTGTTCCATTTTTCACCCTTATATTTTGTACTTCTGGTTCAACCATGTACGGAGAATCATTTGAATACCCTGAAAGTAGAATAAGACTCAGTTGGTTTTTGTGAAAATAAATACAAGTTACATGAAGGTACGAATTAATTTTGAGAGAGTAGTTTTCATCGTTGGTGAAATAATTATTTTTAAGAAAAAATAAATAATAGGAACATATTTTTGAAAGTTGTAAACAATTAGATGATCTCAATCCGGCTCCGGCTTTGGGCAAACAAATCTGAAAGACGGATCTGGCGGTTTATCATGGCGACCAGCAAAGGGGGTGTCATATGTCTATTTTTACTAAATATGATCGCTATACGTACGAATATGGTTGAAACTTCATTCGTATGCTGTTATAAAATTTTGAACATTCCTCGATATTTAATTTTAAACTTGTCACCTAAAACACGATTATTACCCCATAAAAGAGGGCTTAAAAGCCTTGAATATATTATTCAGCACGTTTTTTATTGTATCCTTTTAAAAATGTTTTTTTAAGATCAGATAGCAAAACTGATTAGACATAATTTGTTTACTTGCTTGTATGTACGTTATATGCCAGACGAGCATTGAGATGTCTCGTTTTAAGCACTGATAATTAAAACATAATATATAATTGCATAGTTAATAAAATCACGACAAGATTTAATGTTAAAAATTTGGCTGAAGTCGCAAATGTTTGAGCAACCTAAAAATTAACGTTTCGCCTAAACACCCTGAATCTCTAATGAGTAACATTTTGACGAGGCATATTTGGCTCAAACAGTCTATTTTGATGTCTAGTATCTCCAGTTGCTTTATTTTGGCCCTTTAATTTTATACAATTTGTGTACTTATCACAGTTAATATAATGCCAGTTTTATTATTTAAAAATTCCAGGACCGGGCTTTTTTAATTCAAGATTTTTTATTTATGTAGAGAAAATCACCCTGTATATTTTTTCAAATTATAAGGGAAATTATAAAAGTCCATACATCAGTAAACGAAAGCATGAGAACAGATTTTTTGTCGCAAATTATAATTTTTTATCTTTCATTTCCCCATTTCGACAAATTCAATCGCTTGTAAAAAAATCAATTAAGGTGCGACAAAATATCTGTTCACATGCTTTTTTTGTTTACTGATGTATGGATGTATAATTTCCCATATAATTTGAAAAAAATATACAGGGTGATTTTCTCTACAGAAATAAAAAAAACTTGAATTAAAAAAAGTCCGGTCCTGCAATTTTTAAATATTAAAAACGGCATAATCTTGTCTCACAACTCTTATTTATACAGGGTGTCCCAAAACTAATGGGTCAAAAGGTAACTGGACATATACTAGACATTAAAATAGACCATTTAAGTCAAATATGCTTTGGCAAAATGTTACTCGTTAGAGAGATACAGGGTGATCATTTTAAGTGCCTCACTCGATTTTCCTGCTTTATTTTTTACCTAGGAAAAAAATTCAAAAACTATACTTGTGTACTTTTTTCCGAGGAATCCGATTCCGAAAAGATAAAAACAATGAATATCAAAGAAAAAAGTTATGGCCGAAAAACTGAAAAAGAAAAAATATGCACCCTGTATATTAATGCGGAAATGAATATGTGACATTTCACTGATTCAAATTAGGTTTTTGATGATGAGAAAAAAGAATTTGGTAATAGTTAATATCCCTCCTAGAGGGCACTGGTTATACACACACTCCAGGTGAATACATCCACGAATTCTTGTTTTACCTGCAATATTTATGACGTTTGGCCCCAAAATCACTACTTTTGAGCCAAAAAGAATTTTAAAAAAAATTACCTTAAATTAACATTTTGCTAAGGCATAGTTGGCTCAAACGGTCTATTTTTTCTTTGGCCCATTAGTTTTGGGACACTCCGTATATTTGTGACTGATTTGGGTGGCACACTGGGGCCTCGTCGATTTTATAAAATAGCAGCGAAATATTATCGATCAACCGGTTAAAAACGTTTCCACTGATTATATTTGATACAATAGATATTTAAACCTCACTATTTTTAGCATTCTATCTAATTCGAGAAACTGTTGCCGTTATCATCATCAGATAATATACATACATACTCATCCGTGCATTTTTTTAGATCGTTAAATTTCAGGCCGGGGCGGCGTCGCCCCATCACCTACAACTACTGAAAAAAATAGGGTGGCAAATCACATAACGTAAATAAAGCATTTCACCTTTTTATTATCGCTGTTACGCCGTTTGGTTTCCCCATTTATTAGTTTTAGAGCCGCCTATAAAAATAAATCGTAAATTATTTAGAAGGCAGTAATTTTGTTACGATAAGGTGTTTGCTTGGCAATAAAACAATAAATTGAATATTTAAGCCTCTGCTCCAACCAACTCAAATTAAATTCGATTCGATACAAGCTACATAAGCGTCGAGTCGAGAAGCAAAACCGATCCGTTTTCAGCATCCACTTACCTTCGCTATCCTGGATATTCTGACACTGACAGGCCGCAAATAACAAATACACGCAGCAGTAAACAATGGTGATCATATTTTCATAGCCGAAAACAAACACTGTACTTTATGGCCGCCAATAAATCTTCTGTTTCACTTTCAACTTTACAACAAACCAACTCGAAACTGTTTAAGAGGAAAATAATCGATTTATTTTAAATCTTCGAAGTCTGTCTTCAATCAAACAATCCAAACATTTACCGAAACGTCACAACAAATACCCGCTCGCTTTATTCAACGATATTTTCAGTAACAGAATGTGTGTATTTATAATTTGATTTGATAGTGTTAACAAATCAACGGTGGAAATAATGATGTTTTTAATGTATTTGCATTTTTGGGAACGCTACACTGTCGAACGTATTAAACTAAATTGTCTAATCTAATCTGTTTCCTAATATAAACAGTAGAGATTTTTTTAAGTGTTATACACGCGAATTTAAATCTTACGGGTATTGTCTGAAAGGCGATATAACTACTGTATATAGATATTTATTGTATATACGAGTGTAGGTACTTGTATAAATAAAATATATAGGTAACACCGGGGGGAGATAATGTCCACAATAGATAACATTAATCGATTTCGCTTATCTGTTGGGATAATGATATTAATCTAAGGTAAAATATTTTTCCTACTACTGATTTTATTGCTGGTAAATTATTTTATTGGTCGATTTTCTGAATAATAAAATCGTAATTGGTTTAAGGTGCAAACAGATGTGCTATTTACGTAGGTACCCTCTCGACAATCTAAAGGACGCGTATTGTAGTCCTATCTCGGCCATAAAAAACACGCAGATGTTTCCATCAAATCCGCATCCTTGATCTCCAAAATCACTTCCTACCTTTTATTGCTCTAGTATCTTTTAACGAAGCGGCCATGAGAAATTCACTGCAGCAATTGGCAATGAATTCCGTAACTTTGTTGTGCGATGGAAAATTATTAACGTTTCATACGGTGCATCGGAAATGAATTAGCGGACTTATTAGGTCAAAATAACATGATTCAGATAATCAGTTAATTTTCAGCTTAATTTAATTAAAAGTTTTTAATAAATTTACCTCAATACACTTTAAATATAATAAAGCAAAAAATTCCATAATATATATCATTCCTACAGTTGCTTTAATATTAATAAGTTGTATCAATTTCAAAAGTCCCGCCAGTTATCCGTAAATGACGTCAAAAACGGACGGTCTTGCTATTGGTTAAACTCCAAACAAATTCGTTTATGCACGTGACGTCACAATTTTAACCTCAAAAATATGCATTTTTACGATTTTAGAATATTATGTCGCTTTTATCAAAATTTCTGCTTGGTTCCTGCACTATCAACTAAAATCTATTAATAAAGTTTTAATAGGGTTATTTCATGTTAAAGAAAAACTTAAAAATACCTATCAATTTGGATAGTAGAATATGCAAGAATAATGTATTGGTAAATTTATTATTTGTTAATTATTCATAAATCAATAAAAAGTATCGTCAATAATTTCAAATTTTATTAACTTCTGACGTCACGGTTTAGAACTAAATCTAGGAAGATTTGTTTTTGTTAAGAGTCCAGTAGCATTTGACACTTTTGACAGTTTGCTTTAGTTTGTGTTAGTTCATCATTTTTTACTATTATGGAGCCTAATTTCGTTAAAGCTAGCAGTGAAAATTGAACTGAAGTGAACTACGTTATGATTCAGGAATTCTTTGCGAAAAATATGGACTATTTCAGTGTCGAGTTTAAGAGCGTGAAAAATGTGAGGTTAGTTTTCTTGAGATATTTCATCTACGCTATACTGCGCATGCGTAAACATTTACGTCACGACTGTTGGCGGGAACTTAATATTTTCAAATTACAAACCGAGTTTAAAAATACGTAGGCGCAAAAAAAATACTTTTTTTCCAAATATACAGTATTTTTAAGTGTTCCTGATTGTACATTTAACATAAATATAAATTGTGAAATAACCCCATTGCCTTGATCTAATAAAGTAAAATTATTTTTGTTGGTTGGAAATCCAACCTATAATTAACCGTCTATTTTAAATAATCTACAATATTAAAACTTGACGTATTTTCTGTCTACGAGAATTCGTAAATGTTATAATGGATCCATGTTAAAACTACAAAAATTAAAATTAAAAATAAATTTAGAAAACAAAAAATTTAAGGTTATGTGAGTCATGATGTACAGGGAGTTTCCTTTAAAATTATACCCCCGCTTATTTCGGTCAATTATTATCGATTTAAATTTATACCCCTCGTATGTCTTTGAAGGAAAAAAAAGTAAAAGCATATATAAAATCTACGTATATGCCATTCACATTTTATTTACATAAGGGTAGGCTATGATCTCACTCTGGCAACTATGTAGAACTAATTTGAATTTGTGGTTATATTTTAACATAACCTCAATAGTTTAACCGGTATTCAGATTTTCCAAAGCCTACTCTAATTTAAATAAAGTGTGAATCGCATATAAGTTTAGTTTTTGAAAAATAATAATTATTGACCAATATAAGGGGGGGGATATAATTTTAAAGAAAACACCCTGTACATGATCTATACTAATGACTATCCGTTTCTGATTTATAATTTAAATTTAATAGATTATTAATTACTACGTTTTTAAAAATTTTTTTGGCCTTATATGAAAAATAAAGCAAAAATACAAAAATACGACAGAGCTATTTTAAAAAACACTACAGTCTG
This sequence comes from Rhagium mordax, assembly GCA_963680705.1. NCBI lineage: Eukaryota > Metazoa > Arthropoda > Insecta > Coleoptera > Cerambycidae > Rhagium > Rhagium mordax. Next base: position 1,096,131 of record OY796661.1, on the reverse strand, counting down.
GTATAATTTGCAAAATTTCGAGGAAGATGTAAAAGCCTCAACATTATTCAATAGGTCATATGCATCATATGACTACCATAACCTAAAATTTTTAGTTTTTGCGAATTTATTTTCAATTTTAATTTTTGTAATTTTAGCTGGGATCCATTATAACATTTAAAAACTCTATCAGACAGTAGATTTTTAAAATTTCAATATTGTGGATTATTAAAAATAGACTGCTAGTTATAGGTTAGAATTCCAACCAACAAAAAGCATCTTATTAAGGAGATTAAAACTTCATTAATAACGCACTGAACAAGATTTTTAGTTGATAGTAGAGGAACCAAGTAGACATTTTGATAAAATTGGTAATTTGAAAATTTAAAAAAACGCATATTTTTAAGGTTAGTTGTGACGTCACGTGCGCGTCACCCATTGTCAAATTTTCATGGCTAGCTGACTTCCAGATGATAACGAAAACATTAATTCATTTCGAACATGAACATTTTTTAATAATTTTCCAAAAACTTAAGTATAGAAGTATACATTAACGCACCAGGCAAAGCCCATAAATAATGAAAAGTACAAAAATAAAAATCCTAAAAGCACATTCCAGTCAGTATCTACGACAGGAGCCGTTACATATTTTTCAGTGAGACAATTTAACATTATATGATAAATAAACATTCATGTGATGTTATATTTAGAAGATTAATGTGATTTTTATAAAACTCAGGAAGAACTCACTAAAACGTAGTCTACTATGTTAGCGGCGTTTGATATCATCCCAAATTAATATTATATAGGTTCCGTAAAACCAAAAAATATATTCAGTTTCAAATTTTTATTACAGAGCGGTCACAAAAATTAAAATGAATTGGATTCTATTATTAATAGAATGGAACATATTGACTCTCATAATTCCGTTGTAATAATTATTTCAAATTTAACACGCAGTTACTGCTACTAATGATATCTCGACGTGTACGTTATGTCTATTTTAAATTACTGAGCAAACAAAACAATATCAAAATTAAACAATAGTCATGTTTGTAAGTCAGTGATCTTATTTACTTAATTGATTATCGAAACGTTGATGTAATTAAATATTTAACCTGCTACTGGTATACTAATTTCAATTACAAACAAATATTGAGTGAAGAATAATATACATAGAGATGTAAGACCAACGTTAAAACAAGCGTCCCAGTTACTATCTCTGTCTCCATCTAAAAAAAATTGTGGGGCAGTAAACATTGTTTTAACGGATGCATTATAGAATTGGTGAGCTGCTGAAGTTGATAACTAAAATTTGTAGTTCTCATGCGATTTATTAAATGAGGTTAGTCGATTGGCAGTATTCCACTTTTCATTTTATTCCAAGGGATAAAATAAACTCAGATGTTTACAAATAGTTTATTATTCGTACTTGTACATATTTTAATGATATTTATAACATCGTAGATATATAGCGAAATTAGGTATCCAGTTGTTGGCATTATACAATACTACATGAAACATGTATTTTAACTGACAAAACTGATAATGACAACGATGATGATTACAAAATTTAACCAGTGGTGAGGTGTAGAAGAATTGACTTAGAGTCAAGTGGTCCGAATTTTTATGAATTGGGCTTAAAAATGTATATTTTTTTTTTGGTCTCGATATATTTAAAAAATATTTCCAATAAATAATTTTGCAATGGCAGCCCAAGGGTTCCAGAATAAAATATTTTCTTAACTGCCCCTCAAGTCCAAAGCATGACTAATAAATTTTAATTTGCTTCAGGATGAAATCAAACCATCGATATTCGCAGTCTATTAAGTAGATATATCAATGCATTTATTTATAAACGATTTTGTCCAAAAAATAACCTTTATGAAAATAAGGTTGAAGCGCCATTTCAATAATTGGTTCACCTCACAAGCTGCAACTTACTTTTTCGATACATTTTATTAACTTTCTGCAAAAGAACTGAACAGAAGATAGGGTCCACTTAAATTATGTGATCATTAAAACAATCGTTATATAAAAAATGTAAGCGATGCCTTACATCATTTACACAATATCGTGGTACTTATTATCATCCCATTAAATTAAAATAAAATATAATATGCCGCCAAATTAAACTAAAACGTTTACAAAACATGACGTCTTTAAACTTTTTGATAATTGACATTTTCTCTGTGGCGCCTCTCCATATCGATTTGTTTTATCCAAGTGTAGCAAGCACTCCCTACCAATACAATGATATTCGAACTCCACCAAAGGAAAGTCTTGGTTTCTTGATACCAATAAGTCGCCAGCACTGTTTGCGCACAAGCCTTTGCCGTCCCAGAAATGTTGTGCGTTAGAGCCGATGTGTACTAAAAACGTAATAATACCCTAATAATATGAACAGTTGTATTTGAATAATGATAACGATAACGAATATAATTTAAACAGAGTATTCAGTATTGAGCTCAACCGACAAACTTTAAGTACCAAATAAAATCTACGTTTGTAACTGAAAGAATACCGATAATGTGCTTAGATTCGTTCTTTTATGTTAATTATAAATTCTTTTAAGTAGTAAATCGCTATCTGATGCATGGCAGCCACGTTTAACTTATTGTCCGTCTACATGACAAAGGACACGTAAGATTTCTTTAGTAACTAAAGGGGCCAAATTACCACGGACTTTAATTTAATAATAGCGCAACAGAAAAAGAATACTAGGATTCGGAATTAACGAGTTACAACATAGTTACTTCTAAATTATTGTGCTATGATTTTATTATTAAATGAAATTTTTGTTATTTCTTTTCGAGACGCTTACCTTGATCTGCATAGTTGTGAAAAATCCTATAGTAAAACCACAGATTCCTCCAATCGTTATAATGAACCAGAAATATGAGCCTGATAAGCCCGAGTAGTTGTATAATTCTGTCAATTCACCATTGAAAGCCATCAGGGGGGCCAATAATATAGTTGCATAAACGTTATTAGCATACGATAATGTCCATATCTCTCCATTTACTTTTGGCAAAACCTTTTTGGTAAATATTGAGAATAGCGATAGCGACAAGGAACCCAAAATTCCGAAAATAAATCCTGCTGTAGACAAGCTGCCTAAAAAAAAATTGTCAAAATTTATTTTCAACATAAGAGCAAAACAACGCGCTTCTTCCTAAGCGTTTTACCAGTGTTAACTATTGAGAACCTTGACCAACCATTCACATACCTACTTATATTAAAAATAAATCAATTTGGAATTACCTGCTAAATTCTCTTGATCCACGCCTAACCAAAAACCAGAAATGATTACGGCGCAACACAAAATGCACCGCCTTGAAGTCTTTTCTCCTAGTATCAAATAAGTGAAAAGCACGTTAAAAATAGTAGTTAAAGATCTTCCAATGTAGTAGTACGTAACCGAGGCATATTTGAGACATAAATTATTTGTAGATATCATTGCTGTAAACAGTATCGATAACGGTAGGATCTAAAACAAATACCATTGTATCAAAGTTAGCTTTAGCACATAATAAGTAGTATATTACCGCTTTAACAGTATAGGGATCCCAGATATCGACATCCGGGAAACGAAACTTGCTTGGATATGATTTACTTAGTATTTTCTTTAAGTAGCATATAAGTGCTGTGATCAACGTTTGACTTAATGCTATGAACATTGGAGCATCTAAATTTATGTGGCTTAGTAAAGTTTTGTTCACAAAAACTGTTGAAATGGACACAATCCTGAAACAAATTTCAAAAATTCCGCCATTTTCTCAATGTTTTTCACAGTGATACCAACACAAACAGTAAACATAACCTCAATCAAAAATATTAATTTATGTTGATAACGATATAATCTGTTCGTTTTACATTACTTACCAATAGCCGCTAACTACGAGTAATATAGTAACATATTTCGACAAAAGACTTTCCTCTGTCGGCATTTTTATGTTTTTCTAGCTAGGCACCTATGCTGTACTAGCACTTATCGAATTATCCCATTTGTGAATAATATCCAAGAGATTTGGTCTCACTACAGCATTTAAAAATCCGACGAGTCTTTTTAAATACGTATCGACATTGTAAACATTTTAATTATTCCGAGGTTAATTTGTTTATAACTTCACTTCACAGAACAACACTTCTATCTCAAGTGTCATAACCACAGAATCACAGAATACAGAATATATAAAGTCATAACCACAGACCACAGGACATAAAGATAGGTCATGTCATAATTAGCGAATCATTCGATTATTGAAATAATCGGCACAATCCGGTTTTTGTATGAGTGTTCAAATATTAAAAATTGAATGAAAATCAGACAGTACGATACCACAGATGAAACTCAGCGTTCCAGAGGCATGTTTAACCTCGCAGTGGCAATTCGAGTTGAGAGAATCGGTTTGTATGGAATGCCGTTTTAATATTTACTAGTGAGTAAAAGTAAAAGAAATGAATAAATAGTGAGTAAATAATAAAACGGCGTTCCATAATTACAATTACTCGCTGAACGTCCCCCAGTGTTGCCACTACGTGGGTAATTACTCAATTTGTGAGTAAATTTTAAGATGAAATCGAAATTTGGGTAAATTGGTAAAAAAATCAAAATTCGGGAAAATTTGGGTATTTTTATACTAACCACTTTTACTAATCTCTAACTTTATATTTTCCGCCAGATAAGTTGTTATTTTAAACTTGTCTCGAGTTCATTAGATGTTAGTTCTTAATCCGTCCGTGTTTTTACATTCTATTCTCTTTTTATTCTGTGATCTCCACATTCTGTGTTCTGTGGGTCTCGACCTCGACTATCGCTCGATAGATGGCAGAACCATCTCGATTCATCATTATTCTGTCATTTTATATCATATGTCAGCTGGCAACAGCAAAAAAGGAGAAAAACGCAAGTTAACAATTTAATCTTGGAATATTAATTACTACGGTATATTATTTAAATGGTGTCAATATTCGAAAATGGGTAATTTGGGTATTTTTAGGTGGTGCAATGGGCAATGGGTATTTCTGTTTATAAATAGTGACAACACTGAGTCGTCCCCCCATGTGAGTGCACCATAAATATGGGATGAAATTGAGTTGTTTTTAGATTGGTACCGAAGGGCGAAATTTCAGGATTTTTACTGCAAAAACTGTGCGTTTGCATGGAAAACTTCATTTAGTTTGGAATTCTCCGACTCGACTCCAAAACAGGAACTTGTGAAAATATCAGGCCAAAATATGTGGTTCAAAATAAGGTACATAAAATTGAAGGATGTGGAATATGGACTATTTATTATAGCATCGTGGCCTCAATCATGGCTTATGACGAGGTAATTTATTAACCTGTTCTACATGTAGTCGTAGTTGTTGCAGCTCTTGTTAAGCAGATTGTAATAAAGGTTGTCGTCTTACACTTACAGATAGGAGAGGCAATGAAAACTATGGACGAGAAAGCGAATTTAATTCATGCCGATCTGTCAGAGTATAATATCCTCTGGCACAACAAACACTGTTTTTTTATTGATGTTAGTTGAGCCGTGCCTTGAAAGTGACTTTCATTTTAGAGACTGCACCAATGTCATTAACGTAAGTGTAAATTTGTTTCTGATACAATCAGATGTGAAAATTTCATCAACGGAATTTTGTTTAACTTCTATAATTTGCTTTTCAGTTTTTACAAGAAAGGGACTTCCAAAAATAACCACGCCTGACGAACATGTCCTTGGCAGAGCTACAGAAATCATTTAAAATGAAACCCCATCTTGTGGATAGACCTGTCGTGGACTTGGTATAAAATTTTTACACTGCTTGGGAGAAAGCCAAATCACGACAAATACCAGCAGAAATGGAGAATGTTATACCGGATGCTGATGTGGATTTGGTTGAACCATTTAAGGCTTAAAGAACCGGACAAAGAATTATAGAAATTCGTTCAATTTAACAAACATACTGTTACCGTACCAGGTCAGTTATTTTCAAATATAATAAATCATAATAGCAAACGTTTGTTTATTAATTTTCTTTACACAGCAAGTTTGCTTTTCAATAGACCACTTTGTGTGTGTAGAGTGGGTCGGTTTTTCAGGACTTCGTCACTTCATAGTAGACCTTCTGTTAAGAAGAAAAGTCCCAATAAACCTGTCATAGAGACGCCTCATTTTTGAGATGCAGGGCATTGACATACATTTTTTTCTTTTAATTTCGCTTTACTATAAAAATTCCTGTTTAAAACAAAATCTTGATATTGCATCAAAAACTTCTTGGGTGCAAATAGTTTAACATTAAAATCTATCGTTTAATATTCCTAGTTACATAGATAGATAGAGCTGCAAGATACCGGTTCACCCTTTATAAAGAGGTAGCACAGCACAGGAAAGACATGTGTGATATACACTGTGGAAGAACGACCAGTCTTCGCCGAATTTGTAGCACTCTGACTTAAAAGCGTATTAGTATTTTCCACGTCAATTAATCTATTTGGAAAGTAAATTTGCTATATTAATATTAAATAAACATACGTAAATCGATTAGAGCATTCATAGTCACCATAACAGAAGCCGTATGCTGTAAGAAATGATTGATTTTTATTTCTTATGTTATCGCTACGTAATCGATGGCAAACGTACGTGATCAGATAATTTCGTAAATAGATTTCATCGCAGATATTCGTCTAGAATGGAAGGTCTGCGTTATTTTAGTTTTATGTGGTTTTCAATTGGATGGTACACTTTTATTTTTAAAAATAATCAAAATTCAAACTTGAATGCAACAAAACAATAGAGAACAGTAAGGTTAAGTTCACAGATAGTTAGAATTTAAGATTTCTAACAGCTCTCTGCGCATGTGCCAACTCTTAACGTCACGAAGACTATGAATGCATTTTCTTAAAATTATGTCATACGTCTTATCGATATAGCATACGGCTTATGTTATATTCACTATGAATCCAGCTTATACCTTCATAATAATAATATGCTAGTGAAACCGTAGAGCTCGCACTGTTGTTATTTAAAATTGCCACTATCACAGCTAAATGCCAGATTGTTTTGAGTTTCGTAATATTTTTAAGAGCACAAAAGTTTTGTACTTTCATGATTAGCGAAAGGTTCATGAACCATGGCGATATTTGATTCATGTTTGAGTGTTCCGAAATGTTTGGTTATATTTGCCAGATTTGTGGTTATGTAGTAAATTAGTTCATTTGATCATTTGTCTTTATGGATGATTGCCAGAGAAATAGAGAGGAGGAGAGAACGCTCAGACCATTGCGCATCCAAGACACCACGGGGGCAGACATTTTGAACATGATCACGTGGTTTGTTCAAGTTTGTTGTCGTCCAACTGTTAAAAAGTGTCGAGTAAAGTGAGGTTACAGTTATTTAAATTTTTTGGTGTGCGTTTAATTATATTTATTTATAAACCCTACGGACTGCATATATGTTTCTATTTATTCTATAAACTAATTTAATATTTAACGCTGTGGTGTGGACTTTTTTATTTTTATTTTTTAGACTTTGTTATCGCGGTGGACGTTTTTGTTTATCATTATTGTATTGCTTTTACAACTGAAAATGCTTGTTTTTAATTATGTCCTGTGTTGTAAGGGGATGTTCTAACGCAAGGCGATTTAAGCCTGAAGGAATTACATTTCACCAGTAAGGTTTTTCATGAATTTTCTTTGCAGCCGTTTATAACAGTATAACATTCTAGTTTCTTAAGAGGTGACATGTTTAAGAGGTGGTTGGAGAGTTGAGTGATGAATACTCTTGGTCAGAGAATAAATTTGTTTGCTTTAATAATTTTAAAACAACAGATTTTATAAAAAGTGATAATCAAATTCGCCTAAAACTTAATGCTGTACCAAGATTGGAGATGTATCAGGCCGAGGCCGAGGTAGTAGACACCCCATCTACAAGCTTAGTTAGATCTGTAACTTCAGTTCAGAATATGGCCTCATTTACGTCTTCGATATGTCCTCTTCAGATGATACGATAGAGTTGCCAAGAGATGCTAAACTGAAACGACACCGTGGGTAATATTACTTGTTAATAATATTTTTTTAAATAAATCTTGAGATAATAATTGTTTTGTTTGAAGTTTGATAAATAAATATAATTTCAACGAATCGTCTAGGCAAGATGCTTCGGCAAGTACTAACAGCAGCACAAAGAGGAAACAACGTGTAAAGTATATTCAAACTGTACACAATTGCAGGTATGTGAATACAAGAAAATATTTAAAGTGATATGCATTTCGCGCTTATGCTCAAAGCAATATTAATAAGATTAAATTATATTATTTTACGTATCAAATTTATTCCTAAAATAAATGGTTTTTTATATTTTTTATTATAAGCGATATATCCATTTGTCTTTTTTATCGATCTTAGCATCCAATTAATATGTATATACCTATATTATTTTACTATAATAAAGAAATATTTAAGAATGTTTCCGTCATTTTAAATCATCTGCCCTGTATTGCATTAAAAATCCCCAAATGTCATATCAAAAATCCCCAAATATCATTTAGGTTGCCTGCCATGGTGTTCAAAATGGCGACCATTGTGATTTGCCATTCGCGCAGGTTCTAAGATCATTCTTCCCTCTCTATGTCTCTGATGATTGCACACCAACTTTACATATCGACTTTAACTAGTAGCTAGTAGATGGCGTTCAAGATGGGCATAATCGAATGATTTCAATAATCGGATACTTGGTATCCGAATGGTGTTAATAATCGAATGATCATTTGAAGTTTATTTAAAATTATGTATTTCGTTGTAGTTAGATTTCGCTTCGCTATCTTGAGGATCATCACCATCACTGAACCAGTGGTCAAACTGCTGATGGTTTATTTATTTTATATTGTATTATGTCTATGGTTATTTGTCGGATAGTTCATTTGTCCTTATGGATATTTGCCATTTGCACACCAACTTTGCATATCCACTTTAGCTAGTAGACAGTAGATGGCGCTCAAGACGGGCATAATCGAATGATTTCAATAATCGGATACTTGGCATCCGAATAACTGAGTAATCATTTGAAGTTTACTTGGATTATTTGGTTGTCCTCGATTTCGCTTAATTGTATTTATTCTCTTTGACTTCGGTCACAGCTTAGGTTAATCACTGGGCACCGTTTCTCTCCTCAGATCAAGATAGATTGACATTCTCAGATTTTCATTCGATTATTTACCAATCGAGCACTCGACACAATAACCGGATTCTGCCGATTACTTCATAATCAATCATCCGATTATTTTTTTCTATGGTTATGTTATTGTGAGGTTATGACGCGTGACAACTGATCCTAATATTTTAGCCTATTGTGTATAAAATTAGATTTTTTTGTGGAAAAGCAAACTTTTTCGTAATGGGTAAAAGGGATATTTCTCACTGATCGTCCCCCTGTGTGAATACACCGAAGAAATGTTATGGAATTGAGTTGTTTTTAGTGATACAAAATGTTGGTGCCAAAGAGTGAAATTTTCAGAATTTTATTTTGCAAAGACGGTGCGTTTCCACGGAAAACTTTCAGTTTCGAGTTCTCCGACTTCAAAACAGGAACTTTCAGGCCAAGATGTGTGGTTCATAGTAAGGTACACAGTCTTTTCACTGAAAATGATATTAGGTTTGATCTTTAATCGGCTTAGCGTTGCACATCTCCTTTCATGTTATATTATTTGCATTGCTACACGCAGAAACAAATAAGGAAACCTGTTCTTATTTGCTTAAGAAGTTACAGGAAGGATAATGTACTCCTCGTAGCTGGTATAAACTTCGATTAGAGTTATATTTAGCTGATAAATGATTTGAAGCAGATAACGCTCACAAAATATAATGCACTATCCTTCATGTTACTTTTATTGTTTCAGCTGGATACGCTACAACTCTCACAGAGGCAGGTAAAATTATCGAAGTAGATGGACACCAAGTTCCACCAAGGTTCCTCTAAGTCATCATGATGTTCCGATTGTGGTAGAACCTGGACTGAGTTTTTAATAGATAAAAACTAATACCTCACGTGAATAGATATGAAACAAACTAACAGGTTTGATTTTAATTTTACATCTTTATATTAGATAAGTTACAGTTAAATTAGTTAGTCTTTAATACTCCGTTTGGCGTTGCAGGCCATGTATGCCTTGTGTTCATTGATAGAAAGGGGTATTACAACTTGTTTGAGCTCTTCTAGCTCTCTTAACTAAATATTTCTCAGTTAATAGTTAATAGTATACCAGCATGTACAGTATCGTTAAATGATTGCGACATCAATTTTACATATGGATTTCTCATTCCGTCGTAAGTTCAAGGTAATAAGTAGTACTCCTGTAGTTTTTATGTGTTTTAAACAATAATAAATGAGTTGTTAGATTGATCCATCCTTACATGTGTTTGGTCTTTGAATAAATATATTAAAATCCTAAATTCATAACGTTTTCGCTATTATTTAAAATATCAAATAATAAAGGGAGTGACAAGAGTTCCGAACGGTCGGAACTCTTACAATACTTGCAAGAGTTCCGAACGGTCGGAACTGCGTATTATATAACACGGTTTCCGAACGCGCATGCTCTTTGAAAGACGGTCCGACGCTGAACTTATTCTTGCTTGACTCGCGTTTTGTCAGTAGTGCGATAGCCAAGCGGGAACGAGCTGGGCTTGGCAAGCAGGAGGTTCCCGTTTCAAATTCCACATATTCTTGTTTTTTTTTTTTTTTTTTTTTATTAAATGCACCAGACATGACATGAGGTCTAACTTTTTCGTAATGGGTAAAAGGGATATTACTCACTGATCGTTCCCCTGTGTGAATGCACCGAAATAATGGTATGGAATTGAGTTGTTTTTTAGTGATACGAAATGTTGGTGCCATAGAGTGAAATATGGGGATTTTTTTTTGCAAAAACGGTGCGTTTGCACGGAAAACTTCCATCAGTTTCGAGTTCTCCGATTTCAAAACAGGAACTTTCAGACCAAGATGTGTGGTTCATTGTAAGGTACATAGTTTTTTCGCTGAAAATTATGTTGGGTTTGTTTTTTGTCCCGCTTAGCATTTTGCATCTCCTTTCGTCTAATATTATTTGCATTGCTACACGCAGTGACAAATAAGGAATCCTGTTCTTATTTGCTTGAGAAGTTACGAGAAGGAAAATGTACAGCTCGGTTAGTACTTAGTAGCTGGTGTAAACTTAGATTAAAGTTATATTAAGCTAATTAATAATTTAAAGCAGATAATCATTCGCAAAATATAATACACTATCCTTCATGTTATTTTTATTGTTTCAGCTGGATACGCTGCAACTCGCACAGAGGCAGGGAAAATTATTGAAGTAGATGGACGCCAAGTTCCACTAAGATTCCTCGAAGTCATCACGATGTTCCGCTTGTGGTAGAACCTGCAGGGAATTTTTAGTAGATTAAATCTAATACCCTCACATGCGGATATATATGAAACAAACTAACAGGTTTGATTTTAATTTTAAATCTTTATATTAGATTAGTTACAGTTAAATTGGTTAGTCTTTAAAACCCCGGTATTATATGTTGCGGCTGTTTGGCATTGTAAGCTGTGTATGCCTTGTGTTCAATGATGAAGAGAGAACTGGGTATCACAACTTGTTTGAGCTCTTCTAGCTCTCTAACTAAATTTTTCTCAGTTAATTTGACAATATACCAGCATGTACAGTATCGTTGCTTTTAAATGATCGTTGTATCAACTTTACATGTGGATTTCTGATTTCGTCGTAAGTTCAAGGTTATAAACAAACGGGTAAGATATAAGAAATCAAGTGGGGCATAGGTAGGTGGCTGCAATCCTGGTGCAATCGTAGTAAAAATAAATGTACACTGCGCGTCATATAAATGTGGTACAACAGTTACTGTTGGTTACAACAGTAACTGTTGAGCTGTATTTCTTTGGCAAATTTAATATCAGGTTAATATCATTTACGTATCACTTAAGTCATATCAGAAGATTGTGTCAAAGAAACATCAATTAATTTTTCGTTCAGTTGTGGTGACGCAGAAAATAACCTTATTTATTATAGACTTATTGAAATGGATTTGAAGATTAGTAAGTAAGTAATTTATTGATGTTAAATACACAAAAGTGCTTACACACGTCAATGTTCTAAGAGAAGTTTTTAAATAAAATTTTAAGTAAAAGTACATTATATAAAAGTTAATTAAAATTAGAAACTTATAACATATAATTGTAAAAGACAAAATCACATGAACAATAAAATGTTAAAATATAATATTATAATACATTACATCGGTAAAGTCTAGGAGACTGCATACAAACATACACCATTTTAATTATCATAATTAATTTTTTTTAAATTTTGTTTCATTGAAAAGTTTTACTTCCGGAGGTAGTGCATTGTATAGTTATAGGATCCCATAATATCCAGTGCCATCCCTAGTTTTTTTAAGGCGTAAAAAATTTTGGTGAATATCATTTTCATTTCTAACATTGTAAGAATGCATTTCATTACGAAACGTATATTTGTTTAAATTGTTTTTTACGTACAGGAGACATTGTAATATATAAATGCATGGTACAGTTAGTATGTTTAATTTTTTAAATTGTTCTTTGCAATCATCTCTGTAATGAAGTCCAGATACAATTCTTATGATATGAAATAAAAATAAACCATTTCTAATAGTATACGGCATATGTTAAGTTGACTATGAATGCTCTTATCGATTTATGTTTGTTCTTTGTTCGTTGGTGGTACGGTTACGTGCACCGTGCACTACGAATCCAGCAGCACTATCATAATGAAGAAATCTAGGATACGCATAAAACTAATGTGCTCCTTCTTTTGAGATAAAAATGGTGTAGAATGACGTGAACGGCGATAAAGCGAAGGGAAACCTGAAAACTAAATAATTCATGTAACTTTCAAATGGCCATTCGAATGATCTTTTGATTATTAGCATCAACATAGATTAAATAAGTATTAAGTATAAGATAATCCATTCTATTAGAATGCAAATGGATATTATACATAACTTGTGCATTCAAATAGTAGATGGCGCATCTTAAAGTGTATTTTTCTATGTACTATCGCGGCCGAAAAAAAGTAATCGACTGATTTTCCCGTTGTAACTATGGTTCTATTCAGTGTCGCATCAATCCCAATATTTTTTTATTAGTGTCAACGTCAATTGTCATATTAAGCAAAAATAAATTTTGTATTACTTAATCATGCCTTATCATGTTTTGAGTGAAGAAGAAAAAGGCTACATCATCGCCAAACTTGGAGAAGGGTGGTCCCAACAACGCATAGCAAGTGAAATTAATTGCAGCAAAAGCAGGATTCAAAAACTAAACAAAAAGTGGAAAGAAACTCATGATCTGAGCAGGGCAGTGAGTTCTGGGCGGCCAACAAAGAGTTCTCTAGAAAACGACAATACCCTGGTTAACTATGTGAATTTAAACCCATTTTCTAATTCTATTAAAGCCAAAGAGCAAACCAACTTCCCAGCGTCTGTTAGGACAGCAAGAAAACGGTTGCGAGAGCAAGGTCTATTTAACTGTGCCAGTGCTAAAAAGCACCGACTAACAGATGATAATAAAGAGGCAAGAATGCAGTTTGCAAATACTTTTATTAATGAATAAGATCGTTACTGGGAGATAGTGTTCTTTTCCGGCGAAAAGATATTTCAGTCCTGTTACAATGGTCAACTGCGAGTTTACCGTCCCAGGGGTCATAAGTTTGATGAAGAATATTTGTACAAAACAGATAATAGCGGAAGGTCTGTCTTTTTGTTTAGTTTTTGAATTGTGCCTTTGCTGCAATTAATTTGACTTGCCATGCATTGTTAAGACCACCCTTCTCCAAGTGTGGTGATGCTGTAGCTTTTTTCTGCTTCTCTCAAAACCATACTAATTAATTGTTTTCTTATAATTAAAAAATATTTTTGCAATTTAGTTACGAAAAGTCATCTTTTTGACACTGATTGTCATTGTCAAAAGTGGTTCATTTTAGCACAAGTGCTAATTTTAGCACAAGTGCTAATATGAGATTTCATTTTAACACTTGTGCTAAAATGAGTTTTCATTTTATCACTTGTGCTAAAATGAGTTTTCATTTTAACACTTGTGCTAAAATGAGTTTAGTCACATAAACAGATATTGCGACAGATCCATTTATTTTTACTAAGAATACAACATAAATATTAAACGTACAACATTTTTATTGAGAAAACATTTATCTTATTTATTATATTATGTTAAACATAAAGAAAACGTAACAAAAATTTTATTTTTTTCGTGACAACTAAATTGCAAAAAATATTGTATAAAACATGATGCAAAACTGCGTGTTTTTTGCACACGATGAGTTGGACCACTCGCTACGCTCATGGTCCAATCTTCACATCTAGTGCAAAGAAACACGCTCATTTTGCAACTAGTTTTATAAATAGCTATAACTTATTTCTTATTAGTTTTTTTTTCAAGTAAATACGACCCCACCAATGATTTCTTGTCAAAATAATTTAATTGACATAACTGATGTAAACACTCCCATTTACAAAGGAAAATTTTTCGAAAAAACATACTACTTGATAAAAAATCGTATACTTTTTTTCGGCCGCGATAGTACTTACATTTATAGCTAAAGATTTATTGTTAGAGCTTTGGGCGTTTTTGCCATTATGTTTTAAATATGGTTTTTCAACAAATGATATCAATAGTCAGAAAAGAGATATCGTTCTGCTGCTTATGGCATTCGATTCGTCTCTCTTTTCTCTATCCCTGAATTTTTTGAGAATTTTCGAAGATAGTTCCTTCCCGTTACACATTTTTTGTGCGACGATGTAATAAAGGAAATTAATAACTCGTAGATTTAAAAGGCTCTATCTTCAAAATGAAAAGAGATATCGAACTGCTGCTTATGGCATTCGATTCGTCTCTCTTTTCTCTATCTCTTTGAATTTTTTGAGAATTTTCAAAGATATTTCCTTCCCGTTACAAATTTTTTTGTGCGACGATGTACCGAAAATTAATAACTCGTTGATTTAAAAGGCTCTAGATCTTTAAAACGAAATGAGATATCGAACTGCGCCTTATGACATTCGATTCGTCTCTCTTTTCTCTATCTCCTTGAATTTTTTGAGAATTTTTGAGGATAGTTCCTTCCCGTTACAATTTTTTTTGTGTGACGATGCACTGAAATTCAATAGCTCATAGATTTTTAACTATCTTCGAAACGAAATGAGATATCGAACTGCTGTTTATGGCAATCGATTCGTCTCTTCTCTCATTATCTTCCTCAATTTTAAAATAAATTTACTCTCAGCACTTCGTTAACTATTGATTTTTTTTACTTTAGGGGTGGTTTTCACCCCCTTAGAGGTAAAAGCACTTCTGCCCCTTTTTAATATTTCAAGTTGATACTGTCTACTTTAAGAATCGGTAAGAAAAAGAAAGTTCAAGCCACTATAAAATTAGTTCGAAGTTTGGGTACTTTTTGACTCCATCTGAATATTAGTTCTAGCTAACTCAAAATAAAAGGTGATGTTTCGTGGTGAGGTTATTCGAGGTATTTGAAATGAGAACATGCTTATTAATAAGGATCCAGTTTGTTGTGAAATAAATTAAGCAACATTTTTTGATCACTTATTATGCGACGCAATTCTAATTTAGCAAAGTTGAAACGAATAAGCGAAGAATGTTGTAGCCTCTCTCTGGGTAGAATCCAAAAATCCTTCAGGACAAAATTTCACAGTTTCTGATGATAAAACGGCTTTCGCACCTGATGTCGATATAATCTGGTGAACATTTAAGCCTCTCTACTTGGCAAAATGCAAATTTCGTTACCTTTCCAAAAAATCTAAACCAAAGGCATTTCTTCCCATCAATGCCATGGTTATCTGGTCAGTATTTCAGTCAGCTAGTCGGCAAGTTAAGCAGATACCGGTATGAAGCAGACTTGTAGATTTGGAATAAAGAAATGTCAGCAAATTTCAAGGTAAAAAATGAAAAAATCAACACCGAATTGCAAAATATTTTAGAGGAGTTAATAATGTCTAGGTTGATGGATTGTTGCTGTATCGGGTATGCAAAGCAACTTGCCAAAGTTAATATGTGGTTAGCTACGGAAAGGAGCGGTGCCAAGTCTGCCTCAAAAAGACCAAAAAAATTCGTAACTAGTTTTATTAACAAACATTTATTTAGTATTTTTCTTTGAGAAACTACGTATTTAATAATATGATTTGTAGAAAAATGCATGTATTAAATCAATGTTTATGTTGCCAGAATTTTTTCGCCATTCTTAGGCACGTTTACCTTCGAGATTCAAATAAAAATATTTCACTAAATTTAAACAGTTTTATAAACACACTTGCGATTGCATGAAAACAGAAGCAACATAATAAAATTATGAAACTCCCGCGGAGAATAAATTGCTAGGTACCGAGGTTTTTTAAAATTATATATTATTTATTTATTAATGTTGACATGTTAAATGTTTCTTCTATATGCGGAAGACGTTGGACTTGACAACGTAAAAATTCTTTCTTATTATGTGTTTTTTTATATTACTATTATGTAAATTATTGAATTCGGTATTTTATTTTGCATAATTGAACGTGGGGACATTGACTTGATTAATATTAAAATTACCCGATTAATGGTATTTGTGACCGTTTGATTAGAAACATAAATCAGGAGCGTAAACCGATATGGTACAATAAGTTTTATAAATTAAGTTTCAACATTAGTGATATTTTTTTTAGATTACTTAATAAACATTCACGTTTATATTTTTCAATATAAGTATATTTTTAAATAAATTTTGATCTTTTTTTAAAAAAGACTTGTATCGTTTGAAACGTTTTTTTAAGTAGGTGTATTTTTTCATGTAATATATTACTGTGTTTGTCTATATCTTTCACAATTGAATACTGGTATAGTTTAGCCAGCGGCGTATTTCCTTGGTGTGCTCTTGAACTTGAAGCAGACCTAGAAATTACTTACGAAGACAGTATTTGGTTGTTTCAAGTGTAAAACTGAGTACATCGCATTGACAAACTGTTTTGGCTGTGCGGTGCATTTAAACATTCACCGGAAAGTTGATAATGTTTAAAGTTGTTTACCCTATTTGGACTGTCATGTTGGGATACGAACCTTATTTTTGGCGATAAAAATAAAGATGAATATGCATTCAAAAAATGACTTAAAACCGTATCAAGTTTAAGCAATTCTTGTACATTTATTTAAAGCTTCTTTTTGCTATTTCTAAAATATGTAATTTGAAAACATTGTTTTTTCATGTTAATTTAAGAAAAACTGATATTTAAAAAAACGCAGTCCATGAAGCGGAAGTAACGACAAGTTTTGTCATGGACAACTACATTTTTTTCGTATGGCAGCGTCTTATTAAATCAATTGTAACATTAAAAAAATATATATTTTCATGGACGACTACGATTAAATTTTAAATATCAACCGGCAGCTGTTTTTTTTAATTAGGTGATTTAAAAAAACATACACAAATTAAATATTTTTTAAGCCAGGAAAATAATCTCTAAAGCTTGTTTGCATAACTCACTATGAGGAATCACTCTGTACAGGGTTTCCATTAAAATGATCTTACTGCATAGTAGCACGATGTACTCCTATGAACGCCCATTGAACGTACACATTGGGACATACAGGACGTCCTATGGATGTACACAAATATCCGTGGACATCCTATGGACGTACAATTATGTTACAGGTGTCACAACTTGGAACATATATTGGATATCCATAGTACGTCCGAAAAAAATATTCGAAAGACATCCGAAGAAAATCGCAGATGGACGTTCTTTCAGAACACCCTATGGACGTCCTCTAGTAGTACGATGTAGTCCCATGGATGTCGATTGAATGTATATATTGGGACGTTCTATGGATGCACACAAATATCCATGGACAATATGGACATATGGCTTAATAAAATTTACGTCCTTTCAGGATATCCATAACACATCCATAATGAACGTAATAAATGTACGTCCCTTTATGATGTCCATATATCCTTTCAGGATATCCATTGTACATCCATAATGAACGTAATAAATGTACGTCCCTTTATGATGTCAATATATCCTTTCAGGATATCCATTGTACATCCATAATGAACGTAATATATATGTATGTCTCTTTATGATGTTCATATATCCTTTCAGGATATCCATCGTACATCTATAATGACCGTAATATATGTATGTCTCTTTATGATGTTCATATATCCTTTCAGAATATCCATTGTACATCCATAATGACCGTAATAGATGTACGTCCCTTTATGATGTCCATATATTCTTTCAGGATATCCATTGTACATCCATAATGAACGTAATAAATGTATGTCCCTTTATGATGTCCATATGTCCTTTCAGGATATACATTGTATATCCATAATGAACGTAATAAATGTACGTCCCTTTATGATGTCCATATGACATCCATAATGAACGTAATAAAATGTATGCCCCATTAGGATGTCCATATGACATCCACAACGGAATTAATAAAATTTACGTTCACTTCGAATGTCATATGACGTCCGTGGACGTCCCTGGATGATTCGGACCTAGTCTGGACGTCCATTGGACATGCTAATGCTACTAGGGATACAGTCGATGCAGATAACCAATACCAGCAGTACCATAACGACCACCACGACAACGGCAACAACTCGCCACATAATACATAATAATCGCCACAACGACGATATCTCTAATGGATAATCCGTGTAATCAACGATCTGAAGACACGACCGACCGAAGTCGTTGGGCAACTTGTATTTTTAAATTGAGTTGTCCTTGGACTTCGGACTTTTGTGCTTTTGTGAATTTATCGTTGACCGTATAAGGTGAAGAAGCATGGATATGGATGCAAATGTTTAAAACAATTCTACAACATGGTGAGTTAAAAATTTAATTTTCAAATTCCATTCGTATGAGAAGTATGCTAAGGCTTTACAATAAGAAAAATATGTGGCAACGACAAACGTCTGTTTCAATGTGTACACCTTAATTATTAGCTGATATTTTTTAGTACCGCCCATAAGGGAGCTTGCCTAAGTATAGTTAGAATAAAACAGTAAAAGTATAACTTCATAATTCTAGAAAGATACTTTTATGTTTGTCCGAAAGGTGGCGCCACTTTCTAAATCGCCGGCATATGTTTGCCCAAAATGAATAACTACCAGAGCAAATCCATACGTTAGAAGTTAGAAGTATGCTAAGGCTTTACAATAAGAAAAATATGTGGCAACGACAAACGTCTGTTTCAATGTGTACGTACACCTTAATTATTAGCTGATATTTTTTAGTACCGCCCATAAGGGAGCTTACTTAAGTATAGTTATAATAAAACAGTAAATATAACTTCATAATTTTAGAAAAATAGTTTTATGTTTGTCCGAAAGGTGGCGCCACTTTCTAAATCGCCGGCATATGTTTGCCCAAAATGTATAACTACCAGAGCAAATCCATACGTTCTTCAATAACTCCGTTGCATTGTAGGAATTACATTCTAGCAGGCAATATTGGGAGTCCACTATGTCCTCCTAAATTCAGAAGGACCGTCATTATTAGTGATGACGTCGATGCGAGTCCAGGGCTTGGTCCTGGGAGCTACCGCGAATGCGTTTGCAATCCAAACCGTTTGCTATAGCCAACCTTACTCATCGAGACATTAATTATGTCTGCGAGTTTGGGCCATATTATCGCAGGTTTATCCAACGTGCGGGTTACCCCAGTGTACCTAGGTATAACTGGGGCAGAATTTGTCTGGAAGCTGGGCATAACGCCATCTCGCGAGTACTGGGTGTACTACAAAATTCCATGGGGATATATACCCCATGATACACAATTGCAGAGCATCGTGTATGCCCTCTGGTGCACACCCCCATATTACGAGAGACAGATCCGTAGGTTATCACAGTACTCTCGGGCAGCGTGTGTGTACCTACTCGCCAGCTCGTGAGATTCAGTGTGCAACAAAAATCATGGGTATACCATACATACATACACCCATCGATACACGACAGAGCAACTTTTGTATTGAAGGCATGTATACCTAGTGCTGGCGTCTGTGCGAGGCACAATCCTTTTTGGTTTACCCATCGTATGTACACGGAGCAACGTGTACCTATATGAGGCAGAATTTGTCTGCGAGCTGGAGAATCCGCCATCTCGTGAGAATACGGTGTACTACAAAAATCCATGGGTGTACACGTACGTATATCGATACACAAATTGATGAGCAACATTTGCATATAAGCCATGTGCTGGCGTCTGTGCGAGGCACAATCCTTTTTGGTTTACCCACCCGTCCAGCATCGTGTACCTATATAACCGAGGCAGGATTTGTCCGCGAGCTGGACGTACCGCCATCTCGTGAGAGATAAGTGTACTACAAAAATACATGGGTGTACGTAAATCGATACACAATTGCTGGGCAATATTATCCACAACGAGTGCTGGTTCTGTGCGAGGCACAATCCTTTTTAGTTTACCCACCGTGGAGCATCGTGTACCTCTATATAGTCGAGGCAGAATTTGTCTGCGAGCTGGACGTACCGCCATCTCGCGAGAGTACAGTGTACTACAAAAATACATAGGACAAACTATTGCAAAGCAACATTTGCAAATTTAAGACATGCAGCTGCTTAGTGGTGGCCTCAGTGCTCAGTGCGAGGCACAAATCCTTTGGTTTATTCACCGTACAGGGGGTGTTTTGTACCTATATAACTGGGACAGAATTTGTCTGCGAGCTGGACATATCGCCATCTCTTGAGAGATACTTACTGATTTACCCGCCCTACAATAAACATACATGCCACTCATGACAGTCAGTTTCATGCTGGAATACTCGGTGCGAGTGTTGAAAAGAGAAACATAATAGCCCAAAATCAAAAGACACCTCTTCTAATGAACAAGATGCCAATCGACTTCAGTCAATCGTGTTTTCTGCATTGCACGAGTGGCGCTGGTACCGCAAAACAGTTGATCACAGAATGTTATATTAAATCAATAAATTGAGCAATAAGAAAGTTGATCACCTAAATTTGAAATTGATCCAGTTTTTAATTCCTGAGATACGAAGGCGCGCGCATGAAAATTGAAACACCCTGTATATAGATAGATAGGTTTTTCCTTCTGAAATTTTCGAACAAAGCCATTCATGCTTCATTTCTTTAAATTTTGTTTTTATAATAATTATCATCTTCTTTTGAAATAGGCTACAAAATATGCCAGCCGAAACGTCGGGACGCTAATAATCTCAGAACAGAAAGAAAAAAACAAAGGCTGACTTAAAATGGATGCTCCCTATTGGGATCTCGGAATCCGTTAGAGATAGAGATTCGGTTAAATGAGGACAAGGTTGCACATAAGAGAAAAGCGCCATCTATTGTCTACTAGCTAAAGTGGATATGTAAAGTTGGTGTGCAATCATCCATAAGGACAAATGAACTAATTTACTACATAACCACAAATCTAGCAAATAACCTTTGACAACACAAATAGACACCTTTCTTTCAGCAGTTTGAACACTGAATTTCCAGCATTAGCAACGCAATATTTGTTTGTTTTCTCCAGCTTACCAAACGCGACTACAAATTTGGGATAGTAGGATGTAGTGCAATTAAATGGCACTCATTCATTTTGAATTTTTATTTTTTCATCTTTCGTAGTAGAGCTGGTTCTAAATTAGTGAATTGTGGACCTAGGCAAGAGATGGCTATACCGAGTGTATAGTTATTCCTTGCCAAAGTCCACAACTTACTAATTTAGAACCAGATCTTAACATATTCATGTAACTATAAAATATCAACAAAAATAATTGAGGAAATGAAAGTTTGCAAATAGATTTACTTTTTTAGGTGGACACCCAAGAAGCTTGGTGAAAGCAAAGTTCCGTTTCCTACAGTAAATTGACCGACGGCAGGAGTGGAACTCTATAAAAATCAAAAATAACGATAGACATAACGATAGAGAAAGGAAGAAATTTTTATTTTCTCAACGGACGTACTCCGTAAAAAAATCGTAATTGAATACGAAAGCATTCGTTTAAATTCGTCACAGGATGATGGAAGAAACCGCTATTAGTTTTTATAAAAACATCGACTGAAAGTTTCAATAGCTCAAAAATATTACTAAACCTAAACCGATACCTAAACATATTATTCTCAAATATTTCGGTGCAACGACATAAGACATAACCATAACCTTAATTATCGGAATTATCCTTAATCACAAAATATCGATTACCGCGCTAAATCTGTGCCGTTTAATTTTCTTGTTATAATCACCAACGTGCATCGCATTGTAACAGGATAAGTTTAAGATTCATAGTTAAAAGAAACCATTCAGTTTGAGAATGTTTCCTATTCAACGATTCCCCATAAATGAGGTGGTGAATCGAGAAAGACATGATATGTACTGCGGGTACAAAAACGAGTAATGAGGGATGAAAATGATCCATTCAATTTACCCGATAGAAGATTCATAGACTTATTTCGCCTAAATAACGATTTGGTATCCTATCTTATTATTATTATTATTGTATAATAAAGGATATGACTAATAACAATAACAAATTACAAAATAAGACACTTGCTGAATGCTGACGTCGGGGATAAGAAAAGAAACAAACTTCAAAGTTCAAATACTTCAAATTCACTTTAGATTCAATTGTGACGTCAATGATTTGTGAGATCGATAAAATGAATAATTTCAAACACGATTCAAGTTCGTTTTAACCTAAGTGTTTTTCGTTGCAAAAAGCAAAATTGACAGTAAGGTTATTATGGAAATGGAACTGGGCATGTTACAAATGTACAAAATAATTACAAAATCATAATTATTTGCACAATGTTTTATTATTTGATATTTTAAATAATAGCGAAAACGTTATGAATTTAGGATTTTAATATATTTATTCAAAGACCAAACACATGTAAGGATGGATCGATCTAACAACTCATTTATTATTGTTTAAAACACATAAAAACTACAGGAGTACTACTTATTACCTTGAACTTAAGACGGAATGAGAAATCCACATGTAAAATTGATGTCGCAATCATTTAACGATACTGTACATGCTGGTATACTATTAACTATTAACTGAGAAATATTTAGTTTAGAGAGCTAGAAGAGCTCAAACAAGTTGTGATACCCCTTTCTATCAATGAACAGAAGGCATACACGGCCTGCAACGCCAAACGGGCTATTAAAGACTAACCAATTTAACTGTTACTAATCTAATATAAAGATTTAAAATTAAAATCAAACCTGTTAGTTTGTTTCATATATATCCACGTGAGGTATTAGTTTTTATTTTTTAAAAACTCATTCCAGGTTCTACCACAATCGGAACATCATGATGACTTAGAGGAACCTTAGTGGAACTTGGTGTCCATCTACTTCAATAATTTTACCTGCCTCTGTGAGAGTTGTAGCGTATCCAGCTGAAACAATAAAAGTAACATGAAGGATAGTGCATTATATTTTGCGAGCGTTATCTGCTTCAAATCATTTATCAGCTAAATATAATTCTAATCTAAGTTTATACCAGCTACGAGGAGTACATTATCCTTCCCGTAACTTCTTAAGCAAATAAGAACAGGTTTCCTTATTTGTCTCTGCGTGTAGCAACGCAAATAATATAACATGAAAGGAGATGTGTAACGCTAAGCGGAATAAAAAGCAAACCTTATATCATTTTCAGTGAAAAAACTATGAATTACACATCTTGGCCTGAAAGTTCCTGTTTTGAAGTCGGAGAACTCGAAACTGAAAGTTTTCCATGGAAACGCACCGTCTTTGCAAAATAAAATTCTGAAAATTTCACTCTTTGGCACCAACATTTTGTACCACTAAAAACAACTCAATTCCATAACATTTCTTCAGTGTATTCACACAGGGGGACTATCAGTGAGAAATATCCCTTTTACCCATTACGAAAAAGTTAGCTTTTCCACAAAAAAATCAAATTTTATCCACATAATAGGTATGTTCTTTTCGTCTGTACTTCTACACCTTCCACTATTCTACACCAATAGGAGAACTGTAGATTTGAAAAGGACCAATTGCAGTAAATTTTCAGCTACACCCAAACTTAAGTGTAGACGAAAAGAACGAACCTATACTCTATAGTAAAATACTCGGACACAATTCTAATAATAACAATTCTGTGACTCGGATCTGAGTCACGCGTCATAACCTCACAATAAAATAACAACCATGGATTGTGGAAAACAAAACAGGAAGCGATGGACATGGGCGCATTCGAATGAAAAATAATCGATCATTCGATTATTGTATCGAGTGTTCGATTGATAAAATAATCGAATGAAAACCCGAGAGAATCTGAACCTTTCTTGATCTGAGGAGAGAACGGTGCACACAGCGATTAACCAAAGCCAAAGAGAATAAATACGATTAAGCGAAATCGAAGACAACAAAATAATTCAAGTAAACTTCAAATGCTTATCCGGTAATTAGCATCATTCGGATACAAAGTATCCGATTATTGAAATCGTTCGATTATGCCCGTCTTAAGCGCCATCTATTGTCTACTAGCTAAAGTGGATATGTAAAATTGGCGTGCAATCACTGCAATCAACTATAAGGACAAATGAACTAATTTACTACATAACCACAAATCTGGCAAGAGGCAAATTATCAGACAATACGAAACTAGACGCTTCATTACCTTTCTTTTCTTTCAGCAGTTTGAGTACGAAATTTCCAGTGTTCGCAACGATATATGTTTGTTTTCACCAGTTTACCAAACGCAAGCACAAATTTGGGATAGTGTAGCCGACGGGGAATTATTATGAACATAAAATAATATGGCCTTTATTGGTTTTGTTTTTAGTTTTTCATCTTCCGTAGTAGATATTGTCAAGAGCTGGTTCTAAATTAGTGAATTGTGGACTTGGGCAAGAAGTGGCTATACCGAGTGTATAGTTATTCCTTGCCAAAGTCCACAATTTACTAATTTAGAACCAGATCTTGACATATTTATGTAACTATAAATTGTCAACAAAAATAATTGAGGATATAAAAATTTGCAAATAGATTTATTTTTTCAAATGGACACTCGAGAAGCTTGGTGAAAACAAAGTTCTGTTTCCTACAGTAAATTGACTGACGGCAGGTGGTCTCTAGTAATATCAAAGCTGTTTTTATGCACTGAACCGTGTTCGTTAACTGTTTCAAACCGCATTCAATTGTGACGTCAATGATTTGTGAGATCGATAAATTGAATAATTTCAAACACGATTCAAGTTCTACGTTTGTTTTAACCTAAAAGTGTTTTCATTGCAAAAAGCAAAATTGACATTAAGGTTATTATGGAAATGGAACTGGGTATGTTACAGTTAATAATTACAAAATCCTAATTATTGCACCGTTTTATTACTTGATATTTTAAATAATGGCGAAAATGTTATGAATTTAGGATATTAATATATTTATTCAAAGACCAAACGCATGTAAGGATGGATCGATCTAACAACTCATCTATTATTGTTTAAAACACATAAAAACTACAGGAGAGCTTGTAAATAAATAAACAATGCCATACAAACTAAACTGTCAATTTTCAGTTGTTAAATCACCATCAGTGATCTCCCCCCACACGAGATTGGTCGAACACGTCCCTATGTAGTGTTTTGATAATATACCGGTATAAATATATAAAAATTTTTTTACAAGTACCGTCGACAAAAAAACGCGACACACAAAATGTAATTTTTGCAATAAAAAATATGTGACACATGTTGCTCGCATGAGAAAGTACATAAGTACCTGTCTGAAGTACCCTTCGAAAATAAGAAAACGATATGGTATTGCCAAAATTAATAAATTTATTTCTTATTAAAACACTGATTAAAAATGAGCATACATTATTGGTATTAAAATATTCATACGGAAAAGACCAATCATATGTAATTATAATTAAAAACACATAATTGACTTGTTGGCCTATGACCGTCAATAACGGCAGTCAATTGAAAAAAAAAAAATAACCGGCCATTTTATCAACACTAATTTTAAACAAGTCAAACTAATCAAAATCTTAAGAATATAAATGAAACTTCAAAATTATAAACGAATCAAGCATTATTGTTAAAGAATACTGAGAAATAGATATATTTTATAATAATATACCGTGATAATAAATAAATTGATTACATAAAATTAAATAACTATATTTAACTTTTTTTAAATTAGGTGTGATTGTTATAGGTGTTCTAATATGCAATTTTTAACTTGTTTATTTTACGCACGATAGAAGTAAAATATATTTTTATCAACTCTATTATTAAAACAGTTTATATTAACACAATCATGATATGCTGTTGTCATGATTGTATAATATATATTCACATGGCATAGAAAATACAAAATAAAGTTTAATTTAAACTCGCATGGAGAAAGACTAACGCTCGACGTTGCAAGTGATACTAAAAATTTTGCGGACAAATTGCTAAAGTGCCACGCATAGTTCGCCGCCAGCATAGGACATGTTCTGGCTATTTGTATTATGCTTTTACTCGATGGTTGGAGTATTAGTGCCCAATTTGATGCTATCAAATATCATAGGGTGAAACAGTAACTACAATTTACCGATTAAATATTTAGCAATACAAAGGCTGACTTAAAATGGATGCTCCTTATTGGGATCTCGGAATCCGTTAGAGATAGAGATTCGGGTAAATGAGGACAAGTTGAATCAGCCTGTATACTAGTCAAATCAGTCCTTTCCTTAATACCTCCAGAGGGCACAGCATCCTACACACGTACAGCATCGTCGCTGTTAAATGATAGTGATATCAACTTAGAATATGTTCCGTTAATCGCCATACTATGACTGATGGTCGAGATGGTAGAGTACCTGCGTCTCACCCAAAAGTCCCGGGTTCGAATCCCGGTCGTGGCAATGGAAAATACTGTGAGAGGGATTTTTCCATTATACACGGATATTGGATGTGTGTCCCTTGTCTTTAAATGTGTAGCCCCCTCCCGCACAAGGCTCAGCCTTCTGGGATAAAGGGGGTCGTAATTACATGTGGTGTATTTATTATTATTATTTATTATTAATCGACTTGGTTGTTTTGGGTGAGATTTGAGTGTCCCGTAAATGGCAAATTAGTGAACGCGGTTCTTGAAAAATTGGTATTTCAGCTAGGACCAAAACAACCGACGTTTTAGATCGGTAGTCAGCGGTATTCTTGGAGGGGACGTCAAACTGTTTTGACTGAAGATCAGAAAGTGTAAAAAGTGTTTGGGTTTTTACTTGTTCTCTCCGAATTTCATCAATACAAATTATAATTATAATAAATTATGGAAACATTAGATTTTGCAGAGGTAAGATAATAAATAATAATTATAAGTCATAGATGAAGTATACCAACAACCAATCTTAGGTTATAGTTCCGGAAGAAACAAAACAATGAGCGTCCCGTTAATAATTACGTAACCGATTAACCGAGATTTAACCGCTGTGTTAATAATTACGTAACCGATTAACCGAGATTCAACTGCTGTCAAAATTCTTGTTCTTTGTTGGTTCCTAATTGTGTATTAACGGAACATATTCTTAACATGTGGATTCCTGATACTGTCGTAAGCCCAATGTTATAATTAAACAGATGATCAGCAAGTCAATTGTCTGCTTTGCTCTCATCTGTTTGTTTATAACCTTGAACTTACGACAGAATCAGAAATCCACATGTAAAATTGATATCACGATCATTTAACGATACTGTACATGCTGGTATATTATCAAATTAACTGAGAAAAATTTAGTTAGAGCTAGAAGGGCTCAAACAAGTTGTGATACCCGTTCTCTCTTCATCATTGAATCCAAGGCATATACGGCCTACAACGCCAAACAGCCACATCATATAATACCGGGGCATTAAAGACTAACCAATTTAACTGTAACTACTCTAATATAAAGACGTAAATTTAAAATCAAACCTGTTAGTTTGTTATATCCGCATGCGAGGTATTAGTTTTTATCTATTAAAAACTCAGGTTCTACCACAATCGGAACATCATGACTTAGTGGAACTTAGCGTCCACATACTTCAATAATTGTACCTGCCTCTGTGCCAGTTGTAGCGTATCCAGCTGAAACATTAAAAGTAACATGAAGTATCTGCTTCAAATCGTTAATCAGCTAAATATAACTTTAATCTAAGTTCACACCAGTTACATAACCTCTTAAGCAAAAAAGATCAGGTTTCCTTATTTGTCTCTGCGTGTAGCAATGCAAATAATATAAGATGGAAGATGCGACGAAAAACTACGTACCTTACTACACAATTACACAACTTGGTCTGAAAGTTGCTATTTTGAAGTCGGAGAACTCGAAACTGAAATAAGTTTTCCATGCAAAAAAAAATCCTGAAATTTTAACGCTTTGGAACCAACATTTTGTGTTCCTAAAAACAACTCATTTCCATCCAATTTTCTCTGTGCATCCACACAGGGGGACATTCACCGGCTAATACCCCTTTTACCCATTACGAAAGACCAAAGAGTTTGCTTTTCCACAGAAATATCAAATTTTATCATAACCTAAAATACTCGGATCAGCTGTCATGTGTCGTGGGCGCATTCGAATGAAAAAGAATTGATCAGAAGTAATCGACACAATCCGGTATTGTATCAAAGTGTTTAATTGATAAATAACCGAATAAAAATCACAGAACGGTACTCAGCAAATAAGTGCGAATTATAATGAGCGAAATAAAACAACCAATTCAACTAAACTTCAAGTGATAATTCGATTATTAGCATCTTTCGAATACAAAGTGTCCCGATATCCGATTACTGAAATAATTCGATTATGCCCGTCTTGAGCGCCATCTACCTTCTACTAGCTAAAGTGGATATGTAAAGTTGGTGTGTGTGCATTGTGCAATCAATGCAATAATCCATAATTCCATCCATAAAAGCTGCTTTCGTTCGTGCAGAACAAAGTAATCATGATTCCATTTCGTATGAGCTTTATGGGCAAAGTAATTAAGGAACTGAATCATGATTTATTTGTTCACTAATCATTTACACGAACGAAAGCAGCCAAAGATGAATAACGAATTTACTACCATTGAAATATAATAACACATTTCAATGTTTGCTACATAACCATAACCACAAATCCGACAAACAACCATACCATACCATTGACAATTCAAATAGAGATTTTTCAGCTTACGCACTATATTTCCTGTGTTCAAAGCAATGTTTTCACCAACTTACCAGTACAAATTTGGGAATATTATAGTAGCCGCCAGGCCAGTGATGTAGTGCAATTATTTTTAATATAAAATAAAATAGTATTTATTAGTTATGAATTATTATTTTTTCATCTTCCATAGTAAATATATTGTCAAGAGCTGGTTCTAACTTAGTGAATTGTGGCCTTAGGAAAGAAATAGCTATACCGAGTGTATTATAGTTATTCCTTGCCAAAGTCCACAATCCACTAATTTAGAACCAGCTCGTGGCATATTTATATAACTATAAATTGTCAAGAAAAGTAATCGAGAAAATAGAAATTTACAAATAAGATTACTTTTTTTTAGGTGGACACCCGAGAAGCTTGGTGAAAACAAAGTTCCACCTCCCACAGTCAATTGACGGCAGGCTCTAGTAATATCAATTATTTAATGGTTTAAACTTAAGGAAATTAATTTCTAAACACTTTTAAAAAAGTATTACAAAACACAAAACAATGAAACATTTAGCTGCGATAGTGATAATTTTAAATAACAACGTGAGCTCTGCGGTTTCATTTGCACATACTTACAATTAAAGTTTTTAAATGGGATAGAAGTATTATTTGATAAGGCATTAATATTACCAGTCCAAAATGGTAGTATATTATTGTTATTTATGCTCTAAATATACAATAGAAAAAAAAAGATAAGGCAACTATAGGGAATTAAAATATTAAACTAAGTACCTAGTATTATAGTAGATATGGTGGAGTTAGGTTTAAACCAAGTTCTGTTACATTGCACAGGTTAAATACTCACAGCACTGGCAATTAAAAATACATACACAAGTTAAAAATTTACCTCGCCATAAGCAGTCCCCATTCTTCAATTTTATGTACCTCGTTTTAAACCACATATTTTGGCCTGATATTTTTACAAGTTCCTGTTTTGGAGTTGGAGAATTCTAAACTAAAAGTTTTCCATGCAAACGCAGTTTTTGCAAAAAAATACTGAAATTTCACCTTTGGCACCAACCTAAAAACAACTCAATTTCAGCCAATTTTCTTGGTGCACTCACACAGAGGGATGTTCAGCGAGTAATACCTACCCCTTTTATCCGAAAAGGTTTGTTTTGCCACAGAAAAATCAAATTTTATACATATAGGCATGGCTAAAATATTCGGATCGACTCACGAGCGCGCAATGACAAAACATATTAATAGCACAGAATAAAAATTCTGTGTTAATAGAATATAGAATCACAGAATAAACAATAGGTCCTTTCCTTTGTACACGAAGTGTAGCACTGAACTCTGCTCTGAACTACACTGACAGAGATGACATCAATTCAGATATCACAAGTTAAAGAGAGACAAAACCTACATTAGTGTACACTATCATTGCAAAGGAAAAGGCCTAAAGTATAGTAGAATCACAGAATTAATTCTGTGGTAGAATACTCAGAAGTATCAAGGACTTCTATTCTACCTAAATTTAAGTTGCCTGCACTGATCTACCTGACTGACACATCACCAAAACCAAAGTCACTAGATTTATTTAATTTTTTAAAATGAAATATCTGCAATTAAAAAAATGTGTAATTATGTGATAACAATATTATTATAACTAAATATAAAAAATTATAATTTAAGGTTTCGGTTTGTCATATATCGTAAGAGGGCTTCCGTGCTGTTGCCACATTTCAATTGATTTATTTGCAATGATATCAGCAGTTTCCTCTGGAATCTAAAATCACACAACAATCATATTTATTTACTAATTTAAAAATGTTATCTACGTACGTTCTTTAAACATTGCATGGAACTAGTTAGATTACTGCATTTTAAAAGACGATGCTTTAAATTCGTTAATAATACAACTACCACGTATACTAATATCTTATAGGATCCTCCACAAAGCTTATCCCATATTCTAAAAATGTAACAGTTTAAAATTAAACGCTATGGTGGAAAAAGTATACGTACTTTCCCAGAGCCGTTTCATTTAGTACTCCGGCAAAACAGCAATCAAACCATTTTGCTAGCGGTAAATTATCTAAAACGCAAATTTTTTGCAGATGTTTGTACAACACAGGGTCTTCTTTGTCTAATAAAGTGTAGGAACATTCTATTAGCTTTGGGACGTCCGCCTCAAATTTGCGAACATTATCATAAAATTTTTTCGCCAACCAATAAATATCTGTATCATCATCGAAAAACTGCATGAAGGATTGTACGATAGAAACAAAACCTTTGTCGTTCACCAAGTTAATGTCGTAAGTAAAATTTCCTGTTTGCAAGAACCACATTGCTAAGAAGACTTGTGGTTTCGGTGTATTAACGTCTATAACTCTCATTACGTTTAGTGCACGTAGTAAATCATTGTATTCCTGTTTTCTTTGATCCATTATAAAACTGTGGCAATCTACGTGAACTGGTACAACACCTAAAATTCAAATACTCCCGCCAATGCAGGATTACAAAACTAAGAAACAATAAATACCTAGTAATAATTTCCATATCAAATTTCTATACGTGGCTGGAATAGAAAACCTTAAGCAAAACTGTTTCAACTTCCCACGATCCAAAGGCGTATCTTTTAATAAAATTTCAAGAGATTTCTTTTCTTCAACACTCCGGAAACCTACTTTCTCGTAATAAGTTGAACGAAAATTCCTCTCGTCGGTAGCCATGACTCTCTCAGTCATACCAACATAAAAATTACACACGGGTTAACCTTACAAATATTTATTATCTAAAAAATAACACCACCTTAAAACTAAACTAATACACATGCACCATTCCATAAATGAAAGTCCAACACAAAATATATGTAAAAAAGTGTCCAAAAATTCCGTTCAACAACAAAGACTTTCTCGATATAAAGAACTTTTTCCAGGAATCTATCCCAGCTTTCCAAAGCAACATCATCCAGAAACTGGTAACAGCAAAAACGAAGAATATAGCTCCATAGAGGCCAGTTAAACCAAGAACCCCTAAAATTTATTGCTTAACTAAACGAAGTTTATAAAAACACGATGGTCTTACCAGCAGTACAACCCGAAACCGCAGCCACGGAGGTCCGGCAATACTCTACTATAGATAGGTTATTACGAATTGCTAATTCACTGTACGCAACTAACTGCTCGTTTTTCGTTTTAGTCATTTTTGCATTCGTGTTAATATTACCTATTAAAATCAATAAAACTCCATTTTACAATACACCGTGACACGTGACACTTGACAGTTTGACACTTCTTTTCCAGTTCTTCTTCTTCTCCGCGATGACTATAAAGTTTGTTTGTTTCGCCTACACTTTTACACTGATATGTTTACTCGATTCTGGAATTGATTTAAGGGTATCTGTCAAACTAAACGAATTTCCAACTGCCTGTAAATATTTTTTGGTCTAATGAACCGACCTGTTATTAAGCCAATGTTCAGATTAAAACGCTATTTGAGGTACACATCGGAGCCAGAGAAATTATCAATTTTATTTATTTAGCCCCTGTTCTACACCCAAATAAACAGTTCTACACCCAAATAAACAGTTCTACACCCAAATAAACAGTTCTACATCATATTTGACATTTGGAAGAATGATATCGAATCTATTTCCTTCTCAAAAGTTTGAATATGTGTATTTTTAACACATGGGATTTCCGTGCGTTTCCGTAGATCAGTGGTTTCCGTCTTCAAGGGGATTCCCCTCTTAAATTTGAACTACTTAATTGTTTTTCTTTTTAAATCTGTCACGTGACGTGTTGGGCGCTGTAATGTCATAGGGTTTCAAAGTTTGAAAAATTGTTGTAAAACTATTGTAAAATTTTAACGTTTGATATTTTCGGCCCATTTGAAAATGGGTAAACAACCTGAGTAATGTACGAATATAAATAAATTGAATTATTTTCCAGATATTCCAATAACTTTGGAGAGGGGTGATTATGTAAAAAAACGTGCAGAATTGATGAAAACTCTTGAGGTACCAAAATTATCCGATGCTATAGTTGCTTTGGGGTCATCTTTAGCTCAACTCGTGCTTGACGAATGTGATGACGCATTAAGAGAAGATTTTGGCTTATCTCCACCTTTAGCTGGAGCTGGAAAAGAATTGTGGGTATCTCCTAGTGACCTCTTAATTGGGAAAGTGGTGTTGAAACCACCATACACTCAAAAACATATACAGGCCCTTACACATCAAGGAATATTAAGTAAGTTTTTACCCATTACTTGTAAGACTATTTCAAACAGTAGGTGTAAGTGATACGAACGACTCTTACCTTAAAAAAAATGTCGATTATTGCCAGCTTTCAAAATATGCTGAAAACCGACATTTTGACCTTAGTAAGTAATTTAAATTTATTCTAGTACTAAATCTAAATCTTTAAATTAAATAGCCGCAGACAAAAGTCCAATGGCATAAGATCTGGCGATCTAGGTGGACGGGGTTACAAATACAAATGGGTCAATGCAACTATATTCGTATTTATTCTTTTCTTCATAGGACTGTTAATGCCAATTTTTTTTTTGTAAGCTATTGGAACAGATATTGAAATGAAATATTGGAATGAAATGGAAATGGAGAAAGAAAGAGCTTTAGCTGAGCAAAGAAAACGTATGCTTGAAGAATTTGAGGATCAATTAAAGGCTGAAATAAAGCTGGTTGAATTACGAGAACAAGCGGCATGTCAACAAGAACTGCAGAGGGTTACTGAAGAGTTTGAGGCTAGGTTAATTGAAGAACTGGCAAACCTAGAATCAAGACTGAGAAGTGAATTCGAGGAATTATTTAAAAAGCAGGAAATGACGTTACGCGAGGAATTTGCGCGGACGTTAGAGAAAGAAGTTGAGAAAACGGTCCAAAATATGACCAGAGAATTTTTAATCGAATTAGAAAGACAGAAGAACATTCTGTCGAGCAACTTTAAACTGGGACTACAGTAAGATCACTGTGTATATCACTCTACACCACACTGCATCATTTTTTATTTAGCACTGAGTGTTTTTCATCCATAATTGGGCTAAAACAGTTATAATGACAAAATTTAAGTAATTAAAAATTTGGCTGGCCAATTATAAATTTTTCAACCTGTTGTACAGCTTCGACAAAAAAATTGGGTGACTTACTATGCTGTCCTGTATTTACTAAACATTGTTATTTTTTAGGAAAGTTTATGCACAAGCAGAATTCGATATTGGAATGGAACGAACGAAGTGTATAGAGAATATAAGACAACTAAAGCAAAATTTGGAGTGTAAGAATATTGCGAACATGATGTATGTGTTGTGCATGGAGAGGAGGAAGTGTTGCGATGAGAAGGCAACGATTGAAAAGCATTATCAAAACGAAATAGACATATTATCTGACACTATAACCCAGAAAGATCAAGAAATCAAGGAACTCACCGACGAAAAAAATAGACAGATAATGGAAGTAAATTTGAGGGAAACCTGCCTTTTGGAAATCATCAGGCAGTTCCAGAAATTTATAAACTTTGCATTGAGAGCTGCCCCCACCCAAGCTGAATTTTTACTGTCGGTGGAAAAGATGATGGTGTTTGAACTGGCAGATGCAGTTTTAAAATCGGGTTTCAAAGATTTTACTCCTCACGAGGAGATCTTGCCTTGGTATTCGCTAGAGAAAATCTGTAAAGGCCCGAAAATGATTGGATTGGAAATAGAGGACTACCACGATTGTTTTAACGAAATCGATCCCCCCCGACCACCAAATCAGGAATTAGGACCAGATGATTTCTTGCCTGCTTTTAACTACAGAGAAAAATTATATGTACGCGAAGATTTTCGTAATATGATTTCACAGGGAATTGAAATATCTCAAAGTAACCAGCTGTGGAGCAAGGATATTGAAATATTAATGGACACATTAAAGAAATCAGTTAGTTCGTTGAATGTCGAAGAGGAAGAAGATGTCACTGGTCAAAAGTAAGTTATATAAAATAATTATTATAAAAAAATTACTCACGACTTGTTTGCACCAGGCCCCGCCAGATGGCAGATACCAATTAATGGCCTTTATTGTGATTAATTTATGACGTTCAAAAATTAATTTAATGCCACAAAAACACGCTATCTCGCTTTTTAATCAAAATAAACAGTATAAACAATCAATGACTCTAAAACTGTTATTAATGTTATTTAGATCAAGTAAAACACGTGCTGACGAGTCCAACATCCAGTTTAAAATGGATCAAGAAAAAAAAATTCACGAAAAATGTATAAAGAGGGTTTCAATGGACAAGGAAGACCTTTCCATAGGTGGGAAAGATACCGATTTAAGATCGTCCATGAAACCCACTTTGGAAGCATTACAAACAATCGACTTTTCAAGAATAGGGAAAGTTGAGAAAGAGCCCACTATTTTAGCGACGACATGTTCCTTAGAACTGATGATAAGAAAAGGATCTATAAAACACGTAGGCGAGAAAACAGTCGAGCGTGAAGAGTCTATTGATAAGCTATCTGAGACTGCTGAGGAACAATCCGAGGCTTACGTTGAGTGTACTGAAGTACGAAATATTATATTAAAAACAATGGCAAAGAGTGACGAATCCTTGAAGATCATAACAACGGATCAACAGGATGCGATTTCTGCTGACATTTATAAATCGACAGAAGGTAGTAGTAAAATTACATGAAACAATAATAGCTTTCTTTTTTTATATATAAATTTTGCAGGTAGCACCAAACACTACTCTACAAAGGACTCTCTTGTGTTAGGGGCCAGAGATTCGATAATACTTCGTAAATCATCACTGATGAGAAAATCTGGCGAATTCCACGCATCACCAAAGGATTCCATTGAAGTCCAGAAAGATTCAAAGTATGATTTGAAAGTCAGACCGTCGAAATTAACAACAGCGAAAAATTCTTTGGACATAATAAGAGAGTCAAAGTTAAAACTTAAAGAGTCGTCATTGAAATGTGTAAAGAACGTTCCGTCAAAAGCAAAATCTCCTGGAGGTAGTATTGCATCTGGCAAAGACGCATTTTGTTGTGAGAAATGCTTGAGGATAAAAGACAACAGCATAGAGTTAGTAAACGGTTTAGGTCAGGTTAGGAGAGAATCTGCAGATAAATCGATAAAAGTGTCCCATATAGAAGTCATTGATTCACCTGGAGCCGATGACACAAATGTTGCTTTCAACACTACCCCAATTGTTTATGAAACTGGAAGCGCCACATACTCAACCAATTTATCACAAGTTTATAAGGACACGGACATCAGTAAAGCTTGTAAGTAAAAATCTATGGCACAGAACTAGATAATTTACGTCGTTTCTAAAGTCTAATTTTTAGAGGAATTTAGACTTTTTTTACTGTTAATAACAGCTTAATAACTAAACTGATCAGTACGTTTTCATATTCGTGGGCAACTTGACGTCGTTTTTTAGGTTCTTTCATTTGCGCGTGACGCAAATCCTCCCACTGTTCAATAATCCAAGTGTACTATCGCGGCCGAAAAAAAGTAATCGATTTTTTATCAAGTAGTATGTTTTTTCGAAAAATTTTCCTTTGTAAATGGGAGTTTTTACATCAGTTATGTCAATTAAATTATTTTGACAAGAAATCATTGGTGGGGTCGTAGTTATTAAAAAAAAAATAATAAGAAATAAGTTGTTAATATTTTTTAATTATAAGAAAACTGTTAATTAGTATGGTTTTGAGAGAAGCAGAAAAAGGCTACATCATCGCCAAACTTGGAGAAGGGTAGTCTTAACAACGCACAGTAAGTGAAATTAATTGCAGCAAAGGCACAATTCAAAAACTAAACAAAAAGACAGAATACCTTCCGCTATTATCTGTTTTTTGCAACTATTCTTCATTAAACTTATGACCCCTGAAACGGTAAACTCGCAGTTGCCCATTGTAGCAGAATTGAAATATCTTTTCGTCGGAAAAGACCACTCGCTACCATAACGATCGTTTTCATTAATAAAAGTATTTGCAAACTGCATTCTTGCCTCTTTATGAACATCTGTTAGTCGGGGCTTTTTAGCACTGGCACAGTTAAATAGACCTTGCTCTCGTAACCCTTTTCTTGCTGTCCTAACAGACGCTGGGAAGTTGGTTTGCTTTGTCAATAGAATTAGAAAATGGGTTTAACTTCACATAGTTAACCAGAGTATTGTCGTTTTCTAGAGTACTATTTCTTGGCCGCCCAGAACCCGCTGCCCTGCTCAGATAATGAGTTTCTATCCACTTTTTGTTTAGTTTTTGAATTGTGCTTTTGCTGCAATTAATTTCATTTGCTATGCGTTGTTGAGACCACCCTTCTCCAAGTTTGGCGATGATGTAGCATTTTTCTTCTTCACTCAAAACATCATAAGGCATGATTAAGTAATAAAAAATTTATTTTTGCTTAATATGAAAGTGACGTTGACACTAATAAAAAAAATATTGGGATTGATGCGACACTGAATAGAACCATAGTTACAACGGGAAAATCAGTCGATTACTTTTTTTCGGCCGCGATAGTACCTTAAACACAAGGTAATAACAATAAGTTATTGTTTCTTTTTATTTTAGCAAAGAAAAAGATTAGACCACCAAAAGACAAGTTTCTAAGTCAGCCCAAAAAATTAGAAGTATTAGGAGATTCACATGCAAAAGAATATTTGCAAACTACTGATGAATTTAGTATGGACAGAATCCAGTCTTTTATACAACTAATCAAGGACCATCCAAACTTAATGAGGACATTTACAGCATGTACTAGATAAATATACATACAACAACCATTAATTTTGTTTGTTTGGCTCTGCATTAAGACTGGCTCGCACTTTATTAGGGATACAGATTTGTATTTATGGTGTTTTAATTCAATGGACACATTCAAAAACGTTTTATTTACCAATTTATTTTATAAATACTTACTAAATACCAATTTTATTTCTTAGGTGGTAGACCCATTTTCTCTCTTATAAGAAATTCTGGCAGTCTCTTCCCTTTCCAATATCTTGGTATGATTATTTCATTTAACTTTGTAATCCTCTCTTGAACGTATTGCTCTGCAGAAAATGCTTCGGCTTCTTTGCACTGCTGAATTAAAACTGCCTGAAATGCTTTTTCCTTCTTCATTTCCCTTTTTTGTCTTAACTGTAAAAAATAAAATTTTTAGTTGATTGTGACAGTTTGTTTAAAAGGACATTTATTTGACAACGCGACTTTCGCCTTTGATTTTCTTTCTACTGTATAGTAATATTTTACGCTACACTAAAAATATATTTGAACTGTCATGTATTTTTTTTAATTTCTCCTACTTGTTTTGTTGCTTTTCTATGTAGTGTGCAAATATGAAAACTTGAAAAAACACCATGTTTTCAGTATATTAAAATAAAAAAATCTGAAGTAGGTACTACCTTTGCCCATTCGAATTTCATTCGTTTACGCAATTTCTTCAACTTGTGTTTCTTCATCTTCTTTCTCCGAATAACTATTAATCTAGCAGCTTGTTTGGTTAAATCACTGTCTATCGTAGAAGGAGCTTCAATTATAATTTCATTTATAGGCTGCTCTATTAGCGGAGGAACTTTGAAACTATTTGGTAGCTCAATTTTAACAACATGAGGTACCGGAAGTTTCAAATTACTGTTTTTTTGCCAAATCCATGAACAAGTTGTGCACGGATATTGCACTAACGATGGCGACACATTTGATAACTTTTGTGTATTCAAGCAACGTCTAATGAGCAAATTTGCACCTAAAAGTTGTATAATTTAGAAATAAAGTAAACATTTATTATTTAAATTTACCTGCTAGTTGGACGCAACGGGTTACTCTAGTTAAATAATTCATTTTATCTACTCGGTAAATTTTCAACACATTAACGTTTCAAACTCACTGTTCTTACACAGTATATCTATACACCCAAGGTTTGTTTCAGCCTTGTGCTTCCATAGAAATTAAAAATATCTTCATTAGGTATTTGAGTTATTTCCTACTTTTATGTTGTGTTCAAATGTGTTCTAACCTCCAAAATCTGAAGTGATGGGCGCATTCGAATGAAAAATAATCGTCCATTCGATTATTCGTGAAACTCGAGACTCGAGATGTCCACAGACCTAAATAATAGTTCTGTGAAGATGTCTCGAGAACTCACCACATTATTCGAATGGCTGTCAACCGAATTAAACGTAACGTGATACCATCAGAGACCTTGTCAGTACTCAAACTCAATTCTTTTTCTTTGCTTAAACGGTACATTGTACAACTGTATATTTTTATCTCTTATGTAGCAGAATTCAAAATAAATGTCTATAAGGATGTAAAAATGCAAAAATAGGTGGCCCTCCAAGCGCTGACCTTTCACTGACAGGATCCCTATAATGCTCCAGTCGACCGTATTACTATTCGTAAACTTGAATCCTCCGTAGAACGACCGGCTTTGCACACCGGGATTACATTTCTACATCCTCATGTTTACTTCTCCCTAAGTAAGGTACCTCGTGTAAGTACAATTCGAACTCGTGCATGCGGATCGCCCGGGTATAGATCCTTGCGGTTATCCTCAAGTTGCGCATGATTATTCTGGCTCCAACGCTTAAGACGAATGTATACGCCGTAAACACACATCATCGATGGAACAACCTGCTTTGCACACAGGGATTACAGATCCATCTAATATGTTCACTTGCCCCTTAATAAGAGAACTAACGTACTTAATTCGACTTTTTGCGTTTTAATTAGCCTCATAATCAATTAATTTCATGTTAATGCATTATTTGATTGTTACCAAACAGCATTAGCAATGAAAAAACCTGAGGAACACGCGGGAATTGAACCCGGACTTTCTGCGTGGAAGCCCAACGCTTTAACCAACTAGGCCATGAGGGTCACCGACGGCGCTCTGCTATTTGTGAATACCTTGTTACAATTTGGAATCATCGCATCTGCTTTGCATTTATAAATTATAAAATATTCTCCTCTGAAAAAATATTTTTACGGCGCCAATGTACTCAATTGGCTAACCTACGATTCATCAGGACTAATTTTAGATTTCCAACCCCTCTAGGAAAATATTTTTACGACGCCAATGAACTCTAGTAGCTAACCTACGATTCATTTGAACTAATTTTAGAAAAGATGGCACCTCTGGCGCTGATTAAACTCGAAAATGGCTTTTAAAGTCGATAGTCGAGTGAAGTGTGATACAAGTAGGTTTTTTCTAATTCTAATACTTACAAAATATTATTTAACGTATGAATTCCAACATTATAATAATAATATACTCCAAGATTATTATTTTTTGTCATTAAGTGAAATAATAATTATAGTTTCCCTCAACGTTTTTATTTAACAGTAAATAAATATTAAGATCTAGGAATAGCATTTGATATTGCATTATAAGTGTTATATATACAAATAGTTTAGTAAATACCATGGTCATTATAAAACTCTGGTAATTATCCTAAGAATAAAAAATGCTGGTGGTATCAGTAATGAATAAAATATTAAAACTTTGCATTCGAATAAAAAATCATTTAACATTGAGCGCGTAGGTAATAATTATGTAAACATTGTAAACACATCAGACAGGTGCTTATATATAAATAACGCGCGGACTATGCAAACAGACCGGGGTACATTAGAACTCTGACATAGATGGCAACACTGAACTAAAATATTTATATATGAGAAGTATAAACACACATCGGTAACGGGGAATCCCGAAACCTACACTCGCTAATTGTGTTTATTGCTATTCACTGTTGTCGCAAATCTATAGGGTAAAGTGCTTACTGGCGGTTTTGCATTTGCCATTTTGGTTAATTTTCGGTGAGTCACGCGTCTGAGTGTGTGTTTATAGTCGAAAGCGCACTTAAATATAAATTAATTAATATAATTAATCGTGTTAAATATATGCACCCTTGCAGCAAGACCAGATTAAATATTTATAGGCTCAAATTGTAATCTTTTTAAAAATGAATTTACCTTTGCAAAGAGAAGTGTTAAGCCACATAATGATCATGTTGGCAGAGACGGATTTGACTAATCTATGTTATGTATTTAGTAATATTGATAAATCTAATTATTTTGATTTTGTTTATACATCTTTGAGGAAATCCCGTACATTCCAAAGAATCTTTTCAGAGCCAAAGATTTTAAAATCTAATGATACAGCAATTAAATATAGAATGAATGGAAACGAAATGTATCAGAAGAAGAAGTACATGGAAGCACTAAAATACTATACAAAAAGTATCAAATTTGCAGAAAACGATAGCTCCTATTTGGGGATGGCATATGCTAACCGATCAGCTGTATTTTTTGAGAAAAAATATTTTAAGGAATGTTTGGAGGTATGTATTTATGGGTCTATTTGCAACCCATATATATATTATATAATATTTTTAAGCACTTTCATATGGGCGTATATTCGCATAGGCTTTTTTAAATATTTAACAGATAATTATATATGTTTCCGGAAGCATTGATAACTTAACAAAAGTGAAGTAATTCTAAGAAATATATATATAGCTGTGGTTTTTGATTAAAAATATGTCCTCAATTTTATACAGGGTGTTCTCAGAAGCGTTGCTTCCTTTTAGCACTGAAATATACTTTTACCTCATATATTTAAACTGGTATTGTCAATAAAATAAGTACCTAGACCAAAAAAATACACGAAAAATGAAATTTACACACAAAACTTTTATGTTTTATCTCCAAATGTATTATAGGTATATATTTAATGGTGCTGATGGAGAAAAGCAGGTAGCTACTTCACATAGTTATATCTTGTTTGTGTTTTCTGTTTCTTGTGTTTTATTATTTTTTATATTCTGTTAAAAATGACAATATATAAACCACCAAAATAGTTAGATAATCCAATAAATGACATGCTCTTTCCTGTTTTTTAAAATAAGTACCTAATTATATGTTTAATAAAATAAAATAACAGAATAAATTTCATAATAGCAATAATGTTCCTATGTTTTCAACCTTCTTAGAGCCCTGTGCAAATCTGAAATACTACAGGTTCATGGTTACACTGATATACGCCATATGCTGACTCACGATTTTTAATTTTTCAAACAATGTATATTTATTTATTTTAATTACAGGACATAAAAAGAGCTTTGGAAAGTAACTACCCAGAGCAGTTGATGAATAAATTATTAAAACGTCAGCGAAATGCAGAACGTTTAAAGCAGAATCAAAGACCACTTGGCTATTATGGTAATACTCCACAAGTATTAAGCAAAAATCCTCTAATCGATGCTGCATCCGACTCCGTAGAAATACAAACCAATACAAAATTTGGCAAGCATATTGTTGGAACTAGGGACATAAAAATTGGGGAATTAATTGTAGCAGAAAAACCCTATGTTCAAGTAGTGCATCCAAAATACAGACTGTTTCATTGCCATGAATGCTTGAAATTGTGCTACAATATGATACCGTGTACAAATTGTACTACTGCCTTGTATTGTAATAAAGATTGTAGAACGAAAGCTTTTGCTACGTACCATAAATACGAATGTAATTTCGTAGAATATTTTCATAAACAACCATTATTATTTATGAAAATGGTAATAGTGGGCCTGCAGGACTCTAACGTCAACAATGATGCTTGCGATAATACATACTGTTCAAATCGCTTTAAGGAAATTAAAGCATTGTCAACTAATGAAGATGAGCGTGGTTTACTAACATTACCATCAGTAGCAATAGCATGTCTCGGTTTTCACTGTCTCAAACGTAATAAAGATGTTTGCCTTGAATTCGACTTGGAAAATAATGAGTCCCTTATAATGGACCTTCTTTATAAATGTGCCATGATTGAAAATTGTAATGAATTCACTATTGGCATGGAAAATAAACGAGATGAAGACGTATATTTTGGAGAAGCAATTTATTCTTTTATTTCACTATTTAATCATTATTGTGCACCAAATTTTTTCATTAATTTGTGGGGTTCCGATATTGTTATTAGAGCAAAGGCTAATATAAAAAAAGGAGAACAGTGTTTGATCAGTTATGGGTATGTATAAATCAATTAATTGTTTATATCTAAAACTTATAATTAATTTAGTCTGTCTTGTCTCTCAGTATTATTTCCCAAATAAAGAACATTTATAATTTAAAGGGATATTTCCAACCTTTTTGCTGATATTTGATTGACACTTCGCCAAAACGATTCGTTATAATAAAACGTCAAAGAAAAATTTATTTTTAACGATAGGATACATATATTAACAAAAATGTAAGTGACAAAATCCCAAAGGGGTTTTTTAAAATTTTTGGATAAAAAACCCGTTTTCATATGTGACGAAAATTAAGCAATTTTATTGGATTTAGATAAATGTGGGAAATAGCAGCTGGGTCACCAAAATTGGTTTAAAGATTGTTCTAAAAATATTTCAATTTATTCCGTTTACATGGTACTAGTACCTCTATGTGTTCTCGACATGATATCTGATACATTAACGCACAAAGGTTAATGCCCAAAAATTTATTTTTGGCGTTGTCTGAAAAATATACTTTACCTTATAAATATTGATTATAATCACCAATATTATATAGGTATACTTTTTTATTTTATTTTTTTACAAGACAGATTTTTTTATTACACACTGTATTTATTTCAGATTTTTATATCAAGAAATGCCCGTTAGTAAACGCCAAGAATTACTGGAAAATTCATATTTCTTCAACTGCGACTGTAGAGCTTGCAATAGCAATTGGCCAACCCTTGAGAAATTACCATTAGGAACTAATATACCACATTCTTTTCATTTGAAAAAAGCATTTTATTTGGTTGGGCTGAACGAAGTAATTTTGAAGGATTTATTAACTGAAGCCTCCAACATTTATGATATCTTAAAACTACAAGAACCTTGTCAGAATATGTGGTTTCTAAAAAGTGACATCATAACCATATTTAATATGATGACCAAGCAATGTTTTAAACAGTTTGATGCATGCTGAATTTATGTTCTCGTTTAAAATACTTTGAGGAAAGGTAAATGTTAAGAAATCTGAATTTTGTTACAAATAATTATTCATTATTATTCTATATATGATTGGTTTTGAATTGGAAATTGGTAAAAGGGAAGAAAGTCTTAAACAGCGGCTAAAATTCTCCAACATGTCGTACGTGTTGAACATTATTAATTATATTTTGGAAAACGATGAAACAACCTTTCGCTAATTATTACTAAACATAGTATTGAAAAGAACACAATATAAGAATATATTTTATATACCTACCTTGTTTACCAATTTCCAGATTTAACTGTATTTTCCTTTTTATATTCCTACATTAATAATAAATATATTCTTGATTTAAGCAGGTAATGAGTTTTTATTACTTCTTAATTTCTAGTGTAATATGGAGTCTAAAAATACTTCAAATCTGCCAAAAATATATATATTTTTTGGAAGTCAAAGAAATTCTAAAAAATAAAACGCCCGTATTTTATTTTCTTATATTGAATCGTTTAACATAAGAAACAAAAGTTAAATGACACATAAATCAAATTTGGCGCTCTTTACTGTGACGAAGTAAATCCCAAATCGTTGGCATTGGTTGTCGTTTGTTGATAAGGTAGATACTGCGGACCTTCGTTGTGATACCAAATTTTTTTATTTCTCCTACTTGTTTTGTTTTGTTGTTTTCCTAGAGTGACGTATTTTCCTTTTGGGGAATTTTATGCGGTTGCCAAAGAAGTACATTTTTTGGCGAACAGCTTGGTTACTG
Source organism: Rhagium mordax (assembly GCA_963680705.1). NCBI lineage: Eukaryota > Metazoa > Arthropoda > Insecta > Coleoptera > Cerambycidae > Rhagium > Rhagium mordax. Next base: position 1,051,167 of record OY796661.1, on the reverse strand, counting down.
GTTTGCGCTAAAGGGGATTTTTGACAAACAAATCAGTCGATGGTCGAGTGCAGTTATATGTACAATCTACAATAAATAAATATTTCAATAATCAATGGTTTCGGCTAATTCTCGTACTTACAAAATATTATATGAATTACAACATTATAATAATAATATATTCCAAGATTATTATTTTTTGTCGTTAAATTGAAATAATTAACTTTTACTCAACGCTTTTATTTAGCAGTAAATAAATACTATGACCCAGTAGTAACACTTGATATTGAATAATTCTGGCATAGATGGCAACACTTTACTATTTATAAAAGAGTAGTATAAACACAGCATCGGTAATGGGACGGGGAACCCCGAAACCCACACTCGATCGCTCATGTGTTCAAGGTTATCGCAAATGTACAGTGTAAAAGTGCTTACTGGCGGTTTTGCATTTTGCCATATTTTCGGGGTGAGTCACGGTGAACATTCGTGTATCTGAGTATAGTTCTTATGGTCGAAAGCGCACTAAAATATAAATAATTAATTGTCGTTGATTTTAAAACAACGTCGATCGTTGGGAAACTAGTTGGTGAGCAAGACCATAGATTAAATATTATATAGGCTCGAATTCTAGTCTTTTTAAAAATGAATTTACCTTTGCAAAGTGAAGCGTTAAACCACATAATGGTCATGATGGCAGAGACGGATTTGGTTAAACTATTTAGAAATATTGCTAAATCTAATTATTTTGATGTTGTTTATACATCTTTGAAGAAATCCCGTACATTCCGACGAATCTTTTCAGAGACAAAGGTTTTAAAATCTAATGATACAGCAATTAAATATAGAACGAATGGAAACGAACTGTATCGAAAGAAGAAGTACATGGAAGCACTAAAATACTATACAAAAAGTATAAAGTTTGCAGAAAACGATAGCTCTTATCTGGGGTTGGCATATGCAAACAGATCAGCTGTTTTTTTTGAAAAAAAATATTATAAAGAATGTTTGGAGGTACTTCGTAAATCATCACTGATGAGAAAATCTGGCGAATTCCACGCATCACCAAAGGATTCCATTGAAGTCCAGAAAGATTCGAAGTATGATTTGAAAGTCAGACCGTCGAAATTAACAACAGCGAAAAATTCTTTGGACATAATAAGAGAGTCAAAGTTAAAACTTAAAGAGTCGTCATTGAAATGTGTTACCCTTGGAACGTTCCGTCAAAAGCAAAATCTCCTGGTGGTAGTATTGCATCTGGCAAAGACGTATTTTGTTGTGAGAAATGCTTGAGGATAAAAGACAACAGCATAGAGTTAGTAAACGGTTTAGGTCAGGTTAGGAGAGAATCTGCAGATAAATCGATAAAAGTGTCCCATATAGAAGTCATTGATTCACCTGGAGCCGATGACACAAATGTTGCTTTCAACACTACCCCAATTGTTTATGAAACTGGAAGTGCCACATACTCAACCAATTTATCACAAGTTTATAAGGACACGGACATCAGTAAAGCTTGTAAGTAAAAATCCATGGCACAGAACTAGATAATTTACCGTCGTTTCTAAAGTCTAATTTTTAGAGGAATTTAGACTTTTTTTACTGTTAATAACAGCTTAATAACTAAACTGATCAGTACGTTTTCATATACGAGGTCAACTTGGCATCGTTTTTTAGGTTCTTTCATTTGCGCGTGACGCAAATCCTCCCACTGTTAAATAATCCAAGTGTACCTTAAACACAAGGTAATAACAAGTTATTGTTCCTTTTTATTTTAGCAAAGAAAAAGATTAGACCGCCAAAAGACAAGTTTCTAAGTCAGCCCAAAAAATTAGAAGTATTAGGAGATTCACATGCAAAAGAATATTTGCAAACTACTGATGAATTTAGTATGGACAGAATCCAGTCTTTTATACAACTAATCAAGGACCATCCAAACTTAATGAGGACATTTACAGCATGTACTAGATAAATATACATATAACATCGTAATTACATGTGGTGTATTTATTTATTTAAAAAAATACATATAACCATTAATTTTATTTGTTTGGCTCTGCATTAAGACTGGCTCGCGCTTTATTAGGGATACAGATTTGTATTTATGGTGTTTTAAGTCAATGGACACATTCAAAAACGTTTTATTTACCAATTTATTTTATAAATACTTACTAAATACCAATTTTATTTCTTAGGTGGTAGACCCATTTTCTCTCTTATAAGAAATTCTGGCAGTCTCTTCCCTTTCCAATATCTTGGTATGATTATTTCATTTAACTTTGTAATCCTCTCTTGAACGTATTGCTCTGCAGAAAATGCTTCGGCTTCTTTGCACTGCTGAATTAAAACTGCCTGAAATGCTTTTTCCTTCTTCATTTCCCTTTTTTGTCTTAACTGTAAAAAATTACATTTTTTAGTTGATTGTGACAGTTTGTTTAAAAGGACATTTAAGTATTTGACAACGCGAAGTAATGATATAGAGACTTTCGCCTTTGATTTTCTTTCTACTGTGTTCATGCCTGATCTATTTTTATTTTAACTTTCGCGGAGATTACGCGACTTTCCTGTAATTGGCTTACACCTTCCACCAATGCGAAGAGAGACTAACTGTCAGATCTATCTATCTATCTACGCGTGTGTGAGCGAATGGCGGTTTTGATTGTGCCACGCTTTTGCTTTGTGTTAAAACCTACAAGAAATTGCTAAAAATATCAACTTTGTGGTCGAAAAGTGCAGCCCGGCCGGTGTCCTGCTTGTGTGAAGACCTGAGGGAGGAAACCCATGCGATTCCATCAGGGTGTTGTACTGGGAGAGCAACAGGTAGGTGATATTTCAATTACATGTCGCCGACCTCGTGTTTATTAAAATTTACAATTATCGAATCTGCGTGAACATTTGGCCCTTCTAGCCATATTAGAGCTTCTCTGTGAAATACAGTCCATTTACATTAGTTACCTGACTTAATTAATTGTTCACAATAATTTTGAAAGGAACATAATTTGAGGTTAATTTAACAGTTTATTCGATTTAGTGGAACTTTATCGTATTTGCATTTGTGTGTGTTGTTGTATTGCGTGATGGAGGTGGAATTTAACAAAGCGTCAAACAAGCGTCATGCAATATATAAACGTGTGGAAAAAGTGTTGGAGATCGCTCAACAAGCGTTGGTTGATCCGGGAAAACTTGGGGAATTTGAGGTGCGTTGTGACTCGTTAAATGAGCTTGTAAATTTGTTTGATTCGCTGCATTTAGAAGCCATATCGCTGGTAGATCCGACAAAATTAGATGAACAAGATGAAATACAATCTAAATTTGATAGTATGCAGTATTCAGTAAAATCAATTCGACGAGAATTATTCAAAGAAAGTAAGTTTGTCCGTTTAGTTAGCCGATCGGGTAGTCCCGTGAGTTCGGTGCATTCTGAGGTGAGGAGTATAGACGGAGGAAGTGTTAGTGGCGTGCGGGAAAATATAAAATTGCCGAGAATAGAAATTCAAAAATTTGACGGTAACATTAAAAATTGGCCTACTTTCTATGACATGTTCAAAACGCTTATACATGAGAATACAACGTTGTCAGACATTGAACGCTTTCAATATTTAAGTTCGTACCTTTCTAAAGAAGCATTATCAATTATTAAAAATTTGCCGATTACCGCGGAAAATTATAAAATAGCGTTTGATGCGTTGAAAAATAGATTTCAAAATAAACGTGTATTGTTGACAAATTATTGGCAGTCTATTTCGCAGGCGCAGAAAGTAAGTGGTGAATCTGCTGCTTCACTTAGAAACTTATTGTCGGTATTTTCGGAAAATTTAGCGGCATTAGATCAATTCAAACAGGACTTGTGGGATTTCACGAAATTTAATTGGTTATTACAAAAAATTGATGGTAATATGCGTACTAGGTTTGAAATAGAGTTTGCATCAACAAACATGCCAACATACAAAGAGTTATACACTTTTCTAGAGAAACAGTGTCGTGCGTTGGAAACTAGTGTAATGATAGTAGGCGGGTCTCAACAAAAAAGGGTGGTTGTGACTAAGCAGGCTGTGGTGTCGAAAGATAAGTCTACTGTATCCTTAGTAACTAAAACTGAGAAAGTTGCGGTGTGTGGATGTTGTAAGAAAGATCATTCGGTGGTGGTGTGTGATGAGTTTCTGAAATTGAGCCCACAGGAGAGGCACGAGTTGGTGAAAAGTGAGAGATGGTGTTTCAATTGCCTGTCCAGCTCACACTCGGCACAGAGGTGTGTGTCAAAGTATAATTGTCGGGTGTGTACGAAACGACATCACACGTTGCTTCATTTTCCTAGGCCCTCGGTTGTCAAGGGTGAAGGGAAAGATACTGAGAGTGAGACGAATTCTGAAAGTTCTGTAGTGAATGCAATGACAAGTACGGTTCATGTGCGAGGTACTGTTTTATTTTCTACTGCGTTGGTGAGTGTTAAGGATGGTGAAGGAAACTTTCAAAAATGTAGAGTGTTGCTTGACTCAGCTAGTCAAGCCAGCTTTATTTCTGAGGCCTGTGCAAACAGGCTAGCTCTTCCGAGATCTTCGTCATCTATTCCAGTTCAAGGCTTAAATCAAATGTCTACTCAGGCAAAGTTAGGGACAGTGGTATCTGTAGTAAGGCCAGTGGAAAATTCGGAGCCTAGTTTTCATATCGAAATGATTATAATCCCTGTGATTTGTGCGAAACTTCCTTCTGTGCCAGTATATAATCGAGAATGGTCCTATCTACAAAGGCTTTCTCTTGCTGATCCTGGATTTGGTAATCCAGGAGATATAGATATTTTGCTGGGTGCAGACGTATTTGCAGATATATTGCGACCTGGGCTGAAGCGAGGTAATAGATTTGAGCCTAGTGCTATTAATACAGTTTTTGGTTGGGTTTTGTTGGGACAAGTTCAGGGGCGTCCAAGTGAGACTGTGAGGATTTTTTATACGGAGATAGATACTTGCTTAGATGAAACTCTTAAGTTGTTTTGGGAACTGGAGAAAATCCCTGAAGTTATATCTCAGTCGTTGGAGGATATACAATGTGAGAGGAAATTTAAGGAAACGCACTCTCGGAACCAAGAGGGAAGATATATAGTAGAACTTCCATTTCGTGACTCAGTCCCTGTTCTAGGAGAATCTTACAATGTGGCTTTGCGTCGTTTAGTTTTATTAGAGAAACGCTTAGCAAAGAATCCTTCATTATCTGAAGCTTATTCTTCGTTTATGAGAGACTATGTGGAACAATGCCACATGTCTAGTGTGTCCCATCCGTCTGGGGATATGAGCCAGAAGTATTATATACCCCATCATTGTGTGGTACATCCTGAGAGTCAGTCCACTAAGATTCGGGTAGTGTTCGACGCATCTGCGAAATCTTCCAATGGTGCATCGTTGAATGATTTGTTGTTAGTGGGTCCTAAGTTGCAAAAGGATATTGCTTCTATTCTATTAGTGTTTCGGGTTCATAAGATCGTGTTCACGGCCGATATTCGTCAAATGTATCGTCAGATTCTCATTGCTGATCATCAACGGGATTATCAGCGAATTTTGTGGAGGTTTTCTCCGGAACATCCAGTGCAAGAATTCCGTCTGAATACGGTGACATATGGCGTTTCTTCGAGCCCCTATTTAGCAATACGCTGCTTGTTGCAGTTAGCTAAAGATTATGAGGATACCTACCCTTTGGCATCACAAATTGTGTATTCGTCTCTTTATGTGGATGACATCGTGACTGGGGCTGATTCGGTGGAACTCGCAGCAAAAATGAAAGCTCAGTTAATTGCGTTATTTTTGGAGGCTGGGCTTGAGCTGAGAAAATGGGCTAGTAATAACTTAAAGTTGTTGGCTGGGGTTCCCGATGCTCATCAGCAACCCATCTCCCTCAGTCCCAAGGAATCTGGCGGTGTGAAGGTTTTAGGCTTGAGGTGGTGCCCTCTCACGGATTCCTTTTCATATAATGTGGTACCAATTGATCGTCCTTGCACCAAGCGCAACGTGTTATCGGAGTTGGCTAGGATCTATGACCCATTAGGTTTGCTTTCTCCCCTTACGTTATTGGCTAAGCATCTTATGCAGTGTTTGTGGACCCAAGGGTTAGGATGGGATGAACCACCTCCCCCGGAGTTTAGGAATCGTTGGGATACATATAAGGCTCAACTTGCAAGTTTGACGGCACTATCCGTACCCCGACGGCTGGTGGTTGATGGTTTGGTGGCTAATGAACTGCATGGCTTTGCAGATGCCTCCGAGGTCGGGTATGCAGGTGTGGTTTACTTCCGCCAGACATCGGATGATGGCGATATTTCTGTGTTTCTAGTGTGTGCCAAGGCGCGGGTATCGCCACTCAAGAGAGTTTCTATTCCTAGATTAGAGTTGTGTGCAGCAGTCTTGTTAGCTGATTTAATTGAATTCGTTGTTTCTACCTATAAGCCACATATCCCAGTGGAAAAAATCTGTGCCTGGTCCGATTCGACAGTTACTTTAACGTGGATTCGATCTTCTCCTCACAAGTGGAAAAGCTTTGTAGCGAATCGGGTTAGTCGTATCCAGGAGAGGGTTCCTCCTTCTTGTTGGCATCACATTAAGGGAACTGATAATCCTGCCGATTGTGCGTCGCGCGGCCTTCTTCCTAATGAACTTCTCGAGCACCCGTCATGGTGGGCGGGCCCGTCCTGGCTGAGACAACCATCAGATACCTGGCAACCTTCACAGGTCGAGTTTCTGGCCACACCAAGTGAAATAGAGTGTGAATGTGAACAACGACATCTCGTGTGTATTACCACTATATACTCGCATACCTGGCTTCAATCTCTCCTAGATAGGTTCTCTTCATTAACCAAAATCCAACGAATTCTAGCGTACTGTCAGCGTTTCATTTATAATGTAAGAGCCAAGAAAGGTGAGCGAAAAACTGAGGCTTTGACTGCTACTGACGCATCTCATGCGTTGGTCACAATGGTCCGAATTGTTCAGAACGAAGTGTTTCATCATGAGAAATTAAGGATTAAATCCGAAAAAGTGTGTTCTAAGCTAATTCGAAAATTGGCTCCCTTTATTGATCCAGATGATGTGCTCAGGGTGGGCGGTCGTCTTCGGCATTCAGACTTGTCTTACGATGCTAAACATCCTATGTTGCTACCTCGTAGTCATCGTCTCACGGAGCTTATTATTGAACAGGTGCATAAGGAGAATTTACATCCGGGTTTACGGACCCTACAGTTTTTACTTGCCCAACAGTTTTGGATTCTTTCTTCTCGTCGGGCTATTAATCATGTGTTATCCCGTTGTTACCGTTGTTTCAAGGCTAAACCTTCTACGAGTCTTCCTGTTATGGGGGATTTGCCTATTCCCAGGGTTTCACAGGCGAAATGCTTTTCACATACTGCAGTGGACTTTGCAGGTCCAATTTTCGTTACCGCCATTCGGCGTCGTGGAGCTCGATCGGTAAAGGCCTATATTTCTGTGTTTGTCTGTTTAGCTACAAAAGCGGTCCATTTAGAACTAGTGTCCAGCTTGTCTTCGCAAGCATTCCTTGCCGCGTTACATCGATTTATAGCTCGGAGGGGGAGATGTAGTGACCTCTACAGTGATTGTGGAACTAATTTCGTGGGAGCGAATAGTCTTCTCTTGTCTTACGCGCAAGGAGCTGCTGAGGAATCGGGTATCAAGTGGCATTTCAACCCCCCTTCAGCGCCCCACTTCGGCGGTTTGTGGGAGGCGGGGGTGAAATCGACCAAAACCCATCTCAAACGAGTTATTGGTATTCAAATCTTAACATTCGAAGAGTTGGCGACGGTCTTAGCACAGATTGAGGCCGTACTTAACTCTCGCCCCTTATGTAGTATGAGTAACGATCCGAATGATCTAAGTGTCTTAACCCCCGGGCATTTCTTAACTTTAGAGCCCTTGACAGCCCCCCCGGTGGAGGATGTCACTTCTTTGAAACTCGGTCGTCTCAGTCGATGGCAATTGTTGAACCGCATGCATCAAGATTTTTGGTGTCGTTGGCAACTCGAGTATCTCCACACCTTGCAACAACGTCATAAGTGGAACACTTGTCAAAATATGTCGCGTGTTAACGATCTTGTCCTAATAAAGGATGAATTGCATCCTCCGTTATATTGGAAGACGGGACGCATTATCGCACTATATCCAGGTCGTGATGGGATCCCTCGTGTAGCTAAGGTGCGCACCTCAAAGGCCACACTGGATCGACCTTTGGTCAAGCTATGCCCGCTTCCCGCGCAGTAGCGACAATGCAATTTCATTTGCTTATATTTATATTTTATGTTAAGTTCCCTTTCGGTTTTCTACACTAGAGTGTCTTATTTTCATTAAACAAAAGAAAAGGAAATAAGTTCCTTATTTGGTGGGCGGAATGTTCATGCCTGATCTATTTTTATTTTAACTTTCGCGGAGATTACGCGACTTTCCTGTAATTGGCTTACACCTTCCACCAATGCGAAGAGAGACTAACTGTCAGATCTATCTATCTATCTACGCGTGTGTGAGCGAATGGCGGTTTTGATTGTGCCACGCTTTTGCTTTGTGTTAAAACCTACAAGAAATTGCTAAAAATATCAACTTTGTGGTCGAAAAGTGCAGCCCGGCCGGTGTCCTGCTTGTGTGAAGACCTGAGGGAGGAAACCCATGCGATTCCATCAGGGTGTTGTACTGGGAGAGCAACAGGTAGGTGATATTTCAATTACATGTCGCCGACCTCGTGTTTATTAAAATTTACAATTATCGAATCTGCGTGAACACTACTGTATAATATTTTACGCTACACTAAAAATATTTTTGAACTGCCATGTATTTTTTTTAATTTCTCCTACTTGTTTTGTTGCTTTTCTATGTAGTGTGCAAATATGAAAACTTGAAAAAACACCATGTTTTCAGTATAATAAAATAAAAAAATCTGAAGTAGGTACTACCTTTGCCCATTCGAATTTCATTCGTTTACGCAATTTCTTCAACTTGTGTTTCTTCATCTTCTTTCTCCGAATAACTATTAATCTAGCAGCTTGTTTGGTTAAATCACTGTCTATCGTAGAAGGAGCTTCAATTATAATTTCATTTATAGGCTGCTCTATTAGCGGAGGAACTTTGAAACTATTTGGTAGCTGAATTTTAACAACATGAGGTACCGGAAGTTTCAAATTACTGTTTTTTTGCCAAATCCATGAACAAGTTGTGCACGGATATTGCACTAACGATGGCGACACATTTGATAAGTTTTGTGTATTCAAGCAACGTCTAATGAGCAAATTTGCACCTGAAAGTTGTATAATTTAGAAATAAAGTAAACATTTATTATTTAAATTTACCTGCTAGTTGGACGCAACGGGTTACTCTAGTTAAATAATTCATTTTATCTACTCGGTAAATTTTCAACACATTAACGTTTCAAACTCACTGTTCTTACACAGTATATCTATACACCCAAGGTTTGTTTCAGCCTTGTGCTTCCATAGAAATTAAAAATATCTTCATTAGGTATTTGAGTTATTTCCTACTGTTATGTTGTGTTCTAACCTCCAAAATCTGAACTCTGAAGTGATGGGCGCATTCGAATGAAAAATAATCGTCCATTCGATTATTCGTGCAACTCGAGACTCGAGATGTCCACAGACCTAAATATAGTTCTGTGGAGATGTCTCGAGAACTTACCACATTATTCGAATGGCTGTCAACCGAATTAAACGTAACGTGATACCATCAGAGACCTTGTCAGTACTCAAACTCAATTCTTTTTCTTTGCTTAAACGGTACATTGTACAACTGTATATTTTTATCTCTTATGTAGCAGAATTCAAAATAAATGTCTATAAGGATGTAAAAATGCAAAAATAGGTGGCCCTCCAAGCGCTGACCTTTCACTGACAGGATCCCTATAATGCTCCAGTCGACCGTATTACTATTCGTAAACTTGAATCCTCCGTAGAACGACCGGCTTTGCACACCGGGATTACATTTCTACATCCTCATGTTTACTTCTCCCTAAGTAAGGTACCTCGTGTAAGTACAATTCGAACTCGTGCATGCGGATCGCCCGGGTATAGATCCTTGCGGTTATCCTCAAGTTGCGCATGATTATTCTGGCTCCAACGCTTAAGACGAATGTATACGCCGTAAACACACATCATCGATGGAACAACCTGCTTTGCACACAGGGATTACAGATCCATCTAATATGTTCACTTGCCCCTTAATAAGAGAACTAACGTACTTAATTCGACTTTTTGCGTTTTAATTAGCCTCATAATCAATTAATTTCATGTTAATGCATTATTTGATTGTTACCAAACAGCATTAGCAATGAAAAAACCTGAGGAACACGCGGGAATTGAACCCGGACTTTCTGCGTGGAAGCCCAACGCTTTAACCAACTAGGCCATGAGGGTCACCGACGGCGCTCTGCTATTTGTGAATACCTTGTTACAATTTGGAATCATCGCATCTGCTTTGCATTTATAAATTATAAAATATTCTCCTTTGAAAAAATATTTTTACGGCGCCAATGTACTCCATTGGCTAACCTACGATTCATCAGGACTAATTTTAGATTTCCAACCCCTCTAGGAAAATATTTTTACGACGCCAATGAACTCTAGTAGCTAACCTACGATTCATTTGAACTAATTTTAGAAAAGATGGCACCTCTGGCGCTGATTAAACTCGAAAATGGCTTTTAAAGTCGATGGTCGAGTGAAGTGTGATACAAGTAGGTTTTTTCTAATTCTAATACTTACAAAATATTATTTAACGTATGAATTCCAACATTATAATAATAATATACTCCAATATTATTATTTTTTGTCATTAAGTGAAATAATAATTATAGTTTCCCTCAACGTTTTTATTTAACAGTAAATAAATATTAAGATCTAGGAATAGCATTTGATATTGCATTATAAGTATTATATATACAAATAGTTTAGTAAATACCATGGTCATTATAAAACTCTGGTAATTATCCTAAGAATAAAAAATGCTGGTGGTATCAGTAATGAATAAAATATTAAAACTTTGCATTCGAATAAAAAATCATTTAACATTGAGCGCGTAGGTAATAATTATGTAAACATTGTAAACACATCAGACAGGTGCTTATATATAAATAACGCGCGGACTATGCAAACAGACCGGGGTACATTAGAACCACTTCCTATGCTGTGTTAGAACTCTGACATAGATGGCAACACTGAACTAAAATATTTATATATGAGAAGTATAAACACACATCGGTAACGGGGAATCCCGAAACCTACACTCGCTAATTGTGTTTATTGCTATTCACTGTTGTCGCAAATCTATAGGGTAAAGTGCTTACTGGCGGTTTTGCATTTGCCATTTTGGTTAATTTTCGGTGAGTCACGCGTCTGAGTGTGTGTTTATAGTCGAAAGCGCACTTAAATATAAATAATTAATCATGTTAAATATATGCACCCTTGCAGCAAGACCAGATTAAATATTTATAGGCTCAAATTGTAATCTTTTTAAAAATGAATTTACCTTTGCAAAGAGAAGTGTTAAGCCACATAATGATCATGTTGGCAGAGACGGATTTGACTAATCTATGTTATGTATTTAGTAATATTGATAAATCTAATTATTTTGATTTTGTTTATACATCTTTGAGGAAATCCCGTACATTCCAAAGAATCTTTTCAGAGCCAAAGATTTTAAAATCTAATGATACAGCAATTAAATATAGAATGAATGGAAACGAAATGTATCAGAAGAAGAAGTACATGGAAGCACTAAAATACTATACAAAAAGTATCAAATTTGCAGAAAACGATAGCTCCTATTTGGGGATGGCATATGCTAACCGATCAGCTGTATTTTTTGAGAAAAAATATTTTAAGGAATGTTTGGAGGTATGTATTTATGGGTCTATTTGCAACCCATATATATATTATATAATATTTTTAAGCACTTTCATATGGGCGTATATTCGCATAGGCTTTTTAAATATTTAACAGATAATTATATATGTTTCCGGAAGCATTGATAACTTAACAAAAGTGAAGTAATTCTAAGAAATATATATATAGTTGTGGTTTTTGATTAAAAATATGTCCTCAATACAGGGTGTTCTCAGAAGCGTTACTTCCTTTATTTAGCACTGATATATACTTAACTTCATATATTTAAACTGGTTGCCAATAAAATAAGTACCTACCAAAGAAATACACGAAAAAGCCTGGATTAACACATTATAACTTTCATGTTTTATCTCCAAATGTTTTAAATATTCAATGGTGCTGATGGAGAAAGGTAGCTATATATACTTCACATACTTATATCTTGATTGTGTTTTCTGTTTCTTGTGTTTTATTATTTTTTATATTCTGTTAAAAATGACAATAAACCACCAAAATAGTTAGATAATCCAAATGACATGCTCTTTCCTGTTTTTTTAAATTAGTAATTAATATGTTTAATAAAATAAAATAACAGAATAAATTTCATAATAGCAATAATGTTCCTATTTTTTCAACCTTCTTAGAGCCCTGTGCAAATCTGAAATACTACAGGTTCGTGGCTACACTGATATGCTGATATGCTGACTCACGATTTTTAATTCTTCAAACATAATGAATATTTTAATTACAGGACATAAAAAGGGCTTTGGAAAGTAACTACCCAGAGCAGTTGAAGAACAAATTATTAAATCGTCAGCGAAATGCCGAATGTTTAAAGCAGAATCAAAAACCACTTGGCTATTATGGTAATACTCCACATATAATAAACAAAAATCGTCTAATCGATGCTGCATCCGACGCCGTAGAAATACAAACCAATACAAAATTTGGCAGGCATATTGTTGCAACTAGGGACATAAAAATTGGGGAATTAATAGTAGCTGAAAAACCGTATGTTCAAGTAGTGCATCCAAAATACAGATTGTCCCATTGCCATGAATGCTTGAAATTGTGCTACAATATGATACCATGTACAAATTGTACTACTGCCTTGTATTGTAATAAAGATTGTAGAACGAAAGCTTTTACTACGTACCATAAATACGAATGTAATTTCGCAGAATATTTTCATAAACAACCACTATTATTTATGAAAATGGTAATAGTGGGCCTACAGGACTCTAACGTCAACAATAATGCTGGCGATAATACATACTGTTCAAATCGCTTTAAAGAAATTAAAGCATTATCAACTAATGAAGATAAGCGTGATTTACTAACATTATTACCATCAGTAGCAATAGCGTGTCTCACTTTTCACTGTCTCAAAAGTAATAAAGATGTTTGCCGTCAATTCGACTTGGAAAATAATAAGTCCCTTATAATGGACCTTCTTTATAAATGTGCCATGATTGAAAATTGTAATGAATTCACTATTAACATGGAAAATAAACGAGATGAAGAAGTATATTTTGGAGAAGCGGTTTATTCTTTTATTTCACTATTTAATCATTCTTGTGCACCAAATTTTTTCATTAATTTCTGGGGTTCCGATATTGTTATTAGAGCAATAGCTAATATAAAAAAAGGAGAACAGTGTTTGATCAGTTATGGGTATGTATCAATTTTTGTTTATATCCAAAACTTATAATAATTTAATGTAATATCTGTCTCTCAGTATTATTTCCCAAATAAAGAACATTTATAATTTAAAGGGATATTTCCAACCTTTTTGCTGATATTTTTTATTGACACTTCGCCGATTCGTTATAATAAAACGTCAAAGAAAAATTTATTTTTAACAATATAGGACAACAAAAATGTAAGTGACAAAATCCCAAAGGGGTTTTTTAAAATTTTTGTGGATAAAAAAACCATTTTCATTGGAGCATATGTGACGAAAATTAAGCAATTTTATTGGATTTATAGATAAATGTGGGAAATAGCTGCTCACCAAAATTGGTTTAGAGATTGTTCTAAAAATATTTCAATTTATTCCGTTTTCATGATACTAGTTATATATATACATATGTGTACTCGACATAATATCTGATACATTAACGTACAAAAGGTAATGCCCAAAAATTTATTTTTGGCATTGTCGGAAAAATATACTTTACCATATAAATATTGATTATAATCACCTATATGTTTTTTTTATTTTATTTTTTTACAAGACAGATTTTTTATTGCACACTGTATTTATTTCAGACTTTTATATCATGAAATGCCTATTAGAAAACGCAAAGAATTACTGGAAAATTCATTTTTTTTCAACTGCGACTGTAGAGCTTGCAGTAACAATTGGCCAACCCATGAGAAATTACCATTAGGAAATTATATACCACATTCTTTTCATTTGAAAAAAGTATGCATTTCAATGTTTGGACTAAACGAATTAAGTTTAAAGGATTTATTAACTGAAGCCTCCAACATTTATGATATCTTAGAACTACAAGAACCTTGTCAGAAAATGTGGTTTCTAAAAAGTGACATCATAACGGTATTTAATATGATGACCAAACAATGTTTTAAACATTTTGATGAATGATGAATTTATGTTTTCGTTTAAAATACTTTGAGGAAGGTAAATGTTAAAAAATCTGAATTTTGTTACAAATAATTATTCATTATTATTCTATATGTGATTGGTTTTGGAAATTGGTAAAAGGAAAGAAAGTCTTAAACAGCGGCCAAAATTCTCCAACGTGTCGTACGTGTTGAACATTATTTTGGAAAACGAGATGAAACAACCTTTCGCTAATTATTACTAAACATAGTAGTATTGAAAAGAATACAATATAAGAATATATTTTATATACCTTGTTTACCCAATTTCCAGAGCTCCCAAACTCATTCTTTATTTTCAATCTATTAACTGTATTTTCCTTTTTATTTTCTCTACATTAATAATAAATATATTTTTAATTTAAGCAGGTAATGAATTTTTATTACTTCTTAATTTCTAGCGTAATACGGAGTCTAAAAATACTTCAAATCTGCCAAAAATATATATATTTTTTGGAAGTCAAAGAAATTCAAAAAGCCAACTCAAAAACACTTCATGCGATTTTAAATTTATAATATTTTATAACATAGAGAATAGATAGACTATCCAAAATATTTACGAAAAAAACTCGAAAATCAATAAAACTTAATATTTTTGGTTAAAAGAATCATGCATTATATAGAGATAATTTTCCTTTTCAAATAGGGTCATCCCCCATATTTTTTTATTTTAAATTATAAAATTTCATAAAAAATAAAACGCCTGTATTTTATTTTCTTATATTGAATCGTTTAACATAAGAAACAAAAGTTAAATGACACATAAATCAAAACTAGCGCTCTTTATTGTGACGTAGTAAATCCCAAATCGTTGGCATTGGTTGTCGTTTGTTGATGGGGTAGATACTGCGGACCTTCGTTGTGATGCCAAATTTTTTAATTTCTCCTACTTGTTTTGTTTTGTTGTTTTCCTAGAGTGACGTATTTTCCTTTTGGGGAATTTTATGCGGTTGCCAAAGAAGTACAATTTTTGGCGAACAGCTTGGTTACTGGTTTGCGCTAAAGGGGATTTTTGACAAACAAATCAGCCGATGGTCGAGTGCAATGATACAAACTACAATAAATAAATATTTCAAAAATCAATGGTTTCGGCTAATTCTCGTACTTACAAAATATTATATGAATTACAACATTATAATAATAATATACTCCAAGATTATTATTTTTTGTCGTTAAATTGAAATAATTAACTTTCACTCAACGCTTTTATTTAGCAGTAAATAAATACTATGACCCAGTAGTAACACCTGATATTGAATAATTCTGGCATAGATGGCAACACTGAACTATTTATAAAAGAGTAGTATAAACACAGCATCGGTATAACGGGACGGGGAACCCCGAAACCCACACTCGATCGCTAATGTGTTCAAGGTTATCGCAAATGTACAGTGTAAGAGTGCTAACTGGCGGTTTTGCATTTTGCCATATTTTCGGGGTGAGTCACGGTGAACATTCGTGTATCTGAGTATAGTTCTTATTATTGAAAGCGCACTAAAATATAAATAATTAATTGTCGTTGATTTTAAAACAACGTCGATCGTTGGGAAACTAGTTGGTGAGCAAGACCATAGATTAAATATTATATAGGCTCGAATTCTAGTCTTTTTAAAAATGAATTTACCTTTGCAAAGTGAAGCGTTAAACCACATAATGGTCATGATGGCAGAGACGGATTTGGTTAATCTATTTAGAAATATTGCTAAATCTAATTATTTTGATGTTGTTTATACATCTTTGAAGAAATCCCGTACATTCCGAGGAATCTTTTCAGAGACAAAGATTTTAAAATCTAATGATACAGCAATTAAATATAGAACGAATGGAAACGAACTGTATCGGAAGAAGAAGTACATGGAAGCACTAAAATACTATACAAAAAGTATAAAGTTTGCAGAAAACGATAGCTCTTATCTGGGGTTGGCATATGCAAACAGATCAGCTGTTTTTTTTGAAAAAAAATATTATAAGGAATGTTTGGAGGTATGTTTATGGCTCTATTAATTTGCAACCCATTATACAATAAATATTTTACTGTAATTAAGTAGATTCGCATAGGCTTTTAACAGGACATATTTAACAGATAATATATGTTTTCAGAAGCACTGATAAAAAAATTAACGAAAGTGAAGTAAATTCTAAAGAAATATAGTTGTGGTTTTTGATTAAAATATGTCCTCAATTTTATACAGGGTGTTCTCAGAAGCGGCACTCACTTTTAAAACACTAATGCAAGTGTGACAAACCAAAGAAATACACAAAAAAACGAAGTCCTGCAGATTAAAATGAACTTTCACGTTTTATCTCCAAATGTTTTATAAGTATAATATGGTGCTGATGGAGAAAGGTATCACATATCACATCAATTTCTAGAACATTAAAACATTCCTAAACATACAATAAAGACAATAAAGTTTTGCATGATTAAGGCGCGGAGAGATGTTTTTTGTGTAATAAGCAGCTATATACAATTATCTTTGTTACGTTTATTGTTTCTTGTGTATAAATTTTTCATATTTTGTTAAAAGTGACAATACATAAAATTAATCCAGATTATGCTGTTTTCTGTTTTTTAAATAAATTAGTAATCCTTAGAGCAATTTTTAATAAAACAAAATAATAGTATTGAATTTCATAATAGCAATAAGTGTTCCTATTTTTCGAACCTACTTAGAGCCTGGTGCGAATCTGATATACAGTCGTGGCTACGCATTGCTCTGTTATACACCACTAAGTCACGATTTTTAATTTTTCAAACATAATGTATATTTATTTATTTTAATTACAGGACATAAAAAGAGCTTTGGAAAGTAACTACCCAGAGCAGTTGATGAATAAATTATTAAAACGTCAGCGAAATGCAGAACGTTTAAAGCAGAATCAAAAACCACTTGGCTATTATGGTAATACTCCACAAGTATTAAGCAAAAATCCTATAATTGATGCTGCATCTGACGCTGTAGAAATACAAACTAATCAAAAATTTGGCAGGCATATTGTTGCAACTAGGGACATAAAAATTGGGGAATTAATTGTAGCAGAAAAACCGTATGTTCAAGTACTGCATCCAAAACACAGGTTGTCCCATTGCCATGAATGCTTGAAATTGTGCTACAATATGATACCATGTACAAATTGTACTACTGCCTTGTATTGTAATAAAGATTGTAGAACAAAAGCTTTTACTACGTACCATAAATACGAATGTAATTTCGCCGAATATTTTCATAAACAGCCATTATTATTTATGAAAATGGTAATAGTGGGCTTGCAGGACTCTAACGTCAACAATAATGCTGGCGATAATACATACTGTTCAAATTACTTTAAAGAAATTAAAGCATTATCAACTAATGAAGATAAGCGTGATTTACTAACATTATTACCATCAATAGCAATAGCGTGTTTCACTTTTCACTGTCTCAAAAGTAATAAAGATGTTTGCCGTGAATTCGACATGGAAAATAACGAGTCCCTTATAATGGACCTTCTTTATAAATGTGCCATGATTGAAAATTGTAATGAATTCTCCATTGGCAAGTTAACTAAACGAGATGGAACCATAGATCTTGGAGAAGCAATTTATTCTTTCATTTCACTTTTTAATCATTCTTGTGAACCAAATTTTGACACTTATTTCTATGGTTCGAATATTGTTACTAGAGCAAACGCTAATATAAAAAAAGGAGAACAGTGTTTTATCAGTTATGGGTATGTATGATTCAATTGTTTATATCTTAAATTTATAAGTTAATAGTCTGTCTACTTTTCAGTACATTTTCGGGAAATTAAGTTCAGATTTGCGTTTCGCACCGGTACAGCTGTGAAAGTGAAAACTCAAATCTGATGTGACGTTCTGTTTTAGAAATTTTTCAGTTAGTGCTATCGAGCGGGGAGAAAATAGTCATAATTAAAACATCCCAAACCTATTTTGACACCATCAACAAACATAGACGTGCTTTCTCAAATTTTGTTTTTCCAGGCGAACATGATGGGCAGCGTAGTCGCAGTTTGTTATATTCAAGATGCCGAAGGGATAGTAAAATATTATTTAAAATAAACTACCGAAGCAAACATATGACATATTTATATGGTTGAAATCAGAAAAACGTATAGAATCCAAAAATATAAAAAAATACAGGGTGTTCCATTTAAAAAAACCTAACTTGTATCGGTAGATCGTAAATATGATGTTCAATTGTTTTTCTAAAAATGGGATTTTTAAGCCCTTAACATGTCCTACAACTTTTACACGAAACTTTTTTTTCTAAAATTACAAATTAAAAAATTAAAAACCCTGTACTAGTACCTACATGTTACTCATAATTTCTGATACATTAACGCTCGAAGTTCAGCGCTCATAAATTTATTTTTGGCATTGTCTAGAAAATATACTTTAACGTAGACATAATAATGATTGTAATAACTGATCAATCTCCAACATTATATATTTTTTTATTTTATTTTAGCACCTTATATCATAATATACCTATTAGAAAACGCCAAGAATTACTGAAAAATACATATTTCTTCAACTGCGACTGTAGAGCTTGCAACAACAACTGGCCAACCCTTAAGAAGTTACCATTAGGGAATAATGTACCAGTTTCTTTTCATTTGAAAAAAGCATGCATTTCAATGTTTGGACTAAACGAATTCATTTTAAAGGATTTATTAACTGAAGCCTCCCACATTTATAATTTCTTAAAACGAGACGAACCTTGTCAGAATCTGTGTTTTCTACAAAAAGACATTACAAGTGTATTTGACATGATGATCAAGCAATATTTCAAAGAGTTTGATGAATGCTGAATTTATGTTTCCGATTAGATATACATAGAATACTTATTCGAGGAAGGTAAATGTTAAGAAATCTGAATTTTGTTACAAATAATTATTCATTAAGTATTATTCCATATATGAGATTGTTTTTGAAAATTGGTAAACATCTCACGAAAAGAAAAGTCTTAAACAACGGACTAAAATTCTCCAACACTTCATTGTTAACATTTTGAGGAATGGCGAAACAAACCTTTCGCTAATTATTACTAAACATAGTATTGAAAATAACGCTAAGAATATCTTATATATACATAAGTCAACAACAATTTTCTGCTGAGAAACGTACTCTGGCTCAGGGAACCTGCCAGTATATTTACGAAAAAAATGGATAAAAGATTATTTCATTATTTTTTCCTTGTTTACCAATTTCCAGAGCTCTCAATCTCATTTTTTATTTCAAACTATTTGCTGTGTTTTCCTTTTATTTTCTTTACATTACATAATAAATATATTTTTGATATATAAGTAATATTAAGTTTTTATTAATTCTTAATTTCTAGTGCAATTCGGAGTCAAAACTTGCTCTAGGCAGGTTAAGATCATCGCCCCTAAAAATACTTCAAATTTGCCAGAAAAAAAAAAAACGAAACCGATTGTGTCAAAAAGGGCCACATTTTTTTTTTTGGAAAACTCAAAAACACTATGCAATTTTCATTTTATAATATAGAGAATGTTATAGACAGCAATGCGAGTGTTTATATCACTTCCTATATGGGTAATTACTTATAAAGATTTATTAACGCAGAAGAAAGGAACGTTTCGAATTATTTCTTTAAAAAGCTATATGTATAGGAAATGGCTAGTTTTTATATCACCTAAATTTATAAATTTGAAATTAATAATAGTAGCTTGTTTGCATGATTTGCCAGATCCATCTCTCAAGCTCTTGTGGCTTAGTTAATATAGCTAATCGGATATATATTCCTACAATATATACAAGCGTTTAGTACATAGAGAAAATAAAAGAGGGTTTATATACCAAGAGTAGTAATAATACTATCATTTCAGTTTATTGGGTTGCTGGCAAAAGACTGCTTACTTTCTTCCATGTACTTAGCGTTATGCAACCAACAATACACTTTAAATTAAAACTTCACCGCAGCCAATGCGGTTATTCCTCTAGGTAATTACTTTTTAAGGATTTATTGAAGTTTTTTTTTTTTTTTATTTCGGGGTTTTTGGCTTTGGTATGTTACCATTAGCACAGTGCCATGTATTTTTTAATATTTATTTGAGACAACGGCACGCGGTCTTCCCGAGTGGTGTGACCCCATCTCGGTACTAATCGCGCCCAACGCTGCTTTACCTCGGTGATCGGCCGAGAACCGTTTCACTAACGTGGTTAGCCGTTGAAGTTCGAAAGGTCCAAAATTACCTCTTAGTTAATGTAAAAGAAAAGAATGCAGTTCATATATAGGTTTGAATTAATAATAAAGTAAAGGGTCTTCGTTGATGATCATAATTATAATTTATAATTCAGGTGGCCGCAGAATTAGGCAACCATATACACACTCATTGATATTGTGCAGAAGCGGATTTCGGATTTCTTTACACCGTTGAATAATCTATTAAAATACCTTTCTTTTGGGGTATCACAAAGGGTAGGGTGGCTGGGAGAGGGGGTGTGTAGTAACATGCCCTTGTATGTGACAAGCATGGAGGACAGAAATCTAAGGGACTATCAGACTGAAACGTAAATTGGTGGTTACTCTATTCTTTATTGTCAAATTAAAAAAATACATAAAAGGTAAAAAATATACCATAATTAATAAATTTTATAAAGTATCTTAAACTTACACAACACTAATCGTCAATTACAGGCATATATACAGAAATAAATTCTTATATATACAAGTATCATTAATAAAAAATAAAAACTACAATCAACAGTATAAAAACATAAATCATGCATTGACATTGACCGATACAAATCGTAAATCACCTAAACTGGCTAAGTAAAAATATCAAACTTTATTGTTCGCTTTTCATGCTGGTCAAGTATATTTATTAGTGGCACTTTAATCTATGCTGAACAGAGTTTAAAATAAACACACAAACATATTTGGACCTAACACAAATAACTAACAACACAATTTGAGGAACAATATTAAGGAAAGATATCCTTAAAATCAAAATGTCTATTTCCTTGCACCGCAAACAGCTCGCGTATTACTGTATTAATGTAAATCATGTTTCGACTAAGACCTCGATTAGTTTTCATGGAAGAAGCAATAAGAAATGCTTCGGTCAGTAACTTATCTACAGCTTCTTTGTGAACTATCTTTTGCCTATGCAGTGCCAACAAGGTCTCTAGCAAGGATTTAGGTATCTCTGTTTCTGAAGTGTTTAACTGTTGATGCACGGGCCAATCATTTATACACGCCATACATGTGCAGTTAAAATAAAGTCGCTCTCGCAGTTGGTTCTGTCGTTCCATCCTGGAAGTGTTACTATATGGAAGGCTGCAAAATAAACATATTTTATCGTTACAAGGCAATTTATAATCTTCGTTACGTTAACTTACCAATAGTTCACAGTAACCTGTTCCCCTTTCTTGATATCAGAGACGGCGTAAATTACAATATTGGACCCGTAAAATGCAGCCGCAGTATTAGGATGACAGGAGTGATTAAACATGGAGAGAAACGAATAAATAACGCTTGCAACCTTCTCATACACATTAGTACCATCTCTTAGTTTCAGAACAGAAGTTGCGTTGCAATGGACCGACAGGCACTGGCGCAAAAGTAGTTCTTTTAAAACAGACTCCTTGGGTTCCACATCTATGTCTTTTAAAATTTCTGTGTGACGCCTCAAATATTGATAAAAAACAACAGGCTCCAAGGTGTCCTGGTACAGATCGTAGGCTGTTCTGCTTGTTTTGTGAGTGATTAATTCATATATTTCCTTGTATCGACCTGAGCGATATACATCATTTTTTTTATTTAGCAAATCCTCCTTCATTTTCTTATACTCTGGCAATCCTTTTAAGACAATTCTCAAAAACAGCCTTTGTTCGTTTAGTCCCAGTTGAAAAAGGGTACATTCATGCTTGTGGTAAGTGTTGAGTGCCTGTTCTCTACAGCTGGAACTGCAGTATAGAGCCTCGGTACAACTTTCACAGGGTATCATGTTGTAACACAGCTCTAAACATTCGTGACAATGGAGGTATTTGCTTGAGGCATCCACTTGCTGGCAGTAAGGCTTCTCTACACAGATAATATCTCCAGCTTTTATGTTTTTCGTTGCCACCACGTGACGACCCCATTTTTTGCTTTCTTTTAGTTCCACCGAATCAGACGCAGCCTCGATCAAAGGATTTCTGTCTTTTATTTCTGGCAATGGACAATGGTAGAGGTAAATTCTCTGCAACGACTTAAAGTTTTCTGCTTCCTCCTTGCGTTTCAACAGTTTTTGCTTTATATTATCCGGACAGTTGCTCTCGAAGGCTCTGTCGATGTCCTAGAATAAGAAATTAAAAAATGTTAATCAGTCATTACTGAGGCACACTTTTAGAACAATATAAAATATAGTTGTGATTATTTGCTATTCTTTACTCAAGCGTTATGTCAAGACACAGGGTGGTATTTTTCCCTTGATGTTACGTATAAAAATATACATATAAAGTTTTTATCTAGCAATAATCTTACTTACCTGTATACATTCTCTATAATACATAAATTCAAACAACATTGCTGATCTGTTGGCATACGCAAGACTTAAACCCATGCTGTTCGTCACTGCCCACGCAACGCTTTTGGTGTATATTTGTATGGCATCGAGAAATTCGCTTGTTAGAATAAACATTTCGTTGCCTTCTTTACGGTATTTACTTGAAATTTCGTCAGATTTTTTATTTAGTAGTTTTGTGGATTTTTCATGGAAAACGGGTAAATTCTTGATCAACTTGTACACGAAGTCCATGAGTTCACCATCGCTTTGTTTTCTTAATTTCTCAAATTTGGAGATTTTCTTTTCGTAATTTAAGAACAGTATTCTCGATCCGTCTCCACGTAAAGTTTGCATATTCCACATTGTCAGTTTCTTTGTTGTATCGTATTCACAGTTTTTTGTTTTAATTATAAAAGACTAGAAGAAAAAAAAGGGGTAAATTGCTTTGAAAATAGTTTTGCTACTAACAGCAAGCTCTTTAATTAAGTAAAAATGACGGATAGCTCTTACCTTCCTTACTGACGAAATAAAACTGAGTTAAATAACACTTTAAATAGAAATAATTCTCTAATACTCTTTGATCGTCTTTATAGTTGTTTATGGCAGAAATTATTTACTAAATTTATTGAGATCAGATAAATAATGTTTTGTACGACTTAAAAAAACATAAAGAATGTATCCTTACCTGTTCTTTCCCAAGAAAAAAACTGTATAGCTGCGTTTTTTTTAATTTTAAAAAACCTTTGAAATGCGCACGCGCGCGTAGATCACTAGGCATGAATTAAAAAATTAAACTACTCACTGCAATGAAAATCGAAGTAGGTAGTTTAAATAAATCTTCTGCCAACTGACAACAGTGGATATCCCTAAACATCAACTTTCTTGATCTTAGCAGGAACAAAAACTGTGTTAATAATTTATGAGAGAAAACAACAACACATAAAGGGGTCCGGTATGCGTCAACAAATGCGGGAAGAAGTTCGATGTTTCAAAAAGTTTTTAAATGCACTGAAATAGGTATTTTAACTTTACACTGACAAACTCTGAAATATTCTACTTTTCTATAAATGGTAATAATTTATATTCTTTTATTTCTTAAATGATTTAAGAAGTCATATATTTCTTGTTTCTTAAATACAGTTCATTTACTATCTTTTACACAATTATATCGTCTGTACGCTACCCAGGCCAACTTTTAACCATTTAAAAGGTGTTATTAAATTATTTATGGTGCAGGTATCAACCTAACCCACTCGCCCCTACTAACTGCCTTGCTCCCACGCGTAAAAGTCCAGTTGAACACGAGGGGTCGCTGTTTCATTATCATTCACTTCTCTCCTTTTACGTGTTCTGTGAATTCAAACATTTCAAAATTCAAACGAACATAACATAACCTCAAAATAGAAATGTCTCCACACTCCACAGTTATTTGTATACAGGGTGAGTGTTATTAAGTGCATCTAAAGTCTACACTTTTTACAGACAGTGAGTGCGGGTGGTGCACTTTGTGCATGGCACTTGGTCCCAATGGTGAAATTACGAAAATTGATATATTTGACGTTTTTAAACAAATATTTTTTTAACTTCTGTGAATAGATATTTAGGCAGATAACATTTTAAATATTTAAATACCTACTTTTTCTGTGAAAGCAACTATTTCGTAGAAATGGAAGAAGATATTGTTGATCTTGGCGATAACCTGAGCATTATCAGCGAAAATTTATCGATGACCACTGCCTCAGTGTCATCGAGTACTTATTCCACGCATAGCCCAGCAGAACTTGCATTGAAGAAATGTGTGCGTAAGGGCGACAAAATTTGTTATTCCAAATTGGAAAACATAAACATGATGCAGAACGCAAAGAAAGATGGTTATAGGAAGTCTAGTTACGAGGCAACGGATCAAACTGATAAAGTTTTGTCTGGAGAATCGTTGTATAAGGTGTAATTTGATTGCAAAACGGTGCAGATTTTATATCACAAATAATAGGCGTCATTTATTGCATTGATAAACTTATTTTGTACCCATTACGTTCAATTTTGGTTTCTTACCTTCTTAATTTTTCAGGCGTTTACGTTTCAACAGGGAACCAACGATGAAGAGACGGAGAAATGCGTGGCATTCTGGAGGAGCGTAATGGAAAAAAACTTGGCTCCAATAAAATGCAACATTATTGAAAACAGTAAAAATAGGGTACCAGAAGAAACTGAAGAAATACAACCTCCAGATGAACTAGATGAGGAAAAATTAAAAAGCGCAATGGCAAAAATACACGATGAATATAAAACCATGTGGGTGACACTCCTAAATGAGTTACAAAGAAAACGATTGAATGACGCCAAGGTATTTATAGTTTATTGTAGTTACACACCCTTACGTTTTGTATAATTTATAGCTGATTGGAAAATCTCGCTGCAAAATGTGTGACGAGTCATTTGATGAAAACTTGGACAAAATCAGCAAATCCGAAATGGAAAGGGAAATTGGAGAATTAAATGATTGGGATCCATCCTCGCCTAAAGGTGAATTTATTTTAGTTTCTTGAATGCGAGACGTTCCTTTTAATAACGGATCATATTTTAAAATATACTGTAAACCTAACTGCAACTAAAACTGTTAGATATACAGGGTGGGTATTTTAGGTGGGCCGCTTTTTTTTACATTAGTAAAACTAACCCTGTACCATAGCCAACTATGGATCGTTCATTATTTTCTGGTTCAAACTCCCCCTGTTCTTGAACACAATTTTGCCAAAAACAGTTTTCGTGTACTTCTTTAAATAATAACGAATAACGTTTAGTCAATTACAATAAATGTTTTAGTTCGACCAAAATATAAATCTAGGTTATCAAGACAGGGAAGCCTTCTTAGAAATAGAATAGATGTCAAAGCATTAGCGAGCAAACAAGCAAAAACCTCAGATGTTAAAGAAGATACAAACGTGTATAAACATATAGACGTTATACAGGAAAAAAGAGATTCTGGCGCTTACAGCGAATGGAGAAGTAATAAGGTGAAAACTCCTTGCCCCTGTGGATATCCAGACTGTGACTGTAACATAAACCCTGCGATAGTGTCGGTAGAAACGCCATCTGGTATGCATTTTTGTATTATTACTTGACAATTTTTGACTATTTTTTTAATTCAGATTCGAAATTACCAACAACAGAACAAGTGATGTTCGAAGAAACGGTTAGTGGCAGCCAAGAAAGTAGTAGTTGTAGTAGTGAGGAAAACTCTGAAGCCGGCGAAGAAAGAAAGGATGAAATTAAACGTAAAAAAAAGAAAAAACTAGGGAAAGCGCTATCAGTTATGATTCAGTGCTTTTGCAGTAGTTCAGACTGCGACTGCGAATTCCACAAGGAATTTCTAAAAAAGGTTGAAGTTCCGCTGACCGACACTGACATTTCTTTCTCGAGACCACCCTCAATTACTCCACCTGGAAGAAAATCGGTTGCATTAGTTTCATCACTGGAATTAATTCATAGGAAACTCGACTCTACGGGCAATCTAGTTAGCGCCCATGATGCTACCCAAAAGAGTCAAGTAGGTAAGACAAGATGTTACGTATGCGTTGCTTGATTTTTTAAAATTCGCCAAAAATTATTTTTAGATCCGTTTCAATTGTTGAATACTTCATTTGCTTCAACGCAAATTTATTAAGGGATAATCGTCCATACGACAACATAAAATTAAAACATTCATATAAGTCTTATTTTTGGTTCACAGTTTTCTTTCAAAACTTTGATGAAGAAGATATCCAGGACGTAGATAGTTCGGGTAATGTTATTGATATTGAAGACAAAAGTGATGATGAAATGCTAGAAATAAAAGAATGTCCTTGCAGCGATGAAGAATGTGATTGTGGCAAAGAAGTGGTGAAAAAGGCTCTGAAGAAATGCACTTGTAGCGATACAACATGTGACTGTGAAGGGACGAAAGTTAAGGAATCGAAGGTACCTGCTCCCAATACTGACAAACCATCTGCAAGGTAAATAAATATAAAAATTACTTCATGAGAACTAAAAAAAAATTTTTCTTCAAGACACTCAGAAGAACTGCGGTTAGAAGTGGTTGAACTGTAAAGAAACAGCAAAATGGGTCCAGTAGAAGAGTCCAACCATAATTTGATTGACGGAGTTGACAAGCATGAACGGAACGCTCTCGTCAAATTTCTGTGTATTATATATTCATGACAAAGATGTGCTCAACTTTGCATCTTTGAGCCTCATTTTTTATATCTAGTTATTTACTAATAAAGCAGGTTTTTTTTTATAAATCTACATAACTCTGATGTATAAAAATAAATGATAGTGTATTAAAAGTATATTTGGTTTTATTTCTTTGTTAGGCGTTTCCATCGTACACTTTTTCTATTACAACAAATAGTCCAGAGAAAGCTGAATTTTGGTATGAACCTGAAATTATTTGAGGTTGCTCGAAAACATCTAGTAGGCCACACAGCATGAAGATGAAGCACCCTGTATATACGTACATTACACACAGCTGACTTCACACAGCTTCTCTATCTTTTGTTTGCCAATTTTACCTTTTGTCATTGAGTATAAAATATAAAAGAGGCGCAACTGTCAAGGTTTTGAGATTTTAGAATTGTATTTTTTTGCCAATAACTTTATGAGTGTCATACATTTTTAGTGCTACGGAAAGGTATTTGTAATGTGGCTGTATAGCCCTTAAAATTGAAAAAAATCATGAAGCTATTGGTAAAAAAAATACAACACAAAAATCTCGAAACCTTGACAGTTGTGTCTCTTTTATCATTTTTTACTCAATGCTTTTGTCGAGCCTTTTGTAAAAGAGAAAATAATAGCTTGCGACTAGACGAGTCAAATTATATCAGTCGTCATTTTTTCCACTAGACGTGTAAGAAATATGCGGATGCAGATATACATATTTTATATATTTATACGAAAAAAAAACAAAGCAAAAAAATACTTCTCTTCCTCGATCCGCGCCCAATTCCTTCGAGATGTAAAGGGGAACCCATTTCGTAGGTAACTACTGGCTGTGATATAATACGAAACTACATATCACACCAGGAGTTCCTTCAAACCAGATTCCCTCGGCCCTTCCGGGACTCTGTCCTCCACGTACGGCGGCATCCCCCGAAGTACAGTCGAATACATTGTGCTTTGCTGAACCAGCTTTATGAGATATATAATACTCATACAACTAGATCACCAAAGAACAATATATCCGACAAAAAGCCTCCAACCTGTTGCTCGGGTTCGGGAAGCTGTGGATTTAAAGCACAAACAACGCTGGCGGAACAAAACAAACTGTAGACCGTGCTCCCGTTATAGGCGAGTGTTCGATCTAGTCACAATTAATGTATAACCCATGCAACATTAGACAGAACACAAGCCTGCACCAGGAGAGCAAGAAGCTAGGTTATGTTAAGATAAATTGTCGAGTACAACTTACGACAATGCCTGGGCAGTCCATATGGAAAGGGGGCACAACAACTTGGAATTTAACCCGACACACAAGCGGCAAATTACAAGAGCGTCGTGGGAAAAATTAATCACAAACTTACCTACACGTGGCTTACACTGCGAAATTCGCGAAGCAAATGGAAACGCAATGGCGAATGGCGGGAAGTAACGCATTCCTTATTGAACGAGCATGCGCGGCAGATGGTCGCTTGGCGGGAAATAGCCTCCCTCTTTTGTTAAGGTAGGTCGGTATTTAACTACCCCTCACCCTCATGTGTACATCCCCAAGACAATAATCATTAACGTTTAATTGTCGTTTGCTCTAGGCGACTTCCGCACTAATTAACTATGTCGTTTTCGAATTTCATTATTACTTGGATGTTGGATGAAGT
The DNA here is from genome assembly GCA_963680705.1 of Rhagium mordax. Lineage (NCBI taxonomy): Eukaryota > Metazoa > Arthropoda > Insecta > Coleoptera > Cerambycidae > Rhagium > Rhagium mordax. Next base: position 1,022,325 of record OY796661.1, on the reverse strand, counting down.
TTCAAATCCACTCCGGCTTGTTAAAGATTTAAATATCACTTTTGTAATTTAGCGTTTTGTGAGAAGGTGAAGGTAAAGAACTTTTGTGGCTAACTGTACATTCTTAATAAACCTGTGCAGGTATAATTTTCGGGTAGGGTAGGGTAGAGAGCTATTATTATTTTCAATGAGTCACAGGTCACAGGTAATATTTTTCAAACGTTAAAATTGGATTTATTTTAGGGGATGGTGGAGCATATGTTTGCTCCTATTATAAAAGGTGCTTGCCTGTAATAAGTAGAGTAAAAAACAGTAAATGTTTACGCCTTTTTTAGGAATTAAGAACGTTGCAGAAAGGACTTAATACCGAAGCTCTAGGTAGGTAGATCAGACCAAGTCTTATATAAATCCCTTTGGAACCACAATTACAAATTCCAAAACCATACCAATTTTTTTTGTGTACTCATCACGAATTTCTAAAATAAAAATGGATTTCATATAAATTGGCTAGTCGCCATGATAAGATTCCAGGTCCGTCTCTAAGAATTCTTCACCCAAAGCCAGGGCCAGATTGAGAAATTACTAACGAATCAAAAACTTTAAAAACAATTTAATCATATTGTAATATTTGGTTTACAATGTTTTTTCTTCGTAATACTATATTTGCCAAAAATTTACAAATATATATATGACCATTTGCATGAATTATAGCTCAAATTACAGCCGTCAAGTCACAAATATGTGCACCTTTTTAGCTGTAAATCAATAAATCATTAAATACTAATAATAGATAAACAATAAGTTTATATAAAATTTAGTTGTAGCTTTTTTAAGTCCCTGCTAATATGGTGGAATTAATAGCAACGGAGATAAATGAGAAGCAACTATTTTGTCTTATTTCCAAGATTAATAATAATTATTAACGTTAACATTGAACGCATCACAGGTAACACTGAACTAAAATATCGATGTATGATGTATCAATCTAGTAAGAATGGAGAAAACATAATATGGCTATCTATGCTAATTTATGGTACAGAGACATTATAGGGACAGTGGCGACAATAGGTTGGCAGCATTTTGGTTGGTAGTTGGATTCACGTGGTATGTACCGCCATTAAGAGGCTAAAAATGCTAAAATTATTTAAACTGTCATATTATACTGTGTATACTTGTGCATCTTTAACAATTTATTTATTACGAACTGGAGCGCAGTTAAGAAACGTCACTTCAATCAGCAGGTATTGGCAAATAGAGAAAACTGTAAGTACAAAAGAATATAATTTATTTTCAATATAAATTAAACAATTACGTATACCGGTCGAAAAATAATTTAATGTTACATTCATAGCCAACTTTAGTGAGCAAAATACGTTTATTTATCCAAAAGGCCCTGAATCTCTTGGAAGCTCTTTCCCTTCGTCTCGGGCACTATAAAAATAATGAAGAGGAAAGCCAACACACAAAACCCGGAGAACAACCAGAACGTGCCGCCCCTGCCTAACGCATCGTTGAGATCGTTGAAGAACTTCGTGACGATGAAAGACATCAGCCAGCCGGAGAACCCGGTGACGGTCGCCAAAAGGAACTTAACGTTGGACGGCAATATCTCGGAGGTAATCGTAAATGGGAGCGGCCCGAATCCAACGTTAAAGGTAATCGTGTACACCACAAGACATACAATAGGTAACCAGGTTAAGCGATCCAGATTAACTTCAGTGTTGTCTTGCAAGTGGAAGTATGCACCCAGAATTGTCTCCGAGATGATGATACCACCTGCCGAACAAAGCAACAAGAACTTTCGCCCCATCCTGTCTACTACCAGGGGCCCTACAAAGCTTGCTAGGAACAGCACAACACCTACAATTATGGAGGCAACGTCTGCCGATACATTTGTACCGGCAGTGGAGAAAATGGTCTCGGTGTACGCCAAAATAGCCCCCAATCCCGACAGTTGCTGGAAACAACTTAAACCTAAAGCTACGAAGAAGCCCTTTATGACATATTTCCTTTTTATTGTATTCAAAATGTCCCCTCTCTGATTTTTGTTAATTTCGTTTTTAATCTCTTCAATTTCTTCTTTGGCGTCATAAAGTTTCGCCGCCTTCCCGGATCTTAATAAGTTGAGAGATGCTTCTGCCTTAAAATCGTCCGTTCCAACGTAAACGTAAGGACTTTCCGGCGCCAGGAAGAAAAACAGGACAAAAAACAGTATTGGAAAGATGGCCAAAGTTAAGTTGAACCACATTATAGACACGTAGGGGCCCATGATGTACGGGAAAAGATCCCCGAAACTAGCAAACGTACTGTACGAAACCAGAAGCATGCCTCTGTACGAGTCCTCAGAGATTTCCGCCACGTACATAGGCAAAACTATATACACCGACGAAAGGGACACCCCACCCAAAAACCTACCAACATAATACCACTGTATCTGCCTGGCAAAAGCGAACGCGAGGAAAGATACTATGTGAGGGACGGCTAGGGCTAGCAAAACTGGTTTCCTGCCTATCTTGTCCGCCAAGAAGGCAAAGGGAAGGATCCCGCACATGGCCCCGATGTACTGCAGGGAACCTATCCACGACTCTTCGTCTTTCGTGATCGGCTTTCCCAGCGGGTTGACGTCCGTGTCGTTCGAATACAGCTTCGGCAAGATGGGCGACGACCATGTCAAGGTGGTGTCGCCGGTGAGCGCCAGCAAATTACCTAAAATATTAATGCGGTAAATATAGAGACATTTGCAGATACCTGCCATTAATGCCCATACTACTTACCGGCAATTGTAACAATGTAGACATAATTAATCCCTTCTAGAGGTTTCATCTTTGTACATTATTCTGGTGTTTGTGTTTAAGTGGCATTCGTTTTGGAACTTCTGGAAATAAATGAGAGTGTTGATGAAACGGATACATTTTTATAGGAGAACAATAGATAAAAATTGATAAAAATGGATTTTTATTTAAATTTCCTATTTCCAACCTAAGAGTGGCAAATATTTGTCTCATGGCACATACGTTATATTTTTAAATAGGTAATCGTTATTTATAATTAAATATAAGGAGCGGAAAAAATTTGTTTGCCCAGAGCAGCGGATGAGCTAGATCGGGCCCTGTTCTTTTTTTTAATAGATTTCAAATGACGTCAACCCAGAGGTGCCGATTCACATTTGTTTTATGAATTGCTCCATATTTGTAGTTCAAATTTTGTTTAGTTGGCGTTGGTAACGAGACTTTAATTACCTAACCTAAAACTTAATTCATCAGGAATGTCGTTTTATCTCGTGTCAAACTCGCACACTAAATTCTGTTTCATTAGGCAGGTAAAATTAATTATACCTACATAAGTACGATGACTAGCAAAAGTATTGTGTAATAATGTGTAACAGTGATTGTATTACCTTTCGTATGCTTACCTACCTATTTAAAGTGATTCTTAAAAAATGCTTATCGAACCAAAACAAGGAAAACACTATGCCGGCGTACGTTTACTTTTGCAAATTGCAATACTATCCAATAAATAAATATAAACCTGTATTTATGTATTAGTAGTACCTAGGTAATAATAATAAGTTTAAGATATTTAATACAATAAAAATAATAAAATGTTAATTATACGTACCTATTATAGAGATGCCACAAAATATGGACCTTGCACACACCTCTCAATTATCTTGATTCAAGCACAGCTCAAAGTGATTTTTTATTCTAATTTGTCATTTGTTTTATCTAAACAGAGATTTAAGCGGAAAATCGAGTATTCATCTCCGTCCCGACCCGAGTATCGGTACCTATCTGGTTTTATAAGCCCAAATAAAATTCCTATAAAGCAGTATAATTATCGCAAACCCAATCATAATTTAGCACATACATAATTGTTCAATTGTTGTTAAATCATGCCTTTTCTAATTATTGTTTAATTAATCCGCTGTGCTGCGATATTGATTTATCATTGAGGCGACTTTCATGGCGTGTAAGGTTGGTTGCCTATACCTCGCGATTTGTATGATGACGCAGATGCGTGGCAACCCTAACAGCAGTGGCGTAACTATGGTTGCTGGGGTTCTAAATAAATTAAACAGTACAGTAGTACATTCAAACTGCCCTTGTAATTATTGAACACAATTTTGCTTAAAAAGATTTAGTGTACAAATAAAAGAACAAGTGCTTGGAAAACATGGTTATTGCTGTTTTTTAGCAATAATTTGTAAAATAGGCCATTGGCATGAATTTCATTTTAGTCATAGCCCATTAAAATGGAGACATTTGAAATAACCCGGTATATCCAAATATTCATAAACAAAATTATAGCAAACAGTACATTTTAATTTATTTAAAAACAATAAAAACAATTCTTAAAAAAAAGATTCACAGTAAAAGTCCGTAGTAAATATCCACCGCTTTGGAGAAAAGATCCACATCGGAGATCGAGCACCAACAACCCCCAGCTCATCATCTGCAGCCTCTACCCTTTTAGTTCAATTTTCTCGTGACCGCTTCTCTTCCTCTTCTGCACGAATCCGACCCTCAGCATGTTTTGTATTTCGCTGAAGCTCTTCCCCTTGGTTTCCGGAACATAGAATATGCAGAAAATGGCAGCAGCTAGGCATGACGCGGCGAAAAACCAAAACGTCCCCGCTCTGCCCATTCCGTTGTTCATGCTGTTGAAGAACTTCGTCACCAAGAACGAGGTTATCCAACAAGCACTGGAGACTATAGACGCAGACAGTTGCTTAACATTACTTGGGAATAATTCGGAAGACAGAGTCCAGGGTATGGATCCCATCCCGATATTGAAAGATATAATGTAGAAAATTAAACTAAAAATCGGCATCCACAGTATTGGATCAGTACTGTTGTTGGTAGAGTCCTTTATGTAGAAAAAAACACCTAGCGCTAGTAATGCGAAGCACATTCCCCAACATGAGGTTATTATCAATATCCTCCTGCCTAGCCTGTCTATGAGGAAAGGGATGACAAAACTGGATATGAGTATTGTAAGTCCAACAACAAGTGCAGACAAATCGGCGCTCAGCGTGGTACCGGCTGCTTCAAAAATTGGTTGCAAATAGAACGTAATGGCGCAGAACCCAGACAGCTCTTGCCCCATCACCAAGATGATGCAGATGATGAGCGCCTTCCTAAGTACTTTGTTTTTGAAAATATCGGACAGCCGGCCGTTTTCTTCCCTTTCAAAGTGCGATTTAATGTAATCCAACTCCTTCTTCACCCCCTCTTCTCTTGACGACCTGAGCAACATCAAGGATTTCTCAGCTTCCCTCAGCTTATTCACCCCCACCAGGTAATAAGGCGTCTCGGGCGCTAACAGCAAAAAGGTCACGAAGAACGTCGAGGCGATACACGCCAGCGCTATGTTGAACCACATTACCGACATAAAGGGCCCAATCGCGTACGGTAGAAAGTTGCCGATGGACCAGAATACGTTCAAAGTTTGCGACATCATTCCCCGATTCGAGTCCTGCGATATCTCGGCGATGTACATCGGCAACAAAGTGAAACCGCCTCCCAACGCCAACCCCCCGAAAATTCGACCAAAGTAGAACAAGTAGATGTTACGCGCGAAAGCCATGGTGAAGAACGCAACCATATGCGGAATGCCTATGCACAGGAGCCCTATCTTCCTGCCGAAATGCTCCGAAATGAAACTGAACGGAAACGGGCCGACAATCGCCCCGATCGTGATCAGGGATCCGATCCAGGCGTCTTCGTCCTCGGTGATCGGCGCGCCAAGGGGGTTTGTGGCGGTGTCGTTGGAGTAGAGCTTTGGGTACATCGGCGACGTCCATGACAGCGTTATGTCTCCCGAGGTGGCCAGCAGGTCAACTACAAAAAGGAAACAGTTGCTATTTGTAAAGTTTGCTATTTTTACTGGCTCACAGCCAGTTTTACTATGGCGTTGCGGCTCTTCATGAATATTTTACTCAACACTGTATTTCAATTCGGCTTATTGAGGTATCTTTTTACTACCACATTCAAAATTTCGATCACCAGCCTATTCGAGATAACGAGTAGTATGAAAATTGTATTGGGAATTGAAGTCTGTATTTCCTGGTAACAAATCTGATACTTGGATCAAGGAGATAAATTTAAATCACAAATTTCAATCAACAAACACCTTGTCGTTATCTCCCTAGCGTTACAAAACTTGTGACTAGTTTTGTGCAGAAAAATATAAAAATTACAGGTACCTATTTTATTAGTTTACTAAAGCTGATGATGATTTTATTTTGCTGCAAAAATGTAATTGTTTCTTTGGATTTTTATTTATTAAAAACGGGCCAGTGTAAATAGCAGGCAGATAGCCATATGAATACGAGTACTTCGGGCAAGGATCTTAGGCTAGTATAACGATGAAACAAAACGTACCTGTAAAAACTACGAGGACAGTGTAACTAATATAATTTTTCATCGTTCCTCAAAGGCAAGGAACAATCGATACTAATGTCTGTCAACCTCGGCACTATATCGTTAAGTACAACTCTTATGATAATGTTAACGAGGACTGGACAGAAACAAAACCAGTTGCATATTTTTAATTGATAAGATTAACTTATCTAACACTTCACTAACAATGCGGGACATCTTGTTTGTATCGAAACGATCCGTTCTCCAAGTGGAAAGTTTCCAGATAAATAATAATAATGATAGTAAAAAAATTTACTTAAGGGAAAGATTCGGATTTGTTTCCTTCGTGCAAAAAAAAACAAAATACGCTCCTGACACAACTTTTTATTAGCGTTAAATCTCTGTGCTTCATTACATTGGAAATACTTTCTTACGGAACTATCAGTGTGGGTTTTATCTCGGTCGTAACACACAAACACTTACAAATACAAAATTGTCGCTTAAAATAACACCTAATACTAATCATAAGAGAGCTCTTGAATTTCATCATGTTTCGTCATAATGTCAAGCCTATAAAATAAATCACAAAGATATAAATAATAAATAAAACTTACTTGTCTAAAAAAAAAGTATTGACAAATTATAAAATCTAGCATAGATAAACGTAAAAATCTCTTCTGATACTCAGAAGCACCAGATGACTCATACATAATCACATAAGCAGTACAAGTGCATATCATGCCTTCCCCTATAAAAGTCGAGCTAACGTACAGGGTGGTCCATCTAAGCGGAAACGTTGACATAGGGGCTTTACGGCTGTACTAGGAAAAAAATTTGAACGCTGAAAAGAAGGTATTTTTTCCTAGCATTCCGAATCTGAGGTCAAAAAAACAATAGAACATCAAATGGTGAAAATATTCGCGAAAAACCTGTTCCGAAAAAAAAATCACCTCGTATATTTCTACTGGAAATGAAATGTTGTGATGTTATCAATGATAATGAGTATTCAAATTCAAAATTTGCGTTCGAATTGGTCGCAAAATCGCAATGAAGTTCGTATTTTCTAATCAACCCTGTATAATTTAAAAATATCGGATTTAAATTTTTTTTCTGATTTCAACGATACTATATTTGATATACTTGCTACTGATAGTTCCTGAGGTATTCGAGAAAACGGTATCCCACATTTTATTAACAACTAAATTACAAGAGATAGTAGTAAGCTATGAAAAACATTGGTGTTGAAGCATTTGAAAGTAATTATAACAATATTGACAGGTAGAATATATTTTTGTTTAATTTCCAAAGCCAACTTGGTGCATAGAGTTGCAAGGAATGCTTCAACACCAATGTTTTTTATGTTTTTCATAGTTTACTACTATCTCTTGTAATTTAGTTGTTAATAAAATGTGGGATACCGTTTTCTCGAATACCTCAGGAACTATCTGTAGCAAGTATATCAAATATAGTATCGTTGAAATCAGAAAAAAAATTAAATCTGATTTTTTTTAAATTATACAGGGTTGATTAGAAAATACGAACTTCATTACGATTTTGCGACCAATTCGAACGCAAATTTTGAATTTGAATACTTCTTATCATTAATAACATCACAACATTTCATTTCCAGTAGAAATGCACAGGTGATTTTTTTTTCAAAACAAGTTTTTCGCGAATATTTTCACCATTTGATATTCTATTGTTTTTTTGACCTCAGATTCGGAATGCCAGGAAAAAATACGATCTTTTCAGCGTTCAAATTTTTTTTCCTAGTACAGCCGTAAAGCCCCTACGTCAACGTTTCCGCTTATTTGGACCACCCTGTACCTAGCCTCTAAGCTTTCTCAATATACTCCATATCTATATCGTCACCTTTACTCTTCCCATTCCCGGCGTCGTAGTTCAACATGTCTTGTATTTCACTGAAGCTCTTGCCCTTGGTTTCCGGCACAAAGAATATACTGAAGATACCGGCAGCTAGACAACAGAACCCGAAGAACCAAAAGCTGCCGGCTATTCCCATGGAGCTGTTCATCGTATCAAAGAACTTTGTCACGAAGAACGAGCTGATCCAACAAGTGCTGGATATGACGGTGGAAGTGACGCCTTTAACGTTACTGGGAAACAATTCTGAAGCTAGAGTCCAAGGGACGGAGCAGATCCCAAAGTGGAACGCGAATATGTAGAGAATTAGGCTGAAAATTGGCACCCAAGACAGCTTCTCTGTGTTGAAGTCGGTGGAGTTTTCCAGGTAGAAGAAAGCTCCGATCAAGGCTAAAGCCACCACCATGCCAAAGCACGAGGTGATAGCTAGTATTCTTCTGCCTAATCTGTCTATTAGGAACGGAGCGAAGAAACTGGAAATAAAAATAAAGGTCCCTACTACTAACGCAGAAATATCGGAAGGTATCGAGGTGCGTGCTGCTTCGAAGATCGTCTCCAAATAGAACGTGATAGCGCAAAACCCAGACAATTCCTGAGACACCACCAACACCAGGCACACAATAAACGCTTTCCTAAGCCCCTTGTGTCTTAGAATGTCAGAAATGCGGCCGTCCTCCTCCTTCTTGAGACTGGCTTTAATTTGATCCAGTTCCGCCTGCACATCTTCTGCGCTCAGCGACCTCAGCTGCATCAACGACTTTTCCGCCTGCTTCACCTTCTTCACGGACACCAAGTAGTACGGCGATTCAGGCCCCAGTAATATGAACACTATGAAAAACGTTGTTGGGATGAAGGCTAATATCAGGTTAAACCACATCATCGACAGATATGGGCCGATGGCGTAAGGCAAGAAGTTGCCAAAAGCCCAGAACACGTTCAAGGTTTGGGTGAACGGCCCCCTGGTGGAATCCTGCGATATCTCAGCTATGTACATGGGCAGCAAAGTGTAACCGCCCCCGGTGGACAACCCTGCGATGAGCCTTCCAAAGTAGAACAAGTAGATGTTGGTCGCGAATGCCATGGTGAACAGGGATATCATGTGCGGCACTGCCAGGCACAGGAGGCCTATCTTCCTTCCGAACTTCTCGGCTATGAAGCCGGCTGCGAACGGGCCGATCATCGCTCCGATCATAACGAGGGATCCTATCCAAGCGTCTTGGTCTTCGGTGATGGGCCCGTCTAGGGGGTTGACGGAGGTGTCGTTCGAGTACAATTTGATGAAGACTGGGGAGGTCCATGACAGCGTCAGGTCGCCCGCGGTGGCCAGGAGGTCAACTGGAAAGAAGGAAGAATATTGGTTAGTTTTTTGAGGTCTCTTCAGCTGAAAGTGAAGCAAATGAGGAGTTCGACTGTTTTCCTAAAATTTTCTTGGGGCAGTCTTTGCTCGACTGTGAGCAGGGCATCTTTTAAGGATTTTTCAGTAGGTGGTCAAATAGGGAACAACCTTCCAGCTAGTTTGAAATTAAATCTCATTTTGGGTTAAGAGGCTATTTTAACTAGACCACTCGGTATATTATAAGACAGTCAAAGTGATTAAACAATTTCTAATGTTTGATATTATCTGATCTGTTTGGCGTTTTCCTATAGACAGTGATGCATGACTTTATTTTGTTTTCACGTAGCGTAGGTAACTAGTTTTCTCCACTTTAAACGCATTTCGTCGGGTTTTTCGTTGTACTTGTAGCTAGAATATCAATATTTGCTTTGGCAGAACATGTACGCCTTTAAAAACAAATAAATGGAACATTAACTGTCTTATTATTATTTTCGAGATTATTTTGTAATACTTAAATTTTTTTAATGATTATTAAATTCTTGTAATGTGGTGAAATTACAGAAAAAATCGCGTTTTTTTGGAAAATATTCTTATAAGAAGTTACAATATTATTCAGATTTAAAAAAAATACATTTTATTTTAGAGTAGGTACAGGGTAGTTCATTAATTTTGACACCTACCTACAGCCTTTATATTTAGAGATGTGAAAAAAGTGTGGAGACAAAATTTGTAGATCTTGGTGTCAAATATCTTCTGCCGAAAAAACATAAACCACAATAGCATCGCAAAGTAGAGAATGCGACACAACTTTTGCTTAGAATATAGGTTGCCATGAAAACAACTGACAAAATATTTCTGATAATTTCTGACAGGTTACCACCAGATCTTTATGCAAAATCCCAAATATTTTTGGTAATAAGAAATAAAATAAAGGAACATCAGAAAGTACAGGGTGATCATTTTAAGTGCCTCACTCGATTTTCCTGCTTTATTCTTCACCTAGGAAAAAAATTCCAAAAACCATACTTGTGTACTTTTTTTCCGAAAAGATAAAACAATTGAATGACAAAGAAAAAAGTTATGGCCGAAAAACTGAAAAAGAAAAAAATATACACCCTGTATATATATTTTTTTTTTTTTTTTTTTTTTTTTTTTTTTTTTTAATCGTCTTATTTATATTAACGTCCTGGCGAAGTTTAGCTTAGAGCTATTCTGACACTTAACCAGGACACACCACATACACCCATTCCCTCCGACATTGCCATCTGCCGGAGCTGGGACTCGAACCCAGGAGAGATAGGCAGTAACTAGTCGCCTTGTGCCACTCAAGGGCGATCTAGCCCGCTGCACTATCCTCGGTAATGTAATGAGATACGGTCACCCATCCATTCCCCGGCTCCGACCACCGCTGCTTTGCTCCGAAGATCGAAGACCGGCAATTGTACGCATGACCCCATCTCACTACACTATATTAATGCGGAAATGAATATGTGACATTTCACTGATTGTAAATGTGTATCAGATACATATTTTTCACTTCCGGTTTGACCGGAAATTGCTTTAATTTTTTTATTTTAGGTGATACACCCTGTATATTGAGCTCAGTTTAAAGAACTTTTCTTTCTGAATTCAGCAATATATAACATATCATCATTGTCTTTCATATTTAATAAGATATTGGGGTTTTAATTTAAAATAACACAAATATATGTTATGAAATAAAGTCATCCATGAAAACAAACAAAAGCATTTAAATTATTTATTTATTTCAAAAACAAAAGAAGATATAGCATAATAACTTGTATTCTTTAGCTTTTGAAATAAATAAAAATTATTTAAATGCTTTTGTTTGTTTTCATGGATGACTTTATTTTCATAACATATATTTGTGTTATTTTAAATTAAAACCCCAATATCTTATTAAATATGAAAGACAATGATGATATGTTATACATTGCTGAATTCAGAAAGAAAAGTTCTTTAAACTGAGCTCAATATACAGGGTGTATCACCTAAAATAAAAAAAATTAAAGCAATTTCCGGTCAAACCGGAAGTGAAAAATATGTATCTGATAAGCATTTACAATCAGTGAAATGTCACATCCATTTCCGCATTAACATACAGGGTGTATATTTTTTCTTTTTCAGTTTTTCGGCCATAACTTTTTTCTTTGACATTCAATTGTTTTTATCTTTTCGGAATCGGATTCCTCGGAAAAAGTAAACAAGTATGGTTTTTGAATTTTTTCCTAGGTGAATAACAAAGCAGGAAAATCGAGTGAGGCACTTAAAATGATCACCCTGTACAGGGTAGTTCATATATTTTGACACCTACCTACAGTCTTTATATTTAGAGATGTGAAAAAGTGTGGAGACAAAATTTGTAGATCTTTGTGTCAAATATCGTTTGCCGAAAAAACAAAACAAAATACTATCGGAAAGTAGAGAAAGAGACACAACTTTTGCGTAGAATATAGGTTGCCATGAAAACAACTGACAAAATATTTCTGTCAGGTTACCACCAGATCTTTACGCAAAATCCCAAATATTTTTGGTAATAAGAAATAAAACAAAGGAACATCAGAAAGTACACTAACAGTAATTATCAAAAATATTTTGTCATTTTTTTCATGGCAACCTATATGTGTTGCATGCGGTACCTACTGTTTTGATTAATATTTCCAGAACTGATAAAGAAAAATGACAACATATTATATATTTTTGGAATCAGATAAAAAAGATCAAAATATGCAAAAATGTACAGGGTGTTTAATTTAAAGAAACATAAGTTGTCTTTTTCTCTATTTTGTTTTACTTCTATTCACCAAATCTCAAATTTTTATTTTTAAATTTTTTTCATATCTCTAAAAAATAAAGGGGGCGTGCCAAAATATATGAAATTACCCTGTACGTATTCCTGCTATTTTTAATTTATTGCCAAAAAACAAGGAACGCTGAAAATTAAATAAATAATAATCTGATTGGAAACTTTATTACAGCTCGAATCTGCTTTTTACTTTTCAAGATTATGATCTGGAAGGTTCCAGTGTTTTTAACTTATAGGTTGTTTTTGTAGGAATACAGATAAGAGATACTGGAACAATAACCAGTTCTTTCAGTTTTTTTTTGGTACACAGTTATTAATTTTCACAGAATTGTTTACATCAGGATTTTTTGTAGCAATATTTGGCTGTTTATTAGTGATTTCGCAATCATGGAGCATCAATGGGTACCACAATAGGAGGAATCTACATAAAGGGAAGGTTTTCGAAGCAAAACATGCAAAAAATACCCAGAGTCTTAGCTTTTTCACTTTTGCCGTCGATTTTTTTAACCACCCTTTTATTGAGAAACTGCTCCTTACTCCTATGCAGTTCGTTGCTCACGCTTAGCCTTAAGTAGGTACTACAGGTATTAGAAGATAAAATGAATAGAATAACGACGAGAGGATCTTACATATACGTAAACATAGCTAATAATTTTGCAGTGTTCAAGTTTGTTCGATCATATCGATATTGAAACAAAATAATTACCACTTCAGTCATATACATCGAAAATCTTATCAACAGGCACTTATGAGCAAATAATGAATTGAAGTCTGTACAGACAATTAGTAATAACGAAAAGTCCAAATTCATTGTAAGTCTGGAGAAACTGAGAAAGTAATTTAATGGTTATCGGACGAAGGAGTCCAAAATTATGGAGGTAGAAGGCATGGGAGAAAAACATCTTCGATACGAGCAAGAGATGGATTAAGATTTTAAAAGGCCTGAAGCAAAAGCAAGCAAAATAAAGGAGCCGATCAATAAACTTTTTCTAACACGAGAAAAGTTAGAAAAAGTTTATTGATCAGATTTAAAAAAAATATTTTATTTATTTTTCAAATCATGGGGAATGTTCAGATTTTCAATTTCGTTCAGAAATTTTTATTTTTTCTTAGAAATTTCATAAATCAAAAAAAATATTTAATAAGAAAATATTCTTTGGGCAAAGATGATGCTTTAAACACACCTAAAGAAATTTGGATTGATATTTTGAAATATTTTGACCAGTGAGAAGTTCAGATTTGATACCCCTGGAGCTTTGTCCTTAGATAGCTGTAAGAATATATAAAAATAAAAATTCTAGTGATAACAAGTGAGGAAAGTTATACCATCATGTTTCTTATAAGCATTATAAGACCCTACACGAGGAATATTTTATTAAGAAAAAATGGCCTTTGCAACCTGTGATGCTATACTAACACTAAAGTAGTTTTTTAAATGGAATACCCTGTACATTTTTATACATTTCGAAAGACTTTTTTTTCTGATTCCAAAAATATATACTATGTTGTCTTTTGTTCTATCCGTTCTGGAAATATTATACAAAACAATACCGCATGGAACGAACATAGGTTGCCATGAAAAAATGACAAAATATTTCTGATAATTACGGACAGTTTACTTTCTGATGTTCCTTTGTTTTATTTCTTATTACCAAAAGTATTTTGCATAAAGATCTGGTGGTAAATAACCTGTCAGAAATTATTAGGAATATTTTGTCAGTTGTTTTCATGGCAGCCTATATTCTAAGCATAAGTTGTGTCGCATTCTCTACTTTCCGATGCTATTTTGTTAAAAAAAATCGCTGAAAATATGCACTGTAATCTCGACCTTGGCACCCTTTCTGCCAAGTCATCTCTAAGTTCCAAGTGAGAAGAAACCCGTTAAAAATAAAAATTCACATTACACCCATATGCAAAAATATTGCCTTTTGTTTGCTGAAACTGTAAAAAAAAACAAAAACATACCTGTGAACACCACAAGGAGAGTATAACCGCAGTAATTCGTCATTTGTTAATGTGGCACTTTTTTCCAGAAAATTGTGACAGTTCTACTAGTACGTGCTGGAATGACAACTTTTATTTTTCTTTATATTTATATATATAAATGTGTTATGATAAGAGTAATCTGAATGAAACACTTGACGTTTCCTCTTAAAATAGAATCATTAGAATCGTTCAATAAACCAGCACCAGCCAAATATTTTGCCCTACGCTCTATGTTTATGTTGTTTTTCAAACATAATAAAAACATCGGTTAGCGCGATCCTGGTAGGTTTCCATGTTATCACTTGCATAAACAACTTTATATTTGTATACAGAAACTCGTCCATGGGTATTTTAAGGCTAGCTGCTAGCTTACTGCATTCAATGATTTTATTTTGCGTAATGCAATACTGTGGGGGGGGGGGGGGAGAATGAACTACTTGGTTGACTATTATTTATTACTAAATATTTTAATATTCAACTCGATATGTATTTCGAAAAAGAATATTAAAAATAAAATGAAAAATAATTAAAACAAAATAAAAATAACAAAACGAAAAAGAAATGAAAAGATATATATGAAAATAGCAAAAATTAAAATTAAAACAAAAATGGAATTAAAAATAGAAATAGAAATAAATAAAAATAAATATAATAAAAATAAAATAAAAAAAAAAATGGTAAGTAAAAATTAATAAACAATAACAATAAGAATAAAACGAGGAATAAAACGAAGACGAAGATGAAGGAGGAGGAGTAGCAGAAGAAGAAGAAGAAGACGAAGAAGAAGGAGACGAAGAAGAAGAAGAGAAAGATATAGAAATACTAATGAAAATAAAAATCTATAAAAACAAAATTAGGAATAATAAAAAAATAATACTTAATAAAATTAAATATAATAAAAATAAAATTAAAAATAAAATGGAAGTAAAAATTAATAAACAATAACAATAAGAATAAAACGAAGACGAAGATGAAGGAGGAGGAGGAGGAGTAGCAGAAGAAGAAGAAGAAGAAGAACAAGAATAAGAAGAAGAGAAAAATATAGAAATACTAAAGGAAATAAAAATCTATAAAAACAAAATTAGGAATAATAAAAAAATAATACTTAATAAAAATAAATATAATAAAAATAAAATCAAAAATAAAATAGAAGTAAAAATTAATAGAAAAAAAAATAAAAATAGGAATAAGAATAAAAACGAAGACGAAGATGAAGACTGTGACAGATGATGAGGAAGGGGAGTAGGAGAAGGAGAAGACGAGAGACGGAGAAAGAGAAGAAGAATGGAAATAGAAATAGGAGGATCTTTTTTTCAAACTTATGTCTACTCCTCGGTCTATCTATCTATCAGGATAACAAGAATGTTACAAAATATTTTGAAGAAAGTTAGCAAACCGAAAAACTTGATATCCATAAAATTAATTCAAGTTATCTATGTTTTGAATCAAGCACCATACATGCCGATTTGTTTTCCTGATAAGATGTGTGTCCACTCTTACAATGTGTTTTCTTAATTCATGATAAAAATAGATTTACTGCGTAATAAACTTCGACCAAATTGATTATCAAGGTGTATACTTAGAACTTTAGTGCATCTTATATTGTTATGGAAACGTGATTGTATCACATTCTGGATTGATACAACTGGCATAATACTATGTACTATAACTAAAGTTATAGGTTAGGTTAGTAAACCTAAAGATAGTTGAACGACAATTCTATTATTATAGTGCAATTGTTTTTATAAATCCACAAAGCCATGCTTATTATGAGTGGAATAATCAAAGCATCGCCGATTGCAGGAAATATCTGATTCGACCAGTGATAAACGAAGAAATTGCAAGATCAAAGCATTCCGACACAAGTGGCTTATCAGATTTGCACTTTATCTATCTGGTGTTGTAGAAGTTCTTATAACCAACTCCACGTTATAATACAGTGTGCGCCACAATATTGTCTTCGGTGAGAAACTTCTCAGATTGTTGGAGGATATGGAAATCTGTGCCCAAAACTAAACGAGGATCCAGGGTTATCATCGACCATATCGCTGCGATAATATTATTGTAACCAAAACGATAATATTATTGTAACCAACACGTACTCTGATTTTTGTCTGTAGAAGTTTTGAATGAATTTACGATATTAATGAATCTTAGATCAGAATCTACAGTAATTAAGCTGAGGCACTTTAATTTATATGTATCTGTAGTGTAGATTATGTCCATCAACTTGATATAATTGCTGGCCATGACCCTGTACTGTTTGCATAAAACGAGCATACAAATTATGTTTCTTTATAGAGTGAAAAATTAACTAGTTTCGTCCCCCCGAAACTTCTGGCCTATGACCTATGACCAAAGACCAAAAGACCAAAGACCATTATCCCCAAAATATTTGCCTCAGATCTGACTCCAGTCAGCTTTTTGATTTTTCATATAAACCTGCCTTCAAACTGGAACACTGCCACCAAGAGAAAAAAGAAAACTGATCCAAACGACTGCTATAAAACCATTATCTGTAACCTCTCCTTTTAAATAGTAATTGATGGAGTTTCATCAGATTTTTTGTACCAAAAGGATTCGTATCGTCAGTAACTTAGTTCCTTTTTGTAGCTCTGAGACACGTCTGGATTTGATACGTTAATTACGTCGAGAATCTAGAACTATGATAAAGTCCACGTGAACAATGTTTATGTGGAAAAATCTAGTTTCCAAAATAGTTTTCGCAACACACATGTAAAGTAGAGAGATAAAGGAAATATTTGAAAACATCCACCACTTTAATTTTTCATAACGATTCATAAAGATCTAATCTAGCTAAATATAGATAGGATAGACAACCTAAGTAATTAATAATAGTCATCGTACTGAACTTGATTGGCAAAATTAATCAATGAGGTAAGAAATATAAAAGTAAAAGGTTTGTGAAGGTTGTAGAAATTGTGACTTAAAAGCATATACAAAATATTATACATAATATTTTGAAATCATGCAGTGCACACCCAACTTTGACGCTCTGTAGCACCGAAACTATTTACTCTAGGATCACGAATTGAGGCTTATTCTTTGCGTCATATAGTCTTCTTTAACTGATCCTATATGCATCATTGTCGCCCAAAGCGATAAAAAGATATTCCAGGGAGAGACAGGGGATAAACGTAAAATTTTAAGATCTTACAAATCTAACTTTGTCGCTCTATATCACCGAAACTATTTATTCTAGGATCATGAAGTCAAGAAGGGTAATGCTTCAACCTGAACATTGTTATAATAATATGGAGAAAACAATATTTCTTAAATAACATGAGAAATAATCTACTGCTGGGAAATTTATGAAGGAATCAGTAAAAATAAAAACAATGAATTTTTACATTATTAAATTAACTCCTCTTGAATTTCCTCAATAGTTAGCTAGAAAAAATCTTTAATTTTTATATTCTTCTGATAATAATAACTTGCCAGATTCTTTGCACGCCAGTGAACACTTTCAAGGTGAAAGTCTGCACCTGAACTTGTACCGATAAGAAAATGTAAAGATAATGGTCGAACAAGATTTGTCGCTTTGTTGATCTGAAGATAAAAACTTATGGGTACTTTCGGAAAATCATAACGCAATTATATTTGCGAGACTATACCCAGTATTAAAACCAAACTAAACTCTTCGCTGGCCAGAGATTAAAAAAATGCAATTAAATATACGAGAAATTTAGAAATAAAAAAGTTATTGACAAAATAAATATTTCTACCCCTCAATTACCATACCCGAGGGCAGGAGATTGTTAAAATGTTGCCAAGTAAAGTCTTCTTAGGGATTGCCCCCTCAGGGCTCCCCAGGTAAAGTTCATATCTCCGACCCAGGTTACCGTGACCTCCGTAAGTATCCGTTGTTTCTTAGTCACCCTTATAAGTAAAACAGTCTCGTGTGCCAAGTGACATCATATTTATTGTTTCATATAAAACCACAAAATATTGTGGACAAGTAGATAGTTTGAAGGGTTTTGAAAAACACAATTATTTGTTTTAGAGTTTAAATATAAAAATCATATTTGCTTTGCATTAGCAATAATTAAAAGACAAAAGTAGCTTATCGCAGTCCACAAATAAATTTATTTTTCATACATTACAAGTTATAACCAATATTTACAGATGTATTAAATTTAAATTTAGAAATATCAATACAAGTTTGAGTTTGTACAGGGTTTTCCAAAAAGATTGGGACAATGCCTAACTGTACATATATTAAAATACCAAACAAACTCTTGCTGACGAAACTTCCACTATCGAAACTCAGTAACCCACCACAAGGCGACACCTCCAGAAGTAAGCACCAGTGCTCCAGCACCATCCACTGTTGCCTCAACTCTTCTGCAAGTCTCGCCTGCTTCCCCTCAACATATCCTGTATCTCGCTGAAACTCTTGCCCTTGGTCTCCGGCACGTAGAATATGCTGAATACGGCAGCGGTTAGGCAAACGCCAGAGAAGAACCAGAAGGTGCCTGCTCGTCCCATACCAAGGTTCATGTCGTTGAAAAACTTGGTCACCATAAAGGAGGTTATCCAGCAGGTGATGGATACAGCAGAGGAGGCGAATTGCTTCACATTGCTCGGGAACAGTTCCGAGCAAAGGGTCCAAGGTATGGAACCGATGCCGAGATTGTATGAGAAGATGTAAAATATTAAGCTGAAGATCGGCATCCAGAAAATTGGGGCGCTGCTGGTGCTGGTGGAGTCTTGGATGTAGAAAAACGCTCCAATCATTACCAGCGCTATAAACATGCCGAAACAAGAGAATATTGTCAATATTTTCCTCCCCGCTCTGTCTATCAAAAGCGGGGCGACAAAGCTGGAGATTAACATTGAGAATCCTACCAGCACCGCCGAAATATCAGCTGATATCCCAGTGCCTGCTGCCTCAAAAATAGGTTGCAAGTAGAAGGTAATAGCGCAAAACCCAGACAATTCCTGCGCTATTATCAAAACCAAGCAAATCAGCAGCGCTCTTCTAAGCTCACTTTTCTTGAAAACATCAGCCAACCTCGCATCCTCTTTCTTCAAATTCAATTGAATCTCCTCCAGCTCCTTTTGCACCCCCTTCTTATCGGCCGACCGCAGCAACATCAACGCCTCTTCTGCCTGCTCCAATTTCTTTGCACTCACCAAATAATACGGCGTCTCCGGCCCCACCAACAGGAATATCACAAAAAACGCTGTCGGTATACACGCCAGTACCACATTGAAGCTCAGGATCGACATAAACGGCCCAATAGCATACGGCAAGAAGTTGCCCAGCGCCCAAAACACGTTCAACGTCTGCGACATCATCCCCCTGTTCGAGTCCTGCGATATCTCGGCGATGTACATCGGCAACACCGCGTACCCACCTCCCATCGCCAGCCCTCCCAAGATCCTGCCGAAGTAGAACAAGTAGATGTGGTTGGCGACCGCCATGGTGGCGTAGGAAACCACATGAGGCACGGCGACGCACAGCAGGCCGACCTTCCTTCCGAACTTCTCGGCGATGTACCCGAACGGCAACGGGCCGATGACGGCTCCGATGGTAAGGAGGGATCCCAACCAGGCGTCCTCGTCTGCGGTTATGGGTTGTCCGAGAGGATTGACGGCGGGGTCGGTGGAGAAGAGCTTGGGGTACGTCGGGGAGGTCCACGACAACGCTATGTCGCCGGAAGTGGCTAACAGGTCAACTGTGATAAAAGAAACATGTAAAAAACATATAAAACCAAATAATACATCTATTGAAATGCTACATATCAGGATATCCAAAAATATTTGCATATCCTGAAAATATATTTGCATATCTTACAAATATACATTATTCACCCATCCCGATGTTTAGAGGGTCAATAAATAAAAAGTTAATGTTTTATTTTATATTAAACAATATCATTATTTAGTACCTATTTATTTGTAGTTTATTTAATTCTTATCTTTTATTATTTGCAGTCAATTATATTGGCCATTTTCATTTAGGTTTTAAGAATTTTTCTTCCATAATTCTATCATTTAATATAAAGCCAAATTTACACCTTTCTCTATTGATATCGTACATTTCAGGATATCCAAAAAAATTTGCATATCCTGCAAATATATTTGCATATCTTACAAATATACAAACTCGCCCATCTTATGTTTAGAGAGTCAGTAAATAAAAAGGTAATGATTTTATATTAATTGATATGTAGTTTCTTAAATTCTTATCTTTCATTATTCGCAGTGAATTATATTGCCATTTTCATTTAGGTTTCAAAAACATTCCTTTCATAATTCTATCATTTAATATAAAACCAAATCTACGTCTTTCTCTATTTATATCAGGATTTCCAAATATATTTGCATATCCTGCAAATATCTTTGCATATCTTACAAATATACATATTTGCCCATCTTATGTTTAGAGAGTCAGAAAATAAAAAGGTAATGGTTCATTTTATATTAATTGGTATGTAGTTTCTTAAATTCTTATCTTTTATTATTCGCAGTCAATTATATTAAAAACACTCCTTTCATAATTGTATTGTTTAATATAAAACCAAACCTACCTCTTTATTTATTGATATCCTACACATCGGGATATCCAAATATATTTACATATCTTTGCATATCTTCCACATATGATTGCATATCTTACAAATATGTATATATTTAAAAATCCTGATTTAAAATTCGGAATTAACGAAAGAGGATCAGAAAACTATCCAAGATCGAACCCACACAATATGCAGCAAAGTAATATATCCAAGCGACTTGATTTTTAAAAGAAATAGGTATTATAAAGTTGAGACTTACCTGCGATCACAACTATGAAGGTGTAGCTGACTATAGTCATTCTTTTTTTTCAAACTAACATTATCTGAATATGCACTCTTATCGTCATGTATATATACAAATTTAATTTGCGCAAATAATACGGCATTAATTGTGTTTGACTATTCGCTGGTGTTAATTTGTTTGTTCAATTATTAAAATTAATTTTATGTAAATAAGAGCATACGGTTAGTTTTTTGTGTTTAATCTTAGTTATTTTGATAACTATTTATCTTTAAAAAATATTTGTACAGTTATTTGTTGGTGGTTTCATCACAATAGTTAGATTAAAGATTATAGAAACTGGAAAAAGGTGGCGGAAAGCTGACAATATCGGGATATATTTTGTTCTACTCTGTATAGACATAAACAACTTGATTTCAGGTAAAAATTGTTTCATAAATTTTGTGGAATGTTACTTAAAAAAATATAAGGCAGTAAGAGGAAAAAATTACAAAGGAATGTGAGTTAATAGAAAATAAAATCATTTAGTGCAAGTTTAGCGAAAAAATTATTTGTGGACCGGTTTCTGGCTCTTCGCCTTCATCAGCACGATACAGATAATGCTCATCCACCTCATGTCCTTCCTCTAGCTCAAAAATGGTAAATCATTATTATCTATCGTTAATTATAGTCAACTAGCCGGACCAGTTTCTAGCTACTGGTCTTCATCAGCACGCTTGTCGCTTATGTTTAACTAATGTAATGTTTCCTATATTGTGGCTCATTTGTGCACGTTTCAGCCTTGTTTCAGGAAGGACAATTGGGCACCTCCGATCGCTTCTGAGACAGTTGGGATTTGACTCAGAGGAACAATTTACCGAAATTAAGTGTTAATGTTTAGGTAAAATATCTTGACCTTCGATGTATTTTTAGAAACATATCAAAATCATTCGGCGTATGTAAAAGAGTTACATCTCCTGATATGATCCGAGTCTACAGTGCCCATGTTTGGCGTATATGACGTATGTCCATATCAAATCTATTTTCGAAACACTTAAGATCTCAATCTGGGCTTCTATTTTAAGAATCAAGGCAACAACTTAACTCGCGACTAATTGTGTATGCAAATGTGCACCTGATTCGATGATGGTTCGCTGGATCAATTTCTCTTTGTTACCAGTATCGCTGTTTGGGAATAAATTTCATTTCCGTCTGCATCTGATAATGCTATTGGAGGATGATTCTATAGATAAACAGTTATGGGCGATTATCGCTTGCGTAACATCTGAAATATTTTTACTATGATTACTAAACAAAAAATAAACAAGGCATAGGCTTAACATAATGAATTAAGGTTTTTTGTAAATATTTTTCTCTCATATTTTCATCTGATGCGAGAAAAAAACTTGCTTTTTTATTGGATTGAAATTATACAAACAGCAATAATGGTCTGGTCTGGGAAAGTTGTTGGTATGTCTCATGCATGCTCTATTAGATTAAGATCGGGTGACTAAGAAGGCCATGAGATAACTAATATTTAATCTACTTCTAGATCTGCCCTGATAGGTCTTGATATTAAAAATTATGTATTTTTTTCATTTCAGAAAAAAAATTATAATTATTTTTTCATTGTTTAACGTAGTAATAAAGTAGTGAAAAAAATACTTTGCAGCTGTTATCACTGCAATTGGAACGAATTAAAATGATACGATAAACGGCGTCAAAAAATTTTAAGTAGCAAATATTTGCACAATTTAATTATTATTATCTTTATTTTTTGTATTTTTCGTCTGTGTAATTATTTAACTGTTATATTTAGCGATAAGAAACGGCTGAAATTCGAAAGTATGTAGCAAAGGAAAATCCCCACGTGTAAACAATGTAAGTACCTGCCATAACAAGATTATGCATAGTTTCAAAACACGTTTATTAGTTTTTTTTTTTGTAAATCGCAACAACTGTCTAAAATATGTTAAAAGGGTGATTCAGCATGGATTGTCCTGATTTGAGCACTTGAAATATCTCGAAAACCACTTGAGATAGCGAAAACATTCCAAATCTATTAACGAGCTTTATTATTATATAGGGTGTTAAGAAAAAGTAGGTTAACCACAGATTCTTTAGACGAAAATAATGCGACTTTTATGGTGTGGTTTTTTATTTTGACGCGTGGTTCTCCGTATACAGGGTGTTGAAGTTCAAATTTTGAAAATTATATTTATTAATAACTCAGTTAAAAGTATAAAAAAGAAAGTTGAAAAGCTGACCTACCTCACATAAAAGTGTCGATATTGAACTTTTGAGAACCCCTGTACGTCTCTAGCGAGTCACTTACGATATGAACATGTCTTCTTATTTAAAAAAAACATGGAAACTCTATCGGTTTAGAAGGAAAATCGATGTATCAGTCTAGTTTAAAAATGGAGAAAACAGATGGCGATCTATGCTATTTATGGCACAGAGACTTTATAGAAACAGTGGCGACAAAAGGTTGGCAGCATTTTGATTGGTAGTTGGATTCACGTGGTATGTAACGCCATTAAGAGGCTAAAAATGCTAAAATTATTTTAGCTGTCATATTATACTAAGTATGTACAGGGTGATCATTTTAAGTGCCTCACTCGATTCTATTGCTTTATTCTTCACTTAGGAAAAAAATTCAAAAACCATACTTGTGTACTTTTTTCCGAGGAATCCGATTCCGAAAAGATAAAAACAATTGAATGTCAAAGAAAAAAGTTATGGCCGAAAAACTGAAAAAGAAAAAATATACACCCTGTATGTTAATGCGGAAATGGATATGTGACATTTCACTGATTGTAAATGCGTATCATATACTTATTTTTCACTTCCGGTTTCACCGGAAATTGCTTTAATTTTTTTATTTTAGGTGATACACCCTGTATATTGAGCTCAGTTTAAAGAACATTTCTTTCTGAATTCAGCAATATATAACATATTATCATTATCTTTCATATTTAATAAGATATTGGGGTTTTAATTTAAAATAACACAAATATATGTTATGAAATAAAGTCATCCATGAAAACAAACAAAAGCATTGAAATTATTTTTTATTTATTTCAAAAACTAAAGAATATAAGTTGTTATGCTATATCTTCTTTTATTTTTGAAATAAATAAATAATTTAAACGCTTTTGTTTGTTTTCATGGATGACTTTATTTCATAACATATATTTGTGTTATTTTAAATTAAAACCCCAATATCTTATTAAATATGAAAGACAATGATGATATGTTATATATTGCTGAATTCAGAAAGAAAAGTTCTTTAAACTGAGCTCAATATACAGGGTGTATCACCTAAAATAAAAAAATTAAAGCAATTTCCGGTTAAACCGGAAGTGCAAAATATGTATGTGATACGCATTTACAATCAGTGAAATGTCACATATCCATTTCCGCATTAATATACCGGGTGTATATTTTTCTTTTTCTGTTTTTCTGCCATAACTTTTTTCTTTGCCATTCAATTGTTTTTATCTTTTCGGAATCGGATTCCTTGGAAAAAAGTACAGAATTAGGGTTTTCGAATTTTTTTCCTAGGTGAAGAATAAAGCAGGAAAATCGAATGAGGCACTTAAAATGATCACCCTGTACACTTGTGCATTTATAACAATTTATTGTGACTTATTAAAACGTATAGAAACTATTTAAAATGAAAATTGAAATAAATTTGCAAAACTAAAAATTTTAGGTTATGTTAGTCCTGATAAATTTAGCCTCATAATGGCGGGTGGGCGTGACTTTAGCTCTATTGTCGTTTCTGTCCCTGTAAAACTACCAGAGCATATGCAACCCACTGTACTATTATGTGTATTATAAATAAAGAACCGCAAATAAATTGACATAATAAGAGCATCGAATTTGCAAGATTTAAAAATAAATTGAATACCTACGTTAAATAGGTACTCTGACATTAGATAACAACTAATTTGTAGAAGGTGGATATAATTATCGACAGATTGATTACCTCTGATCAATATACACTTTCCTCTGCAGTACAGGAACCTAAGATATACGAGGTCAGTCGAAAAGTATACTTGAACAAGTTAATGTAAATCAAAATTAAATTTAATTAAAGATTTAGATTTTTGGGGTATTATGTCCAATTTAATTAAAACACTATTACATTAACTTGCCGACGTTTCGGTATAATTTATTACGATCCTCAGGGCACTGTAAGATATAAATAAATTATCGAGTAAATTATTGTAAATTTTTTTGGCATATAATAAAATGTTATAAAATGAACCCAAAATATAGACATTTTATTATATGCCAAAAAAATTTACAATAATTTACTCGATAATTTATTTATATCTTACAGTGCCCTGAGGATGGTAATAAATTATACCGAAACGTCGGCAAGTTAATGTAATAGTGTTTTAATTAAATTGGACCTAATACCCCAAAAATCTAAATCTTTAAATAAATTGTGGTCTGGAAATTCTAATTATATTAAATTTAATTTTATTATTGCAAAAGTGGCAGGGAATAAAATATTGTTATTAAATCTGTTATTGTTTAGTCAGATAAATTGAAAACGTTGAAATGATTTTTTTTGAACACACATATAGTTTTTGTTTTATAAAAATAATTAATACTCACCCCTCACCCCTGCAAGTTAACACTCTTTGGTTTTTCTTCTGCATATCAAGACCAGAATGTGTTTCAATTACTGTCTGGCTAGGTCAGTAACTGTTAAACCGTGATTAGGTACTATTTAAGTATAATACTTTGACCAGTTAAAAAAGGAGACAACGAAAATTTTCGCTACAAATTAAACGTGAAAATATGAATTGCTCAATAAAAATAAATTTTCTCCGGCCAAAATATAAAACCCTGGATAAAAATAGGTTAGGAAATCTAACGAAAATTTTTTATGGTTAGGTTATGTTTATCACAGAGTATAATTATTAATGTAATAACCGATTTATGTGAAGGCAGCACCACACAATATCACACTCACTAAGCACTAGTTAACTAATAATTCACTTTTAAGTAATATCCATATAACAAATACCAGTGTATTTGATACAGTTAATTTAAACGCCCATGCTGTTGGTATCAATTTAGTTCTTTTAGGTGTTTTGTGACTCACCCTGTATGTATATTAAATTATAAATCGAAAGTTATTACGATAAAAAGAAAGTTGTAAGTTATCCTCCTGGGGTTTATCCGTGTAATTTGTTAATAACAGAACACTTAAATAATAAACAAAAAGCTAGTACCTAGCACTTATATAAAAACTATATGCACTCACCCTTCTTGCTGCAGCTTTTAATCCAGTGTCTGCTTTAACAAATCCGGAAGAATATCTATCCAAACTAAAAACACCACTAAAAAACACGACACACACACGCCTAACGCAGAATAATTAAAATAATTTATTGCACTTAAAAACGGAGGTGGTGCACCGCTGCAGATAAACAATCAGCAGGGAATCAGGTCCAGCCAGACAGGTCAACCGTCTCGTGTGGTGGTGAGGGAGGGGGGAGTAAGGTCACCGACAGATACCGACAGACACCGACCGCACCGTTTCCGCGAATTTTAACAATCGCGACGTTAGCGTCTACGGACGATTGTTGTGTTCCAGCCCAGCAACATTATTCGATGGGTACCAGTCTTCAGTGTCGGTTGAGGTTCGCACAAAGTTAGTTAGTTAATTAATATACGTGAGTGTTGTTTAAATAAAAACCGTAATTAGTGCCGCGAGCAATAGTACTGTCACAAAACACCTAAAATAACTAAATTGATACCAACAGCAGGGGCGTTTAAATTAACTGTTTTGTTTTGTTAGTAACGTAAAATATCAAATACACTATATTTGTTATATGGATATTACTTAAAAGTGAATTATTAGTTAACTAGTGCTTAGTGAATGTGATATTGTGTGCTGCTGCCTTCACATAAATCGGTTATTACATTAATAATTATACTCTGTGATAAACATAACCTAACCATACAAAATTTTCGTTAGATTTCCTAACCTATTTTTATCCAGGGTTTTATATTAAATTTTGCCCGGAGAAAATTCATTTTTATCGAGCAATTCATATTTTCACGTTTAATTTGTAGCGAAAATTTTTGTTGTCTCCTTTTTTAAAAGAGACAACAAAAATTAAACGTGAAAATATGAATTGCTCGATAAAAATGAATTTTCTCCGGGCAAAATTTAATATAAAACCCTGGATAAAAATAGGTTAGGAAATCTAACGAAAATTTTGTATGGTTAGGTTATGTTTATCACAGAGTATAATTATTAATGTAATAACCGATTTATGTGAAGGCAGCAGCACACAATATCACATTCACTAAGCACTATAGTTAACTAATAATTCACTTTTAAGTAATATCCATATAACAAATACCAGTGTATTTGATATTTTACGTTACCAACAAAACAAAACAGTTAATTTAAACGCCCCTGCTGTTGGTATCAATTTAGTTATTTTAGGTGTTTTGTGACAGTACTATTGCTCGCGGCACTAATTACGGTTTTTATTTAAACAACACTCACGTATATTAATTAACTAACTAACTTTGTGCGAACCTCAACCGACACTGAAGACTGGTACCCATCGAATAAAGTTGCTGGAAGCTGGAACACAACAACCGGCCGTAGACGCTAACGTCGCGATTGTTGAAATTCGTGGAAACGGTGCGGTCGGTGTCTGTCGGCAACCTTCCCCCCCCCACCACCACACGAGACGGTTGACCTGTCTCGACCTGATTCGCTGCTGATTGTTTGTCTGCAGCGGTGCACCGGTTAACATCTCCGTTTTTAAGTGCAATAAATTATTTTAATTATTCAGTGCTGTAGATTTTTTAGTGGTGTTTTTAGTTTGTGCGTGTTGTGTACCAAAGAATTTGGATATTCTTCCGGATTTGTTAAGGCAAACACTGGATTAAGACCTACAGCAAGTAGGGTGAGTGAATATAGTTTTTTAATAAAGTGCTACTAGCTTTTTGTTTATTATGTAATTCCGATAAACCCCAGGAGGATAATTTACAACTTTATTTTTATCGTTTATAATTTAATATACATACTTAGAAATGAAACTTCAAACTACCAACGATTGATTAAAACTGATTTATTTTATACGAAAACATAAATATGCTGCGTAGGTACACCAAAAAACTACATAAAATAAACGAGAATCTACATAAAGAAATAAATTCCTTTATTAATTGGTACAGATATTTCATACATATTTGTCAACAGTTTAAAAAGTCATTTAAAACTGAAAACAATTGAATTTTGATAAAAAAATAAGTACCTACTGTGGCGTTGTATAAATCAAAATATATTTTACAAGCAAGTCAATTATTTACACTAATTATTGTTAATTGCGTTTTCTCGTTTTATGCAGATGATCCTAATGTAGGCAGAAACTCGAAAATTATTCGGTTTTTTCGAGGGTTTTCTGAATTAGTCAAGTACCTATGTCTGTGTACCCCGATATCTAAGATCTCTTATCCAATACCTGTTCAAGGATAAGGATGTGTCGCATTGCAACAGTTAGTTTTTTTTGTAGTACTTAGTTGAACGATTATGAAATGTCTGAGAGGTGTGAGTAAGAATTGTTTATGATGACTTGCAACAAATCTTTTTTTATAGGCAGGTAAATTTCTTAGTAATGGCTGTTTAAATGTACAGAGCGGATGTGGAGTTAATAGCATTTTTTTAAATACATTTTTTGAAACGTTACGTTTGTCTGTAAAGTCTCAACGTTATTTTTTGTCTAAATTTATTCTCATTTGTTTCTGCTATTTTTATCAAGATTATAGTCAAAACTATAAAACTTTTTTAGATGGTTAATTCGATTTGCTCGGAAATTGCAATGAAAATTTGACAAGTGTACCTACGTTTTTTGTAATTATTGTTTAGGCAAAGTACAAAAACAAACAGACAAAAAAAATTACTGGAGAAGGCACCTAAAAATTCAAAGGTACCTACATTTAATGAAAAATCAGTTAGTGTACACCGGTGTAGACCCTTGCATATATAAAAATATGTACAAAAACAAGTTATAATATACCTGCGGCTTATTTAAAGAAATCCTCAAGATCATAGCATTTTTCAATTTTATACTGTTGTTTACAATGAATATGGCGAATGCGCCGGGCATGATTTTCGAGGGGGTTACAACTTCAATTTTTTTTGTACACTCGACTACAGATTATACAGGGTGAGTCACCAAGGGCGCCTCGGTCGATATCTCCTTTAATATTTATTATACAGATAAAAGTTTCAAATAAAAATTGTAGGAGATCAAGAGTACCATATTTTAAAATTATTTCTAATCATACATGTTGTTTAATATTAGAGTGGCATATCAAAAGTATGTTTTTTTAAATGGGACACCCTACATATTTTTGCAAATTTTTATTCCTTCTTTCATTACCTTTTCGAATATATCTGGTTTTTGAAATTCCGTTGCGGCGTTGTCGAATTATACAACTTTTTTCAGAAAAATTGTCACTTGCAGACCTCACTAATGAATTCTGCATGAGCGGTATTTTCACAGATTAAGCAAACTTTTTTTGGTAAGTGTTAAGCAATGCCATGTCCTAGCCTCCAGATATTTTAAAGTTGAAATTATTTGTACAGGGTGTTTATTACGATGATACAAAAATGGCTAAGTTTAATCTATCATAACTTCATTTTTTTAAATGGAACACCCCGTCTATTTTTACATATTTGGATAGAGTTTTTGTCGCTTTACAATTTTTATTAACCTATGGTTATACCTAAAATCAACGGTTTCCAGTGAAACTGCATTCTAATAAAAACATCAGGCAATTTCTAGAAATTCGAATATCATAGGAGGCATTGGCACGTGTTTTTTTTGTTTTTGCAAGAACAAACTATGAGCATTATTGTTTCAATTAATGTAAGTTTCATCTCTTATAAATGAAAAGAAAGTTGTCATATTATTCTACATTTAAATACTTGAACTGTGTGAAATTTTCCAAATATCTATAGATGGCATGTATCTCTGACATTTTGTAACAAATTTGAAACGCTTTTAATTTGTAGACTTTATTGTTACGTTAATTTCTACTTAAATTAGTATTTAAAATGAATTTTTCTAAGCAAGAAAGAATTAATATGATTTACTGTATCGGGGAGAGTCATGGTAATTTTTTGTTGGCCTCTAGATTGTATGGTCAAAAATTTCTACGATTTTCTACGAGGTTTAGCACAACAGAAAATGTGTTTTCTTCATTTACGAATGGTTTAATTCACTTCGGCTTCTTAAACATAACTTTTCCGCTTTCATCGAATTTAGTTTTTAATTCAGTAAAAGCGCGACAATTCGGATGTCTTTGGTCTGGATATTTTTGACCATAGAATCTAGAGGCCAACAAACAATTACCATAACATAGATAGGATTCATGGGGTTAAATATAAATAAATAAAAAACTAAAT
Organism: Rhagium mordax; assembly: GCA_963680705.1. Lineage (NCBI taxonomy): Eukaryota > Metazoa > Arthropoda > Insecta > Coleoptera > Cerambycidae > Rhagium > Rhagium mordax. The sequence goes on along the minus strand of OY796661.1, from coordinate 991,726 downwards.
CGTGCACCATTTCATCTTTTGGGGTATATGGCACGATTTAGTTTTTTATTTAATTACCATAACTCTCCCCGATACAGTAAATCATATTAATTCTTTCTTGCTTAGAAAAATTCATTTTAAATACTAATTTAAATAGAAATTAACGTAACAATAAAGTCTACAAATTAAAAGCGTTTCAAATTTGTTACAAACAAATGTCAGTGATAAATGCCATCTAGATATTTGGAAAATTCACACAGTTCAAGTATTTAAATGTAGAATAATAAGACAACTTTCTTTTCATTTATAAGAGATGAAACTTACATTAATTGAAACAATAATGCTCATAGTTCCTTCTTGCAAAAACAGAAAAAAAACACGTGCCAATGCCTCCTATGAAATTCGAATTTCTAGAAATTACCTGATGTTTTTCTTAAAATGCAGTTTCACTGGAAACCGTTGGTTTTAGGTGTAACCATAGGTTAATAAAAATTGTAGAGCGACAAAAACTCTATCCAAATATGTAAATATACGGGGTGTTCCATTTAAAAAAATTAAGTTATGATAGATTAAAGTTAGCCATTTTTGTATCATCGTAATAAACACCCTGTACAAATAATTTCAACTTTAAAATATCTGGAGGCTAGGACATGGCATTGCTTAACACTTAACAAAAAAAGTTTGCTTAATCTGTGAAAATACCGCTCATGCAGAATTCATTAGTGAGGTCTGCAAGTGACAATTTTTCTGAAAAAAGTTGAATAATTCGACAACGCCGCAACGGAATTTCAAAAAACCAGATATACTCGAAAAGGTAATGAAAGAAGGAATAAAAATTTGCAAAAATATATAGGGTGTCCTATTTAAAAAACACACTTTTGTTTGATATGCCACTCTAATATCAAACACCATGTATGATTAGGAATAATTTTAAAATATGGTACTCTTGGTCTCCTACAACTTTTATTTGAAACTTTTTTCTGCATAATAAATATTAAAGGGGATATCGACCGAGGCGCCCTTGGTGACTCACCCTGTATATTTTATGGCTGAATACGTTTGAATACCATTGAGTACATAAGAATACACATGAATATTAAATAAAACAATACATAAATATTAAAGAATGCAATCGAGGGGTGGTCAACTAGCCAAAAAAGTGTAAGTACACCATATTTAATCATTTGGTACTCAAGTGATACTCAAAGTACTCAAATGTTAATCAAATTATTCAAAGTACTCGAACAAGATTAAATCATACTAATGAAAAATACATTTTTCAAATCTATCGTCACAAAAAATCAAAATAAAATCAAACAAAGTTAGGATTGGGTATCGTTCATAGTTCACTCTATCGTAGAGAGAACAGGCCGGTTTCGTCAAACCAGAGCCGAGATCTCGACGAGTATCTTGTCAACATCTTTGTTATTTCTAAAATAGCTTGTCCAAGAGAAGCAGGTCCGATGAGAGAAATATTAATTATTTTTATCAAAATTTACCAAAAAACAGTTAATATTTCCCTCTCCGGATCTTTTTCTTTTGGATATGGAGCTCATCTTAATAGATATATGCCAAAAATTACATTACACCCTCCTAAGTTAAACTATAAAAAGAATAAAATTATTAATTTTTATTTAATAATGTTTCGACAAAAAATGGTACCCCATCGGACGATCGAACCTCTCTCTTGGATATCGCGTTAAGTTGATGAAAAAGTTATTATTACTTCTTTACCTCTCTGTCAATTGCCAACTAAATTATAGTGGAAGATTCTATTACTAGCTCATAAGTTATAATTTGGATAAAATCTTTTGACACTGCAATCTTTTTTCAGATTATGGACGAGAAAGTGCACCTGGAGACGGAGTATAACCACCTATATAATAGACACTAGTGATATTTATTTGGACATATCTAAATCCTTCTACTTCTTCTTGTTGCTGGTGCTTGTTGGTATATAAATATCGTCGACCTAAAATTGAATTCCATTCAGAGGCCGAAGATTTATATCCAACAAGTTCCAGTGGTGAGGAAAGTGGCTAGGATTGGGTATCGTTCATAGTTCACTCTATCGTAGAGAGAACAGGCCGGTTTCGTCAAACCAGAGCCGAGATCTCGACGAGTATCTTGTCCAATATGTTAGTTATTTCTAAAATAGCTGGCATATTACAAGTGTTAAGGCTTGTAACTGTATTCGGGAATTTTCTGGGGGCTTCGGAGCCCAGAAGGCAGTTAGTAGGCTCTGGTTTTCGCGTGCGAGTGATGGTACTATGGAGACGAACCGCTTTAGGGAAAGGAGATAAAGGTATGCATTATTATATTATTCAATTATTATTCTTACTAATTTGTATTTTTCTATATGTAGGTAGGTTCCGAACGAGATAGGACATGGTGAAGACATCTTAAGGTAAATATACATAACCACTGTTTATATCCTATTTATTATTTTGATCACGAGAAGGACCACTATGTGCGTAGATATCTTCTAGCAAAATAAGAAAAACCTGTTTTTACCAATCAGTCAAAACGTCGTGTCGTCCTTCCCAGATCAAAATGATCGAGAGGATAGTTCAATAAAAAAAAACTATTGAGTTTTAATCAAAATCAGTTAATAAAATATTCTTTAATACAAGTAGGACCGGTATTGTTTTTTTTTTTCAAAAAATTATTAGGATTATTACTAAATATCTAACTATTTTCTCTTTTGTTTCAGGGTGAGTGGTGGGGTTTATATTGTGCCCCCTTAGAATGTATCGTAAAAGGGAGAGGGGGTGCAAAAGAAAAACGTTTAAAAATGGTATGTCTTAACCACCTGGCAATTATTTAACTTTGTTACCTATTATTATCAATTTATATAATTATTGATACTGCCTTCTTATCCACAGGAGAGCCCTCGTCAAAAAAGATAATACCAACGTGTGCGTCCTTTAGCACTAGCCTAGAAGGTAAGTCCTGTAGAGCAGTTTTACCGTTAGATGAGTAACTATTTTCTCCTTTGTTTCATGGTGAGCCTTGAAAAGCGACAGTGTTTGAGATGTGAAACAGGAAGAGACAAATGCCAGTTATTCTATGGATTCTTTTAAAACATCAAAACGAAATAATTTATGCTTTGGCACTAGATGGTAGATATGGTTAAATTCTTTGGAACATTATTATTATACTAACGAGATGGAACATGGTCAAGTGGTAAGTTTATCTATCATGATCTAATAATCGGGAATAGCATCACTAAAGCGACTGACTCGGTATGATTTGTTCCTGTAAATTTTTCGGATCACCCTGTACAAAATATATTAACACTCTTAGCAGAAATGTTATTTCCAAAGTAAGTAGGAGTTTTTATTTTTTTGTCTAAAAATTGAAAATAAAAAAGTGTGTCCTATTGTGAACTCAATCCGGGAAAACACTGTACTGTATAATAATAAAAAAAATAAAATAAACTCGAAAATAAAAATCAAATTCTAAAACAAAATCAAAACTTAAAAAATAAATAAATTCTACCTAATTAGGTACTATTCTGGTATAATTATTCAATAATTATAATACATTTATTTTTTATTAAAGTATTTTTTGCCACCATTAAAGCACAAATTACAATTACTGTTTATTGAATTGAAATTATTGATTACTTTACTATATTCATTTACCAAGAGTTGGGAAACATTTATTATTTATTGTGACATTTATTGTACCTACTTTTAATTTAAATTAATGATTTTTTTTTTTAAATAATTTGATTTAAATCAAAAGGTTTAAATCAGGACAAGTAGATTTCCTCAACCGAATTAACACTCTAATAAAAACATCAGCTGCGTACGTTCAGTTTCTATATTATGGCGAATGCGCCAGGATAAGTTTTACCATGGTGTATTGTCTTACATCATGGTTCTTACAAATTAATACAGGGATTTGGCTTGAAAACCCGTTGTTATTAGTGTTTTTGACTAGGTATAAAAACAAACGAATGCGCCATTGTAATACACAATGTTTTTGTTGTTCATTTAAAATGTTTATATTATTTATGAGACGGGATAGGTAGGCAAAAAAAATATTGAACGCGGAAAAGTAGCAGTGACGAATCAATTTTTAACTACAGTCCTGGATAATTGAACTATTTGGATTTTTTTCTCAAATTTTGGAATAAGATATCTTTATATATTGCTGATTTTGGCATTTTGTTGCAAATTTTATTGACAATAAACGGTTTTGTCTGTTGGAATGAGCATTTGCAATAAATATTGTATACAGCGCCTAATGCAAGACCCGTCCAAAAATGAAAAATTTCATTGACACCGAGAATTTACAATAGCGGTTTTAAATTTGGTTTTGTTACAGGGTGATTCACGAGGAAAGGGACAAAATGTTATGGTAGATAGAGTTCACTTAGGTGAATTAGAAATGACTATTGAAAAAAGCCTGAGCCTTTTTTTTATCGATCTACAGGGTGATTTATTAGTTTTGCCCAATATTTCTTAGGGCAATATCTTTTAAACTAATCACTAGAATCAGCTCGTATTGTGGGTATATAGTATACTATTAATTGTCAATTTACATGCATAATCAAAGAGAGAAAATTCCAGGGCCGGCTCAACTAATTTTTATTTTTAGGGCTCCTATGAAAACATTCACCCTGTGTACGTGATTTTTAAATTCTTACGCATAGGAATTGTTAACTATAGCCATATTATGTCAATATTCATTTAGTCTTACAGGTCGTCTAAAAAATATTAAAATTATGGAATATTCAGATTTACGATTTTTTTGCGATATCGCAATTTTTCGCTATATTTGGCAAATTTATTTTTTAACTCTATTCAAAGAACAAGAAAGGGCGAAATAAATATTATAGAAACAATAAATAATCATTTATTCACTTTAAATATTTAACATGGTAACAATACATTTACATTTAAGACAACATAATATTGCACAACATACATCCTAATATATTTCCAAAAACACAACATTAACGCATAATAAAACTTCTAAGACAGTATAACGACTAGATGTAAGAATTTAAAGAACAATTTGAATAAGTAATTCTTATTCAGGCCTTCCACGTGTTTTAAATGTACCTCTTGAAATATGGCAGTTTGAATGTTCCTGTCGAAACGTTTGAATTTAATAACTTTGAACGACCAGGAAATGCAAATTCCTATCACATTTTTTGTACTTACGAATTAATCTGTGTGTTCGTTGACGGTGGCATATTTCGGCATTATTTAAAACAATAATATAATACTTGGTAAATTAAATAAATAGTTGCTCGGCTTGTGCGTTCAGTCTTTGAATATCTCCTGCATCTCGCCATTGTAGTCGCTCTTTTTGTGCAACATATCTTGTATTTCGGAAAAACTTTTACCTTTTGTTTCTGGGACGTACAATATACTGAATATGGCGGTGACTAGACAGGTGGCGCCGAAGAACCAGAACGTCCCCGCCCTGCCCATGCTGGCGTTCATGTCGTTGAAGAATTTGGTTACCAAGAACGAGGTAATCCAACATATGCAAGTGATGGCCGTTCCGGAAACGTGCTTGACGTTATTTGGGAACAGCTCGTGAGTGAGGGTCCAAGGCACCGTGCAGATGCCGAAATTGTAAGAAAATATGTAGAAAATCAAACTGAAAATTGGTATCCAAAATATTGGCGAGGTGTCGACCGTCGTGGAATCCAGTAGATAGAAAAATGTACCCAACAAGGCCAATGCCAAAAACATTCCGAAACATGAGTAAATCGTCAAGAATTTCCTACCTGCCCGCTCCACCAAAAACGGTGCGAAGAAGCTGGAAAGCAGCATGGCGATTCCTACTATGAGCGCGGAAATATCCGACGCGATATTGGTACCAGCCGCTTCAAAAATGGGCTGCAAATAGAAAGTAATAGCGCAAAATCCGGACAGTTCCTGGGCTACTATCAAAACAAAGCAGATAAGGAATGCCTTCCGAAGCCCCGGCGACTTGAATATATCAGAAAGGTGCCCCTCTTCTTCCTTCCTTAGATGAGCCCTGATGGCATCCAGTTCACTTTCCACTCCTTTCTTGTCGAGGGATCTGAGCAACATCAAGGATTTCTCGGCCTTGTCGATTTTGTTCACTCCTACGTAATAATAAGGACTCTCCGGCGCCATTAACGCGAATATTAGGAAAAACGTGGCTGGGATGCACGCCAGTATGATGTTGAACCACATCACCGACGTGTACGGCCCCAGGCCGTACGGCAAGAAGTTCCCGATGGCCCAAAACACGTTCAACGTCTGCGACATCATCCCCCTGTTCGAGTCCCTTGATATCTCGGAGATGTACATCGGGATCACCGTGTAACCGCCACCCATAGCCAGTCCTCCCAGGACCCTGCCGAAGTAGAACATGTAGATGTGTGTGGCGAAGGCCATGATGAGGTAGGAGATTATGTGGGGTATTGCTATGCCTAACAGTCCAATTTTCCTTCCGAATCTCTTGGCGATGAAGCCGAACGGCAGCGGACCGATTATCGCCCCGATCGTGATCAGCGATCCTATCCAGGCGTCTTGGTCTGCGGTGATCGGCTTGTCCAAGGGGTTGACGGACGAATCATTCGAGTACAGTTTCGGGTAGATGGGCGAGGTCCATGACAGCGTTACGTCCCCTGATGTGGCCAGGAGATCCACTGGAAGCAAAACAATTGGCTTATTATTGGTTTGAAGTTGCGGTTTTAGAAATAAGTTTTATGGGGGTCTGGAGCTGTCAAAATCACTGTCAAATTTAAAAATTGAAAACTATGTGTTTTGTAATTTTGAAAGAAGAAGAAGTGTTTTCAATTTTACCATTTTTATAATTGAAATTAAAATAATGTTTTCACTTTGACAGCTGTCAAATTGTTTACCAACTAAATAAAAATGCCGTAACATTTCCACAAATGACTTTAGTACTTAATATGACAATTTTCTATAGGTTTTAGAGGTACTGAGTACGAAATTGATTTCATAAAATTATTATATTGTTGGTAGCTGTCAAAACTGCTGTCAAATTTAAAAGATTCAAGTTTGCCTTTCGTAATTTCGAAGACGTGAATTCTCACAGAAAAAGCGCTATTAAGTGTTTAGAAATTTGCTAGTTCCATAATAGATAATAAAATAAAGTTTTAATTTTTGACAGCTGTCAAAATTTTTCGACTTAATAAATGTGACATTTTATAATTATTTAATCAAATGAACGTACTTAACAAACATTTCTTTGTAAGTTTTTTGGAGGTATTGAATACGAAATATATTTTATTTCATCCCGTCCGGAAAGTACAACATTACAGTATTCATATGCGGCCGGAAAATGAGACATTACGGTATCAGAGCCGGTAAAGTACCGGAAACCACCGGAAACTTATTACGAACCAATCACAAACTGTTATTATTATACCTTTTGACAGTTTGACATATAAAAATCGACCGTAAATTAAAAAATAATGTCATGTCAAATGACATAAGAAAATAACCAAGTGTCAAATTATACAAATATACTAATATTCAAGAAATGACGGGATGAAATAAAATATCATTCGACACACGGCAGTAAGGTGTTGTTCCAGCCTCGTTTAGATATTCTAGACTCGGCTCCTGACGTCGCCTCGTCCATAATATCTACTCGACTGTAACAAGTCACCTTCCGGACTTGTGACGAAAATTACTAATGTTGGTTAGCAGATGCCAAAATTGTTGTCAAATTTAAAAATTTAGAAGTATATCTTTCGTAATTTTGAAAATAATGCTGATTTCCATAGAAGAAGGTAAATACATAAAATGTTTCTAGTTCAGTAATTGATATGTATTAAAATAAAGTTGTAATCTTTGACAGCTGTCAAAATTTCTGTCAATTTAATAAAAATGCCATTTTATTAATATTGCAACAAATTAAAGTACTTAATAAACATTTCTCTATAGGTTTTGGAGGTACTGAATACGAAAGTAATACGAAAAAGCTTTACTCGCATATTTTTTAAATTCAGCAGCAGTTTTGACAGCTGCTAAAAAACATATTATTTTCTTGACATCAATTTTGCATTTAGTATCTGCAAAACCTAAAGAAAATTTGTCTGCTGGGTACTTCAATTTGTTAAAATAATTATTAAAGGACATTTTTATTAGGTTGACAAAAATGTTGACAGCTGTCAAAATTAAAAAACCTATTTTAGTATCAATTATGGAACTGGCAAATTTAAAAAACTCTTCACATCCTTGCTTCAATGGAAATTCACATTGTTTCCAAAGTTAAGGAAGACAAATTTGCATATTTTTAAATTTGATAGTAATTTTGACAGCTACTAATAAACATAATATTTTTTAGAAATTAATTTTGTATTCAATACCTACGAAGCCTATGAAAAAGTGTCTGGTACTTTCATTTGTTCATATAATTATTAGATTTCATTTTCATTGAATTGACAGAAAATTTGACAGCTGCCAAAAGTGAAAACATTTTAATTTTAATAATTATAAAAATAGAAATATTTAAATTTTTTCTCTATAAAAACTCACATTGCTTTCAAAATTATAAAAATCATACTTGTAAAATTTTAAATTTGACATTGATTTTGACAGCTGTCAAGAATAAAAAAAGAAATGAAATTTCTATTTTGGCAGATCTATATTATCTACTTTTAAAATTTAAAGTAAAGATTTAAAACTAAATTTGTGACCTGTAGAGTGATTTTAATTGAGAAAAGGATTATTATTATTTTTTGAAATTAAAGTAACGTTTTGACAGCTGTCAAATTGTTTGCCAACTGAATAAAAATGCCGTTTAATAAATATTTTTCTATAGGTTTTGGAGGTACTAAATATGAATTTGATTTCATAAAATTATTATATTTGTTGGACCTGTCAAAACTGCTGTCAAATTTTAAAAAATTCAAGTTTTGCCTTTCGTAATTTTGAAAATAACGGGAATTCCCATAGATGAAGTACTAGTACTAGTAGATAATAAAATAAAGTTCTCATTTTTGGCAGCTGGCATTTTGGTTTCCATAGAAGAAGGTACAAAAAATGTTTTAAAACTTTCTAGTTCAGTAATTGATATTTAAATAAAGTTATAACCTTTGACAACTGTCGAAATTTCTGTCAATTTAATAAGAAGCCATTTTATTAATATTTCAACAAATTAAGGCACTTAACAAACATTTTTCTATAGGATTTGGAGGTACTGAATACGAAAGTAACAAGAAAAAGATATACTCGCATATTTTTAAATTTAGCAGCAGTTTTGACAGCTGCCAAAAAACATATTATTTTTTTGACATTAATTTTCTTATTTAGTATCTGCAAAACCTAAAGAAAATTGTCTACTCGGTACTTCAATTTGCTGAAATAATTGATAAATTACATTTTTATTAGGTTGACAAAAATTTTGACAGCTGTCAAAATTAAAAAGCGTATTTTAATATCATTATAGAACTAGCAAATTTAAAAAACTCTTCACATCCTTCCTTCATTGTTTCCAAAGTTAAGGGAGACAAATTTGCATATTTTTAAATTTGACAGAAATTTTGACAGCTATCAACAAACGTAACATTTTTTAGAAATTAATTTTATATTCAATACCTACGAAGCCTATGGAAAAATGTCTGGTTTGTACTTTCATTTGTTCATATAATTATTAGATGGCACTTTCTTTAAGTTGACAGAAAATTTGACAGCTGCCAAAAACGAAAACATTTTAATTTTAATTATAAAAATAGAAATATTTAGAATTTTTTTTTCTATAAAAATTCACATTGTTTTCAAAATTACAAAAATCGTACTTGTAAAATTTTAAATTTGACATTGATTTTGACAGCTGTCAAGAATAAAAAAAGGAATGAAATTTCTATTTTAGCAGATCTATTATCTACTTCTAATGTAAAAATTTAAAACTAAATTTGTGGCCTGTAGACTGATTTTAATTAATGGAAAAAAGGATTATTATTATTTATTAAAGAATCAGTTTTGAATCTAAATTACAAAAAATTAATAATTCGAAATAAAAAATCCGGCCCGAGAAATTGATGAAAAATTTAAGGTCTACAGCGATTTTTGACCGGTATTTTTTTTCGCACCCCACTGTGGGTCATCGCAATACATCATTAGCTGACTTTATAATGTATCGGCTATTTCTTTGTAGGCAATGCACGCACGTGGAGATTATTTTCCGGTTATAACTAGTTGACGCTGTTATTTTTGAGATTATTTGAATTTTTTAAACCTAAATATTGTGCCAAGCACCACTGGATCAGATGTTTATCAATTAATTAATAGCGGTCTCGTTTCACAATACTGGATTTTGAGAGGATGGAACGAAAGTTCACGTTCGTTCGTTTGCCATTAAATTTTATTTGTATAGGCGAGCGTCCTCGTCGTTATTATTTACAAGAAAAAATGTAAAAGTCCTCTTGAAAAAGAAACAAAAATGGTCGGTGCGATGAAGAATCATGGTACACCTTTTCCCTTTAGTTTTGAAGATAAATGGTTGGAATTTGGATTTCTAGGCGGCATTTTGTTACTTACTAGCCTCCTTATCTTGGACGTAGTGTTTTCTTTTTTCATCTCGCCTAAACGCCTTATTTTGATACAATTTAATTGATAAATATACAACTGCTTCTCTTAGTATATTCGATATGTATAAATGTTGTGATTAGGGGTCAAGACTAAATAAATATTAACACACCGGGCCGGCCCGGTCTACTGCATCACGATTATTAGATAATTTGTGCTCACTAAACATTTCTAGCTCGGATTCCGTGGTTCTTGAAGCATTTAATATTTTTATTCACGTTTTAATCCTGTCACAATCTGTTATGAATTTCGTAACTCTGACCTCTGCCTTGTAAACATTGAGAGACCACCCACATTTTTATGTATGTATGTGTTCAATTTTTGACGTCAAAATAATGCAAAGCAGTCAGTATTCAGTCCGCCAATTAATATTTCTTAAATCCCATAATCAGAAATAAATCCCCTAGATTTTGGTTGCATTTTTTGACCTTCTAAATTTTTTTCTCTCTTACGTTGGGCGTTTTGGAAAAGATTGCAAATATTTGGTAAGTGAACCTAAAAGATTTTGGCTGTCAAGTGGCAGATTTTTTGAAAAATTCCGCGTTGTTTTTTTTAATTTTTTTTTGTAGTAGTACGAGAAAAACTGTACCCTGCCATTCCCGGCTCTCTGCCTATTTTTCAACACCAGGAGATAAAACGTATCAGTTTCATATTCCAAATTAAAATAAAAATCACCGCATTTTTTCCTCCTATGTCACACAATATCTGATCAAGTGCTCAATAGGAAAATACTTCAAAATATATTCGTGCTTGGCAGAGACACTTATCGGCACTTATGTTTTATTATTAGGCGATGTGTAACGAAATCTCAGCTTTCAAAGATTAAGTTCTCTTTGATATTCAAATGAAATACGTCAAAACGTAGTGTAAAAACAATGGCAAATTTTTGGAATATTATTTTATTTGATATTAGCCTTGAAGAGGGTTACACCTGATAATTTTCTGCCGATCACGTCAATAAACAATAATGGTGGTGGGAAATATTTAGCGCCTTGAAAGGTTTGATTTTGATGAACCCAGCAAGCATTTTTTGTTTTATAAGAGTAACCGTTCTGATCGCTTACAGAGCTTAAGTACAGTAAATAACAAAAACCGATCGGTTACCACTACATCACTCTTATATGACCGGATTATTATTCGGTTTTACTGACATAAATCTTAAAATAAAAACCGCGACGTAAAAGATTTGTAATACTTTATTAATAGATGATTATATGGACCCCCTATAAAACTACTAGTCACTGTTGATTACTTGAAATACACTTTAAGGCGCAATTATTACCAACTTTGTTAAAACAACTACTTTTCATAACTAAATGTTATAAAACATTGAATTACATAACAGAATGAAGAGTAATTGTTTTAACAGGATTCCACAATAATTGCATTCTAGAAGAGTTGAATAATGTAATTCAATTATCGTTTAGACCAATCGGCAAAAAACTAATATGCAAACGTTCAAAATAATCAAAACAAGGTCTAAAAAATCGATAGCACTATCAAAATTATTTGTTGAGGTTCTCAGATGAAGTAAATGAGCTAAAAGAAAATAAGAAAATATAATTTTGTTCCAATTATAAGGTAATAAGTATCTAAGGTGGCTTTGAAAACAATGAAATAATTAGCTTGTCAAACATTTGTTTGTTTACCGGTGTTTTGATTGTGTCGTTAAAAATTGTTTAAAATTCTACTTAATTTTGATTGTATTTATCGCGCATTTTGATAACACACTTGAATAAATCGCTTATTAATAGTAGATACTAATAAATGGTATCACGGTGCCAATATGATTATATTTGAAAAATTGCGTTTTGTCCCAAAAAACATCATATTTTTTTGTAATCAATTTCGTATTTAGTGCCTGCAAAATCTATATAGAAAATTGTCTGCTCGGCACTTCAATTTGCTGAAATAATTATTAAATGACGTTTTTATTAGGTTGGCAGAAATGTTGACAGCTGTCAAATTTAAAAAACGTATTTATGGAACTAGCAAATTTAAAAAACTCTTCACATCCTTCCTTCAATGGAAATTCACATCGTTTCCAAAGTTAAACAAGACAAATTTGCATATTTTTAAATTTGACAGCAATTTTGACAGATACCAATATTTTTTAGAAATTAATTTTGTATTCAATATACCTACGAAGCCTGGTTTGGTTTGTACTTTCATTTGTTCAACTAATTATTAGGTGGCATTTTTATTAAGTTGACAGAAATTTTGACAGCTGCCAAAAGCGAAAACATTTTAATTTTAATTATAAGAATAGAATATTTAGATTTTTTTTCTATGAAAACTCACATTGTTTTCAAAATTACAAAAATCATACTTGCAAAATTATAAATTTGACGCTGATTTTCAAAACTGTCAAGAATAAAACAAAAGAAATGAAATTTCTATTTTGGCAGAAATATAAATAAATTCCTTAATAATTGTTGACATTTCTATGAACTTTATTTGCTCACAAATCACATAGTTTAGTATTTTTGGCGGGATTTCGATTTTTCTAGCTTTACACAGGCCAATTAGAAAAAATCGGAACAGTCATGGCACACTTAGATAAATGAGAACTAAAAATTAAATTAAAATAAATTTTGACGTTTGAAATGTCACTTATGTGGCATCGTTGGAGTCAGAAAATTATGCGGAATTCAAAAATGCAATAATATACAGGGTGTTAAATTTCCCTTTCGGTGAAACCGGAAAAAATTGATATGCCAAAAGTCTCGTTTACTAAGTATATAGGATATTCCAAATTTCGATCCTTTATTTTCAAAACTAAAGGAAAAAGAAATAGTGCAGTTTATGATATTGATCGGAACTGAATCGCAACTTTTATTGCCTAGGCTGTAAAAGTGTTATTTTCCGATTTAAATCCTACTTTTACGTCCTAGAGGGGAAAATAGCATGTTAGCACCTCTCAAACGCCATTTTAATTAAGCTTAGATTTTAATGCGCGTGCAGAAAAGAAACCCACGAGCTAAGAAAAAGTTATTTTGTTAAAGCACAATTTTTCACTTTGAAATAAAATTTATATACGAAAACAAATATCTCGCACGAAATTTGCCCAAGTCGGTACGACCAGCGACGGCTGTAAACGCCAAAAAAATTAGACCCACTTGAGTGGGATTTTACTGCCTAGGCCATAAAAGTAGCAAAAATTATCGAAACTGCCTGCCTTAAACCAACGAAAACATGCAGAGATACGGACTTAATATTTAAAAATTTGTAAGTAAGTAAATGCAACGCCAAGGGCGAAGATACGTTATAAAAAAAAATTAATACATACTTATATAAAAACAAAACTCACCTGCGAATACTGTGAGAAGGGTGTAACTGAACAGGCTCATCACTATAGATTTTTCCTCTCTTCTAAACTAAAACTCTTGCTCGATACGTTTCCCTATCGTACTGTCAATTATATTAATTATCTTCGATGTTGTTAACCGCTGTTTCTATGTATATTAAGATAACATATTTCTGTGCGTGTAATCGATTCTTGTAGTTCACCTAATAAGTGAATAATGACAAACATTTTTCGGTTGAAGATCGCATATTTATACCTAATTATTCCCTTTGATAAATGTGAAAAATTATCTTCATTTTGATAACACCGTGTTGGCCTAATCTTTAACCCACTAGGAAGGTACAGAGTGAGCTGCGCACTATTCCCATCGGAAAAAATGTGGCGAAACAACACAAGTGTTACTTATGGGAAGCGTGTAGCGAGTATCTCCGATGTGTTTATCTTGTTCAATGAACTGGAGGACGTAAGTCGATAAATTCTACAAAATAAAGTCGCATTAAAAAAGACTAACTTCGATTGTTTTAAATTGGACACCCGATACCTATATTTCACGTTGTTTGGCAGAGCATTTTTTAGGAATATACCCTGAAGTGATTATCTTACCAACTCTTGAGTTATTTAATCTCAACAGCTATTCTGTGCGAAAATTGTATCGCTTGTTTTAAATATCGTTATTTTATGTTTTGGTAAAACTACCAAAAATGGGCGCAAAGAACAAAAATACGCATCGTAAACCGTGCGGATAATCAGGTACGCATTTTTTTGTGTTTATACGGTTGCCTAATTCTGCACTCACGTGGCTTACAATCATTTATGGATATAAGACTATCGATTATGTATTCAGAAAGAAGGAAGAAGTTCGTTTATTGTTGTTATTTTTATTTGCTATCATCGTTGTTATCTTTATAGTCCATTTTCCATGGGTTTTAACCTCATAAAATTCGTTAACTAAAATGTATTTGTGGATAGATGTAGTGTTTCATTCATAAAATAGGAAAACATAAAATATAGTTAAGAAAAGTAGTTGTTTGAAACAGATTCGACAATAATTGAAGTTTAAAGTGGTTTCAATGATTTTTAAGTCCATCAAATTTTATATTTGTATGTTCAGATGTATAGAGCATCAAATTGGGTAATTTTTGTTATTATTGTGCTTGTCGAAAACCTAAATAAAATTGTTAATAATACGCATCAAGCAAATAAAGTAGAGTTATTTTATTCATAGTTGCGTCGGTCTCGATTAAAATTAAACTGAGAGCACGCGGCGGTAAAATACGACGGAGACGGAGCGGTATACCCAGCCGTCGGCTCTCGAAATTCGGTATGTTCTTATATAGAAAATGTAAAACTTCTGTAATATTTTTTGAAGCAAATCAAAATAAAGACCAAGGATTTTGCTATTTAATTAATTTTTTATTGGACAGTTAATATTTTTAATTTATATTATTGAAAAGACTCAGTTGAAAATTATATATTTTAAGGAAAATGTCTCCAAAAAAATGCTTCGTAAAATAAATGGCTCTATATATTTATTTATACTTAGTACAGTTACTTGGTGATCTTATTGCGAACTACATAATTCTATACCTATACCTTTTAAATTATAAGATTTTTGGATAATTTGATTCAAAATGTACTAGGGGCGAGTTTACCTTGAATCAAATCGAAGCTTAATAGTAGTTTATTCCACAAGCATATAATGGCCTATATTATTCACAAGGGTGAAACTTTACGGCACGAGACGAAGGCGAGTGTGGTAAATCACCCGAGTGAATAATAGCCATTATATGCGAGTAGAATACCACGACAATTAAATATTTTTGACCAAATCGTTTATTCACTCGGATGATTTACAACACTCGCCTTCGGCTCGTGTCGTAAAGTTTCAAAATACTGTAAAAATACTGACTTTTCAAAGGTTTTAAGCAAATTACTCAAAGAAGATCACATTTTCGAAAAAGTTTGTCGTAACAAAAAAGTTATCTAATGAAATAACAAAAATAATTCATGAAATAAAATTTATTTACGCTCATCGTTGCCGAGATACAGTTGTAGTTAGGGGCATTTGAACGTAGCCCTGAAAAGGCCACGCGCTTCAAAGTGTCACAACTCTGGTTTAAAAAACCTTTTGACATGTACCTTGAATCAAATCGAAGCTTAATAAGTAGTAGTTTATTCCACAAGAATATAATGGCCTATGTTATTCACGAGGGTGAAATTGTACGGGACGAGCCGAAGGCGAGTGTGGTAAATCACCCGAGTGAATAATAGCCTTTATATGCGAGTAGAACACCCTATTTTATCCACGACTATTAAATATTTTGACTAAGTAAATCGTTTTCTCAAGAAATTTATAAATATCCGATACGTTGTCATAGAAACTTTGTTCATTATTTATTGCAGTGAATAATGAAATTATTATTCACTGCAGGGAATAATGGATAACATTGTGCTTAAGGAAATACGTAGGTACATAATGCATATATTATTTAGTAGTCGTGAATAAAATTGTTTTACGACAAATTTTGTTATCTTTTAAATCAAGAATGTTACAGGTAAACAAAAAAGGCTAAATTTTGATTTTTTACAAAAAGTGCCTGTTTCAGTAAATTCCAAATTGAAAAAAAAATTAGAAATTGTGTTTTTTTGTTAGTCATTACTATTATGTATACGCTCAAATTTTTTTTGAGGTTAAATATCTTAGCAGGAAAGAATCTTAGCTGAATATACGATGGCAATAAACTAAAGAATACGCTACTGTTTTTATTTTTTTGATATAGATAATACGTTAGGAGATAGAAGTGTTTGAAGTTAACTCTTAACGTTTTTTTTTTAAATTGACGCATTTAAGACGAATATAGGAAAACTGACAACCTTTGTACTGTTTTGACCTACCTAACCTTGAAGAGGATTAAAAGACCTTCAAAATGCTTTTTTTGAATGATATTTAGCGTTAATTGCAAACAAGATATGACCGAAATAAGAAGCGCGCCTAGTTTTGGCGAATTACGATATTGCTCGTTTGGTGGGCAACCTAACTAGCAATTTATGTTTTGTAGAAGCTGAGAGAATGTGTACAGAACATGTTTTATAAAACAAGATTGTTGATATAAACATTTCCAAAACGTTTACACAACGCTTATAAACGCGAAATGGGCACAGTTTATAAAACAATGTAGTTCTTTAATTTGTTTTATTATGGCTCTCACAAATAATCGTATAAACGTTTACACAATATTAAAAAAATTAGTATGCGATAGTTATAAAATAGTTTTATAGCAAACAGTTATAAAATTCTTTTTATTAATTCCCAAAATAGTTTTAAAATATTAGAAAGATAGTTATAGATTCTATGTGGCATGTGAGATATATGGCGGCGTAACTAACATGTTTAGCGAAATATAAGATAAAAGCTAACTGCCTAAGATTTCGTTTCGTCAACAGCAAAGCGATTTTGGACTGCGAAGGAAATTTTTCTTTGAAATATGTGGAATATATACAATGAAATTTTTGAGCGCCCTAAATATAACGATTATTTATCAATATTTAAAAGATAAAATTTTATAAGTGATTTATGAAAGCAACGATGCTTCGTTTATATAACAATTGTTTAGCAGGTCCGGCCGAATACAATATGCTCCCTGAAATAATATTGCGTTAAGAAAAATCCTTATAAAATTGTTTTTTTCGTGCTTGGCTAAACTCTTAAACAATAATTTTATAGAGGTTCGCAAATTGACTAATAGGTGCCGGTGGTCATTATTACAAATAAATTTCGTTCCGTGAGCTAAAACATCCTATAATAATTGCTGCATAAACGTTTATAAAACAGCGTATAACAAATTCTATAAAATGTTTTATAATTTAACTCTAAGAACATTCTTAGCATTTATTTACATGACAATTTATTTGCGAAAACTAAATAATCACTTTGGTGGTTTTAATAAAACAAAATAGCTTTTGCAGAGCAGTAATGCAACAGTAATAAAATAAAATTGTAGTATTATTTTAAATATCTCTTTTCATTGTTTGGAAAATAAAAACATTATTATATGTATATTTTATTGTTGCTTATTATTATACAGTGTTTCCCCGGAATGTGTTCACAATAGGAAACAAGCAAGTATCTTTTAATAAAAACTTAGCATATCCGATAAGAGTGTTAATATTTTCTGTACAGGGAAAAGTCCATAATCTGGAAAAAACAAGTAGTTTAGTTTAGTTTGGTAATTTTTTGATAACCCCTTCAGATTAATATATTTGTTTATCCACGACTACTATATCAGGAAGGTTTAAGTCTATTTTCCGTGGATTAAAGGCCCTATAATACACTAGTGGATTAGAATTCATAATACCACGCTTGTATTTTTTTGCTCAAAATCAATAGATTCTTAGTCAAAATAAACTTGTCAAATCTGACGTTTTTCAAAATCAGAATAAGGTATGCGCATGATTTTTGAATTAAATGTAATCTTGTAAATTAACTTACTAAATGGCTATCGCAAAAATAAAAAACGGCTAAAATGTAACCCATTATCCAAAAAAAATTAGCAAAAATTGGTTATTCCAAAAATGACTGTGACGTCATGCAAATGGCTGCTGTGGTGTTGTGACGTCAGAAACTCGCATTTCCATTTAATGTTTGTTAAATTAGAGTTTAATGCAGCATTTTACAATGGAAAACAAGGATATTATTGATATTAAGCACCCAAGGTACTGTTAAACACCGCAGTGCCAGTCGTAAATAAAAAAAAACACCAGAAAAAAGATTTATCTCATTACCAATATACGTTCAAGCGCTAAATTAAAGAAAAAACGAAAATTATGGTTACGTACCATGAGAAGGAGTGAATCTGATATATCAGAAAACACTAAAGGGGTTGTATGTGAGGATCATTTCAACGTAAGTGCGATTTTGTACCTTTTTAAAATCATACAATTTTAGGTTATGTATTTTACTTTTTTTTTTCAATTAGAGGAAGATTTAGAAAACTATATGATGTTTAAATTAATGGGTAGTTACATACACTTAAAAGATCATGTATTTTGATTGTCAAACTGGTAGAAAAAGGCGCCTTCCACTTAAAAGTAGTACGGCAACAAAGAGAGCAACATTGGCCAAATTATCTCTCTGGGCTTTTACATAATCTGTTCCACACACTTTTCCGTGAAAAATGTTAATGTTTAACACCGAAATCGCACATTGAATCTACACGTAAACAGTATGACATATTGCACAACGGCGAACATAAAAGATTCTCTAAAGTACTGTCAAAAAAACGAGTTATTGACGTCACGGTAAGATTCGAATTCCATCGTTTGTTCTCGGCCAGTGGTCGTAAACTTAAAAATAATATGAATTTTAATTAACAAATATAACAAATAATAAATATAGGGTACATTGTTGATAAAATTTTATTGTTATTAATTTTTTTATAGCATTAACTATCTTTTATAACCAATTTTGCTTAAAAATCTCGCATATGCGCATACCCTATTTTTCACCTGCTCTCATACGGCTTTCACGCTCCTGATTTGGCCGAGGTCGTGGATAAAATCCTTGTATATGTATTCTTACATATACAAGGATAAAATGTTGAAATACATTCAGGGATTAACAACCTTCAATCCACTTAAAAAAATGTGACTCTCGGCTGCGCCTCGAGTGCACATTTTTTCGTAGATACAGGCTTGTTAATCCCCTCATATAATTAATAACTATTATTTTCTACTACTTTACTTTTTATTAAATCAAAATAATAGTGACATTATTCTTGAGCGATCAATAAATCGAAAATAAAAAAGTTTTTTCCCGGTTATAGACTTTTCCGGTCACCCTGTACAGAAAATATGAACACTTTTAGCTGAAATCTGAAATGCTATTTTCAAAGTAAGCAGGAGTTTTTTAAGAGAGACTTTTTGTCGAAAAATCGAAAATAAAAAAGTTTTTCAGATTGTGAATTCAATCCGAGGAAACACTTTATTTATTTCATTGTTTTATCTTAAAATATGTAAAAAAATTTGATTTAAATAAAAAAAATCCAATTTATTCAATTTTTTCTAAAAAACTAAAAAATCGGCAACCCTGCTAAGTAAATACGCCATAAATATATGTTTTCGATTTAACAAAATAACAACAATATAATTGACTGGCATAAATATTTTACTTGTAAGAAAGACAATCAACCCGTAAACTTTTCTTAAATAAAAATTCTTAGTCGATTTAAATTGAATAGAAATATAAGAAGAAAACTGCTCAATTATTTTCCACTCTACTTAGTCCGCTTTACTCGCCTCCACTCTACCCCACGAGAGTAAAGTAGAGTAGAGTAGAGTAAAAATTGTAGTCTATGCTTCACTCGACTCCACTCTACTCTACTCTAATCTCTCCTACTCTCTTCTCCCTTTAGCTCAATTGTATTTTATTTACCCTCTACCATTTCACTTCACTTCACTCTCTCAACCCTTTTTAACATTCCCATTTGCCACTTTGTATCTGTAAAAGTCAAAATCTACGCATTTTCTGTCACCAAAATAGAAACCTGTTCAATATCGGATGGATATGTAATTTAAACTAAACTCACAAGGTCAGAAATGAAACTATTTCAACTGAAGTGTTTCCGAAACTGGGATAGTTTTAACCAAGGTTTCTAGTTTGATAAGTCGAGTATTAAGCGCAAAACACGAGATAATAAGAAAGCAAACACTATAATCGTTGCTTCACCCCCAATGATGAAACATCAGAAAAAAATTGTTAGGACACTTTTCTAAGGTGCTTTCGTTTCAGAAAATCACTATCGTCTTTTGTTTTTGAGTTAATGCCACTAACTCTGCCTTTTGGATTGTCGTTTGTTTATAAGAGATATTTATAAACAAATTTCAGGTTTATAAAACATTAACATTTATCAATATTGCGTCATTTTCATATGTTTTCAAACAAAATTCAAATTGCCAATCCAATTATAGAGGCTCGATATTTAAATACCTTACAAGCGTCAAGCAAGCCTTGGGAGCCACTTTGATATGTAGATGTAGATATATCTATTTAAGAAACTACGTCAAGAAATGGCCTCCTTGAAAGCGAAGTTTGCTGATATAATCGCTAATGAGAGGCAAAGCAAATATTTTAATTAGAAATATACAGTTTTTATTATTAATAAAGAATACTTAAAGTATTGATCCTGGTGGCGTAGCACGTCCACTTTAACTCAAGATGCTATCGCGTCGAAAGATACGATATCTTTTTGGTAATCAGATGTCACTTGGACATCTGGTCTGCCTATATTTTTTGAGATACAACGTTTTGCGTAAATCCTAAATCTTCAAAAGTCGATCAGAATACTGAAAACAGATCACTCTATTAATATTCATTAGTCCAGTGGCTGCTGTTGGCATTTTGAAAGGGGGCGGCAAACAATACTGCGAGCCCTTGAAATCATTCCACCAAAAACATGATAAGAGAATAGCGATTGTTTTCACGGGTTTGTTGATAAACGAAAATTCCTCGTGATTCCAGGAACTCGAGTGTCTAAAATCAATTAAGAAGAGACGATGGAAACAGCGAGACGAAAAACTCAAACGGTCGAGGTTGTTGACGAAATATTGGTTGCCTTCTTCGCGTCGTCGACAATCCAATCCCCCCACAGTATTTTCCATTGCCACGGCCGGGAATCGAACCCGTGAGAGGCAGGTACGCTACCATCTCGACCATCAATCATATAAACTGATGAATTAATCTATTAATATTGTTCATGTGTTTGTTTTTAATATTAGTGAAAATCGCGACTGTTATCATCGATCGTAAATGCGCAGGGAAAACAAACTGGACACAGCACGGATCCCTGTGGAATACCAGACTTGGTAGCGAGCTATACTCCGAGGTGAACGGTTGGAAGGGAAACTGTAGCGAAAAGAAACCATTTACCAGTTTAGATTCGTATCTAGATAAAGGATGCTTGTTTGTATACTTTATATTTTCAGTAGGCATATAGAGCTGTATACCGTTTTCCAATCAGCTCCGCGCCTATTTGGCTCGTGCTTGCGGGGTTTTTGGGCGGCTGCGGCCCCCCTGCGCCGCAGGAGCAAGGGGGGCACCTAAATTCACGCCACTGATAACATTATGAACTACTTGAGACCTGAGGTAAACGTATAATTGAAAATAAATCATTTTTTATCTCTATTATTGTGTATAATGGTGATCTTTGACGCCATTACGGGTTATCTCATCAGATCCGCTTGGCTATTCTCACTAACTGTGATTTGTGCGTGTCGTTGAGATTAAAACGAAGTTCTGTAATTATAATGTAATGTTTAAGTTGAACAACAATACTTGTCATATGTCACTTATTGTGACTAGTAGTATCTAGAGTAATCTCGCTTCTATTGTATTTAGCCATTTAGCCATATCTTTAGTACCTGTCTTGGTCTCGTGACGAACGACACACCACTTTTTTTTAAGTACCTGTGAGTCTAAAAATGGATGCACTCCAGAGGCAATCGATGTGTTTCGAAAGGGCTTATTTGAAAACAAATCACACGCCACAATCAAAATGGCGGCGACAGTCGCTGTCGATTTTTTGCACGCCGTCTTTTGCAATAATCTCAAATTTTTAAACAATTCTTGTTTTTACATCCGTTCGTTTAAGTAACAATGGGGAACCTGTTGACGCCAACTTGGTATATGTTTCTATACTGTATACTATTTTTGTTTTGTGATTGTAAAAACTTTTTCTTGTAATAGTCTTACTACAAGGCAACCCGATTTTGATAATTTTATCGGTTTTCGACTCATTTGCATGTATAAAACAAAAAACAAAAACAAAATTAACTTCCCGATTACATCCCTTTAAAATTCTAATTTCCCTCCACTAGCTGTAAAAATTACGCTAGAACCTCTCCAGATCCCTTTTTAGATTAAAATATTCCGTATTTTTTTAAAAATTATGTTGACAGTAAAATTTATTTTTAATACAAATTTACAGTAGGTGAGCTCTTATATCGTCGCTTATATCTAATTCTAGTACATAATTTATACAAAGTGAGCCATTGAAAACAAGGGATTTTCGAGTAGTTCCAATTGTTTTTTTTTAAACACTCAGGCACGTCATTTTATTTTTGGGGGATTTTCTAGACGTCTTTTTTATACTCAGTATTAATAATTTAAAAACGTACACTCGAGTATGGGGCGCCGTTTAAGACATTATTAGTATTACAAATATATATAATAATTATTGAAATATATATATTTTTTCATTAAATACACTCAGTTCCATAAAAAGTGACGCACTCGATTTTTCGGGTAATTTTAAAGTTCTGTAGTTCTTAAACCGGTGGACCGATTTGAACATTTTTTTTCTCAGTTTATAGCAAAATTCATTCTCTATGAGCGGGATTGGAAGCAATGGTGAGTTCTTCCATATTTCATGGAAATTAATGGACAATTTTAAACTCAATTTTTTTCACAGGTTATCAAAACACCCTGTGGATTATTCTCGCATTCATGGAAAAATTATTCATTCTGCATTTAATGAACCATTTTTTAATAAACATTTTGTTTCTTTATTCTAAAATTGTCCGAATTACAGCTTTTTTGCTGAAACCTTGCGTATTACCAACTTTCTGAATTTACCGAGTTTTATAAACTGATATGAATTTTAAAAAACATTTTTATTAAACACAAAATTATAAACTTGTTCAGGATTTATTTAAGGCATTTTGTGTAATTTTAGCCTCTAAAACTTCTTTAATGACACTAAATTAATGACACAACAACAAAGTATGGAGGCATACAACAAATTAATTGCTATGGCAACGGCAATTGCTTTTTCAAAAGCAATGTGATCCTACAATGAACTAAATTTCCACCTCTTTATTTTTTGAAAGACAAAGGAATTACCTACCAATAAATAAAAAAAAATTCAAAATTGGTCCACTGGTTTAAAAAAAAAAAGAAAAAAGTTAGGTCAAAAATCAAATGCGTCACTTTTTTTGGAACTGAGTGTATTTAAAAACCTTGACAATTTCTATTGGTTTATATGCTATACAATTCTGCAGTGATTATGACCACTGATCATGTGCATCATTTCTCAATACACGAAAAAGCACGGTTCACGTAAAAACGTTATATCTCGGAAAATACCAGTGATAAAACAGTGAACAAAAAAACAAAATGTTTATTAAAAAATGGTTCATCGAATGCAGAATGAATGATTTTTCCATGAATGCGAGAATAATCCACAGGGTGTTTTGAAAACCTGTGAAAAAACTTAGGTTTAAAATTCTCCATTAATTTCCATGAAATATGGAAGAACTCACCATTGCTTCTAATCCGGCTCATAGAGAATGAATTTTGCTATAAACTGAGAAAAAAAATGTTCAAATCGGTCACCGGTTTAAAAAATAAAGAACTTTAAAATTACCCACCCGAAAAATCGAGTGCGTCACTTTTTATGGAACTGAGTGTATATTTATTTTGTTACAATATTTATAAGTTTTATAAATATATACAGGGTGATTCACGAGGAAAGGGACAAAATGTTATGGTAGATAGAGTTCTCTTAGGTGAATTAGAAATGACTATTGAAAAAAGCCTGAGCCTTTTTTTTATTAATCTACCTAAGAAATAAAAATTACTTAATCTCATGTTGAAATTATTTATTTTTGATTATTTATTTCATATTAATCATGCATGAAATCACAAAATTGTGTATAACAAATATTTTAGTTGGAATAAGTGAGGAAAATGTACTTTTATAAATTTATTTTGTGCAGACCTTCGATTTTGACGAAAATTGATCGTTTATTTAAAATTCGCCCAAAACAACAAAATACATGTTTTCGATCACTTTGGTATGTAGTTTCATAATTCAGTATTAGAATTTAAAAATCACGTACACAGGGTGAATTTTTTCATGAGAACCCTAAAAATAAAAATTAGTTGAGCCGGCCCTGGAATTTTCTGTCTTTGATTATGCATGTAAATTGACAATTAATAGTATATTATATACCCACAATACGAGCTGGTTCTAGTGACACTAGTTTAAAAGATATTACCTTAAGAAGTATTGGGCAATACTCATAAATCACCCTGTAGATCGATAAAAAAAAGACTCGGGCTTTTTTCAATAGTCATTTCTAATTCACCTAAGTGAACTCTATCTACCATAACATTTTGTCCCTTTCCTCGTGAATCACCATGTATAGGTATCAATGAGGCGCCGTTTAAGACATTATTAGTATTATAAATATATATAATAATTATTGAAATACATATATATATTTTTTCATTAAATATATTTATTTTGTTAAAATATTTATAAGTTTTATAAATATATATATCTTTGTAAAAATATATGTATATATATTCGTAAAAATATATATATATTTTTATAGTAATAAAATAAAAAATCCTGGTCCGCATTTAAAATAAAAATAAGTTGATGGTTTCTGAAAGATGAAACGTCGGATTTTAAATTTGACAGCGCCATCTTGTAGATGATAAAAGTGACAACGACGAAGTGATGGTCGTTTTAAAATTTATTTTCAAATAACGTCAGAAAAAAATTAAAAATGTTTTATGAAATTTCGATTTTTTCCGGATAATTCCGAAAGAATTTGGAATTTTCCAAATTGTAACACAGCAAATGGTATAAAATTAAACTTAGTCACATTTTTAAATATTTTTTGCTCCAATTTTATTTCTAACCGTTCATGTCGAAGTGTCAGAGACGTTTGTTATCAACTTTGGTATCCCACAGGGATCCGTATATCTCCCACTCTGTCTTTCCTGCACAGTTTTACAATTAAACTTCTAAACAAAATTCCGGATTAACTGACACTGATTTCAGAAATGCTAGGAAGAAAACAAATCTGAACTCTTTCTAATTGAATCAATAAAGCGTGGATGTGTGGGAGAAAATTTTTGGGGGTTGTAGTTATAGCGTGAAGGGATGAAACGATTTTCAGGTGAGCTTTATGGCGCAATCGAAGGTTTTGCCTTTTAAAAACTCTATTTAAACTACCCGAAATCTGTCTGGTTCGATTTCAATGGCCTACCGTGCATAAAATAAAAACAAATGCAGGCCTAAAACTGTTCCTTGTGGAATTCCACATTTGACTTCCTCTGAACTAACGTAAATTTTGACTAATGGTTTTCAGTTTGATAATTTCTATTGTCAGAAGATATATTTTCGATAGAATCCTTGGTCATTCTTGTCAAAATTTTTTGGTTTCATTAATTTTATTCTGCTTTGGGCACTTTCCAATTGAAAACTCCAAATTTGGAATTTATGAATTCCTCAAAGCAAGGGGAATATTAGATGAACACTGTAGGTATATCAAACTGATTTCTGCGTTTAATTAAACAATAATTGTTTGATTTACGTCACTGGTGTACGATGTAAGTTTATCGTCCTGAAATTTCGGCTATTGTAACCTTGATAACAAAGATATGCACTTGCAATCCGACGTCAATCGTAATCACTAATCAGATTATTTGAAATGGAATAACTCACGAGCTATAATTATCGCTTCGATAATAAATAAATATTTGTAATATTTGGAGGTATGAATTCTTGTTGTAATTAGTGTTTTAATTTTTAATTGATTTTTAATTAAGATAGTTGGTATCCAATCGGTACGTAACGTGTATATTTTTATGCAATTTTATTGAAAGTATAGATATTATATCATTCTGGAACACAGGGGGCTCTTTGCATTGATGTCGAAAACATACGCATATATCATTTGAAGTAGTTTGCACTGGGCACCAACGTCAAACACACGAGTGCAAATTCATACTTTTTGTTTTAATATAAAAGTTGATTTACAAATAAATACTAAGTACTCGAAAATAGCCACTATGCTTGTTACCATCTGGGATTTGTTTTCTAATTTAATTATTATTTTCTTTGGGTACCACCAACCAATCCAAAATGAATCATAGATATGTATATACTATATACAAAAATACGTCGCCATAATCCTTGGTGTATTTAAAATAGTACTACACTTTATGAATAGTTCACTTTCCTTGGATTTCAACCTGAAATAAAACGCCAACTAAGAGAACTTTGTGGATACCTGTCATAAAAATCGCTAAAAGTTTCTATGAAATGAAAAACTATTAAACTTTACGACAGAAAAAATCTAAGCATTTTTTTCATAGCTGCAGCGGTTTTCGGTTAAATAATTAAAGAACATTGTTGGTATTTGTCTCGGTATTTGTTGAAAAAAAAAAAATCAGAAAAAGTATTTTACACAGGAAGCCTTTTGCATTTTAATGTATTTATTATTTAACAGTTACCCTCGATTTATATAATTGAAAAGTGTATCTGAAGTACTATCTTAAGTAAAACATCTCGAAAAAAAAAAGCATTATAAGAATTTTAAATATTTATGCAAGTCATACGAACTGTACCAAAAAAATCATGTTCTTAATCACGCGTTCCGATCTAATTTTTTGATAAAATGTAAATTTATTAATAACAATGATGACATCGAGAGGTATGGTATGTACTTCAAACTTCACTTTTTATTTTACCTTAATTTTTGTATATGTTATATCGTGGTATATAATAATAATAATAATCGTTTTTATTAGGAAACTAGGCAAAGAACATTTGTTTCTTAACCTAAAATTTATAATGTAATGTAGACGATATTGACTATAATTAACAAAAAAAATAAATAATAATAAAATCTCAACTGAACTTCGCCCTTTTGTTATTGTATTCAATAATAAATAAAGGCAATTTATTATTATTATTATTATTATTAGTATTAATAATAGTAGTAAAAATATAATCATAAAAAATAGAAAGTAGAAAAAATTAATAAAATAAGAATAGTAAGCTCTGACCAAGAAACATTTGATATGAAATTAATCGGGAATGCCTTGAAAAAATAACAAATTTATTAAACTGAAATAAATTTGAACCAAGGTAAAGTATCTTTTGTAAGTTATTTATGAACTAATGGTGAAGTGTTTGTTATCGAAATGTAGGTAAAGAAAATCTCTATTAAAATAGCATAATGAGGTATAATGGTTCCATTTAAAAAAAAATTCTCAAATCGAAAAAACCATTTCCGAGATGTTTAATGGCTATAAAAGCAAAGTTAGCTCACTTAAATTATCCTAAAAAAATGTTTGAGGTTATGTTTCTTCCTCGAAGTTGATACCATCGTATGCAGAATAAATCCCTGAATCCAAAAATGTAAAAATATACAGGGTGTTCCATTTAAAAAACAGATGTTACTGTCATTTCCGGTGAAACCGGAGGTGCTAGAATTATTTTATTAACATGCAATATTTCAAATTTACTTGTTATTGCAACTACCAAAATTTCAAAATGATATCTGAAAAAACAAAAAAGTTATATGGGTGAGCCTAATTTCATTTACACCCGGTATATTGATGAAGGAAAGTAAAACAAAATGGCGTAGAAAGTAGAGAAAAACGCACAACTCATGTTTTTTTAAATAGAACACCCTATACATTTTTGTATATTTTGAAAGATCTCTTTTCTCCGATTCCAAAGATATACAGGTTTTTTTTTTATTTTGGCGCTTAGTTTTCCTTATACCTACAAGATGTTAAAGTTTAAATTTTGAAAATTATTTCTATTAATAACTCAGTTATTTTTTAAGATTTTTACTTGAAGTTTTGCACAGACTTTTACATACGCAGATGCACTTTCTGTGCAATTTTGGTAAAAAAAGTCAAAGCGCAAACGGGGTAAAGGGGGGTTGTGGTACCTATTAACCTCCACAACTTTTTCATGCGTACGCCTATGGATATTATGCAAAACAGTACCGCATGGAACATAGGTTGCCATGAAAAAAAAAAATGACAATATTTCTGACAGTTCTGACAGAGTATTTTCTGATGTTCTATTGTTTTATTTGTTATCACCAAAATATATTTCACATCAAAATCTACAACTTTTGTATTTATACATTTTTAAATTTTTTATAAATTAATTCTATAGGTAGGCGTCAAAATTATTAAAATTATGTTTTTCCACATCTGAATAACCCATTTTGACGTGTTTTGGATTTTGCATAAAAATCTGGTGGTAAACTGTCAGAAATATTTTGTCAGTTTATTTCATGGCAAGCTATATTCTACGTGAACTGTTTTACACTGTTTAGAAAAAAAACTCGAGGAAATGCCAACATATTATATAATTTTGGAATCAGCTAAAAAATATGATCTTTCAAAATGTGCAAAAATATACAGGGTGTTCCATTTAAAAAAACATAAATTGTGTCTCTTTGTCCACTTTCCGAGGCTATTTTGTTTTATATCTTCTCGGCAAAATATATTTGACACTAAAATCTACAATTTCTGTCTCTACACTTTTTCATATCGCTAAACATAAACGCTCAGCACTCTTTATTCGAAATTTTTTTTGTAAAATTTTCTCATCTCTCGTATCGTCAGATACATGTTACCGATATATTTTCAATATTTCCTGATATTTTAACCAAAAACTAATGAAATACTATTCCCACAAAAACCTGTTAGCCACATTTTTGCTTGGAAAAAAGCGCAACGTAGTAACATTCTGATATTAATTGGAGCAAAATTCTCAATTTGGCAATAAAAAGCTGCCCTCGAAAGAGCCTCTCATTGACTACGATAACGGTACCTAATCAAGATTACAGAAGAAAAATTAGTAACATTTGGATATGTTTTAAAACATAGGTAACTGAGTAAAATACGTGCGTTGTACAAGATCATTTCAGGCGTAACGAGTTAATACCGGAAATAAGACGTCAATTAATCGAATGTAAAATCTCACACGCGCAAAACATGCAGGTTGCCCTTCATATTATTATTATTAAGAAGCAAAATACTTTGTTTCTATTCTCATAGATAACAAGATAACAGGTTTATGCCTTGTGATAGGCAACCATAAATACTTGCGATTAACTCAGTTGCATAGTTTAACCGTTATTACTTGACAATAAATTACAAATATCGTGAGAGGAGGCTGAAAAAAGGTTTATTTACTTATTAAAATAAAATTTCTAGCCGCCATAAAACCGAGATACCGAAGTCAGTCATATTGAAATTAACCTGGCACCATAGTCAACCGCACCCCTCGGCGGCTCCCAGCATAATGTGCAAATACCCGTCTAATGTGGTTGACAAAAAATAAAAAAATCGACATAATTTATTAACTAATACTTTAATAAATAAATATATTTAACAAGTTAAATCATGTATGAGAATTTTATGAAATTCAGCAGGCACTTTCAGGTGTAGATAAAAACGTATGAATATTGTCCATTTGTCCCTATAAATTTTGATGTACCAGCAATTAACGTTTCATTGTCGGTAAAGGAGGTTTGTTGGAAAATTTTTTTAAACATCTACGTAGTCCCAAGTTGCATGACTTAATTCTTTAGAACCCAATAATTTAATTCTACCCCACTATTATAAGTAAAGACCTGCCAACCGTATATACAATCATATTTCCTCCACTGCTACATATCACTTAATACTGCTCTTGTCAGACCAAATTTTAATATCACCTATCACTTGTGGGTCCTCGTGGTTCATGGATTTCTTAGAGTTGCCGTACTTCAACATATCCTGGATTTCGCTGAAGCTCTTGCCTTTGGTTTCCGGCACGTAAATTACGCTGAAGATGGCAGCGGCCAGGGCGGCCGCTGCGAAGAACCAGAAAGTCCCGGCTCTGCCCATAGCGTCGTTCATGTCGTTGAAGAACCTCGTCACCAAGAAGGTGGTGATCCAGCATGTGCACGACACCACCGACGCAGCTATTTGTTTTACGTTATTCGGGAACAACTCCGAGCAGAGGGTCCAAGGTATGGAGCACATTCCGAAGTTGAAGGAAAATATGTAGAACATCAAGCTGAATATTGGGATCCAGAGTATGGAGTCCATGCTGAGATCGGTGGAGTCCTGAATGTAGAAAAAGATACCGAGCAGCACCAACGCCAAAGCCATTCCCATACAAGAGCTTATCGTCAGTATTCTTCGTCCAAGTCTGTCCACTAAGAACGGGGCGATGAAGCTAGACACCAACATTCCGAATCCGACAATGAGGGCGGAATACTCGGATTCTATCGATGTGCCCGCGGCCTCGAATATCGGCTGAAGGTAGAACGTGATCGCACAGAAACCGGACATTTCTTGGGCTATGATCAACACCAGGCATATAATGAAAGCTTTCCTCAGCTCCGCCTTCTTGAGGATATCAGAAAAACTGCCGTCCTCGTCCTCCTTAAGATGCCCTTTAATATACTCCAGCTCCTTTTGAACTCCTTCACGCTCAAGGGCTCGTAGCTTCATTAACGTTTTCTCTGCTTTCTCGTTCTTGCCAGCCCCCACCAAATAGTATGGCGTCTCCGAGCCCAGCACCAAAAACAGTACAAAGAACGCCGATGGAATCATCGCCAGTATGATGTTAAACCACATAACTGAAATGAAAGGCCCGATGGCGTACGGCAAGAAATTTCCTATGGCCCAAAACACGTTCAACGTCAGCGACATCATTCCCCGGTTGGAGTCCTCTGATACCTCCGCGATGTACATAGGCATTATGGTGTAACCGGCTCCCATGGCGAGCCCTCCGAAAACCCTGGCAAAGTAGAACAAGTAGATGTCCTTTGCAAAAGCCAGGACGAAATACGAAATTATGTGCGGTACAGCTATACACAAAAGGCCTATTCTTCTTCCGAACTTCTCAGCGAGGAAGCTGGCGGGGAACGGACCTACCATCGCGCCGATGGTGAGCAGCGAGCCCAACCACCCATCCTCGTCCTCGGTGATGGGTCTGCCTATCGGGTTGACGGTTGTGTCGTTTGAGGACAGCTTGAGGTATATGGGCGATGTCCATGACAGCGTCACGTCTCCTGCTGTAGCCAAGAGGTTGACTGAAACAAAGGAAAAATTTTAGAGTTTGAAGTCTTGAAGCTTCCCCGCAGGCAGCAAGCATTCTATTCTACACCTGTAATTCTTCCAGAGAGTCTAGAAGATTGTAAAGACTAGAAATGGTGGAGTTACCAAGGAGATTTAGGAAATCTAAATTTGTTACAATAAAGGAATTGAGGGCGCAGCTCGAACCTCTTCTTGTGAAGTATTTGTAAATAAAAAATTTTGCTATAAGACTCTAATCTAGTACTTTAGACATGCTGACTCACAAGCTGGATCCTTAAACTGTTGAGAAGTGAAACAGGATCAAAACCAAATCCTGAGGCATTAGCCCTCAAGACGAATTCAAGCCACTAGCCACTTTTTAAAACACTTTTTTGTTTCACTAATACTTATAAATACGTTTTCTCTGTAAAAAATTTACACTGGTTCACTCGACAGCTACAACAAAATCATGCCTCAGAGCAAGGAACTGGAGCTGGGTTGGTCCAGATAGACTTATAAGACGTAAATTCACTACCAAAAATTAAAACATTGCTACTTGGTAAGTGGAGGAAAGAAAAATTTGGCGACTCACCTATCAGCACTGAGACGAGGGTGTAACTAATCGACTTGATGAACATTTTTTTTTTTCGTAAGAACAGAACCTTTTTCTTTCGTGTATTAGCTGTTTTTGCGGTTCATCTCGCAACACTTCCCTTTTTTATTAACTCCTAGTGTAAATAAGGATTAGATTATATCAATTTTGTGTTTAATATAATTCGTAAGCCTATTTAAAAAGTGAGCTGTAAATGGTAACGTTTTTATAAGGGGGATTAAAAATGTATAATTGAGTTTTGATAATATCAAAAAAAATAATCTTGGACATGACAGCTTAACGAATCATCTTAGTAAAATAGACAGCACACTTAGACAAGACGAATTGATTTAATTGATAAAAATTCGGTTCGCGACGTGCAATCGGTAATTCCAGAAAACGAACGGTTGGAATTAAGTACGTCGTAGGGTGTGATTGTCAGATGTTTTGGTTGGGGATAAGTGTAGTTGAACCCCGAAAGGGTGAAATTGGCGTTTCGATGCTGCACAGTGGGGTGGGAAAAAATACCGTCCAAAAATCGCTTGAAACCTCAGAATGTATTAATTTTTTATATTTGGCTATAATTTTTAATAACTTAGATCTGAAATTGATTTTTTATTAAAAATTATCGTTATTTTCAATGAATCCAAATTAATTTCAAATATTTGCCTACTTTAAAAATAGAAAAATAAATACCTAATAGATTTACCAAATTTTCAACTTTTTTATTTTTGACAGCTGTCAAAATCACTTGTCAAATTTAAAAATTGAAAAATATGCTTTTCGTAATTTTGAAAGCAATGTGACATTTCATAAATTTCCTTATTTTTATAATTGAAATTAAAATAACGTTTTGACTTTTGACAGCTGTCAATTTTCTGTCACCTGGATAAAAATGCCATTTAATAATAATTTCCACAAACGACTTTAATGCTTAAAAATAATTTTTCTGTAGGTTTTGGAGGTACTGAATACGAAATTAATTTCATAAAATTATTATGTTTGTTGGTAGTTGCCAAAATTGCTGTCAAATTTAAAACTATGCAAGTGTGCCTTACATAATTTTATAAACGTTGTGAATTTCCATAAAAGGGAAATCAAGTGTTTTTTTAAATTTGCCATTTCCATAATTGATATTAAAATACAGCTTTTACTTTTGACAGCTGTCAAAATTTCTGGCAACTTAATGAAAATGCCATTTAATAATTATTTCAACGAATTAAAGTACCAAGCAGACATTTTTCTATATCCTTTGGAGGAACTGAATACGAAATTGTTGGAAAAAAATATTATATTTTTTGATAGCTGTCAAAACTGATATCAAATTTTAAAAATGCAAGTGTGCCTTTCGTGATTTCGAAATTAACGTGAATTCTCATAGAAGTGCTTTCAAGTGTTTTAAAATTTGCTAGTTCCATAATAGATAATAAAATAAAGTTTTCACTTTTGACAACTGTCAAAATTTTTCAACTTATCGAAAATGACATTTTATAATTATTTAAGCAAATAGACGTACTTAACAAACATATTTTTATAAGTTTTGGAGGTACTGAATACGAAATTGGTGTCAAAAAATATTATGTTGTTTGACAGATGTCAAAATTGCTGTCAAATTATAAAAATTACTTTTGTAATTTTGAAGATGATGTTGATTTCCATAGAAGTAGATACATAAAATGTTTTAAAACTTTCTAGTTCAGTAATTGATAATATAGAGTTGTAACCTTTGATAGCTGTCAAAATTTCTGGCAACTTAATAAAAATGCCATTTTATTATTATTTCAACAAATTAAAGTACTTGACAAACATTTTTCGATAGCTTTTGGAGGTACTGAATACGATAGTAATACGAAAAATATTACTTGCATATTTTTAATTTAGCAGCAGTTTTGACAGCTACTAAAAAACAATATTTTTTGACATCAATTTCGTATTTAGTACCTGCAAAACTTATTGTCTGCTGGGTACTTTAATTGGTTGAAATAATTATTAATTGGCATTTTTATTAGGTTGACAGAAATTTTGATAGCTGTCAAAAGTAAAAAAAAAATATTTTAATATCAATTATGAAACTAGCAAATTTAAAAAACACAAAAATCCTTTCTTCAATGGAAATTCACATTGTTTCCAAAATTAAGGAAGACAAACTTGCATGTTTTTAAATTTGACAGCAATTTTGACAGTTACCAACAAGTATAATATTTCTTTGAAATTAATTTTGTATTCAATACCTCCGAAACCTATAGAAAAATGTCTGCTTGGTACTTTCATTTGTTCCAATAATTTTCATTAAATTGACTGCCAAAAGCGAAAACATTTAAATTTTAATTATAAAAATTTATTTTTTCTATAAAAGCTCACATTATTTTCAAAATTGAAAAAAATATGTAAAATTTTAAATTTGACGCTGATTTTGACAGCTGTCAAAAATTAAAAAAAAAGAAATGAAGATTCTATTTTGGCAGATCTATTATCCATTTCTAAAGTAAATATTTAAAATTGTTTTGGCCTGTAGACCAATTTTTTTGAAAAAAAGGATATTTTTTAATAAAAAATCAATTTTGGATCTAAATTTAAAATAATTATAACTTAAAAGCAAAAATAATTCTCGAGAGATTGATGAAGAATTTAAAAACGAATATGTACTTAAAAAAAATAATCCTTAAATTTATTTTTGTTAAGGAATCTCCATTTTCGGACACAATAAAATTAAGCAAACAATTAATCTTCGAAATTACCCAAATTTAGATCGAGACCAATAGATATTTATCTTGTTTCCTGTGAATTGTTATTTACTATGATTGATGGGAGTGTCTGCGATGCCACTAGTGAAACAAACGTGTTATGTTAGTGCTAAACCTAGAGGTATGAGTAATGGACCATTGAAAATTGATATTTGGACTATTTGGTCATTCTGAAAGGTCGCAGAAGTGTCCTTAAATTCACGTTTCCTAATTAATTTTCCAATCTGTTTAGTGACAATAAAATTCCTCCCAGTTATATCCTAAATCAATGATTTTTCTTTTCCAACCCTCTTTTTATTTAGGGTGATGTGAAACTGATGACCGTAACTGAGGTGGTAGAGTTGTATTTTTGGGGTAGAACCTTTGGAGGAAATAGAATTCGTCGATAACGATGAAGAATATAATGTATAATTTTAACTATTCGTTTACATTATTTACATGCACAAAATTATTTGGTTGGCCAATTGTATGATCTGTTTCTTAGAAAATGTGCCACTACTTGTCATTGGTTTGTAATCCAAAGCTTTCGTTTCATAATTCGTGATATATCCACATTTATCCCCAGAATAATATTTATATATGATAAAGGTATAAAGATATTATAAAAATGTTTGTTATTGTTGGAGATAAGTAAATAAATATTGTGGGTTTATGTTTCACAAACCGTAATTAATATTAATGCGCGTAGCGACAGGTATACCTAATTAGAATCTACATTTCTCTCTCGCAAAAGATGGAGAGATAAATTTAATGCAAGATATTAGTATTAATCTTTTAGACTTCTAATCAAATTTGGGTGATCTGGAACATTTGGAACTATTTTTAAATATTATTGAATTCGTGTAGCTGTTGTTTTATTATAATTACATTCACCAACCAAATAGAAGGAATGTGGTGACGTAGAAAAATACACCAACCACTTCTTGCCCAGGTGTCTGTCAGGACATTTAAAAAAAGCGTACGAGCCACGAGCAGGATCATGACTGGTAAGCAAAGAACCCTAACCAGTTGAAACAAACAAACCTAACCGACTTGATGGCTTGATTTTAATCTCTTTGAAATCTGCAGTCAATTTTCTTCTTTTTTGCAAATTATAAACTTCAATTTATCTATAGTACTGCATTAGGAAGTGCAACTTTGTGTAAGTACGTGGGATATCTAGTTAATTCAAGATTTAAGCGGACTTAAGCCTCGAGTCTTCTTTTTTCTGGTGCAGATTAAGCTGATTTAATTATAAGTGGTGGCAATGAGAGTCGGCGTTCTGATTGGTCAGTTTCAATTTTTGTAGGAATACGGTCTCCTGTCACATCAAGTATTGACGTTATCCTTGACGTTATCTTTGCTGTATCTTAAGGTTAAGATTTATGGCTGATTGCGTTTTTGCCAAATTATCTATTTTATATAAAAAAAAATTATTTTGTTTGTTAAATCTTTAAAATCCTTTAATCTTGTTTCGATGTATCGTAGTTTTGTTTTGGATGCTATGCATTCGGTTAATTGATTCAATAATTGTCTTCTAAAGTGGTTCCAATAATTGCATTGCAAGTGTTGCATTCCAGCCTCAGATAGTATAGTAATAAAAATGTGGGTAACAAAAATAATGAAATATTTCGAGGTCTTGCAAACCCAACTTTGACGCCCTGTATCACCCAAACTGTCTATTGTAGGATCATGAATTCCAGTCCATTTTCCTCGGTATATAGTCTACTTTAGTTGATCCTACATACATTATTGTCGCCCGATGCAACAAAAAGATATTGGAGGGAGAGACATGAAGGAAATCGTATCCTACTTGAAAATGTCAAAACAGTAAAGTTTCAGTTTCTCAAATTTTTTATTACATTTTTTTTTATTGTACCTACATAAGGTAATAAAAAGAATACTCCCTCAGAACTCCTAGGAGAGAAATTATTACCCTGTCAGCTTTCCCCCGATTATCTTATTTATTATTAACACTATTTACCGCAGGGCAATTACCAATTATTATTTATTATGTTTTGTTTCTGACTGATTAGATCAATAGTTCCAGAAAAGGAAAATCATTAGAGATTAGTTCGGTATGACTGTTACTATCTAGATCAATTCGTGAATGAAAACAATAAACAATCCTTTTCAAACTATATACATATGTAGTGTAGGTACAGGGTGATCATTTTAAGTGCATCACTCGATTTTCCTGCTTTATTCTTCACCTAGGAAAAAAATTCAAAAACCCTACTTGTGTACTTTTTTCCGAGGAATCCGATTCCGAAAAGAAAACAATTGAATGTCAAAGAAAAAAGTTATGGCCGAAATACTGAAAAATAAAAATATACACCCTGTATATTAATGCGGAAATGGATATATGATATTTCACTGATTGTAAATGTGTATCAGATACATATTTTTCACTTCCGGTTTGACCGGAAATTGCTTTAATTATTTTATTTTAGGTGATACACCCTGTGTATTGAGCTCAGTTTAAAGAACTTTTCTTTCTGAATTCAGCAATATATAACATATCATCATTATCTTTCATATTTAATAAGATATTGGGGTTTTAATTTAAAATAACACAAATATATGTTATGAAATAAAATCATCCATGAAAACAAACAAAAGCATTTAAATTAGTTTTTATTTATTTCAAAAACTAAAGAATATAAGTTATTATGCTATATCTTCTTTTGTTTTTGAAATAAATAAATAATTTAGATGCTTTTGTTTGTTTTCATGGATGACTTTATTTATTTTCATAACATATATTTGTGTTATTTTAAATTAAAACCCCAATATCTTATTAAATATGAAAGACAATGATGATATGTTATATATTGCTGAATTCAGAAAGAAAAGTTCTTTAAACTGAGCTCAATATACAGGGTGTATCACCTAAAATAAAATAATTAAAGCAATTTCCGGTCAAACCGGAAGTGAAAAATATGTATCTGATACACATTTACAATCAGTGAAATGTCACATATTCATTTCCGCATTAATATACAGGGTGCATATATTTCTTTTTCAGTTTTTCGGCCATAACTTTTTTGTTTGACATTCAATTGTTTTTATCTTTTCGGAATCGGATTCCTCGAAAAAAGGTACACAAGTATGGTTTTTGAATTTTTTCCTAGGTGAAGAATAAAGCAGGAGGCACTTAAAATGATCACCCTGTACATAGATCGCTAAATGGAGGAGTTGGTGAAATATTTATTGCTTTATTATTATTATTTATTACTCGTGGCGTGATAGTATTTCCTTACTTTTTATTGTATGGACTGTGGAGCCGCTGAATATATTAGATTGGAAAGGAACAACTATTATGGGACATAAAGCACTTTTTGTGCTTTGGTTGAATTGTCCTTCCGGAAAAAAGTTTTTGTAAAAACGAGGAATATAAAATAATACATAATAAATAATATAAATTAAAAAAAGGTTGTGTCGCCATGAGGCGCTAGATCCAGAAAATTAATCATATATTTGTTCAATCCAATGTATCGACTTAAAAAAATAAACAACAGAGCCATTTTTGAGAAAGATTTTTGTATTGTAAGATATGTATAAGTAAATATCATTATCATTACGGTGTGTGCGTATCTAAAGTGGTTAGACGTACGAGTATAAGACTTCATCGAGAACCTTGGCTTAAGTCGCACGCTTCATCCATTGTATCATTTACAAAAAATAATCTTAAAGCTATTAGCTATGTACAGGAGTAATCCTTTGATTGATATTTATGAGCTTATTTATGTGCAATATCTCGCCCCCATAAATTAATGTCATTTTGACAGATTTTGTCGATACGAAGGGAAAACATAGTATTTTGAGATTTTGCAAAAAGTCGGATGGCCAATAGATACAAACTAGGTACGCATATTAATTGTACAGGGTGTTCAGTTAGTGTTCCCTCGGAAGATTGTAATTTTATAAAAAAATATTCTCAGCAAAACTATTATTAGTAAAAAAAAAATAAACTGAGAAACTCTTTTGAGGTTAGGATGCACTTTTAATGTAACTATACCCCAACAGTTTGATAGGCTATTCATTTACGAGTATTTTAGTTTTTTTTTAATTTTTCAAAGACCAATAGAGCCGGAGATATTTAAAAAATGGTGTAGCGGTGCACTCGAAATGCAACAAAAATGCACTTTTATGCGCTTTTCTCGCGAAGCCCCAGCCCGATTCTGCTAATTTTTTCGGTTTTCGACTCATTTGCATGTATAAAACATAAAACAAAACAAAAATTCAACTTTCCGATTACATCGCTTTTAAAATTCTAATTTTACTCCACTAATTGAAAGTTTTGTTAAGAAAATTTGTTTATAAAGTTCCGAGGGAACACTAACTGGACAACATGTATACAGGGTGAGTCACCAAGGGCGCCCCGGTCGATATCTCCTTTAATTTTTATTATACAGAAAAAAGTTTCAAATAAAAGTTGTAGGAGACCAAGAGTACCATATTTTAAAATTATTTTTAATCATACATGGTGTTCGATATTAGAGTGGCATATCAAAAGTATGTTTTTTTAAATGGGACACCCTATATATTTTTGCAAATTTTTATTCCTTCTTTCATTACCCTTTCGAATATATCTGGTTTTTGAAATTCCGTTGCGGCGTTGTCGAATTATTCAACTTTTTTCAAAAAAATTGTCACTTGCGGACCTCACTAATGAATTCTGCATGAGCGGTATTTTCATAGATTAAGCAAACTTTTTTTGTTAAGTGTTAAGCAATGCCATGTCCTAGCCTCCAGATATTTTAGAGTTGAAAATATTTGTACAGGGTGTTTATTACGATGATACAAAAATGGCTAACTTTAATCTATCATAACTTCATTTTTTTAAATGGAACACACCGTATATTATTACATATTTGGATAGAGTTTTTGTCGCTCTACAATTTTTATTAACCTATGGTTATACCTAAAACCAACGGTTTCCAGTGAAACTGCATTTTAATAAAAACATCAGATAATTTCTAGAAATTCGAATATCATAGGAGGCATTGGCGCGGGTTTTTTTTGTCCCTTTCCTGGTGAATCACCCTGTATTAATAACATTTAGTCAA
The DNA here is from genome assembly GCA_963680705.1 of Rhagium mordax. Lineage (NCBI taxonomy): Eukaryota > Metazoa > Arthropoda > Insecta > Coleoptera > Cerambycidae > Rhagium > Rhagium mordax. The sequence continues at coordinate 951,604 of OY796661.1, read as the reverse complement.
ATGTCACAAGATATTTTGACTCCATTCCATACTATTACTATTTCACACTTTTTTGTCCTTATGATTAAAGTTTGAAGCCGACTTAAAAAGATTTATTGATTAATATTTTTATAGGAGGGATTACACCTTTATCCATATTGATAGCGATTTTACTTTCACAAGTTCACCGACTTGAACTGACAGTCGAACGAAGTTACTAACGCCCCAAAACTTATATAAGTATTGCAGATGCATTGAAAATCAGCTCCAAATATAAAGCTTAAATAAAACCATAGTAAGATAAATCCTCCTGGAGTATATTTATTCGGCATTGTAATACATTGAACAGATCTTTGCAGGTGCTACAAAAAATAATCTTAAACCTAAAACCAGCTCGTCACGTTACAACTTTAACTATTTTTTTATCATTTGCCGCACCAGAGCCTCCAATACTCACGGGCTTCTGTGAAGAACCATACCTTAACATGTCTTGAATTTCGCTGAAGCTCTTCTTTTTGGTCTCCGGCACGAACATGATGCTAAATATCGCAGCGGCCAGACACGACGCGCTGAAAAACCAAAAACTACCCGCCACTCCCATGCCGTTGTTCATGTCGTTGAAGAACCTCGTCAACACGAACGAGATAACCCACAACGTGCTGGATACTGCCGACGCGGCAATTTGCTTAACGTTGTTCGGGAAGAGCTCCGAGCAGAGCGTGAAGGGTATGGCACCCAAGCCAAAGTTGAGGAAGAATATGAACAACACCAAGCTGACTATTGGTATCCAGAAGATGAGCTCGGTGCTGAGTCCAGTGGAGTCTTTTATGTAGAAAAAAGCACCTATCAACAGTAGTGAAAAGGCTGTTCCGAAACACGAACTTATTGTTAACACCCTTCTCCCTAGCCGGTCTATCAAAAATGGAGCGACGAAACTAGACAGCAAATATGCGAATCCAAAGCCCAGTGAAGACATTTCAGGGGATATCGACGTACCAGAAGCCTCAAATATCGGTTGCAGGTAAAACGTAATAGCACAAATACCGGACATCCCTTGCGCCGTGATCAAAACCATGCATATGATAAACGCTAACCGGAGCTCTTTCTTTCTGAGAATATCCGAGAAGTGACCACCTTCGTCATCCCTCAGATGAGCCTGAATACTCTCCAATTCCTCGAGCACCTCTTTACTTTCACCAGACCTCAACTTCATCAGCGATTTCTTGGCCTCGTCTAGTTTATTCACCCCAACCAAATAGTAAGGCGTCTCAATGCCGATTGTGCAAAATATCACCAGGAACACAAGAGGGATGCAAGCCAAAATAATATTAAACCACATAATCGATATAAACGGACCCACCGCGAACGGTATAAAGTCGCCTAGCGCCCAAAACACATTCAACATCATCGACATCATCCCTCTGTTGGACGTTTCCGATATTTCCGCGATATACATAGGCAGCACAGCGTACCCTCCTCCCATGGCAAGCCCAGCGAAAACTCTACCGAAGTAGAACAGATAAATATTCCTCGCGAAAGCCATCACGCTGTAAGAGACTATGTACGGGACGGCTATGCACAAGATGCTTATCTTCCTGCCGAATTTTCCTGCGATGAAGCAAAACGGAAGCGGGCCAACCATGGCGCCAATGGTGACCAAGGAGCCCAGCCATCCGTCCTCGTCGTCCGTTAAGGGTCTTCCCAGGGGGTTGACGGAGGAGTCGTTGGAATATAGCTTGGGGTAGATCGGCGATGTCCATGACAAGGCTACGTCGCCGGCGGTGGCCAGCAAGTTCACTGCAAAAGAAATTAAAGTAAGTTTAGTTACAGTAGTCCTTATGGTGTCCTATTAGGTTTGATAGAAATCAGTAAGGAAATAAAAAAATTTACAGTTTTATTTTGGTAATAAAAAATGATTCTGGAGATTTGCACCTTTTGAAGTGAAGTGGCGATTGGTTAAATTTAGGTTAGCCTTATTGGAGCAAAGGAGCCCAGCCAGGACTGTGTGAAGACACCTGCAGGTGGATTGGGCACGTATTGGTGTCCACAATAATGATGATGAAGAACTTTAGGAGCATCAGTTGCAGATGGATATCCTCATGGTGAGAATCTTGTGGAACCTTGACTTCTGAGGAAATTTACAGACGAAGATTTAGAAGTTCAAAAGTATACCTATGATGTGGTCGTCAGAGTTGGAAAGACCTGACGAAAAATAGCTGAAGGTGAGTACATCTAAAACCACCGTCGTTCCATTTACAAAAAGAGAATTGAGACTTCTGGTATTCCTAGAATACAGCTACACATGGCAGGGATGCATGAAAGAAGAATGAATATTACTCTTGGTCAACACTCCACTGTATTCCAGATAGAAATCTTTGGACCAAGACTAATTGGAGAAGTAGCTTGCAAAAAAAATTAGGATTGAAAGCCAAGTGCCTTTTCACTCCCAACAGCTACTGTTGGTGTATAAAGCAGTTGAACATCTAAACTGGGTTGCTCGCACATTGGGGATCTACATTTGGGAAGACATTGAAAACTTTGGATTGAATCCCAAATCGAAGGTAACAGAGCTGACTTAAATTTGACAGTAAGCAGCATTCTAGAGGCTATATCTCCCCAACTAAACAAGATATCCAACTGCGGCTTGCGCCATTCGATTCGTCATGTTTTCCTCTATCTCCATGAATTTTTTTAGAATTTTGGAAGTCAAATATTTCTCGTTGCGAATTTTAATGTGCAACGATGTACCAGAATTTAAAATCCATAAGAAACGATCTGTAGATCTTCCTGCCAATAAATGATGCTGATCTACATTAAAAATTTGGCAATTGGTCAATTATTTTGAAAAGCAGTTTAGCCTTAATTTGCGAGATAAATGTAGAAGAAATTAGTTTCTTAAATCGGGTTTAGGCCTAGTCTGATTTTACATATTAATCTTTATCTCTTCGTATAAAAAACTTATTTTTATTACTATTAATACCTTAATAGTGAACTTTTATTACTGTAGCTTTTTATTATTTTGCGATAGTAATAATCACGAATTAAAATTGGTTCGACGAAATGCGCAATTAGTTTTTTGCAATATCAATCATAAACGAAAAAAAAAAAAAGAATAGAGACCAAATTTCCTAGAATATTGTCGTTTAAGGAGATTATTTAAAAAGCAAGTAATGGGCAAAATTGAGAGTACCTACTGAAGCTTTTCTGTTCAAATTTTAAATTGGTTTTAGAGGAATAAAGTACGTAGTAGGAAAAAATAGCATTGGGAGGTACCAGAATCAAAATTACAGACCAAGTTACCAGAAAAAAATCCTATTAAAGTTATCTAGCGATTTCTAATTATTGGTTGGAAATCTAACCTAATTTTTAATAATCTGCAGTATTGGAACTTTATATATCTATTGTCTGGGAGAGATTTGAAATATAATGGATCCAAGCTAAAACTCCAGCAATTAAAATTTATATTAAATTTAAAGACACTAAAAATTTAAGGTTATGATAGTCCCTAAAATAAGGTTAGGTCAACTGTCAACCACTCCAACGCGCATGCGCAAAATTTCAATAAACCTAATGAATATATATGAAGGGGAACAACACCTTAAGAATTCTTTTAAAGCTAGATTATGGCGAAAATATCTGTTTAACTCACCCGTTAACACTGATATTAGGGTAAAACTAAATATTGCCATTAGAAAAAGAGAAGGTCTAGGTTCGGGTACTCGTTTGCTTTAACTACGATTAAGGACTAAAATGAAACAATTTTTATTTTATATTTAAGCTCTTGAGCCCGCCTAAATAGTGAGTTTTAATGATTTTATATTTTTATGCCGGAGGATTAAACATTTACAACGGGTAATTTGATATTATTGGTGAATGTGCGGTTGCACGTTGAAATCAGCGAGCAAATTGCCACCTAATCAGAGCAAAGCAAATGTTTTATTGGAATTGTACTTACAAGAGAAATGCCAATTGCTGCCCTCGCTGCGGATGCATTATTATTATTTTTATACAATAAACGAAGAATATCACACTCTTCCTCATCGTATAAGGCATTTTTTTGACAAAAAAGGCAAATTATATATTTTTAGAATCTTTAAACACGTGGATCCATTTACAGGATGTTTCATCTAAAAATATGCAGAAATATTACATTTCCGATGTTCAGTTGTTTTTTCTGAAAACCAATTCTAAAAATCTCAAAATATAGAGTAAAACATAAATTTTTTGTCTTTACAATTTTTTAATAACTAGAAGATGAACTCGTACGATGAAATATCTAAAGTAATTTTTATTAGCTGATGTATCAGTTTGTTGGAGCAGTGTATAACAAATTAATGGATCGCGAGATTTTATACTATCAATAAATGGACAAATGGAGCTTCTGAAACACGACGAAATATTATCAGAATTGTAAAAATTGATATCTAATAAAAAACTTGAAAAACAAATCTTTTATAGACTCATAAATAACTGTGGCGTAATATGGTAAAAATAATATTTCTACTAAGGAGGGTACGTTGCACATACGTCCTCGTTTTTATTACTATGAGTTTAGTTTTATTTCTTTACGATAGTTTTAATACTCTTATTCCGTAATAGGTAATATATTAATTGTTAATATAAAATTCGGTTGTTCCCTAATTGATTTTTAGTCAGTCGTGAACGTTAAAATCGAGCAATTTTTTCTAATAGTTTACGTATGATGTAAAATGGCCGAATTATGAGTTATTTTTTAAAATTGGCGGTTCAAATGTAATTCCGGCGCCACTGGGCAAACTTTCGGTGCACTTACGTCTGACCGGTACACAGTGTTGCCATTTTAATTAAAGCTTAGCCGATATAAAACCAATGCGACGTATTTAATAAAATAAAAGGCATTTCAGCTTCACTTAAAGTGGATTTATGCAGTCTACTTTTTTATTTTCACTTACATTTAGGCGTTCACGTTTCATTAACAATCCAGAGATATCCAATCAAGAGCGAGAGATAATGGTAATGAAAATGAAAAATTAATTTGATTGCATAAACAGGTTACGCAGTTTTAACTTTCATAATAAAAATTGTAACGCAGAAACAAATGAAAAAGTTACTAATTATTATAAAACAAAATGAAAAAGGTTTTAAAAACAGAATTCGATTATAGGACTTTTACCACCCATCACTTGTGAGCTGGTTGCTTTTCGGAGTCACTGAACTTTACTGCTACTTTACTGCCGACTTTGTTTTCAAATGCACCGGGTGTGCGTCAACAAAAATTAGCGCGAAAGAAGAAGATGGTGATTCGGACATCGCCGTACAAGAACCAATTTTTATTATTCAACTTCTCTTGGAAGACAAAAGCCGTGCGTGGATTTGCGATAGGTACTTATTTTGATTGTGCATGTTATTAATAGTTTCAGTTTTTAGTGAAATTTGAAGTGTAAGCATTGTGTTGTGTGTAGTAATAATAAAAATTGAGTGAGCTCAATCATTTTCGATAATTATTTGGCACTTACATTATAAATGGATCTAAAATTCAGAAGTAAACAATTTTCTACCGTATCAACCGAATTAAACTTATCTCTTAATACGTATAGATAAGTTATATTTATTGCTCACGCTATAAATATAAAAAACTTGCGTACCTAGTTATCTTACCTTCCGATTGTTGTACACTTAATCTCCCTGGTATATCAGGTTAGTTTCGAGTTAGCAGTGGATAAATAAGTAGCGTCATCTAACGGTCAATCGTTGAAGTAACAGCGTAACGGCCAATATAAGTGAGGTTATGTTTAAAATTGAATTTTATAACCTCACTTTTTGGAAATATGGCTTCATTTAGTTTCATAAGAATCACAATGTGAAAATTTTGTTATGTTTCGATCCTTTAGCTCGTTCTAGTTCTGCTAAATGTAAGGCTAATCGTTTATCATCCATTGATAATATATCTATGGATTACTGGATTATTTATATCTCTATATTAAAATACTTTTTTTGTATATTTCGTAAGAAAATTCGTACTCTTTATCTTCGAATGAAAAATTAATCCCATTAATTTTATAGAATACTTAGGCAAAGTGTACAAGATATAACTCGTGTCCTTTTATGAGGCGCTGTTTAAGACATTATTAGTATTACAAATATATATAATAATTATTGAAATATATATATTTTTTCATTAAATATATTTATTTTGTTAAAATATTTATAAGTTTTATAAATATATATGTCTTTGTAGAAATATATATATATTTTTACGAATATATAAATATATTTTCACAAATATATATGCTGATTAAATTTACGTAAAATGCCCGTATTAAATTTGGCAATGTGGCGTCAAATGTCAATGTACCTACGTATGCTGTAAACATTATAACCTTATTTATTATTTATCGTTCATTTGAAGTTTGGAATGTGTGTGCGTATTTTTTAAATTTTCACATATTGTTCATGAAAGCAGTTGCTTGCAGTTATGTCCGTTTCAATAGAAGGATTCTTTGGTGAGCTTCTTAACACGGGCATTTTACCTAAATTTAATCAGCATGGCGCCACCTAGCGTACGACGATAAAAGCTCATTTCTATATAAATATATGTTAGCAGAAATAATATATATTTGTGAAAATATATTTATATATTAGTAAAAATATATATATATGTTTACAAAGATGTATATATTTATAAAACATAAATATTTTAACAAAATAAATATATTTAATGAGAAAATATGTATATTTCCATAATTATTATATATATTTGTAATACTAATAATGTCTTAAATGGCGCCTCATATCCTTGTCAAAAAATTTTACCTGCTGATGATAAATCTGCGATGACACGTCTTAATTCGCAATTACTTACGCTCATTATTAAATCAGTTATTCAAATGTGGAAATATCTATGTCACCTGCGAACATCTAGTGCCTTTGCTCTCTTCTCTTATTAGCCTGCGAAATTTTAAACGAAGAAGATAATGAAGGGCGTGACCAGGTTAAGGATAAGGTAAATAAGAAAGCTACAAAAAAATTAAAATCAGTTTTCTTCTTCTTTATTTATAAACTCATTTAATTAAATAATAATTCCTTATAATTAAAATAGATCCTTCATTGCTAGCTTACTGCATTCAATGAATTTGTTGTATTAATTGATAATCACCTGCCTACCTTCAACAGCAGCATGCTGATAGAGGAAAGAAGATTTTTACCAAATATTCCAGTTTTAATACTCTTCGGCTTATTTGAATCTAGAAATATTCGAACAATTGTTCTTAAATTCAAGCCTCAGGATTATCTGAAGAAGTCGTACTTTATCCTTAATCCTAAAAAACTTGACTAGTTTTATCTAGTATCACATTCAGCTATCCATAATCAATAAATTCATTCTACAGAGTGTGTTAAATAAACCCATTCGCATCCCCTTTGATCGTCCCTTTCTCAGCACTATTCACCGTCGCTGGTTCGGGTTCAGTCCTCGGCTGATTCTTATGACCAAATTTCAGCATGTCTTGAATTTCGCTGAAACTCTTCCCCTTAGTCTCCGGCACAACAACTATACAGAACACCGCAGATGCCAAAGAGGACGCCGAGAAGAACCAAAAAGTCCCCGCTCTGCCCATACTATCGTTCATGTCGTTAAAGAACCTCGTTATCACGAACGTGGTGACCCAACAGCTGCTGGATACCGTCGATGCGGCAATTTGCTTGACGTTGTTTGGAAAAAGCTCTGCGGCAAGCGTCCAGGGGATGCAACCCATGCCGATATTAAAGAAAACTATGTAAAAAATTAAACTAAATATCGGTATCCAAAGAATGGTATCGACACTGAGATCGGTGGAGTCTTGAATGAAGAAGAATGCCCCCAACAGTAATAACGCTAAGAACATTCCGAAACAAGAAGAGATTATTAGCACCCTTCTTCCTAGTCTATCCACTAAGAATGGGGCGAAGAAGCTAGAGAGCAGTATAGCAGATCCGACGATGAGGGCGGAGAACTCAGACGGCAACGAGCTACCAACAGCCTCAAAGATCGGTTGCAAATAGAACGTGATGGCACAGAAACCAGTCATTTCCTGGGCCATGATCAAGACAATGCAAATCATTAAGGCCTTTCTAAGCTCCTTCCTTTTGAGAATATCAGAGAAGTGGCCATCTTCGTCCGTCTTCAGGTGCATCTTGATGCTAGCGAGCTCCTTTTGGACCACGTCGCTTCCAAAGGATCTCAACTTCATCAGTGATTTCTCAGCCTTGTCGTGCTTGCCCGCCGCCACCAAATAGTAAGGCGTCTCCGTGCAAATTATCAAAAATATCACAAAAAACGCTGTGGGCACGCACGCCAGGATAATGTTAAACCACATGATGGACATAAACGGGCCGATGGCGAACGGTAGGAAGTTCCCTACAGCCCAGAACACGTTCATCGACAGCGACAACGTCCCCCTGTTGGAGTCCTGCGCTATTTCCGCGATATACATGGGCAGCAAGGTGTAACCACCCCCCATGGCGAGCCCTCCCAAAACCCGACCAAAGTAGAAGAGGTAAATCGACCCTGCAAACGCGAACGTAAAGAAGGAGATTATATGAGGTACAGCGATACTCAGGAGGCCTATCTTCCTTCCGAATTTCGCCCCGATGAAGCTGAAGGGGAACGGGCCGACTATCGCTCCTATGGTCACCAGGGATCCCAGCCAGCTGTCCTCGCTTTCCGTGATGGGCCTTCCGAGAGGGTTTTCGGAGGTGTCGTTGGAGTACAGCTTGGGGTACATCGGCGATGTCCATGACAAAGGCACGTCTCCAGCCATGGCCAACAGGTTAACTGAAAAAAATAAGAAAAAAAAATTAAAATTCATTTTATTTGGTGTTTTTTTGGAAGTTGCAAATTTCAAAACGCTTACTCTATTATGTTGATGTTTATTGATGTATAAAATATTAACATAAATATATTTTTTCTACTACCGATCGTAAAGTACTAACTTTCCACACGCTGTAGAGTACTTAAAGTTAAACTTTACGCACTAGTGCGTAAAGTTTAACTTCACGCACTAAAGTTAAACTTTACACACTAGTGCGTAAAGTGTTTTTACCTTACGCACTAGTGCGTAAAGTAACATACTAAACAATTGCTTCATCATATCCTGTTTTTAAAACGTTAAATACGGTTATTTAGTTTTATGTAGTCCATTTATTTAATATCACGGTATATTATTATAAAACATACCTACCTAATTTTTTTTTTAATTTTTTTAAATTCTGAAGTTTCATTTATATTCTTGACATTGACATAGACAAAGAAATAATAGACATTGATAATTTTCAGTCATTTAAAATTAAGTGGGCTATAAACAGTATTGTGATTTTTAAATGACATATGAAGTTTTGACGTAATAGGTAAGATTTGACGTTTCACATTATTATTAGAGAATTTCGGTAGTAGAAAAAATATTGTATGCAATTCGTGCGAAAAGTGATCTTTTTTTACTCATGGGATTGTCAAAATTCCCATTCGTGAAAAAATCTCACCTTACGCACTTGTTGCATAAATAACTATTTAACTATTTACTGAATTAAAAAAAAATATTGTGATATGAAAAGAGAAACAAGAGAAGAGGTCACGTGACGCAATGTCTCAATTTTGACGTTTACATAAATGTCAAAATTGCAACTTTTGGTTCGCCCCTCCGGCCCCGAAAATCGCAGGGGGACGGTGCTGTTCATGATGTACTTCTAAGTTGGAGCCTCGAGCTTCGATTTCTTGCCAGAACGGCGGTCCGGCGGTGCATTTTTAGTTCGGAATTAATGTTTGAAGTTTTCGTGTTTTTCAATTTTGTCAAATTTCTAAGACACGTGTCCCTTCCGTGCTTAATAACTCGCGGCTCGTTCGAGATGGACCGACGGAACATTTTTTTCTGAAAACTAGATGATATTTAGAAAATCCACGGGTGGAATCGTTTTTCTCGATGTTGCTTCCGAAGAAAGTTATGATTTTTGGAAAATTGGCGATTTTGTCAGATTTTAGCGATTTTCCCGACATGTACCCTTTAGAAACACGCCACAGCCTTTCCCTTTTGATCTACAGGCTCGGGATCCGGACGGAGGGCAAGAAGAAGGAAAAATTAATAACCCCATTTTTTTTTCTAGCCCATCTCCGATATTAGCCGATACGAATTTTTTAAAAAGGTCGATTTTGGCGAAAACCGGCACCGTTCCGGGGGCCGTAGCTTCTTTCACCGGAGGATTTTTTCCACCGGATTTTCAGGAGACCTAGAACCATCGTTCCTCTCGGGTCCTTGCAAATTTCGTTGCTTAATATCCATCCGCGGCCGAGCGGTGAATTTTTTAAATGACCGAGGCAGGCCGAAAATTCGCCAAACATGTACACCCTTATTAAATACTCGCGCCTTGTCGCATACATTCGTATTATGAAGCGGTGCCCCAAATTATTTTTTTTTAGTTTTCGATTCCAGAACTAAACCGATTACATTTTTGGACCAGGGGCGACTTCAGAACCCCGACACTATTTTTAGATTTTCGATCGGACCTCTCCTTCTGAATTCGATGTGACGTCAGAAGGAGAAATTTGGAAATTGGACCAATCAGAAAGTTTTTGCTAAAATGGCCGTTTTTGAAGAGATTTTCTTGCGGTTTTCGATGGGGGATCGGCAGACGCCGTCTTCGAGCGGCTCTCTCGATCCTTATACCAAGTGTTTGGTTTCCCCGGACTCCGCAATTAATTAAAAAGCCGGAGAAAGTCCCTAAACGTTTCAAATTTTCGCTTATATCGCAGCTGAAGCCCCGAAAAAAATGGAACGGCGTCAACATTTTTTTCCAAAGGGGTCTAGGAAAATTTTATATAATGAGCGGTCTAAAAAATAAAAAAAAATTATTTTGAGCAAAAAAATGTTTCTTCTCAATTTCTCCTCGACTCACTTAGCTAATCGGAGCGAACAGCCCCGCAGGGGCTGTCCGCTTCATTTCTTTTTATTTTTCAATTAAAAAAAAATTATAAATTTTCCCCCCTGATAAAAGATAGCCCCTCAGGGGCTGTTCACTTTATTTTTCTATTTTTTTCTATTCTAAAGAAACCCTATATTTGTGCCCCTCAGGGGCTGTCTGCCTTATTTTTTTAGTTTTTTTAGTTTAGTTTTTTCATTTTTCAATTTTCAAGAAGGAACCCTAATTTTTTTTCACTTTCTCTACACCGAAACCCTGTGAGTAAAATTTTATATTTAGTAATAATGTTTGTTAATATTTTTTTTTGACCATTAAAAAATAATAATTTAGTTATAGGTGGGGCAAATGAGCTAATAATTTTTCTTAATTCGATATTTTATTATAATTAGCTAAATAAACTACCCAATTAAATTGATATTCTAACATAATGTGAACCATTTTCGAGAAAATATTCGTTTAAAAATGTTGCAGAAAAATCCTCGGTTTTAAAGCGAGCAAATACCATTTTCTACGCCTCTGGCAAAAATTTTATTTTTGATTAATAATAAAATAATAGCATATATTTTTACTGTATCCCAAATTCTGTGCCTCTGATTCCACTAGATATTAAATTAAAAAGTAGTTTCAGGGCGCTTTTCGTAGTTTCTTTAGAAACTCTTTTCCTACATATTTTTGGTTTCTAATTTTTACTTGTAGAGTTTAATTCAGAATTTATCTTGCATGCATAAGTTCATGGTAAAAAGATATAATTTTAACGAAAAAACACATTTTGAACCTTACCTATTTTAAAAAATATTTATTTTTCCGTCAGTCTGTTTCTTGAAAAAACAAAAATATTTTGCTGACAAAAATTAACTTACCTATCAACACGGACACAACAGTGTAACTCAACTTATTCTCTAACATTTTTCTGTGCCTTATTCCCTTCAAACTTTTACTTCTATGTCACCTGTGATACATTGAATTGTGAACTAACTTATTGTACCTTATTACCTTTCGATATATTTATATTGAGATTACACAGTCATATATTTGCTGGATGACAGGTATTTTAATCTTGTTACTCCAGGGACCGTCAGGAATGTTGGTACAGTATCATTTCAGAGAACGCGATTATTTAAAGGCTTAGATCCAAAAATAAATAAATCTGCAAATACCAGGCACGGTAACTTTTGTTTTTCCTGGGGGACACCGGCATGGTTAAAGAATGCCTTCAGGAATATGATTAGGCAAAACTGATTTTCGGGAAGCTCTGAATTGAAACAGAAGTCAATTTTTGAGGTCAGGGTGCGGAAAAATTCATAAGATGGGACAGTGGCGGAAAACAAAATGGGCGCAAAGAAATGAGCATTTGCAATGCTTCACTCCCGGATAAAAGGGACGAAGGATCCTTTTTTCCAAATGGCATTTCTGACACTTTCCCCCATGACTGATTTTAAAAAAGACTGAACAACAAACTAAAACGGTTTTCTCACAAATAGTTAGTCAGAACTTTAAGGGCAATCATAACCTCTATATAAACACAACAATGAAGTTCCTACAACTCTTCCAACGCCAAGTGTCAAATTTTATATAACAAGTGAGGAAATTTTAATATCTACTTATTACAATATATTTTTATTCCGAAAAATTTTGAATTGTAAAAATCGTATCTAGGAAACAAGTGATGACAGAAAAATGTTGTCGCTGTTTTTCGGACTTGTTCCCCTTTCAGAAATTCATCCACCTCCGATTTGGGACACGTCGTATTGCACCGTTATCTCGATGTTATCCAGTTCGCACTAGTTGTGGTACTTAATCGATAAAAAAATGACAATTAATGCTGCTAGGAAGAGATAAATGAAATAGTAATGGTTTTATAAATAATGGCCATAAAGATGTTACACTTTTTTGTTTACCGCTTGTCAGTAAATGGAAAAGTACGTATAATTTGTGTGGCATTATATACAGTGGACACCGTCCAAGGGTTGGAGATATATGTATAGCGGGTGTATCGAAATTTGTGTGAGATTCGAGTAAAAACGTAAAAAAGTAAAAAAAAAGAAGTATTGCTAAAATAAAAAAAAATGTAAAAAAATTTCAATCGATAACTAATCTAAATTATTAAACGTAATAATAATTTATTTATTTCAATTATGTGACGCAAGTCGAGGCAATTGAGCGTTTATCTTGTACCAATAATTACTTTTAAGTGCGCCACTCTCCTCCATAGCGTCCCACTGCTAGATTTTTCTCTGGGGTGGGCTCCTCAATTTGGCGCACACAGTACACGTACGGAATTTAAAGAGCGATTACTTTAGAGATACAGTTTATTAAATGATGATTCTTAGATATATAAATATGACATGTGCGAGTAACTGCAAAAATTTTGTTTTCCTTAAAGCGACCATATATTATATATTTTATCGCAATTAGGTGGAACAATAAAATTTATTTAAAAAAATAAAACTGAGACGGTCCATATATTATGTTGCGATATTCCCAATAGACAAAAGATAACAAAAAGCATATACAGGGTGGTTAGATAGAACATCAAAAAAAACTTTGCCTCTAAAACGCACCTTTTTCGAAATGATTTTTTTAAATATCTCTCAAACAAACGACAATAAAAAAAATATTTGGTAATGTAAACTATCTCATGGATATTTCCCTATTATAAAAGTTCTGACTCACCAGTGGCGTGAAGCTGGGGTGGTGACCCTATTTACCGGAATATCTACGCCACTGGTCCTAGCCACTAATTTTGATTTATTTTTAGATTTTCTATTTTTTGCACAAAAAGTCTCTCTTGTAATTTTTTCGTAGATTGCGCCATTTTCAAATAAAGTGCTAAATACCATCGACATGTGCCTGGAAATTAGTTGATATTTAAAATATTTGAGGCTGAGACCAGTGGCGTAGCAATTTTGCTAGAGGAAACGTCGTTTACAAAATTTAATTGTTTTCCGTAAATTTTAAAAAATTCAAAATCTGCGAGCAGCAAGCTTTTTTAATTAAATATAATTTTGGGTACATGGATACAACATACTTTTTCTTTCACGTCATTATCAGTTAAAATCGGAAATAAAGGCAAAAATCACAATTTTTTTCCAATTTTTACAACAGATTTGTAATCAACTACCTAGAAAACCCCCGACTAAAAATTTTCACCCCATTCGACTTAGCTGAACCATATTTTAAACATTTTCAAATACCCTGTATATTTTGGAGAGTTGTTTTTTTGAGCCCTTCTCCTATATTAGCGACTTAATTTCCTTCATCTCACCGGATGCTGATTTTATGAAAGAAGCTTATTAATAACAAACATTAAATTCTTTCGTTATCTTATGAATGGTAGGAAATCCACTGTCAATCATGACTTTCAATTTAGTCTAAAATAAAAACTAAGCAGTGCACGTGCAAGTTCAAAAATACAGTAATAAACAGGGTGTCCACTTGAAAAAATTTAGAAAATGCCGTTTGAAACATAGCAAAATATTTTTACCAATAATAAGTGTAACTTTTGTGTTTATTATCTGTGACAAAATATGCATTAACAACGATGAGAACAATATTATAATTTATCCGTCAAGCTGTCAGTTATAATTGATTCATTGCAATATAATAGAAGATTCGAGTGACGTGATTCGTTCTAAGTCAACGCAATCCAGAAAAGATCTGCAAATTTCACAGAGTAACCAGTTTCGAGTACTGCTATTATTGGAAGCATTAAAGTGTCAATTTTTATTAATCCAGATAACGTTTATAATTTATTAATAATTGTTCAGGTTATTTTCAGCGAACAGGCTCGCATCGGAATTTTAAGCTTATTCAAGTTGAATCCGAAGTTTTGTTTTGTTTAGAAAAACAACTATTATTTATTTATTATGAGCTCCATAAGTTATGAAGTGTAGTTTGCGTAAAATACAAAATATGGTAGAATCTTAGTTACTTAGATAACGAGTATTTTATTTAATTATCAGATCATAATGGAAGAAGTCCTCAATTTCTTTATATCTAGTAACTAGAATTTTGAGGTAATTTGTGATTATTATACAAAGTACGGCCAAGCTAGTGACTTGTAATTCAGCGCTCGCATATTGTGTGGGGAATAGCTGTTGGTCACGGTTTGATTTTGTTTTTTATTTATTAAGAATTACGAGGAACAAAACGACGAAAACTTTTGCATTTTGTATAATATTGGCTTATTTCCCAATTTCGTTTGGAATGGTTGGAATAGACTCCTTATTATTGGATGAAAGCAGGTAAACCTCATAAAATCGAACTAGCTTTAATGAAATTAAGGAGTTTAGGTACGAAAGGGGTCAAAAAGAAACTTCTGCATACCAAAGAAAATTTAAGGGGAAAGAGACGGTGATTTTTCGGATATAACCAAACTCCGATGACTTAGGAAAGCTCTTATCATCCCTGCTTTTAATGTTGCTACAATAGTTATCTGGTATCAAAGCGATTATGTTTTATCTAAAAACCTATTTAATGCTTCTGGAGACTAAAATTCTATCCAAGATAGCATCCTGTATCATTTGGATTTACAGAACAATTTCTAGTTGGTAGGTACAGTAGGAAGACCTGAACAATCTTTTCCTGCGTTTCCATAGTTTTCTCAATATCTTTGATGGGAGCATTACCGCTCCCATATATAACAATGACATGGTCTTCGCCCATGTACGTGAAACTTTCATCTTCTGACGCCTCAGTCAATCCACTAGGAAAGCCCATCACAACTGAAGAAGATGGATGGATAGGATCGTTAATCAACGTGGGAGCTGTGATTGGGTCTTTACCTTTTGGTTACATAGCAGACAGGTTTGGAAGAAGAATCGGGCTCTTATGTATAGCAGTTCCGCACATTGCAGCATATAACGCCTTTGCTTTCGCCAGGAACGTCTACGTCTTCTATTTTGGTAGATTATTCGGAGGATTGTCTGTCGGCGGTGGTTACGCATTGCTGCCGATGTACATAGCTGAAGTCAGCGACGATTCCAACAGAGGAAAGCTGTCCGTTTCTTTGCTGGCGTTTTGGAGCTTTGGCAATATGCTGCCGTACGTTATCGGACCTTTCATGTCCGTTATGCTGTTTAACCTAATACTGGCTTGCTTCCCAATTTCGTTTTTTGTACTATTTTTACTGTTTGGGATAGAGACTCCTTATTATTGGCTGAAAATTGGTAAACCTCGGAAAGCTGAACAAGCGCTGATGCAACTGAGAAGTCTGGATACGAAAGGGGTCGAAAGGGAACTTCTGCATATTAAAGAAAATTTAAAGAGGGAAGAAGGCGGCAATTTTTCGGATATAATCAAAAACCGAGGACTTAGGAAAGCTCTTGTTATATCCCTGCTTTTAATTATGCTACAGCAGCTGTCTGGTATCAACGCGATTACGTTTTATCTAGAACATATATTTAATGCTTCTGGGACCAGAATCCCTTCCAAGATAGCATCCCTTATCATCGGATTGGTCATGTTCTTGTCTGGCTTCACGGTGCAATTTCTAGTTGGCAGGTACGGCAGAAGAACCTTCACCATTTTTTCCTGCGTTTGCGCGTTTTTCCAACAACACCTCTACATAAGGACCAAGTGCTTACAAAATTTTAACTCGTGACGTCATGGATTTAGGCCGAGACAATTTGGAGCGCAGATGAGTGAGAGGGGCTTGCCAGACTTGCGGGTGAAAGGGTTACCGCTACGTTGCCGGACTATTACCATAGTAGCGCATCTTAGGATGTCCCTATGTAAAGAATGTATCTCTTCAATTACCCAGGTGTTGTTGATCTCTGATTCAATATCGTAAAAAACATATTTCCATAAGATGTTCTTTCCTCTTTTTATAATTTGGTATTTCGTAATTTATTTATTTAATTATCTACTGTCTTTCCTAAACTAATAATTTCCTTATAGAGCCGGCAACAGCGCATCAACTAATATGCGAGTAGTCGGTAAAGCAGTTCGCGGATTTTGCGTGTGGCTTCCGTAAGTAATTCGTGGTTGTTTAGCATTTTTCTGAAATTAGAACTATTTATGTTTTAAGTGCGTGAAACTTGTACCTAATACTTCGTTGTATATCTAGGTAAACAATTTGTATTGTTAGGCGTATTTTTAAATACGTAAAACCAAAACCATATTTGTCACCTGTTGTTTTGCCGGTCGGCCGGTTTGTTTACAGCACAGTTTATAAGTTATTGTTCGTGTTTAATTGTATATTTTTCTTTCGGTTTCGGCTAGTTTTGTGGTAACTAATAATAGTGCAATTATGCCTCAAAAGTGTTGTGTTCCCTGCTGTAACGGAAACTATCAAAATGGACCTAAAGCGAGTGTGTTTGGTTTTCCAAAGGATGTAAGTTTACGACAAAAATGGCTAAAAGCTATACCACGAGATAACTTTGAGCCCACAAACAACACGAAAGTATGTGAAACTCATTTTCCTGAAGGTAGTATAATAAAAAGTTATATATGAGACAGAGAAGGGACTTAGAATTCAAACTATATTAACACTTCAGTCTCGCAGTTTTGGCCCTTTTAATGTTAATAAGTTCTATGAGCTACCTGATTATGACCCAGATGAAAATTGCTCTCAACAAGACTTTTCCCAAATTAAAACTTTATTGTCTCAAATTTTAATAAATGATGATCACTTTCAGGATATCAAAGATGTATTGCCGTTAATTACATATTTAGGTGGTTATTGTTGCTATATTACGTTAAAAAAACTAAAATGTGACAGCTGTAAAAAAAAATTGGTATATGACGAGCAATTTATTGTTGAGGACAATTTTGATCTCATCAATAAATTAAATCGTGGAGGACTTTTATATCCCCAAGGACAAGTTATACATGTTGTATCTGTGACTTACATAGTCTTTAATAAGTTAATAAATGAATTTTTGAGGACATATTTCTAGAAACTTATAATAAGAGATCGTTCATGCTTCATTTAATTTTGCAATATTGTATTGAACAAAAACATGTTTCACATTTTGATGGATGCGATAATCATAATAGAAAAGACGTTTTAAAAATAATTCTCAAAAGTATTTCCAACACCCTTTTAAAAAATTATTGCGCTAAAAATTGCGACCATTTAAAAAAAAAATAAAAAAAGAGAACTAGATACATTAACGAAGTAGGCTATATAGCTACCTACCTACATAACTACATAACCTACCTACCTACATAATTAAACATAACATTAATTTGGGACCTATTTCTTTAAAAGTTTAATGTATTTTCATGGCTTGTGTTCTTCTATAATATATATATATATATATGGTTTTTCTCGTTGTTTTTATACCTAAACATTCACTTAAACACTATGTTAGCCTCGATGTTAGGTAAATGAAATTAGAGAAGGTGTGGATTAGTTCAGCCTGCATTTAATACTACGCCTAGTATTAAACCAAAACTCTAACATAACTTCTGGGATTTGTCAAGAAGTATGTCATATAGCTAGCGTTCTTTAATATAAGTTAACTATTGATAGTTTTCATAAATATTAGTGTATATAACCCCTTATATGATTAAAATTGCACGGCCTAAATTGATGACGTCACACGACAAGCACTAAGGCCTTGTAGTTCAGTGGGTGTTGGTTTTTCTCATTATCTACGTTGGGGGCATTTTTCTACATCCAAGACTCCACAACCATCAGCACCGCTCCCATTTTCTGGATGCCCCTTTTCGGCCTAATTTCCTATTTGGTTACTTTCGCTTGAGGATTGGCTCTTATGCCTTGGACGATTTCCTCCGAGCTCTTCCCGGTCCACGTCAAACATATATCTGCCTCAGCAACTTCGCTAGCGTGCTGGGTAACGTCGTTTGTCTTGACGAAATTCTTTAACGATATGACCCGGTCGATGGGAGCTGCTGGCACGTTTTGGTTGTTCGCGGGGTTCTCTTTGGTCGCCTCCATATTTACCGTGTTTTTCGTTCCGGAAACGAAAGGGAAACATTTTCGTGAAATACAATGCATGGGAGATATCAAACACTTAAGGAGCATCTGATTTAAGTATTAAATCAAAAAGGAAGAAATTGATATTGTAGAACGATTCCTCCATCTCCCGCTCCCCTTCCTCTCGCTCTCGAATCAGGTGAAAGAATTGGCCTCCATTTGGAGACGAGGCGAATTTCTTTTTCATCTTGTTCTGTTGATTATTATTTATTATTATGGGGTTCTATGGGGCTCCAGTTTTGGATATTTATATATTTTAGATCACCTTCTGGCAACAAAGTATAACCAGGTTTCAAACTAGAAACAAAAAAAAATTGGCTTCCATTTAGACACGAAGTGAGTTTCTTTTTCATCCTGCTGTTTTAATTCTCATTTGGCTTTAAAGAAAAATGAATGAACTTCAAGGTCTATCTCTAGAATCTCATATTGTGGTTTTTATAAAGGTAGTATGCGTTAGTTTACAACCTATTTTCTATAATAATGATCAATTATATTACGCCTATCTAATCTCTTGAGTTGAGTGGACTGCCAACTGAGATTTGTTTCAGTGCGATATGTAACCCATATCACAGATTTATTGTATAGTGGGAAATCTATCTCAGTTACAGTCGAACAAATATTTTCAAAATAATGCTTGCTTAGGTTCTCAAATAGTTATTATTCACACTAAAAAAAAAAATTAGTACCAAAATATGTTCGTAAATATTAGTAAAAATACTTATGCATCTTGTAAAAAATTTATTTGCATTTTTTAAAGTTGACAATAATTATAATAATTAAAAATTGACTTATTTAGTAAAAATTTTATATACATGGCTTCGTAGCGGTTGATATTCCATATATAAGATGAGCCCAACAATAACAGAAACAGATGGAAAAAAATTTGCCTCGTCTCCAAATAGAAGCCAACTCTTCACCTGATTCGAGAACGAAAGATAAAGGAAGCAATTGTTCTACAATAACAATTTCTTCCCTTGCGATTTGGTACTTAATGAGATATTTCTTAAGCGTTTAATATCTCCCAACTAAGATTCTAACATACGCTGTATTTCACGAAAACTTTTCCCTTTCGTTTCCGGAACGAAAAACACGGTAAATATGGCGGCGACCAAAGAGAACCCCGCGAACAACCAAAACGTGCCAGCAGCCCCCATCAACCGAGTCATATCGTTGAAGAATTTCGTCAAGACAAACGACGTTACCCAGCACGCGATCGAAGTTGCTGACGCAGATATCTGTTTGACGTGGACCGGGAAGAGCTCGGAGGAAATCGTCCAAGGCATGACAGCCAATCCACAAGCGAAAGTAACCAAATAGGAAATCAGGCCGAAAAGGGGCATCCAGAAAATGGGAGCGGTGCTGATGGTTGTGGAGTCTTGGATGTAGAAAAATGCCCCCAAAGTAGATAATGAGAAAAACGCGCAAACGCAGGAAAAAATGGTCAAGGTCCTTCTACCGTACCTGTCAACTAGAAATTGCACCGTGAAGCCAGACAAGAACATGACCAATCCGATGATAAGGGATGCTATCTTGGCAGGGATTCTGGTCCCAGAAGCATTAAATATAGGTTCCAGATAAAACGTAATCGCGTTGATACCAGACAGTTGCTGCAACATAATTAAAAGCAGGGATATAACAAGAGCTTTCCTAAGTCCTCGGTTTTTGATTATATCCGAAAAATTGCCGCCTTCTTTCCTCTTTAAATTTTCTTTAATATGCAGAAGTTCCCTTTCGACCCCTTTCGTATCCAGACTTCTCAGTTGCATCAGCGCTTGTTCAGCTTTCCGAGGTTTACCAATTTTCAGCCAATAATAAGGAGTCTCTATCCCAAACAGCAAAAATAGGACAAAAAACGATATTGGGAAGCAAGCCAGTATTAGGTTAAACAGCATAACGGACATGAAAGGTCCGACAACGTACGGCAGCATATTGCCAAAGCTCCAAAACGCCAGCAAAGAAACGGACAGCTTTCCTCTGTTGGAATCGTCACTGACCTCAGCTATGTACATCGGCAGTAATGCGTAACCACCGCCGACTGACAATCCTCCGAATAATCTACCAAAATAGAAGACGTAGACGTTCCTGGCGAAAGCAAAGGCGATATATGCTGCAATGTGCGGGACTGCTATACATAAGAGCCCGATTCTTCTTCCAAACCTGTCTGCTATGTAGCCAAAAGGTAAAGATCCAATCACCGCTCCCACGTTGATTAAGGATCCTATCCATCCATCTTCTTCAGTTGTGATGGGCTTCCCTAGTGGATTGACTGAGGCGTCGGAAGATGAAAGTTTCACGTACATGGGCGAGGACCATGTCATTGTTATGTCCCCAGATATAGCCAGCAGACCCGCTGAAAGACAAAAGCGCATTAAGGATAGATAATTAATATAATAATGTCCAATTGCAAGAAGGTGAAATTTTGATTTCTTTTCAAGTTCATTCCTACAACACATTCTTATATATTATGGTATAATTCAAAGTCTTACCTGCAAATACAGCTACTACGGTGTAATCTATTTTCATATGCATTCTTAAAAACACTCCAAAGACCACTATATAATTACTATAAATCTAATTGAAAGTTTTACAAATATTCACAACGGAGGTCGCTACCATTTTGATATGATACCTATAGAAATCAGTAGATACAAGTGAATCTTTTATTTGTATATCTTCTTGGTGAGAAAAATATTTATCGAATTTCCAAAAAAAAAAAACCAGCTATTATAGTGCAACTTATAATCAGTTCCATTTTTATTGCTACACTGTACTATTACGGTGTTGTGTGTTTTGTGACGTGATCCGATGAGACATATAGTTCAAAATCAAATATTGGAAAAACTTTATCTGGCGTCGATTAAAAAATAAAAAATCTGCTATTGAAATCAATGATTATTATTTGGAGCACGTGTACGTACGGTCTTTGTTCCTAACATTTTTTTAGAAAACACAAATTGAGTTACTAACCAGCTAAAATATATTTTGCAATAAGCAATGTACTGAGTAAAAATATTTTTAATGATAAATATTTATTATCGAGAATGGCCTAATTTTTTTATATTAATATTTTTTGTAGAAGGCACTTACCTGATACCATATTTGCATAAAATAGAATAAAACTATAAATTCGGTTTTCTTTCAAGCCGAATTGGGCCAGACTGACCACGTCACTCTATGCAGAGTAGAATGAGATTCGAGTCACGATAAACTGGAGATTCTATGATCCAAAATACGAGAAAATTGTTATTAACGCTAGTCCTAAAATGATTCCCAACATGGAACTTAAAATAAATAGTTTTGAATATTTTTAAAATTTCAAAAACTAGTCGTCCAGCATTTTTTTAATCATTTAAATACAGGGCGTCAACTATGAATCTATGTGCATAATTAAATATTGCATAAAAAAATGTGTAGTCCCACGTTTTCTTTTAATTCATAATAGATTCCAATCGAAAATTTTTCGGTCTGAATTTCCCTAAGTTAAGTCCTAAGAAAAACGATCCTTGCTTTTGAGACACCCTGTATATTTTTTTCTTACCTCAAGACAATTAATATATATTTAAATAATAATTATTAAAATATCAATTTTTACTCATGTCTTTTTTAATTAAATTAAATAATAAACGTTTAATTTTCCTTCCATTTATTCTCTCAGAAAATGCTGCTTTTGACAGCCAGGCATGATAATACCGCTCCTACAAAACGCAATATAAACCCATCGAATATAATAAAGTAACAATAAAAGAACTAGGATTCAACATTTTTGGAACCGCTGATATTGTATTTTTGTTATTATCAGAGGTTCCAAACCAGCAAACTCGTGAAATTCTTTGACACTTTTTTGTGATTATTACAGTTTAGTTAAATAGGGAGTGGTGAAAAAAGAAAAAGCTTTATTAAAATTGTTTTTATATTAATAAATTAACAAAAATTATCCTACAAAACTTTTGGGACGAAAATATTTATACGTAAATATATTCCACTCCACGTGTTTTAAATTTTTTCGCTACAAACACCTGAACTGGAATTACATCGCTTCAGGAAACGTTTCAATTACATATTATCAAAATATAATAATCGCACTGGCAACCATCTTGGAGCAACTAGGCGTTGAGGGCTTCTTGAATCTCCTGCAAAGTCTTTCCCTTGGTCTCCAAGACGTAAAAGGAGCAGAACGGAACCGCAAGCACACAGAACGCTGCAAATATAAAAAACGACGGTCCCATTCCAATCGCGACGGACATGGATTCGAAATATTTTGCTATAAGGAAACCAAAGAACCAACAAACGGCAGCAGTGGCGGATGACGCTGCCGATTTTACATTTGAAGGGAACAACTCGCCCATAATTGCCCACGGCAACGGCCCAAACCCGGAATTGTATGTGATTATATAAGTTATAAGGCATAATATAGGTAGGAAGCTTATAGATTCAACATTATGACCGTTGTCGTTGAGATAACCGTACACACCTAAAGGTACCTCAGATACTATCATTCCTATGGCAGAAGCAAGTAGAAGAAATTTCCTACCAAGCCTATCGCACAGTAAAGGTGTGACGAAACTCGTTCCAAATTGCACGGCTCCTATAAGAATGGAACATATAGCAGGTTTCAAAGAAGTACCAGCTTTCTCGAAGATAGTTTGGGCGAAAAACAGCACGGCGTTGATGCCAGAAAGTTGCTGGAGAGCAACAAGAGTAACGGAAATAACGAACGCTTTAATCAACCCTTTGGATTTAAAGATGTCGAAGAACGTCGCGTGTCCTTCGTCCTTGATCTTTGCCTGGATTCCTGCCAGTTCCTTTTCTACGCCGCCATTGGTACCTCCTCTAATTTTACGAAGAGTCAATTCGGCTGACTCGTGTTTTCCCCTGCTAACAAAATAATGGGGGCTTTCAGGAGCCAGCAGAAAGAATACCACTATGAAGATACACGGGAATATAGCTAAAATCAAATTAAACACCATGACACTCAGGTAAGGACCAAGTGAGAAAGAAAACAGCAAACCAAAACACAAGAAACAATTCATCACGGAACCCAGAGCTCCCCTGTTTGAATCATCGGATATTTCTCCAACATACATAGGCATCACGGTGAAGCTGCCTCCAAGCGATAGTCCGGATACAAATCGAGCGGCGTAGAATATCCCAACGGACTTCCCAAACGCCATCATGAGATAGCACACCGTATAAGGCACCGCGCATATAAGTAGCGTCATCTTCCTGCCAACTTTGTCAGCCAGAAATCCATAAATAAAAGGTCCAAATACCGCACCAAGAGCTAGCAAAGACGATATCCATGATAGCTGTTCGCTTGTCGGAAGCGTGTCGAATGGGGTTGTATCGGTGGAATTTAGTATCGACAGCTCCGGCGAGGACCATGTCAGCGTTGTTCCGGCCACGAAACTGATCAAGTTACCTGAAAAATACGTTTAAATATAGTGCGTAAATTTCTGCAAATGCGACCGACATTTTTGGAACCGCTGATATTATTTTTTGTTGTTATCAGCGGTCCCAAACCAGTAATTTTGTGAATTTCTTTGAAATAATTTTTTTTAATGCAATTTTTGCTCAAATGATTCATTTCTGACTTAAATTTATAATTTCCAAAATTAAAATTATTTTGGTATATTTAACGCAGTTTATTTTTAGCACAGACAAAAAAAATTAATGAACTATTAAAACAATATAAAAAGCGCCCTAAGGGTTAATATTTACCTGTGAAAGTAGCTACGTAAGCGTAATTCATTTTTTGAACTGTTCAAAATATCAGAATCTGGTAAATATAGTGAAGTCTGCTAGTAACATTTCCCAGTCGACGTTCACCAATAGATCACTGTTTATTAAATGTTCGGCCACAAATCAATTAAGTTCACTGCATTCGCATTGTGCCAATAATCTTATCGAGTTCTTTAAACGACTCATTAGTTTTACTATTGAATTCTGATGTAGGTAAACAAAGAATTAGAAAAAAACTATTTCTATGAAACATTTGGATAGATAAGGGGAAACAGTGAGTTATCATCAAAGTTTTAAGTTTTCCATTGCTCTAACGCGGCGTATAGTACACGAGAATATAGCATAGGTTCTAAGTTTATCAAAAAACCCCACTAAAATAACTTTAAACACACCAGAACAAACCCCACTCAATTTTTATTATTACTATCGCAAAAAGAAGAACCTAAATAATAAAAACTGGCTGTTGTACGGCAATGTCCGGCTCCCTACATTTTTGGAACCGCTGATAATAGATTTTTGTTGTTATCAGCGGTCCCAAACCAGTAATCTTGTGAATTTCTTTGACATAATATTTTTTAATGCAATTTTTGCTCAAATGATTCATTACTGACTTAAAGAGGACGTTCGCGTCCTGTTTAACCTAAAATTTACTTGTACTAGACATATAAACCGTAATTTATAATTTCCAAAATTAAAATTATTTTGGTATATGATGACCATCCTTTGTTTACGATCTTACACAAGAAAAAAATCGGATTCATATTCCTGACAACTAGTACTATTACCCATGAAAATATGACTCCTACTTAAAATTTCACCCTGTATAATAAAAAAAAACAATACCTGTAAAAATATATATCCTAAAAATACCTTTATTTACAAAATATAGAACAACATCTATACGAACTCTACATTCTAGACTATTACTAAAATATAATAATCTCAGACGGTTCCAAAATCACTCCTTCCGCACACCACGCGCATTCACTAACTGTTAAGAGTGTCTTGAATCTCTTGTAAGCTTTTCCCTTTGGTTTCGATGACGTAAAACGCGGAGAAAGGAATAGCGACCACGCAGAACCCTGAGAATATTAAGAACGCCGGGCCCATTCCGATGGAATCAACCAAGGACTGGAAGTATTTGGTCACAAGGAAGCTAATAAACCAACAAAATGCGGCGGTGAAGGAAGAAGCGCTAGATTTCACGTTCGAAGGAAACAGCTCGCCCATAATAGCCCAAGGCAATGGGCCGAACGCGGTGTTGTACGTGATGATGTACAATACGAGGCACAATATAGGCAAGAAGGATATGCCTGAGACGTCTCTATCGTTATCTTTTAGGGTACTGTACACGCCTAAGGGCACCTCAGATACCATCATTCCCACGGCTGAAAAAACTAGAAGGATCTTCCTGCCAAGTCTGTCGGTCAGTAAAGGAGTTACGAAGCTCGTTCCGAACTGCACACCTCCGATAATCATGGAACATATAGCGGGCTGCAAGTCGACTCCAGCTTGCTCGAAAATAGATTGCGCGTTGAACAGCACCGCGTTGATACCAGAGAGCTGTTGGAACGCGACAAGACCAATGGTGATAATGAAGGCTTTAATCAACCCTTTCGACTTGAAGATGTCGAAGAACGTCGCGTGGCCCTCTTCTTTTATCTTCATTTGGATCTCCACGAGCTCCTTCTCTAGATCTTGATATCCGTCTCCTCGGATTTTCCTTAACGCCGCCTTGGCCAGCTCGTGTTCGTGTTTACTGATGTAGTAATGCGGGCTTTCCGGAGCCAAGAAGAAAAACGCCACCAAAAATATAGCGGGGAATACTGCTAAGGCTAAGTTGAATGCTAGGATAGAAATGTACGGGCCGACGGTGTAGCAAAACACAAGCCCGAGGCAAAGCAATACGTTCATCGCGGAACCAAGAGCTCCCCTGTTGGAATTCTCGGCTATTTCTCCGATATACATAGGCACCACAGTGAAAACTCCCCCGAGCGACATCCCGGCTAGGAAACGCGCCGCGTAGTACAGCGCGACCACCTTCCCGAAAGCCAACATGAGGTAGCTAACCAAGAAGGGCACGCCGCAGATTAGTAACGAGTATTTCCTTCCTATCTTATCCGCCAAGTAGCCGAAGATGAACGGTCCAAAGATGGCGCCCAGCGATAAAAGTCCTGAGACCCATGAGGATTCATCGGAGGTTAAGGCTGTGTCAAACGGGGTGTCGTCCGGGTCTTCCAGTTTCGATTTTATCGGCGAGTACCACGACAGGCATGTTCCCACGATGAAGGAGATGATGTTAACTGAAAATAGAGTTTTTTATTAGTACGGTGTGTGCTGGGAGTTTAGGCAATGGGTGGGTTAAGTTGGCTTCTCGCTTGGATAGTTTTTTTATAAGGTTTTTTGGTAAAAATTACTAAGTGATGGGAGGAGGAATTTGAAGTTGAGCAATATTGATAATGATTAATACAGGAGTGTAGCGACCTTCTTTTTAATTCTGCACTTCACACAATTGTGGGATTATAGGTCCAAGGGAAAAAAATAAAAAATCAACAACACTTATTGGGTTTTTTGCCAATAAGTGTTGTTAAAAAGGCATAAAATCCAATAAGTTATCTAACAAGTACCAGTTTCGTATTTTTCCTTTGGAATTGCTTAAGACAACGTGTTCTGTGACATCATTTCGGCGATAAGCACAAGTAGTTTGATAACATAGATTTACTTCGATAGCGTTTTTTTCCACAGTTAATTGTTTTGAATAAAACAACACATTTTTTTAAATGCTTCAACACAATTCAAACTTTGTTCGTAGATATAGTAAAGTGGCTAATAACGCTGACCATAAACTAATTTTGGGAGAAAAAAGAAAAAACGAAGTTGCTATGAATAAAACAATAACCGATCGGCATTGAAAAAAATGAAAAACGTTTAAATTTAAAATAAAAAATTGCAATGAAAATGTTTTCGTGGAATTAAAAAAATGTGGATTTTTAGCAAAACGTTTATTCATTGATTTGTGTTAGAAATGATTACTATTATAATCCTAAACGTGTCAATTTTCTCTTCTCCCGTAACTCCTGCGGATTTTTAAACGTTCTGTCACTGTTGTACATATTGACTTTGAGATAACGTTTATTCATTGATTTGTGTTAGAAAAAATTATTATTATAATCCTAAATGTCGTAATTTTTTCATTGCTGTGTTAGAATAGAATTCTATTATAATCCTAAAAACGTTTCAATTATCTATTCTAACGCCTGTGGATTTTTAAACGTTCTGTCACTGTTGTACGTATTGGCTTAGAGAGAACGTTTATTCATTGATTTGTGTTAGAAAAAATTATTATAATCCTAAATGTTGCAATTTTTTCATTGATGTGTTAGAATAGAATTCTATTATAATCCTAAAAACGTTTCAATTATCTATTCTAACGAATCTGGATTTGCAAACGTTGTATTATTGTTGTACGTATTGACATAGGAAAACGTTTATTCATTGATTTGTGTTAGAAATGATTACTGTTATAATCCTAAACTTCGCAATTTTCACTTCCCTCCTAATTTCTGCGGATTTGCAAACGACATTTTATAAATGTACATATTGACTTGGACAGAACTTCTATTCATTAATTTGTGTTAGAAAAAAATTACTATTATAATCCTAAACGTGTCAATTTTCTCTTCTCCCGTAACTCATGCGGATTTTTAAACGCTCTGTCACTGTTGTACGTATTGACTTAGAGATAACGTTTATTGATTGATTTGTGTAAGAAAAAATTACTATAATAATCCTAAATGTCGTAATTTTTTCATTGATGTGTTACAAAAATTTCTATTATAATCCTAAAAGCGTCTCAATTATCTATTCCCGTCTAACGCCTGTAGATTTGCAAACGTTATGTTATTGTTGTACGTATTGACTTGGCCGAGCGTTAATTAATTGATTTGTGTTAGAAATGATTACTATTATAATCCTAAACGTCACAATTTTCTCTTATCTACAAATTCCTGCGGATTTGCAAACGACCTCTCATTATTGTACATAATGACATAGACGGAACATTTATTCATTGATTTGTATTAGAAAAGATTACTATTATAATCCTAAATGTCGTAATTTTCTCTTCTCTCCTATCGCCTGCGGATTTTTAAACGTTCTGTCACTATTGTAAGTATTGACTTAGAGAGAACGTTTATTCATTGATTTGTGTTAGAAAAAATTATTATTATAATCCTAAATGTCGCAATTTCTTCATTGATGTGTTAGA
Source organism: Rhagium mordax (assembly GCA_963680705.1). Classification (NCBI taxonomy): domain Eukaryota; kingdom Metazoa; phylum Arthropoda; class Insecta; order Coleoptera; family Cerambycidae; genus Rhagium; species Rhagium mordax. The sequence goes on along the minus strand of OY796661.1, from coordinate 922,748 downwards.
ATAGAATTCTATTATAATCCTAAAAACGTTTCAATTATATATTCTAACGCCTGTGGATTTGCAAACGTTATGTTATTGTTGTACGTATTGCATTAGCCGAGCGTTAATTAATTGATTTGTGTTAGAAAAGATTACTATTATAATCCTAAATGTCGTAATTTTCTCTTCTCTCCTATCGCCTGCGGATTTTTAAACGTTCTGTCACTGTTGTAAGTATTAACTTAGAGAGAACGTTTATTAATTGATTTGTGTTAGAAAAAAATTACTATTATAATCCTAAAAACGTCTTAATTATCTATTCTTTATGGCCGAAACGGTTGCAATGTGGTCACACATTTCCATGCAGTTTTGCGTGTAAGTCTAGTTTGCGTCTTCAAGCTCTGAATTCAAAATCACTAAAATTTAGGGACACAACCGTTATTCGTTGTCACCCGGTACACCCATGTAAATAAATTTATTTATTATTAAGTTTAATAACACATTTTATCCGATATTTGTATCAGCCTTGTAGATTACGGAGCTATCTATCTAATTATCGCGAATATTAATAACTTTATTTGTTGGTAATCCAAAATTATTTTTCGCCAATTTATAGCGTGTATGACTTCATTTTGGTACGCGTGGAATTATCATCGTTTTCTCAGTAATCCCGCGTTTATCAAAGTCCAAGTCAACCCAACTGCGTTTTGATTTTTGTTAAAAATAGCGAAAGAAGGATTACTAGCATTTAGGAAACTTCATTAGTCGGCGGTTTTTCTTGTTCGCACCTTCGTGGCCCATACTGTACATAAAATGATCCTTTTATCAAACGTTATCGACTTATTCAACCATCATCAGAGATACTTTAATAATAAATGCGTTAATGCGAAGGAAAATATGCATGCATTACCATCAGAATCTCCGATGGTGCTTAACTATCTAAACCAAATCGCCGGAAGAACAATATTACTAAAAAATATGTAAAATGAACATATTTACCTGCACCAGCACACACGTAAACGTAATTCATGTTTCCTAGTTCTGTATAATATCAATATGTTGCTGGCGATGATCACATCTCCCACTGGCCCAATAAGAAACCTATTAGTGAACTGCACCGAACATTTACACCATAAAAATAATCTTATCGATGTGCGAAATCCATACTGCTGTGCTGTTGGATTAAATAATAGAATGTTATGTAAAGAACTGGATTAAATTTTTATAAACAATATACTTTTGGAGCGAAGTGCGCTGATCGATTATTATCAATATTATCTAAATCTCTTTAGATATTTTCATTAACACAGAGCGCGCAATCCAATAATATTTACAGAAAGGGCGCGGTGTAAACAAATTAATACCGAAATGTAAACGCGTGTGCTCGCCGCCGAGAAATTGTATAAAAAATCTCAAACCTCCGCATCTCCACCTATAAGTAACAAAACTCGAGAGGACTTGTAGATTTTATCCGTAGATTTAGTAAAGTGGCTGTTAATTTTATTGTTAAGGCACCTAGCAACTGAGGTAAGGATAGAAGTGCTTACAAATTTCTAAGAATTTTGAGGCGTGTGGGTATTTGGGTGAATGGGAAAATGGTTTAGAATGAAGAGCCGTGGTACAAATATCATAGAGAGTCTTGAAAAATTGAGAAGAGCACGAAAAATTAATCCTGTTTAATATTACTTGCGAATAGATAAACACACAACGATAAACTTCTCAGGTCGACCGAAATCAGTAAAAGACTTCAAATGTCAAGTGCGAGAGTATGCCATGCCCTAGATTTAAATATCATGTGTTTTGTATTCAAGCATTACTTCATCCTTTGCATGACGCTTTTTCCAAAATTAATTTTCCCGTACCGAAAATATTCCGAAAAAAAACTATTAACGTACGCCTGTCCCTTTTTTCATTAATTTGATGCATGCAAAACAGCTGTGCGAAGAATTTTATCTTAAGATACTCCATGAATTTGAAGTGCTAAGCCAAGGTTATAACGATAAAATATCTGTTTATCGATTATAGAACTCTACTCAGCGAGATCAATGAGCATAGGTGATGTTCTAAATATTTACATCAATACTTTTCCATAACATCAAGTACCTAAATGACCTGAATAGGATTCGTGCCAGCATTGTGAAAGAATTTTTAAATACTTTTAAGTGGATTCAATAATTGCAACAAGATTTCTCTTGTGTTCAGTATTATTTCCAATGTTCAACTAACTTGCAGTGGCCTTTATATACCTGAAGAGATACCTTCTAGAACAATCCAGGTGCTCTCTAGATGATTCCAGATTCCACAATCTTCACCGCATAGATCTATTTTTTTTTGTTCGTTTTTAAATTCCTCATCAGTCTCTCGAACCAGATTTTTGATTTTATGTTATAATTTCTTATAATTTAGATCCAAGTTAAGAATAAATAATAGATCTGCCAAAGTAGAATTTTCATTTTTTTTTAATTCTTGACAGCTGTCAAAATCAGTGTAAAATTTAATGACAGCTGTCAAAGGTTACAACTTTATTTTAATATCAATTATTGAACTAGAAAGTTTTAAAACATTTTTTGTATGTTCTATATTCTATGGAAATCAAAATTACGAAAAATACAAGAACTTGTAAATTTTAAATTTTGACAGCAATTTTGGCATCTGCCAACAAACATTTTTTTTTTTTGGTATTCAGTCCTCCAAAACATATAAAAAATGTTTGTTAAGGTTAATGTTTATTTGTTTAAATAATTATAAAATGTCATTTTCATTAAGTTGAAAAATTTTGACAGCTGTCAAAAGTGGAAACTCTATTTTATTATCTATCATGGTACTAGCAAATTTCAAAACACTTAATAACACTTCTTTTATGAAAATCAAGTTATTTTCAAAATTACGAAAGGCAAACTTGCATTTTTCTAAATTTGACAGCAGTTTTGGTAGCTGCTAATTTTGTTTCACCAATTTCGTTTTCAGTTCCTCCATTTTATTAAGTTGGCATTTTTATTAAGGTGTCAGAAATTTTGACAGCAAAAGTAAAAACTGAATTTTAATATCAATTATAGTATTAGCTAATTAAAAAAATGGAAATTTACATTGTTTATAAAATTATGAAAGATAAACTTGCATAGTAGAAATTAACATTATGTTCAAAATTACGAAAGATATAAGTATTTGTACATTTTTAAATTTGACAGAAATTTTGACATCTGTCAACCAATACAATATTTTTTTGACATCAATTTCGTATTCAGTATCTCCAAAACTTTTAAAAAAACATTTGTTAAGTGCGTTTATTTGTTTAAATAATGATAAAATGTAATGTTCATTAAGTTGAAAAATTTTGACAGCTGTCAAAAGTGAAAACTTTATTTTACTATCTATTATGGAACTAGCAAATTTCAAAACATTTAATAGCTCTTCTTCTATGAGTATTCACGAAAACCCCACTTGTATTTTTCTAAATTTGACAGCAGTTTTGACAGCTGCCAACAAATACAATATTTTTTTGAAGCTATAACAATTTCGTATTCAATTCCTTCAAATCCCATAGAGAAATGTCTGCTTGGTAATTTAATTTGCTGAAATAATTATTAAATGACATTTTCACTAAGTTTTGACAGCTGCCAAAAGTAAAAACTGTATTCTAAATGTCAATTATGGAACTAGCAAATTTTAAAAAACACACTCGTTTCCCCTTCTATGGAAATTCACGTTGTTTATAAAATTACAAACTTGCATAGTTTTGAATTTGACAGCAATTTGACAGCTACCAAAAAACAAATTTATGAAATTAATTTCGTATTCAATACCTCCAAAACCTACAGAATAATGTCTTTTTAAGTACTAAAATCATTTGTGAAAATAATTATTAAATGGCATTTTTATTCAAGTGACAGAAAATTTGACAGCTGCCAAAAGTGAAATGTTATTTTAAATTCAATTATACAAATAGAAAAATTAAAAATACCTGCATCGATTCCTTTATGAGAAATCACATTGTTTTCATATTACGAAAGACACACCTTTCAATTTTTTTTTGACAGTTATCAAGGATAATAAAGAAATCAAAATTTTATTTTGACAGATAAATTGATGCGGATAATGTTGCTCTCTAGAGAGACCTTGTTCGGGAAATGACAGATGTTTCTTCCACAGTTAAAATAACAAAAGTGTCGGAACTGGGGATCGAACCCAGCCCATGATAGGCAGTGTGCCCAAGCATGCTCGCCGCAAAAATTTCCAGCCCCTAAGCCATTACGACAATACTTTTTTAAATAAATCTTACACGTGTTCACACTTGAATTTGATTTAAATTTAATTAGTGTCATGCAATAAAATTGGAAAATGCCATTATTTGAAATAACAATTAAAACGAGTGATGTGAAGTGGCGATGACTAAGAAAATTAATAACTAATTTGCCTAATATTTAGACTGATTTATCTAGAGTAAGTGCTTGATCACTAATAAACATTTACATAATATTTTGCAATAAGTCCAAGGTCACTTATGAATTTTTGCTTTGAGTAAATTATTATTGTCGCAGTTGTCAGGTCGAAATGTGAGGTGCTGTTGAAGTTTCATTTGAAACGGATGATGTAGCAATCGAGTTAACAATTTAAAGTTATGGCGAAGGTGCCGGTGAGTCGAAACAAAATTAGGATTTTCTAATTCCTTATTTACCAGTCGAATTAACTCGACTTAAATATTAATAAAATTAGAAATCGATGTTCCGTTACTTTAATGAGTGTATTTAGATGTGAATTTAACGTACTTTATTTTGCAGAAGCAATTTCAGAGAGGAATGTAAAAAGAAATGCAAAAAAATGTAAATTTTTAGGTTTTGAGTTTTGAACCAAAAACGCCTTTTCTTTGCAACAGAACGAGATATCGAAATAAAGTTTACGACTCGTCTTCTTTTTCTGTATCTCCTTGAATTTTTTGGGAATTCGCGCTTATTACGAATCACTTTAGATAAAACGATTCGTTGGTTCCATTTACAACATCAACTCTGTATATCACCAAATTTGCTACCTAAGGAAGTAAATTAGTGTATTCCAAAATCATATCCCACGTGATGCTTCTTTTAGTCATTAAACCGTGGCACTACATATGCATGTGATTTTCGCTTATATTTGCAAGTGATAACCTTTACGAGAGGCGGGTAATAAAAAAATATCACGTTTCGGTATATCATTTTGCGTATCTCTTTAATTTATAGCTATACAAACCTTATTATTAAGTAATACCATAACAATGATTTTACATCTCGCATTGAAAAGACAGCGCAACGCCTATGACTAATTTTTTAAAAATAACATTTGGTCGTAACAGCCGTTTGGTCCACGTTCAATTTTTTCCGTTTTTAAAAATCGCTAAAAAATCGCTTACTTTCCTACAAAACAATCAAAACAAAAAACAGCAGGGTGAAAACCCAAAAAATTTCAAAAACTGGCCACCCTGTATACCATTAATCACGAGCCGAATATTGTAATACCCAGTAATAATGCTATAATTAATTACTAATTTGATAACAAAATTAAAATATATATGGCTTCGATAACTTTGTAGATTGTGTGTGTTAGCCTGTGCCAGTGATAAGTCAATTAATTCTAAGTAATTTGCTTTTTGTGATTAATAAAAAAAAAAGGGGGGACTGGCTGTAGATGACATTCAATTTCGGCGAGTAAAAGAGGCGCCATAGGTCTGGCCGTTAAGTTTTAAATACACAGTTGATAATGTTTGTACAACCAGTGCTTATACCGGGTGGTCCTAATTTAAGTGAGAATTTTCGCCAGCGGATACTACAATTGTTTACTTTATGATATTATAGTCTCTTACGTTAAAAATTTTGTTTATGTTCCTTAAATCTTTTTCTGCTTTAGTTTTCAGGTCTCTCCAGTTTGAAGCAGTGTAAAAAAGAGGATTATCGTCTACATAACTTACTGTAGAAGAACAGGTTTGTACAGGGTGATCATTTTAAGTGCCTCACTCGACTTTTCTGCTTTATTCTTCACCTAGGAAAAAAATTCAAAAACCATACTTGTGTACTTTTTTCCGAGGAATCCGATTCCGAAAATATAAAAACAATTGAATGTCAAAGAAAAAAGTTACGGCCTAAAAACTGAAAAAGAAAAAATATACACCGTGTATATTAATGCGGAAATGGATATGTGACATTTCACTGATTGTAAATGTGTATCAGATACATATTTTTCACTTCCGGTTTGACCGGAAATTGCTTTAATTTTTTATTTTAGGTGATACACCCTGTATATAGAGCTCAGTTTAAAGAACTTTTCTTTCTGAACACAGCAATATATAACATATCATCATTGTCTTTCATATTTAATAAGATATTGGGGTTTTAATTTAAAATAACACAAATAAAGTCATCCATGAAAACAAACAAAAGCATTTAAATTATTTATTTATTTCAAAAACAAAAGAAGATATAGGCATAATAACTTATATTCTTTAGTTTTTGAAATAAATAAAAAATAATTTAAATGCTTTTGTTTGTTTTTTAATGCCGCTCGATTAATTAACTTCCCATAAATTTTTTTAATTAAGATTTATTACTCTAAACTTTTCCTCTAAAGTATCCACTTATTTTTTTCCTTTTTAATCAAATTATTAAGCTCATTACTATTATCTGGATTTTTTTTATTTCTGCATACATTTTATCTCTTTTACGAGTATTTATACCTTTAATAATTTTTTTACTATCCATTTTTTACGTTTAATTGTGACAGTGATTGTGTACAGGGTGGGTCAACGGTGCGAAAAAGTCCAATATTTCCTTTATTGTCGAAAATATAAATATAAGTCTCATAAGGAGGTTGTAGGAGACCAAAAAGGCTACATTTCAAAATTAATTTTAAATATAAGTACGGGGTGATTCGTGAAAGCGCTATAGATATCAATTATTTTAAATGGAACCCCTATATATTTTGAAAATTTGAATTTTTTATGAAATTTTCTATATTACTGTGTAAACGAATACCTAGTGGGTCACCCCTGTAACTTCCTGGTTTTTAAAGATATCAGGATAAAATTTTGTATGGTGAAATTAGGTACTTAAGATTTCCAACTTCTTGAGACCTATCCGCCATATTTGTCACTTCCGGTTTCACCGGAAATGGCCCCAATAGTCTTTTTCTAAATGGACCACCCTGTATATTTTTACATACTATTTTGAACAATTTATACAGGGTTGCACGAAAAATAATTCGATTTTAGTTGTCAATCTAGATGGCTGCGAATATGTCAAAATTATTTGGGTTCCAATGTAATTCATATAAAAAATACGAAAACGTCAATATGTCCAATAATACATTATACAGGGTGCTCTAAAATAATTAAAGTCGCATTTTTTAAAATATCTCTTTTTTTTTAAACATTATGATATGGGCCACCCGGATATTCAGAAAGCTCTATTTAGTAGGGGTCAAGCGGCACCAAAAGTTCCGTAATGTGTAACCGTTACCGGCAGGAATGACAATTTTTTTTAAGAAAATTATGATTTATATCGAAGTTCAATTAAATTTTTGATCAACCCTGTATATTTGTGTTAATCAGAATGGGCCTTTGGCTCATTCTTGTTGCAAATCATAAAATAAAGAGTTATTTTAAAAAATGTGACTTTAATTAGTTTAGAGCACCCTGTATGATGTATTTCTGGACATATTGACATTTTCGTATTTTTTATATGAATTACATTGGAACACAAATAATTTTAACATATTCGCAGTCATCTAGATTGACAACTAAAATTCGAATTATTTTTCGTGCAACCCTGTATAAATTGTTCAGAATAGCATAAATGTATCCAAAATGTGATCTTTATTTCAAAAATGTAAAAATATACAGGGTGGTTCATTTAGAAAAAGACTATTGGGGCCATTTCCGATGAAACCGGAAGTGACAAATATGGCGGATAGGTCTCAAAAAGTTGGGAATCTTACCTAATTTCACCGTACAAAATTTTATCCTGATATCTTTAAAAACGAGGAAGTTACAGGGGTGGCCCATTATTCGCTTACACCCGGTATAAAGATATCATAGTCTAAACCTTATATAGTTCTCTAGAAATTTAAGAAAATTAAGAAAAAAATTAAATTTTCAGCATTTTTTTTTCTATTACTGTTATTTTTCATATAGAAATGTCGATAATTTCATGAAGAATTCAAATTTTTTTAAATATATAGGGTGTTCCATTAAAAAAATTGACATCTATAGCGCCCCGCTTTCATGAATCACCCCGTATATTTCGAACTAATTTTAAAATGTAGTCATTTTGGCCTCCTGCAACTTCTGTATAAAATTTTTAATTTTATTATCGATAATTAAGGAAGTGTTGGACTTTACCGCACCGTTGACTCACCCTGTATAATTTTATCTTGATATATTGAAAAAAAAAATTTTTCTCCAGCTTCAACACCTTGTATTTTATGTGGTCAAAATTTTGGGCATAATTTCCTGATTAAACTTGGGCCACCCTGTATGTTCTATACATATATACTATACTCAGCAAATTATTAAGTTGAGTATTCTGGAAAAATCCTGAGGTTAGGTTCATATGTTTACTATTTAAAAGTGTTGTCAACTTCTGTCAATTACAGGAGTGCAACGACATTTATGTCACCCATATTAGGGTTTCAGGCCCCCCAGGTTAGGTACAATCAAGAAAACGCAACACGTTACGTCTAAAATAAATATATTAATAAAAAATAATTAACACTACTGACTAAACTTCATATAAAATAGTACACATGCGCAGTATTGAAACATACTGAATATATCAGTTCTTAAAAAAATATTTAAATAATAATTTGTACACGTAATAAATATAGCGAAACGACTGTTCTTCAAAATCACATATCGGTTAACAAGAAAATAAAACGCCACAACACGTCAATACTCAATAAAACCAAAATTACTCTTTACTGCTGGCGTTGCCGTTTAATATATCTTGAATTTCTTGCACGCTCTTCCCGGACGTCTCCGGCAAAAGCTTGTACGTGAACACCGCAGCTCCCAGGCAGCAAACGGAGAAGATTCCGAACGATCCGGACTTTCCAATCACATCAGCAACCATACCGAAATACTTGGTGAGCAAGAACCCGAGCACCCAGCAGCCGGACGCCGTGACTGTGGAAGCGGCAGACTTGACGTTTCCCGGGAACAATTCTCCCATCACGGCCCAAGGCAAGGGCCCGAACCCGAGGCAGTAAGTAACGATGTAGACGATAAGACTGGCGATCGGGAGCCAGCCGATTGCAGAGACGTCGCTCTGCTTGTCGTCTTTCAAGTAGAAGAAATAGGCCAGCACCCCCTGGGAGATGCCCATGCCAATAGCTGAGAGTAGCAGGAGGAATCGTTTTCCTCTTTTCTCAACCAACATTGGAGTGGCGCCGCTGGCTGCTATCTGCACAACGCCGATGATGATGGTGCATATCTCCGGGGCCAGGGAGACGCCGGCGTCGGTGAAGATGTCTTGAGCGTAGAACAAAATGATGTTGATACCAGAGAACTGCTGCAAAGCCACCAAGCTGACTGAGAGGAACAAAGCCATTGTCAGTCCTCTGGATTTGAATATGTCAAAGAAACTGCCTTTGTTTTGCTGGTCTTCGTCTACCGAGCTTTTGATAGATTCCAGTTCTTTCTGGACATCGTTCTTGCTCTTCGTCCTCAGCTTCATCAAGGCATCCTCTGCGCCTTCCCTGTCATCCACCTTGATGAGGTAGTACGGACTTTCAGGTATGAAGAAAAGGAAAATCACCAGGAAGACTATCGGAGGGATCAACAAGACGATGTTGAACCATTGAACCGACAGGTAAGGCCCCAAGCCGTACGAAAACAGTAGACCAATCACAATGAACAGTTGCATGAACGATCCCAGGGAGCCTCTGACTTCATCGTCGGATATTTCTCCAATGTACATCGGCAGTACTGTGAAGACGCATCCCACAGCCAAACCGCACAGGAACCTGGACAAGAAGAAGTAGTTCACGTTGGTGGCCACCAGGTTCAACACAAAGGCTATGATGAAAGGCACGGCTGAGACCAGCAGGGTTTTCTTCCTGCCGATTTTGTCGGCGGCTATGCCGGCTGCGAACGGCCCCAGCGCTGCTCCTAGGGGCAGGAAGGACCCGATCCATCCTTCCGCCGCCTTCGTTATGGGCGCACCCAGCGGGTTGTCGGCCATGCCTTTCAGCTTCGGGATTTCTGGAGACGTCCATCCGAATGTGGTGCCGCACACGAACGACGCTAGGTTTCCTGAAAAGAGAAAAGCTGTTAGTTTTATGTAGCTCAGAGATAAAATGAGTGTTTAAGGTTTTGCTATTGACTGAAAAATCGGCCAACGGAAATGTTAACTTCAATGATATAATGACCCTTTATTTGCGTGAGTGTTCTATATATAGCAGGTTTTATTGAAGCACAAAACATGAATACAAATTGTCTTTGTGACGAATGGATTTTCTAATGGCAGTTTAATCTGCCATTATTTAATCACTTATCGCGTTATCAGTAGGATGCAAGTTTGGGTGGTTTTAATGACGTCTTCGATTATCTGTTTTGAATCATTCGTCATTTGAGTATGACGTAAAATATTACTTAATAAGAATTAAGGGGAAATATTTAGTCGATTTACGTAAATGGCTCCATGGCATAATGATATAAGATTTTTTGCGCAATTATTTTCAATAGGGACTTTCCTAAGTGCGTGCCTAAAATGTTTTCATAAGTATTTTTTTCTAATTTTTTTGCATACATACGAGCATTTTTCTTATTTCTTCTGGGTTTTTTCAATGGCAGCCTATATTTTTAATAATTTTTTCGAAATTACACGAAAAATAAAATATTTTTGCAAAATTCAGCTCTCAATTTTTGTTACTCATATACCGGGTGGCCACGAGTCAATGTACGCCCCCAATTTTTTGGTTGTTTTTGAATTTAAAAATTTCGTTTTTGGTATACGTGAATAAGACAAAAGGGGGCTATTTTTAGACTAACAGGAACGAAAATATCACTTCCGATTGAACCGGAAGTGACATCAACTTTTTTTTCTTAAATGGAATGACCATGTTTTTTTTGTGGTGTTTTATAAAACATGAAATTCTAATTCCAGCAGTTTTTTCGAATTTCAAAAATTCCAAAAAATAAGTGAAATACGAACGATTTTTTATTTTGTACAAAATAGCCGCGTCAGATGAATGCGATGTAAGAAAATTACTAAGTAGGCTATGGAAATTATTAGCAAGGTAGTAAGCTTGCCTGTAAAGAATAAAATAGGTATTTAAATTACTGATAGATACGACTATTTTTAGGTTTTTCTCAAAAAATGGAATTTAATTTTCATTATCATTTCCGTAGGGGTCCTATGGAAAATTTTTAAATGGGACCGTACTATTTTTTTTTTATTATTCGGACATAGATTCATAAGCTTTAATTTTTTCGCCAATAATCATTTCTTAACGAGATCCTTTGTAATAATAAAAGTGTTTTTAAAAGGTTCATTAAAATTATTTCTTGTTTAATTTGTGCTTACCTTGCTTACGAAAAATGTCAAAAAAAATTTTTTTCTATTTTTCCCCGAATCACTTAATCCATCCTTTATTTTTTTAACTTTTCAATTTTAAAGAAGAAACCCTAAATTTTGTATATCTCTGTCCACCCCGAAACTTTGTCGGACCTTCCGGCCGATATCTAGAAAAAAATTTAAAAAAAAACGCGATTCTCTTAACTATCGGGGAGGACAGCTTTATTTTTTTAAGACAGCCCCGCAGGGGCTGTTTGTTCTGAACCTATTACAAAAAATACAGCCCCGTAGGGTCTGTCTTCGGCCCCGCAGGGGCCGCATTATATTTTTATTTTTTTAAATTTTAAAGAAGAAACCCTAAATTGAAAATGAATTACTAATATTAATTCCCATTTATTCATCTAACGCATTGATTTATATAATATGTTAGTAAAACTGGTGCAAACTCGTACCCAAATAATTATTTTCCTATCAAATTGATTTCATCAATATTTTAAATCTCTACCTCTTATGAATAAGTTTTACGTAAATAAAGATAATCTGCTCTGTCAATCTATGGAGGATTTGAAAGGCAGATAATTTGGTTTTAATGATATTTCGTTCAAACACGATATGCAGTGGTTTTATCAAACATATCAAGATGTTTGTTTTCCTAGAATACATTTGAGTATTTATGTTGGCATATTCTCTTCCTCACCCCACCGAAGCCGAGCCGAGTCCCTAGTCGACAGGACGGCCGAACGCGAACGACATAATGATGAGGAAGGGGAAACATGCGCGGACAGTAGAGTATTAGCTGAGACACATCATACATAGATCCATAGCTCTGTTAAAGTGAAATAAAATAATTTGAAGGGAGTTTTTGTGTCTTTTTAACAATAATTAGTTCAAAAAGTTAACATCAGAAGTGGGATGATTCCTGTGCATTATTTGAGTGATTTGGAGTGATTTTTCGTTAAACTTCACAGCCATGGAGAACAAAGAGAACAATGGAAGCGGTGATACCCGCCATGACAGTTTGGATTCCGACGAGGACGTACTACCAACAAACGTCGAAGAAGATCTAGTGGAGGCACCGTCGGAGCCAAAGCGGGCAAAGGTATCATGGCAAGAGACCTTAGTAACATTAATCGCAACGCAGCAGCAACAATTAGCTGAATTGACTCGTCAATCCAAGATGGCGACGTCCCAATCATCAGCTTCAACGCCGATACCCAACACGGGCGAAGGAAGCAAAGACGCGCTTGCGCCGGTGCACGCGCAAACGTCTTTTAAAGTGACTACGTATGAACCGATCAAGAGCGCATACTCCATCGACGAATGGCTAGAAGATGTCACAAGGCTCAAGAATGAGCTCAACGTGCGTGACCTCGTAATGATTACAAAAGCTGGCGAAGCATTACGAGGCAGTGCTTATCGCTTTTATTGTAACTGGAGACCACTTAACCGGACTTGGGAGAACTTCCGTAATGATTTAAGCATCGCCTTTCCTGATAAAGAAACCCCGGGTACGCGTGCTTATACTGCTGCTACTCTCAAAAGTCAAGACTGTGAATCATTGTGCGATTACGGTCTACAAAAACTACGATCCATCAAACGGTTTCACGATAAACTGCCGTGGATCACAATTTTAAGCATGGTTGAGTTTGGTCTGAATCATTCTGAAGCACGATCAGCAATACAACTGCAAAAACCAGTTTCTGAACGTGAGTTATTAAAATTGCTGAGCGAGTACGACGCACGCCGCACCAGGAGCATTCCTTCTGTTGGGCATAGTCGAACGGACTCCCGGAAAAATTCGACGGGAAGAGGTGATCGTGATCGTCGGATGCGCGAATATGGGCAGAAGGAAAACGAAAGGTCCAACAAAGGATTTAAGGGAACATGTTTTAACTGTGACCGTCAAGGTCATAGAAAAATTGCCTGTCCAGATCTCCGGAAGGAACAATTACCTAAGGATTCACAAAATAAACCAGGACCTTCAGGTATCCCTACCTGCACACACTGTAAAAAACTGGGCCATACAGAAGCTACCTGTTACTATAAACACGGGAGCCCCAAGAAAGCCTTTGTCTTAAAAAAATGACGCCATTTGACGACCACGCCAATAGCAACCTCTTTATGTAACAATACTGCTCCTTCGGCAACATATTTAGTTGACAGCGGATCAGAAATTTCTCTCGTTAAAGGTTCTATTGTTAAATTGCTAGACGGCGTAATTAAGCCAGAGTGCAGCGTACGTGCTTTTGCTGGACTTGGGAACAGCCAAATTGTTTATCCCATCGGTGAGTGTGACCTCATTGTTGTTTTACGAGCAGTGACATTGGAAATAACTTTTACTGTCGTTCCCGATAGTGTTATTCCATGTGAAATTGATATGATCATCGGCTGGGACGTTATTAGGCGCCCATGTTTACGCATTGAGAAAAGTGCTGACGGGATCGAACTATACCATGACCAAGACAATCTTCCAAAAGTGATGACTGTACGAAGTGTCGGTGATATAAAAATAAACCAGACTGAACTAGATGGTGAATTAAAGGCACGAATAGAATTGTTATTGACGACCTATAGGAATAAGACACCAGATCACATCACTACCGGGATTATGACAATTAAATTAAAAAATGACGCTCCTATCGCATATCGTCCTCGAAGATTAGCTTATGAGGAAAGGGTACAAGTAAAGCAAATAATAAGTGATCTGTTAGATGAAGGAATTATACGTGAAAGTCAGTCGGAATACGCTAGCCCAATTGTGTTAGTGAAAAAGAAAAATGGCCAATTAAGAATGTGCGTAGACTATCGTGAGGTTAATAAAAATGTAGTGAAGGAAAGGTACCCTCTACCCCTTATTCAAGACCAGATAAATGCTTTGTGTAAAGCAAAATATTTTACAGCTTTAGATATGAAATCTGGTTTTTACCAAATGAAAATTGACAAAAAGTCTAAACATATCACAGCGTTTATCACTCCAGATGGACACTATGAGTTTAATCGAATGCCGTTTGGGTTCGTCAATTCGCCCTCAATTTATCAGCGGGCTATTGATAAAGCATTGGGCAATCTGAAAGGTGGAAAAGCATTTGTTTACATTGACGATGTACTCGTACCATCAGAAACTATTGAAGAAGGACTGACAAATTTAGAAGAGGTGCTGAATGCACTATCCACTGCAGGATTCTCGTTGAATTATGAAAAATGTACATTCTTTTCTTTGGAAACTGACTATTTAGGTGTAGTGTTATCAAACGGAACGATACGCCCTAGTCCGCGAAAGGTTAGTGCTTTAGTACAAACACCAGTTCCTTTGGACGTTAAAAGTGTCAGACAATTTATGGGCCTGGCCGGATATTTCCGAAAGTTTATAAAGAGCTTTTCTCAAATAACGGCGCCGATAACTGCCTTATTGCGGAAAAATCATAAGTTCGAGTGGACATCAGAGTGCGAGAAGGCACGACAAGTAATACTAAATAACTTAACAGAAGTGCCTATTTTACGTATTTACAACCCGGATTTGCCTTGTGAATTGCATACGGACGCAAGTTCAGTGGGAATAGGCGCTGTGCTTCTCCAAATAGAAGATGGTGTTTCTCGACCTGTTGCTTACTATAGCCGTCGGACTACGGACTATGAATCTAGGTACCATTCCTATGATTTGGAGACTTTGGCTATAGTTGATGCAGTAGAACATTTTCGTGTGTTCTTGTACGGAGTGCATTTTACAGTGTATACTGACTGCAACTCAGTGCGAGCTACCGCTCTCAAGAAACACTTACATCCTCGTGTAGCGCGTTGGTGGGTCAAGTTGCAAGACTACGACTTTACCATCGAGTACCGACCGGGAACAAAAATGGCCCATGTGGATTATCTTAGTAGGAATCCATCGGACAATGAAATCGTATTAAAAGTATGTGCATTAAGAACTTTGAGCCCCGGTAAAGTAGTGCAAACACAGACATTACGGGAGTTCCAAAACAATGACGCATTTTGTCGTGATGTGTTGGGTAATCCACACAGTTACTCAGATTACACTGTGATAAATAACGTTGTGGTAACCAAAACAAAACCTCCAAAATGTTTTGTACCAACTGCCGCTCGTTTACTGGTAATGAGATTATACCATGATGAATCATCGCACATCGGATGGGACAAATGCATCCAGAAATTACGAGAAGACTTGTTTTGGCCGAAAGTAGGACGATGTTTAAAAAAATATATAAAAAATTGTAGAGCATGCATTCTAGGCAAATCTCATACTGGCCCCCGAGCAGGATTATGGCAGCACGGTGAGAAACCAAAAGACATTTTAGAAACATGGCATATTGATCACGCTGGACCTTTGGTCAGATCCAACGGCTGTGCACAAATTCTGGTAATAGTCGATGCGTTTTCCAAATTTTGTCGACTTCAACCTATACCGAAGAAAACCTCCGAGGATACCATTCGTGCTTTGTTGCCAGTATTTGAGGAACTAGGAAGACCACAACGCATAATAGCAGACAGAGGAGCTGCTTTTACCTCCATAGTGTTTCGCAATTTCCTCGGCGAGCAGAACGTGCAACTTCATCACATTGCGACGGGTGTACCGAGAGGCAATGGGCAAGTTGAACGAATAATGCGAACGATGTTCAACTTGTTGAGAGCCACCCTTACAGCAGAAAAAGAAAACACTTGGACTACTGCATTAGTGGCAATTGAAGACAATTTGAATGTTACAATTCATTCAGTAACTGGATTCGCACCGGCCGTATTGCATCTGGGTGAGAATCCCCGACTCGCTGCTACCCGCGATTTTTTAGGCGATGCACCACCGACTGATAACTTCATCGAACCAGATAAAGCTATTCCCGAGGCTCAAAGACGGATGAGAAACCGTGGATATCAGTGTGCACAGAAATTCGATACTACCCGATATCGAACTAATTCATTCGCGCCTGGCGATGTGGTAGCCGTCGAAGATTCCCAATTAGCTGGCGGCGGGAAACTCAAGGCTAAATTTAAAGGGCCCTACACCATCCAGAAAGTACTGCAAAACGAAAGGTATGTGTTGCAGAAAAAGGGACAACGACTGACAGTGGCTGCACATGAACAACTGCGTCCTTGGCCAGTCAGCAAATAACTTACACGTAAGTTTGAACGTAATATAATATGTTTGGATGTTTATAAACTTTGTTTCAAAACGTGCTCAATACCAAGCTTTGCCCATAACCTAACCCAACCGTCTTTGGGTTATCATGAGCTTATTTATTTATTAGTTCACAGCCGTGATGGAGACCGTCTAAACTCTAAATGTTTTGAAACAAATGTTGCTTTGATTAGTCACTGTACGAATTATCCACTTGCTATAAGTTACAAATTTGTTCTAACATGAATTGGTCGGCAATGAGAGGATAGTGGCAGCCCCACTATACCTGAAAAGGTGGCAGCCCCACCTGATGTACCTACTTAGAGCGTCGAGGATAGTGGCAGCCCCACTATACCTGAAAAGGTGGCAGCCCCACCTAATGTACTTAGAGTGTTGAGGATAGTGGCAGCCCCACTATACCTGAAAAGGTGGCAACCCCACCTGATGTACTTAGAATGGTGAGGATAGTGGCAGACCCACTATGCCTGAAAAGGTGGCAGCCCCACCTATAGTATTGACAGTGTCAAGTATAACTTCTTTTATATTGGTTTTGTGTAATGCTTGCTAAAGTGCTTGTATCAACGACAGTAGTCTGTGTAAATATTTTGAATTTCAGATGATACGAAGCGAGGACGCTCCGATTTCAGGATGGCCGTGTTGGCATATTCTCTTCCTCACCCCACCGAAGCCGAGCCGAGTCCCTAGTCGACAGGACGGCCGAACGCGAACGACATAATGATGAGGAAGGGGAAACATGCGCGGACAGTAGAGTATTAGCTGAGACACATCATACATAGATCCATAGCTCTGTTAAAGTGAAATAAAATAATTTGAAGGGAGTTTTTGTGTCTTTTTAACAATAATTAGTTCAAAAAGTTAACATTTATATTAATAATATAGGTAATTGAGAGATTAACCAAATGCTACATAAATAATTGTTAAAAAAATACACATTTATGTAGAGAATTGGAAGACCTTTCAATAGATGCATCGCTCGACAAAGTTATTCAGGGTGTCCACTTTTGGTTGGAACATCCTGTATTGAAAAATAACAAAAAAAATATTTATTTTTATGTTTGATGATAGAAAGATAGATAGAAAGATAATGTTTCAGTTTGCTTCAAAATATGGTCACATAAATGCCGGAAAGCGTTTCGTATCATGATGCCTTGTCAACTCCATGATCTTGCCCTTTTTTTAATTAAACAACATATTAATATCGACTTTTGGACGCCCTGTACAATTTACGTTCTAAGTTTAAAAATCTGAGTGCAATTAACTACTTCTTGAGATATACTAAGCATAGATACAAGATTTTATCGATTTTATCGGTGAAGTGAACGAAATCACTTTGTATTGTTAAAAATTAAATTATTGTAGATAGCAACTGTTCTATTTCTATTTTTAAGTATGGAGATAGCAAACGCTACTTAAAAATGCACATCTTTGCGAAAACTGACATGGCATTTTCGCATATTTTTTATTTGGAAGAGGAAAACTGGAAAAATATAAGATATGCCTTTTTTGTCATTTAAACTTAAACTTTAAACAAATTTCATCTCGTCATTAAACGCATAGCGCTGTGCAATATGTTTACTTCATAAAAATTGTTTTCTTATGATTATTGTCAAACAATGAAATATTAAAATACAAACAAGTTGCGAGTGCTCCAATAGATTTTTATAGGAATTTAGGTCACAATCTCGATAAACACAGCAGGCAAAGCAAAATTTTAGATTGCTCAGCAATTTGAAAGTTTGTTGTGACTACAATGTAACAATCAATCAAATAATTTTTTATATAATTTTTATGTTGCCACCTAAAATTAAATTTTTATATAAGTACTTTAATACGGAGCTACAAATTCTTAACTGTGGCGCTATTTTAAAAAATAATACCAAGTGTCAAAATATAGGGGAAAAATACTGAATCCTTTGTTATAAGTTTCGGTAACTTTCCTCTCTTCCATTCTTTTTCGTCGAGGCGAGAGATTATTTTAAATACTTATTTTGGGGTCACTCGGCTAATTAGCCTAATCAAAGACAAAGCAACATAAAAAAATTCCTGTACTTCAGTATACTGTGGAAAAAATATATCAAACGATAAGATAATTTATTTAATATTATATTATTTGATGATACTCATTAAGTACCATGGTACATGTAATAAAATATAAATACGACGTGACATATCTCTTAATTATAAAATTAAATATAATACTCGTGTCGTGACGTAAGCAAACGTTTTTTGTGAAGCATTTTCGTTAGGACAAGCGAATAAAAGGGTTCAGTTCAGTCCAGTAGTAATTTTTTAAGAGTATCCAAAAATTTATGTATAAATAATCTTTAAAATAATGTATTTGCGTGCGGTTTATTATACCGAAAAACACTCAACCAATCGCCTTTATAAATTCAACTTTTAGGTTATAAAATTTTGTAAATAATCCTGTACTGAGGATTTACCCTTGCCCCTTCGCCACTTCTTACATTCCAATAATTCTAGAGTAGATACACCCCACTAAGACCAGCCTTGACTTCGAAAATACTATAATATTGATATAGTTTTTAACATACGATAGGTGTCAACAACTCAATACAATTTTTATTATTTGTTTGATTTAAAAATTTTACCTCGAATGTCAAGGGAATTTCTATTTAACATACCTACTTGTAAGCACGCAATGTACGTTATAACGAATAGTTATTAAATCATATTACTTATGTATATCACATAATTATTTTGTCAATTACAATGGAATGGTTTCGCTTTTTAATTTTTTTCTAGTTTTGTAGCTCGTTGTTTTGAGATTGTGAGTGAGGTTCAAAGTAAAAAATGAACATCCTATATATTCTTACATTATCTTGTTCGTCATGAAATTTTGATTTCGGCGATATGTCACAAGGTGGCATTTGTTTAGAAAATGGCGGCGGAAATGTAAAAAAGTGAAAAACACAGCCAACTTGCATGTGTTCTTCAATTATTTTATATTTACGACGCCATTTTTAAACAACTGCCAACTTGTTACATATCACTGATGAGACTTGTTGAGCATATGGCGCACCAACAACACGACCAACAGTCACTCTGATACAGATTTGTTTAGGTTCCAAGTTCAGTTCTAGAATCCTTCCCGTCTTACGTAGTTTAATAAATTATCGATTAATACGCTAGCACGGCGGTTTTTTTATTTTGATTTCCTCTTATTGGTAAATAACGCTCAAAAGTGAACACCTCCTTACTGGAATTAATATTTTTTGTCTTCTTTACTAAACGAGCTAAATTATCAAATAGAAAATAGAATGAGACGATTCGAATTTGCAACGTTCAATGTCAGTGTCATTGTTATAACTTTTGTTGTAGGTCATGACCTGGGAGATAATGTTTCGGTCGTATATTCCAAAAGTTATTGACACAACTTCTACGCGATTATGAACGTTTGAGTCAAGGCCAGAAGTCAGCACAGAATCGCCATGTAGGAATCCGCAATTACTGACAAAAGCACTGCACGCGAAAATCGGAAATGTATTATTAATTTTTTCATTATCATTATTATGAGGTTACGTAAGAATGTTGTTATTCCAGGCGGATCTAATACTGGGTATCTTGGAGTAGTTTAATCTTTAATCGGGCTTGTGTTGAGGAAATTTTGCACCAGTAGGCAATGTTGGGTTTTCGGTAAGAGCCAAACAGTTAAATATTGTGATTTCGTTTACAGAGATTCTGAGTGATTTTTGACGCAAAATAATCAACGTGGCAGAGAATCCGGAAACACGAATTTACAAAAACTAGTAACAAAAGACGATCCATACAAACGCATTAAAAACCAAGCAATCGTTGATCCAACCAAGTATAACGACGATAATAAAACAAAACAGCGTTATGAAACACAAAGTGATCGAATTAATATCTTAATAAGAGCTGATAATATTTTTACTGCGCCTTTCCATTTCGCTGCATAAACTGCGACATTGACATTATTAAAAGGCAAGTTAGAGTCTAGTGTTAATGTCAAGGAAGTTTACAAAGGAATAATCGGTACATTTGCGATCCGCGTAAGTCGGAACGAATCGCTTAATTATAATTGATGAGATGGGGAAAATGGAGCTTTCCAAAACAAAAACAGGAATTAGCGAAATGTCATATCAAATCATTAAACGTGCCGCTCCAAAAGGTGATTGTGCCAAAAAGCAAGCCTAGGAACTCTCCGAATATAAACCAAAGCGCAATGTAATAATACTTGTAGGAACATAAAAATTTCGTATTGAAGTCGGCAAAATTAATCTTGAACGAGATTGCTATCATAAACAAATACGTAAATATATTTAGGTATGTTATTTACAAATTAAGGTCGCTAAACTATTAAAATGAAAGGTCGTTAACTACGTTCATTTTTATGACACCTAAAGCTGAAATAATGTTTATTGACGCAGATTGAACATTTATATCCGCATATTCAGACGTGTTTAACACTCGGTAATAATTTTTTTAATACAAAGAACGAAATAACGATTTAGTTGAAACATATGGATTAAAATTAACGCAAAAATTATTTCAGTATCAATATGGTTATAATGAGGTTCTCGCCTTATTAACTAAGTATAGATATTTAAAGTCCAATCTGGTTTAATTAATTTTTTTTACACCTTAAAGAGTAAAGTGCTCGGGTTTTCACACCGCAGTGATGCATATCGATTACCTAAGAAATATCGATTTGATTGAATTTTTATCATTAAAAAAAATTATGTCGAACCATTATACAACGTGTCTACTCTAGCGCGATCGAAAGAAAACAAATTTTACATTAGAGGTTGGTGGACCCGTTACGATAAAGCAATAGTTTGATGTTTATCCTAATTAAGCACGTTAACTAAATCTAAAGGGTTTATGCAAGTACTGGTCTTCACAGGTCGTAAAAAATAGAATTATTTTATGGACAATGTACAGGGTGATCATTTTAAGTGCCTCACTCGATTTTCCTGCTTTATTCTTCACCTAGGAAAAAAATTTAAAAACCGTACTTGTGTACTTTTTTCCGAGGAATCCGATTCCGAAAAGATAAAAACAATTGAATGTCAAAGAAAAAAGTTATGGCCGAAAAACTGAAAAAGAAAAAATATACACCCTGTATATTAATGCGGAAATGGATATGTGACATTTCACTGATTGGAAATGTGGATCAGATACATATTTTTCACTTCCGGTTTGACCGGAAATTGCTTTAATTTTTTTATTTTAGGTGGTACACCCTGTATATTGAGCTCAGTTTAAAGAACATTTCTTTCTGAATTCAGCAATATATAACATATCATCATTGTCTTTCATATTTAATAAGATATTGTGGTTTTAATTTAAAATAACACAAATATATGTTAGGAAATAAAGTCATCCATGAAAACAAACAAAAGCATTTAAATTATTTATTTATTTCAAAAACAAAAGAAGATATAGCATAATAACTTGTATTCTTTAGTTTTTGAAAGAAATAAAATAATTTAAATGCTTTTGTTTGTTTTCATGGATGACTATTTCCTAACATATATTTGTGTTATTTTAAATTAAAACCCCAATATCTTATTAAATATGTAAGACAATGATGATATGTTATATATTGCTGAATTCGGAAAGAAATGTTCTTTAAACTGAGCTCAACATACAGGGTGTATCACCTAAAATAAAAAAATTAAAGCAATTTCCGGTCAAACCGGAAGTGAAAAATATGTATCTGATTCACATTCACAATAGTGAAATGTCACATATCCATTTCCGCATTAATATACAGGGTGTATATTTTTCTCTTTTTCAGTTTTTCGGCCATAACTTTTTTCTTTGACATTCAATTGTTTTTACCTTTTCGGAATCGGATTCCTCGGAAAAAAGTACACAAGTACGGTTTTTGAATTTTTTTCTAGGTGAAGAATAAAGCAGGAAAATCGAGTGAGGCACTTAAAATGATCACCCTGTACCTCCCTTTTTCCAGGTTTAAAAGTTATTAACAATATTAGGGAAGCGGGGCATTTTATACAGACGTTTTTGTAGAACAGACATACTCAATACTAAAGACCGATTCAGTTTCTAGGTCTGTTTTTTTATATAAGTAAAATTCAAAATGGCAATGATTACAATTACATTTAAATGTAGTTGGTCCTTAGATCCTTTTTCAGAATAATTATACTTTCAAAAAAAATGTTATCGTTATGGTTCTTGTATGTAAACTAGTAACTCTACGCTTCTTACAAAATTAATAATTAAATATTTTTACTTTTAAATTTTTCTTCCGCATTGTTAGCCCGAAAAATGCATATGTTCATCGTAAACAAGCCGGTAAAAGGTCAATGCTGGCTTTATTCTATTTACATTAGGTATTTAAATTATATTCATATGCAAAAAAATTATATTTACGCTCAGAAACTGGTATACAAATAAATATATCAATTTACTAGTGTAGTCGTGACCAAAAAAAGGTTTCCAACCTGCGCCTATCGAAATCAAATTGCGTTCTTTACTACGCGACAGCCCTGTACAGAAGCCACGCCTCTAGATGACGGCGTCGTTAGGGATGTACACATTGGCGGAACAAAGCCACGCCTACACCTATCAACGACTTAGATCGATAGCACGAGTGGCCTATCACGCAGCGTTATAGAAAGGAATCCACGTCTCCTGCTACGCCTACAAATGGTGTCGACTGGGCTCGGGCGACCAGATTTTCTTTTGTTTGTGAACAATTTAAAGTGAAGAAATACAAAACTGTTTTCGATATTAAAGTTCAAAAATCATAAATTGGAATTGTGGAATTGTAGCATAATTTTCGCTTCCCCTTCCACGTCGCCTCCGGGTCATATCCTTTTAGATTTAAATTATTTTATAACGTGTGCGACAGTCAATAATCGATCGTCGACTGTCAATACGTGGCCTACTAAGATAACTGACACATTTTCGAAATATTTCGTAATTTCTACTTGAAAATATCGAGCGCGATAGTAAAAACGTGTCTGTACATTTTCGAAAAGTAGTTTTTACAAATGTAGTAAACAAGATAAACGCAGATAACGGTTTGTATTTACCAATTTATGTATTGAACATTGAATCGAACGTGTTACTAGTATTTATTTATTATTATCTAAATATTTCTGCAGATAAAGATGCAGGTTTGCGTACTTGGTAACTATTTAAATGAACCATTTTTGGAGGCTCGGCACATAAACTCTAATTATAACCAAGACGGAAATATCTACGTTTTATTCAGGGGCTATTTTTGTATTTTGTCCGTCTTGACGCGAAAACTGCATACGTTCAAGTTGCATGCATTGAACGCCGTTTTGGCGTCGACAGAAAATTGCATTATTTTTTTAAAATAAAAATCAAATTTGTACAAAAAAACCCATTGTTAAGGTTGAAAACATGTACACAGGGTGGCTATTTTTAGTGGGCCACTCAGTAGGAAAAAATTGTGTATACTATAAAAAATATTAGTCGATAACTTATCAAGGAGGCCATGGGCGTGAATTTTGTTTTAGTCATAAAAGGCCCATCAAATTCCAATATTTTTTATTTGCAAAATTTTCGCCTACGCATCCTAATAGCGGAAATATTTGAAGTGGTCCGTATATAATTTTATTGATAAGTAATCGTTTCCTGTGGCGGAAATTGCATTTCTGTTTTATTATAATTAGCTAGTGCGTATATTCAAATATTATTTTGATTCTATTATTAATAAAACTGCGTATCATAAATTACTCATAATTAGAAGACTTCAAACTTTGCGTTGGTAAAAACGAAATTATGCGCTTTTTTGTTCAATTTTTTCGTACGTCAAAAATAATGCCTACTAGTTTGTTTACTTATTTTAAAGTGCGAAATAAGCAATTAAAAATAGATGAACGTATTTTAGTGTGTTAGCTCTCAAATATACAGTGTGTTTAGAAATATACCTTTTTTTTTAAAAATAAATGTTTTTAATAAATTAAAACTAAACAGTTTTGTGGCGTTTTCTTCATAATAAGAGCACAAAATGCCTCTATACAATTTTTTTAATAAATGTGTTTGATTTTAAATTTGTCACTAGTCAGAATTTTAAGAAAAAAAAATGTAAATGCTTTTTAATTTTTTGCGTTTTCTTTTGGTTGTAGTAATTCTACCTTTCATAAGAAAAATAAGACACTCTGTATATGTTAATCCATGAAATACAGTATTTAAAATCAATTTTTCCGCAACTTTGTACAATTAAAAAAATCACGTATTATTGCTTATTAAGGAATTAATTTTTTTAATGGGCAAACGAGATTATTTTTAAATATTAATTACACTTAGTTAGCAATGCACGAATAAGCTGGCATCTATCCATGAATGCGAAAAAGTTCCATCAAACTTTTATTCGGCTTAAAACATGAGAAACATGCGCACATTTTACAAGAAAAA
The DNA here is from genome assembly GCA_963680705.1 of Rhagium mordax. NCBI lineage: Eukaryota > Metazoa > Arthropoda > Insecta > Coleoptera > Cerambycidae > Rhagium > Rhagium mordax. Next base: position 897,686 of record OY796661.1, on the reverse strand, counting down.
AATTTAAGAAAAAAAATTGCGTACAACTAATTGATTTTCCAGTGGCAAAACGCACGAATATAAACACAAACAAAAATCCACTAACCTGCACATGCTGCGATGTACAAGAAATTCCTGTTGGTGTTACCGCTGCTACCACTTACACTGACCATTGTCGGCGGAACTATGTTGACGTCCCCGTTGTCGGCGTCGTATCGAGCCAGTGCTTGGGCTTCTTCTTCGGTCCCCGCCACTTGGTCATATTTGTACTCGCTCTGCTTGCCCTCCATTTTCCTTAAATACATATTTACAAATTAGTGATTAGTGCAGATATTATTTAACGCCGTAGGCTCGGCACCTTACTCCTGACAACGATAATAAATAGCCGGATTGATTTTCTTGGCACTATGATTTGTTATCATTATCAATAGTGATAATAAGGAGTCACTTAAAACTAAGTTATAAGTACGATTTGAAGTTGGGATTACAGAATGTTTGCCTATCGTTAAATCTTTGGAGATCGCGAGGATTTTTCGGAAAGCATCAACTTTTCGATAGGGATATTGCTGCTTCGAAAAATATTTTCCTAGGTTGTAAGGAATCGTGAATTAACATATTTTCCATAATAATAATGTTTTATTTCCTGCTGGGACTTGCGATTTTTGTTAAATTTCGTAAGGTAAAGAAAGGTATGGAGAATTTCCTCGCTTTTTGACACTTTCCCTTTTCAAGTGTTGTAACTTTTTTAAAAGAATATTGACCCCCTTTTTCTTTAGCAAAATCGATTCAGAAATGAATGCTGATCATCATGCAGATTCGTTTGATTTTTTAGCGCTACTCGTTAAGAAGTTGTCGGCTGACAAAGTCGGAGGTTCCTGGATTTCGAGTCTATAGTGACAAGCTCTGGTTTCGGATGGATTTTCTTTCAACTGAATGTTGTTATGGAGCTGAAAAAGTTTCTTCTTGTAGAAAATTGTACGAGAAATCGAATGCTGCAAACCAGAACTCTACAACTCTTTTTGTTTTCCAGATATCGGGGACGAAATTTAAAAAAGTGGAAATTTGTCAAAAACAAAAAAATTACCTATTCACTTAAAACAAAATCATTCTGCACTCGCATTACCTATTTTTCTACACTGTGATCCACTAAAGTATAGGCTGTTGTAAAAACCGATTTTTTAAATTCAATTTCTCTCCCGTCGAACGAATTGTTTGCTAATCAGTAATCGCGTTGGTAGGCCCGCTCGTGACGTTTCTCGCACAACTTGAACTTGAAATTTGTACCAAGCAATGGTATCAGTTCAGTTTTGTTTTATAATAATTTAAGCGTTTATAAAAATAACTTAAATTGCTAAATTTACTTTAATCGGTCTCTAATTTGAACACAGCAGCGCATCACAGGCGTCGTTCGCACGGTTTGCATTTTTTTAAGTTTTTTACGTCATATACTCTCGTTCTGTTGCAGTGTGAGGATACGCACAATGTACCAGATGTTAGCCCAATTGACTTTCGTTTATTTGTGCGAGTCGCGAGTCGAATTACGACAGTTTTCGATGCACGACGATTAAACCCCTCGGAAGCGTACTTAAACTTTGCTGCACCCTAAAATGTCTTTTGTTATGAAAATTATGACGTGGTGACGTGATCAAGTCCTTAAATCTGCGGCGCCTGTACAAACAAAAAACGTCTCGCTGGAAAGACACGCCACTGCATGGAACTTCCTAGCCTATTCAAACTTGAACTAATTTACAAAATACATAATTTACGGAATAATTTAAATTAATTATTGTGTAATATTTTTGTCACAAATGAAGGTGGACAATTTATAAATATTGTAACAAATTATATATAATTGTTGTCGGCCTTGTTGTTTAGATGCAGGGAGGAATTTATTTGATGTCAAATTTGAGTTTAAAAGAAACTAATTTGGTTAATTTTAAAAATTCCCTCTACAGGGTGTTCAGCGACACTAAACTCCGACATCAACTTTTGCTCGTTTTCCATTTTCGTACCACAGTGAATTAAATATGCAAAAATTTACCAATGGGGTTATCAAAGGTTACTTTTTATTACTCCTAACAAGATACCGTCAAGATTTTTACTTAACTCAGCAACCTAATTATTTTTAAAGCATTTCTTTGGTTATGGCTCAGTTATCGATTTGTTGCTGCATCAAATCGTAGGCGTTAGCCGTTAACAATCTTTACCGGAAGTCTAATTAATGCGTTCTGTTCAATCAAAACTCGAGAGACGATAATAATGAGTTTCTTTCATCATATCATTTACATAATAATACTGACATCATGAAGATAAGCGAGCGATTGAGCTCAAGGAATAATGTTAGGTTATCAACTCTGACAAGGTGGAAAAGGCAATGATTCCGTACTGTCAGTTCCCAGCTCTCGGGTCTCACAATATGAAGAAAACATGCCCGGAATTGTCATCTATACAGGGTTTTCAGTTAGTGTTCCCTCGGAAAAATTGATCTTGAAAAGATCTTTGTTTTGGTTTTTCCGAGGGTTTTCCCCATTTTTGACAATGTTTTTCCATAGTAACAGCACGATTTTTTACACCATCTTAAAATAGAGGTTTCAACGAGAAAAAATCCGTCCTAAAATTCTCAAAAATCAAAATTTTTTTAATCAACTTTTTTTATTGAAAATTAGGCCTTTTTTCAAATTAAATTCGCAATAAAATCTAAAAATAAAAATTTCGCTTCAAAAAAATTACAGCTTATTTGAGACACAAAAATGTACATCTTCACCAAATTTCATTAGAATCGAATCATTTTTGTGGAAGATAAAAATAAAAAATAAATAAATTGGTTTTTGACGTTTCTCTCAATAGTTTTGAGGTTATGTTGAAAAATGGTTGAAACAAAAGTTGTAGATCTTTCAATTATCTACCTCTTTTGCATTTAACTTTTTCGCTAGGAGATCTAGTTTTGCCGGAAGTCGTAAAAGAACATGAATCACCCCTAAAACACCCCTTTTCCCACCTCCATCCTACTTCTGGTTGGGGTCCAATCGATTTTTCCTATTTATATGCCATTAATCCTGAATTTTCCGACCATCCATATACTGCTACGAATTTTTTTTTTGAAAAAAAAAAAATTCTTACTGGACTATCCTCCATATTTAGTTTTTCATAACAGTGCCGATAGATATTGTTAATAATATCCCATCAAATAACGCTTAAAATGCGGTTCCATATTGCACATAATTTTTGATTTTTTATAACTGGGACAATCCAGTTTCTCTGACTGTGCCACATTTGCCCCAGACAATGCAGATATCATTAATATCGTCAGATAATCCGCACTCAAGATTAATATGATACACTTGATGAATACTTCTCGAATCATTAAATTACGTCTAGACCTCGCAAATTTTAAAATAATGTTAAAAATATCAATATTCATAAAATTACATTCAATCTGCAATATTTTAGGTAAAGTCGAATAACTGTCTGTTAGTTTAAGTTTGTTTGCTGTCGTCAATTACTAAAAATATAATATAAAAAAAATATATATGATTGCAATGTTATTATATATTTCCTTGTGTTGCTTTTTAAATTTCTGCATTGCCTTCATGCTACAATTTGCAGTGGAACTAGAGCGAGGCTGCGTAGAGAGCAATGTAGAAAAAAGTAAGTGCACAACCAGCTTATATTTCCCAATGCACTTACTCGTGTATGAGTTAAACACGAATTGATCATTCCTCTATTTTAAATAAAATAGCATTGCTACTGCTTACGTCAATCCAATCCCAAGAAAATATATATACGTATATAAAATAAACAGACATTGTTGAGCCCGTTCAATATATAAACGGTCATTGCGAAGCCTAAAATTACACTGTTGAGAACAACGTATCGAGGTGTATTACCATCGCCATTTGGTTAAATAATATCTTGGGACACCGTACGCAAATTTTAAGGAGGGCTCAACAACGTACTATTCTCATCTCCGTGTATATCTCGATTAGTTCGATCAACAACGTTGGGCTCAGTAACGGTGCCCATGAATGCCTTGAGGACTGTTTAAAAAAGACTCATCTATATTGGGTTCAACAGCGACCTGTTGATATATCGGGCCTCGTGTATGAGTTAAACAGGAATTAGTCATTCCTCTGTTTTAAATAAGATAGTATTGCTACTGCTTATGCGGTATCAATGCAACCTCACATTACTTGCATAACTAATTTAGAAAATGATAATAATGTATTTGATTTTTATTTTTACGATAGTAATATCGGTTAAATTATCGTCTAATGTTTACTCAGTACAATTCCATGTCGTAACTAAGTTTTATAAGTTCTTCATCTAGAAGCTTGAGATTCCTTATCACTGACTAGGTTTATCTAAATTATTAGGTTCATCGAGATTTCGTTTTTTAGGCCGTAATTTGGTACCAGATACATTTGATACGTTTATGTAATAAAATTTATTCTATAGCTCTTTATTTTGATTGGCTTTGTTCAATTAAATGGAAAGAAAATAATCATTTTCCTGTTCAGAGGAGCTTTTCATATCCTATTAGAAAAAAATATTTAATTTTTATTAGGAATGCTAATTTTCTTAAATATCTCGAGAACTACAGGGTGAATACCAATAACTCATTTTAATTTTAAAAGGGGTTTCTGTTGATATTTATAACACAAATTACCAATAAAAAAATATAAAAAATAAAGTTGAAAAACTGACCTACCCTACGTAAAATTCTGGTAAACTTTTGGGTACCGCTTCGTCGCTCTACTAGTAGAGTCACAGACTCCAAGTTCTAACATAAAAAACGTGACAAAAAACGTCTAATAAAGTTAAGCCGCCGTTTATAAATTTGCGGTCGGAGACAAGTTAATTGACAGTGACAGCAAAAACTAGTGAATTTATGATTGCAAAAACAAGATGAATGCCAGAGGCAAAGACCTATCCTGATTTATTTTCTGTTGAGATAGGTCAGTTACGAAGTTCTGAAAATGTTGACGTATTTATTTTCTTTCTCGAAAACTACAGGGTATATATTTTTTATTTTTGGTATATGGCCTTACCATTAAGGGACCTACCATCCCTTAAAATTAAAATGAGTTATTGGTATTCACCCTGTATAAGTTTTAGACTATGATATCCTTATAATACATATAGAGAATTTCATAAAGAATTCAAATTTTCAAAATATATAGGGTGTTCCATTTAAAAAAATTGACAACTATAATAGCGCCCCGCTTTCACGAATCAACCCGTAGATTTCAAACTAATTTTAAAATGTAGCCATTTTGGTCTCCTACAACTTCCTTAACAACTTATGTTTGTATTATCGACAATAAAGGAAATATTGGACTTTTCCGCACCGTTGACTCACCCTGTATATTCACATGGTAGTAAATAAATGCAGGGAGCCCAGTAACTATTTGTTTAATAAATCTTTCATATCTTGTTCAAATAGTAACATATTACCGTCTAATCCCTGGGTAAACACAAATTAATCGCTACTAGAGCGAAGCAATCCTATCGAGCTTTATCAGGACATTTTTGAAAGCTCTTATCTCAGGGGAGACCTTTCAATAAATTAAAATTTATCAATGGATTTTTAATAAGGGCGTCATATTTCAGCCCTCAGAGCTAAAAATTTTATCGATAATTTTTTTTTGTAAAGGACTATTGTGTATTATATATTTGGCTCTAGAAACTGTATTTTTATTTAATTCTACGTTATTCTGAAAATCGATTATATTTATATTAATAAAAGTGTATTCATTATTAATTACTCTCTGCGATACTGATAAAAAGCGATCCATCAATTAAAGTATTTTCACAATGACGTGAATGACTCCACTAGAATATGCGGTAACTAATTGGTGAAATTTATTTTTTGCGCAAAATAATCTTGCAAAAAACCGCGCCGGAGGGCATCACGAATTAAAGCCAAAATATGTAAACCACTTTCAAAATATCAAGGAGACGAGCGAAGCATTCGGCTCAGATGATGAAATTAGAAATTACTTTAATTAATAAAAAAATATATAAGAAATGCTCATTAAGTTTTGATTCAAGTCTTGTCTAATGTTGAGGAATTTAATTATTTTATGACCTCACTTGACGTGCTTTTCTTGAAAAAATATATGGACCGCACGCTCCCTCATCCGAATCCACTTCGACAAGGTGAACTTTATGGGGATTGTGAAGCTGCAACGCAAAAAAATGACTAAAGATATTCCTGGCAATTTTGCAGATGGAGTTACCGACGTGTGCGGAAAATAAAAATAAACACATATTCATCAATGCTAAAAGACAATACAAACTGTTTTTATGGCAAAATACCCGCTCCCCTAAATTGCTTACACATTCCACCAACCAACCGTGAACGTTTCTTTTAGGAACTTGTCATTGACATTTCACTTATTATGCAATTACATAATTCGCTTTAGTCTACTGAGTGCTTAAACGCACGTAACGCCGGTGAGAAAAAGGGGAAATTTGGTCTCTATTTGCGTAAATTGTAGACCAGGATATTTTAAATTCTGCACGTATTGGAGGCCAAACATTAATTTCTTCCAATACACATTTTTCTCAATCAACCAGAATTTTTTTCCATTTTCAATATTTTACTTTCTCTTGCGAAGTGAATAATGTGAAAGCCGGGGAAAAAATTGTAACGTTTGTTAACAATTAAAAAATATGCTTATAAACCATAAAAATGTACAATGTAATGCTATATGGAGAGCTTTTATCTCTGTGGAGATCATTATCAAAAATAAAAGATAATTAATTTAGCTATAATCGCTTCTAAAATTCAAATCACTCAAGTGCCAGATATGAATTAGACACTTATCAAGTCATTAAAAATATATATATAATAAAATATCGACTACCAAACAGGATTTGCAGGTGTAATCCAATGCAGGTCGGGGCGCTTACCCGCTGAGTAGTTGTTTCTTGCAATCCAATTTAGCAAATAAATATTTACCAACTCTTTTACACATTTTCATTAAATTAAGCTTTATTCATTTTCCTCGTGAATCTGATTTAAGATATTGGTAAAGACTCCCTGCCTTCACATTTTTTATTGGGGCAGTAGCTCCGTTAGGAAGCGATTAAGAGCGCACATCGAGAAAAATTTAGCATAAAACAAATTTGCTTCCCCCTCCTAAGGTTGAACGATGAAAACTGCACACAAAATTTTGGAAATGACAAACAATTTTTTTGATAAATAGATGTCAGCATATGAGACTTAAGAGGCCACTACTAGCAAATATACGTTTCCAAAATAATTATTATTATATTAAATTTTCTAGTTTCATTTATTTTCGAAGGCTTGCAAAAACCTAGTTCCTGCAACAAATAATAATAGTAATAATACCCACTAACCTGTGTATTTGTCACAACACTACTGCACCTTGCCTTCCAACTGAAACAAAACCAATTTTTTGAAATCGCCTATCACTCCCGTATGTTACTGATAAAGATATACTTCACCTAAAGTGCCATCTTTCACGCTGCTGCGAATTAATCAAATAAATTAAATCTGTAAACTTGGCAACCTTCGGCGAACAAAAAACTATATCGCACTCATAAAGTTATCTTAATTAAGTTGTTTGCCAATTATCTATCAATAGGCGAAAGCTTGATAAAGTGGTTGTTTTGAAAGCGTTCTCGTGTTCTGTATGCATTGTCTCGCCGCATTCGCAATTTGAAAAAACTGATTGGTTGCCCCATCGATTTCTGGAAAACAGTTCCACGTCAATCCAATCCCAAAAAAATATATATACATATATATAAACAGACATTGTTGAGCCCGTTCAATATATAAACGGTCATTGCGAGGCCCAAAATTACACCGTTGAGCCCGCGTTAGGGCTCAACAACGTATCGAGGTGTATATCATCACCGTTTGGTTAAACATGGTCTTTGGACACCGTACGCTAATTTTAAGTAGGGCTCAGCAACGTGATATTCTCATCTTCGTGTATATCTCTTCCACGTACGATATAGCAACAACGTTGGGTTCAGTAACGGTGCCTATGGATGCCTTGAATACTGTTTATAAAAGACTCGTCTATCTTAGGTTCAACAGCGACCTGTTGATATATCGGGCTCAGCAATGTACGTATATATATATATCTTACAATAAAAATGACTCCAAATAAATTACTTTTAGATTTAAAATTGTAAATGATCGCAAACTTAATGCTATGATAACTATATTAAAACGGTTTTTCCCAAAAATTAAGTATCCCGATAATAATAATTGTTTATTGACAGTTAAATTATAATTCAAGCGCAAAATAAGATGTTACACGTGACAGACAGTTATGAGTGAATTAACGTTGAGAATGTGTTAAATAAACATTCTATGCGAAATGCATAATTAAATTATATTTCGCTGCTTAAAATATTACTACCGAGTAAATAAATATTTAGGTATCACGTTTCCAACCACTTTTCTTAATAATTGTACCAGATATGTTAATATCGATTGGGACCTAAGAAAAAATAATTTAGAATTTAGGAATTCTACAATTCTCTAGTTTCCTAGTTCGTTTCCGTACCATTGGCGCTATCTCTGGGGCGACTGCTGAGCCACCACCTACAGCGTGTGACTTAGGAACCTGCTATGAGAGGGTATACTACAGACTTCTGTAAAGTGGATGTAAATTCATCACAGGAGATTAAGGTCCGGTACATCCTCGAAAATGGTCAATAAAGAATAACCCTTGGGAGCGGAATCGTCTGTTGAATCGTTCCGATTGCTGCGTATTATTTTGCTGTGCAAACAAAATCACTCGCGAACTGTATGATTTAATTTTAACCTTGTTGTTGCGAATTCCGCAGAAACCCCGGAGAATAATAGAAACTAGTTTGCTATTACCATATTCAAACCACATTTTTCAGTAATTGCGTTAATTAAGTTTATTTATTTGTGACATCAATCAACAGTATACAGAAGGAGTTAAAATTCCGCCGATGTTTGTGTTACCTCAGTGTTATCCGGTTTACCAAGTAGTTATTTACCAATGCCTAAGATTATAGAAGAACACTTAATAATAGTTTTATAAAAAATTCTTCCCGCGTTTTCTTCATAGAGATCATATATTTATATCGTGTTTTTTAGTCTTAGTCTATGCTTATAAGCCAGACCGTACAAGAATTCCATAAAATTCAATGGGTGTGAGGTCTGGAATGCCCTGCTGTCATCATTAAATCTCGTTTGAAATAAGCCTATTTCGGGAACACCCTGTATATTGCCTTACAATCTCTTTATTTGTCGAGTGGATTGCGAGTTTGCAAGTGCTTTAGATATTTTTAAACACACTAACCATAATAACGTACTTACCTACTTAAAAATATTATAAGTTTGTTGTTAATATGTTAAAAATATATTGTTGGAAAAATGATTAATTGTAAACGTAATATGGGTTCACAGAATTTTATAATTAGATCGTTTATATGATAAAATATCTGTCATTGGCTTTGACGCACATCGCACAATCTCCAGCAAAAGACTAAAACAAAACAATAGTCAGTTACATTTTTTTACAAAAAATTTTGCACTTTTTACATTTGTCCATAACTTTTTCGTTAATTAACCGATTTTAATCAGCTAGGTGTCGTTGCCTAGAGAAGAGAATGGGCTATCGTCGAAAAATGTCAAAATGGTCGATTCTTTGAAATGCAAGATGGCGGCCTCGTTTGAAAATAGCCCTTTTTTGCGCCGATTTTTTTTTAATAAAAATTGTCTAAATGGCACATCCAATAGAAAAAAGCAATAAAATGGACCTTTCTCAACATTTTAAGACCTCGATGAGGAAAATCGGTCCATCGGGAACGGAGCTATACGTATTTATATCAGGCGTCTTTTTGTCATTCTTAAGCTGTTTTACTTAAATTGCATTTGTTTCATTGGTCAATAACTTTTTTGTTTATTAACCGATTTTAATGATCTTGATGTCGTTGCCTAGAGAAAAGAATGGACTACCACCAAAAAGTTTCAAAATGGCCGATATTTTAAAATGCAAGATGGCGGCCTCGTTTGAAAATAGCTCTTTCTTTGCGCCAATTTTTTTTTAATAAAAAATGTCGAAATGGCACATCCAATAGAAAAAAGCAATAAAATGGACCTTTCTCTACATTTTAAGACCTCGATGAGGAAAATCGGTCCATCGGGAACGGAGCTATAAATTATATCAGGCGTCTTTTTGTCATTCTTAAGCTGTATTACTTAAATTGCATTTGTTTCATTGGCCAATAACTCCTTTGTTTATTAACCGATTTTAATGATCTTGGTGTCGTTGCTTAGAGAAAAGAATGGACTATCGCCGACAAGTTTCCAAATGGCCGATTCTCTAAAATGCAAGATGGCGGCCTCGTTTGAAAATAGCCCTTTCTTTGCGTCAATTTTTATTTTAATAAAAATTGTCTAGATGGCACATCCAACAGAAAAAAGCAATAAAATGGACCTTTCTCTACATTTTAAGACCTCGATGAGAAAAATCGGTCTATCGGGAGCGAAACTGTAAGTAATCATACTAAGCGTCTTTTTGTCATTCTTAAGCTGTATTACTTAAATTGCACTTGTTTCATTGGTCAATAACTTTTTTGTTTATTAACCGATTTTAATGATCTTGATGTCGTTGCCTAGAGAAAAGAATGGACTATCACCAAAAAGTTTCAAAATGGCCGATATTTTAAAATGCAAGATGGTGGCCTCGCTTGAAAATAGCCCTTTCTTTGCGCCATTTTTTTTTAATACAGAATGTCGAAATGGCACATCCAATAGAAAAAAACAATAAAATGAACCTTTCTCTACATTTTAAGACCTCGATGAAAAAAATTGGTCCATCGGAAGCGGAACTATACGTAATCCCACAAAGAGTCTTCTTGTCATTCTTAAACTGTAATTGCACTTGTTTCTTTGGCCTATAACTTTTTCGATTTTAATGATCTTGGTGTCGTTGCTTAGAGAAAAGATTGGACTATCGACAAAAAATGTCAAAATGACCGATTTCTTAAAATGCAAGTTGGCGTTCGGGTTTTTGCGCCAATTCATTTTTAATAAAAAATCCTTAATAACGTTTAATATTGTGCATACATTTTACGTTTATTATCATTAGTTAAATACACACTATGTTAATGAATGGAGGAACAATAAATATATTGTTTATATTTAGCATATAAACGGCAATTGGCAGCATTCCCAAAAAATTAAGGTGAGGGCCACGGTCAAGAATAATTTCGAAAGGTTTAGCTGGACGTGCAGAATTATTGTACTTGGCAATCAAATAGGAATATTATGACGAGATAAAAAAATATTTTCGTATCATAGAGTTCAAATTCTATCGCTTATTCCCATCACAAACAAAAGTGGTATCCTAGAAAAGAACAATTTCTCGAGTTACGGATAGGTGTTTCGGAGTTGTTGCTTCTCGTCAGCGTAGCGTTGTTTAGGTATGGGATTTGGGCACGTGGCTGCGCCTAAAATTGCAATAAGATTTTTTTTCAATAAATAAATTGTTTTTGTTTGTAGAAAACTAGAAATAAGTAAAGCTTTTATTTATTGCAACATAATATAATATCATTTTATTATGAAGTAGTTATTATAAGAAATATTAGTTTTAAAATTAAAGTGGTATTCCAAGTAATTGTTGCACTATCATTGATTTGTCTATTTTTCAAGGCAATGCACGTTATATTTTTCCTAGAACCTAGAAAATTAAAATCGTTTGTAAATATTGGTTTTAGAATGCAACAAACACTCGTGCAAAATTCAAGAGAAACTCATGATTAACCTAAGGAAAGTAATAAAAGTTCTCAATTTTTTATATTAAATGATACCTCACGAAAGAAGACCAAAAAAAATGTTCTGTCCAAGAGTTTGTGTGGAGGCATCAGTGGCTTCTTTTCCATGACAATGATGGTAGAAAAACGGAATTTCTGAACATGAATTCTTTAAACTGTATCCATCCAACATCCAACCACAGGGGCTGCATCCATCCCAAACGTCACTTTGACATTTAACGTAAAAAATGTAGTTTTCAGCCGCAGACAGCCCCGAAGGGGCTGTACCCAAAAGATTTGTTTGTATTTTTTTTTTCGAGTTCTTTTTGTTTTTTCAATTTTAAAGAAGAAATTCTAGCTTGTATGTAGCAGCTATGTCGTCAAACCAAATTCCTAGAAGGCATAGTTTCCTTGATCCTGTTGCTGTTTATCATCATTTCGTATTTGAAAAACAACCCCGGCCACGAAGATTCACCTTGCTGAATAAATTAATAAATGTCCAGCAATGAACCTCAAGTACGTTGAGCTTCCTGGCTATGACCATGCCACATGAATGGTATCGTAACGACGAAGGTGACACTGCAGTAACGTATACAGGGTGATCCAAATTAAGTGTCCACTATTGCTAACTTCGTTACTATTGGAAATATAAAATCGGTTAAATTACCAAAGTAGCAATGCTGATTAGTATGCCATAAACAAAAAAACAATTGAAGATCGCGTTCTCGGGCTCTTGACCAAAATAACATTTTTTAAATGGATCAATATCTCGGGAACACGATCTTCAATTGTTATTTTATTTGCAGCATATTAATCAGCACAAACTACTCATTCATTATCATCATTATTATTTTATTGATCGATTTGGCAATTTAACCGATTTTGTATTTCCAATAATAACGAAGTTAGCAGTAGTACACTTAATTTGGATCACCCTGTATAGCAAGCGAATTTTAAAATTCGCTACGAGCAACTCTCATTTCGATGAAAATGAACGTTTACGCATGTTATAGTTGCACCGACTGAATTTAAATTGCTGTTGTGACATATATGGAGTCATTACCAACTTGCATTGAACAATAATTATATTCATATCGAGTTGAAGGAAATGAGGTATTGCAGGATGTAATAATAATTTATATTAAAAATATTTTTCGGTAAATTAAAAACAATTTAATAATTCGCGGAGATGGCAGTCGAAAATATTGACAAAAAAAAACATCATAACTTGGCAACACTGCATCCGATTGCCAAAATATTTTAGGGTGTAATACAGGCCTCTTGGAGGCTTAACTGGCGCCAAAAAATACGGGGTGTTCTATTTAAATAAATTTTACTTTCTTGTGTGACTCGTTTTTGTGACACATTGTATAATTGGAACTATATACTAAATTATCAGGGAAGAACTTTCACAAATGTAGCATGACGTCATGAATCCAACTCGCAACATTTTTTTTTAACCCAGGAAATGTTACAATTAACGTAGCGTGACGATTGCCACGTTTTAATTTGTTCGTTTTGTTTTATAAAATCCCATCAAACTTGAAAAAAAAATTGTGATAAAAATACAGTTCATCAAATTGCGTTGCCTCTTATTCTGTCCTGCTGATCCCCCCCGATCTGTCTCATATTTCCTCAAAATCGAATATTTTTTTGGAGTGTATTTCCAAGAGTTCAAGACCGATCCTGCCTTTATTATGTACCTAAATTGATTAAAAAATGCATATAGCTGTACCCTGTCATATGTAGTAATGCGAAATAATTATTCTGTATGGTTACATCATTAAGATTATAAAAGTCAACTAATGCATATTTAATTAATGAAATATGGTTCGACTCTACCTATAGACACGTGTTAACATTAATTAATCGCGAGCGGTTTTCCTTTGGAAAATTTTGAACGAGCAATAAAGTAAAAATTTGCATATTAGAAAAAACTTTACCAACGATTATGAATTTTTCGAAATTTCAAAACTCTTCACTAAACAAAAACAATAAAAAATTTACTATTAAAAACGTAAATAATATTCTCCCATATAAAACTAAAAACAATAATTATTTCTTTATTGTATAATCAAAGATTAAAGTACTATTTGGTATAATATTACTTATCAAAACGCACGTGTTTTAGTATAGATAGGTACTGAGATTGTTTATCATTATCGATGTTACAACCGGGCGTTTCTTTTTCTCTAGATACCTTCTAAAAATTTATCATACAAAAATATACTGGGTTCGGGTTATATTATCAATAATTTTATCAATTCGTCATGCAATTAGTAACTTAGTGTGACGAAAAGTGATTTTAAGATTTAATGCAGTTTTGAGTAAACATTATCAATTTTGATAATAATAATAATACTTAATGAAAATATTATTTAATATTTCTGTAGTTTTATCCGGTGCCTATGTATTTTAAATTTAAGACTTCCCTGACGTTACCGAAGTACAGCCGTCCCTTGGTACACATGATTGGCCACGCCCACCGATGATGTGGAAATCAGTGTTGCCAATAACGTCACCAAAGCGAAGCCACGCCTCTTGCCTTGCCATTAACAGAGCTTTTTATGCCTACAACTTGACCGCTTTTACAATAATGAACGCGAAAGTGAACCACAAAAATTATTTATTGCATAACCTAAAATTCGTAGTAGTATATAGTTACAAATTTGTTAAATAAACAATTTACAAAAACAGCAAATTTCACCAATCGTGCTTGTTTTATAAACTATCTAAACGAAATTATCTGCTGTTCGATTATAATTTTTAATTCATGCACAATTTGTACTAGTAAACCATTCCATTATTGTGTGGAAAATTTATTAAATAGGTAATCGATTATTGATTATAGCAATGACATAAATCTCACAATTGTTCCAAATTGTATAATCTGTCGCGACTTGGTTTGAAGTAGATTGTTTGCGATTTACCAGAAAAAAAAATGCAGTGCATTCGATAATCACATTAGTTATACAGGGTGTATAAAGTACGAACGACTATAGCTAACCAAATTATTTATTTGCAACAGTATTTTTTTGGAATTAAGGGTAAAAATAAAATATTTTTATTATATAATATGTATTTTTTATATTCTATATTTTTATACATATTATTTTTTAATTGCATGCATGCGGTTATAACGAGGTGCCATTAATCAATACTAGGTGTGACGAAAACAATTTCATTCGACCTTAAATATAATGGTAGGTATTAACGTATAGTTTGATTCACATAATTAAATACAAATTTCCTCTTTCCTGGTGCAGGGGGATAACTTTTTGATACGGTTTAACGACTTTCACAAAAACAATTTTAATTCCTACCTAAACTAATTCCTGCTAGTGAACTAAACAGTTCCAATCAGCGTCGGTGCTAGGAAAAAATTTACAAGACTAAATAGCAATTATGTACGGTCTGTTTTCTGAATAAATTCCAGTATGCCATAAGGATATATTTTTATTTATTACTCACTTGGGTTTTAAATTTATTTTAAAGTAGTTTTACTAGTATGTTAACTATTTTTTGGGCCACCCAATATGTATGCACTCAAAGGAGATAATTATACATACACGTGTGAATGAAAATAGTGCGATCCGCCAAGTAAAAATAAACTATTTGCATTCTGAATAGCAAAAATAAACACTTATTACAAAACTGCAATTCCTTGTTTTATTTGTGCATTTTTTAAAACGCCACAAATATTTATTATCTCGGATTCGTTCCCTCAGATTATATTACATCAGATATGCACGCACCAAGTTCATTAAAATTTCATCAGCCGTTATTGTGAATAATTAATCTCTTCCAAAAGGTGGCGATAACAAATAATAATCATTTTGCACAATAAACACTCGTAAAAACTGTTCAATTAGATATGCAGGCCAGGCCGTCTATTTATATAGACGGGTTGAGATCTCATATAAGAGTTTGTGTTGGAGAAAGACAGAAGTAAGCTGCAGGTCAAGGCTTTCTTTCCAAATTTCAATGGCTTGTTGCACCTCTTTATTGGGAAATAACAAGTTCGCGACCTTAGGGACTAATAAAGCCAATAAAGGGGTCAGAAGAGCGTGCAGAAAATTAATTTCTTGTATTGACTAGAGCAGGTAATGAGTGGTTTTGTTATTTTGGATAGGCAGGACTATTAGAAAAGAGTGGAAAAAGTTATGGTCCTTGTAAGAAAATTATTCAAAACGCCATTTTTGTGGTTCAACGTCTGCCGGTGTAACTTGTGCATATTTAATGTAGATAAGCTATTTCAAGCTTGGAACTTATTTGCCATTTAAAAGAATTACTGCAGGTAGCAATGGATTTTTTAACCCGACAGGGGTTGTTTTTTGTAACCGTTTGTGCCCTAATTGAAAGGGATATTGGCGTTTATTGCATAAATTACTGTAAAGTCCACTATTTAGAGTATCGCATAGTCGACAACGGTTTATAAATGCAACGAAATTTAATAAAAACACACTCTACGATAATTAAATATCTTTATATGATAATTAATTGCAATCAGAAAATAACGAATTTATTTTTAGACACTCAGTAGTCAATAGTATAATAAACACGTATTTAAAACATTTTTGTTGATACTGCAGGCCGCCCCAATGATTTTCTGATCGGATGGTACTTGTACGTATATTGGGTTGCCTAAGCTGTGGCGTCATTAACTTAGTACCTGCGCTGTGTGTATTATGTGTTGCCTATATCAACTTATCAATCAACTAGCGAGAAGTAAGGCACATAGGCGTGCTAAAATAATATTCTAAAGGGGGTGAATGTTAAATATCATTCATTAAATTATTTTTTAAGCTAATAATTTTGAAATTATTTGTTGGCAGAAATCAAAATTGTGCCGTAAACGACAGAAATGGAAATAAACAACGTTGGCAAAAGTAGTTTTATACGCAAACGTAGTTATATTAGGCCATGGAATATTTTATTGTATTAAAATTTTATTAACGCAATAAATAAGGAATAATATTAAGTAGCTTAAACAATTATAGATCAATAATATTTATATATAAAAAGAGTTACATGGCCTCATTAATCTCAACGATTTCGCCAGAAAATTGCATAAAATTATTATCTGTCAAAACTGTTGAAGGCAACTCACCGCACTTGTTTCCAAGGCATGCTATGTTAATGGTGAAAATGCGCTGAGGTGAGTTGATATTTATTCAATGCAAGCAAATTTTTAACTGCATTTTTCTCGAAAACGATTCATTTTTTCGTGGTACAACAACGGAACCTTTTTTAAAAATCTTTTAATTCCATTAAGTTTTTAATACTCTTTATTTGCGTGCCATCAAAATTTAGAAAAAATTGCAACGAAATTTTATAAAAACATTGTACTTTACGATAATTAAGTATCATAATTATTGCAATCAGAAAATAACGAATTTATTTTTAGATACTCAGTAGTCAGTAGCATAATAAACACGCATTTGAAACATTTTTGTTGGTGTCGCAGGCCTACAAGAAGATTCTCTGATCGGAGGGTACTTGTACGTATATTGGGTTGCCTATGCTGTGGCGTCATTAACTTAGTACGTGCGCTGTGTGTATTATGTGTTGCCTATGTCAACTTATCAATCAACTGCGAGAAGTAAGGCACATAGGCGTGCTTAAATAAAATTCTAAAGGGGGTAATGTTAAATATCATTCATTAAATTATTTTTTAAGCTAATAATTTTGTAATAAAAAAAAAAAATTAAATTGTCGAACGTCTGAAAACAACAGAAGTGAAAATAAATTGGCAAAGGCAGATACACAGACGTAATTATACGGAGCCATGGAATATTTTATTGCATTAAAATTTTAATAACGTATTAAATAAATCAAAATTTAGAAAAAAATTCCAACAAAAATATTCTTGATCTTTATCCAATTACACTATAAATAAAACACGTAAAGTTTAAATATATTTTTAATCAAAAACAACAAACTGTATAAAAAAACAAACTAATTATAATGAGAGAATCCACGAAAACATTTAAAAATCCTAATATCATTCAAAATCCTAAACATTCCGATTCGATTAACTATTCAGTTCCTCTTGGATTTCGACCAGGGACTTCCCCCTCGTCTCGGGCACGACAAAATGCACGAAAATCGTCGCGCACGCCATAACACCAGCGAAGATATAAAAGGTGACGTGGCCCCCGAAGCTTGCGTTCATGATGGGAAAGCAGAAAGTTACCACAAACGCGAACACCCAGTTGGTCAGTATTGCCATGCCGCTCGCGATGCCCTTAATTTCTGGGGAAAACAACTCGCTGATCAGCATCCAGGGCACGGAGCCGTATCCAAAGGAAAAACAGATCATGAACAGGACGGTACTGCCCAGCGGTATGAAACCGAGGTGGCTGACGTTGACGCTGAGCGACTTTAAATGAAAGAACATCCCCAGTCCAGTCAAGCACAGCAGCATGCCTGAGGAGGACATCATTAAATAGAATTTCCTGTTAGCTTTTTCTATAATCAGAATTGAAACGTAAGACACCACCACTTGCACAAGGCTTATGATGATAGCTGATAGGCTTGGGGATATACTGGTGCCAGCAGCTTTGAAAATAGTCACGGTGTAAAACACCACGGCGTTAATACCACTGAGTTGTTGGAACGCCAAAACTCCGACAACTGAAATAACCGCCCTGAGATTGCCTTTGTTAGTGATGACGTCTTTGAGGGTTATGTTTTTTTCGCGCGCGTCCATCATTTCTTTCTGAATCGCCTTTAGCTCTATAGACACGTCGTAGTCACTACCTCGGAACTCTTTCAGGGTTTTCTCCGCTTCTTCTAGTTTATTCTTTTCCACCAAGTAGACCGGCGTTTCTGGCATAAAAAAGAAACTGACTCCAAATATGACTGGCGCGACCGCCAGCGTTAAGGACAGAGTCATCCAGTCAGCAAAGGATCCAATAATGCACGTGAAAAGTATCCCGGAGGAAAGGAACATTTGGAAAAACGACCCGAACATCCCTCGGTTGCACGGCTCAGCTATTTCTCCAATATACATCGGCGCCACTACGCATATCCCACCCAGGCCCATCCCCGCGAAAAACCTAGCCACTATAACAGTCTCCAGATTACTCGCGAAAGATATCAGAAGATAATTCAACAGAAAGGGAATGGATAAGCCGATTATGGTGCTCTTCCTTCCGAATCGGTCTGCCAAATATCCTGTCGGTATGGCGGCTAGGAGGGCTCCGATGGTCAGCATTGCCCCGACCAGCGCGCCCTGCTGCTCCGTGATTTCGAAACCTGGAGATGCTGCTCGGGTGGCGTTTGCGTCTGTTTGGTTTGTGACGTCGGTGACGATGTGGGATAGGGCCGGGGAGGTCCATGATAAGACTGTCCCAGCGCAGAATGCTCCCAGAGAAACTAAAAAAAATATATGTATAAATAAAAATATATAATCTGCTTATACTATAGGAGGGTTAATATGGAAGTTCCACAGGGCTCATTATTAGGGCCCTTCTCTTTTGAACGGAGTTATAGGTACGAATTGTTTTCTCTGTTAATTTCATTTGCCAAAAATAAAGATATTTATTATTATTATTATTAATATTGATAAAAAAAACAAGTGAGTATCGTCTGTCAAAAAAAAATGTCTTGATCCCCCTGTATATTCTGGTAAAAGTCTCTTGGAAAATAAAATGCTTACCGGATATCGTCGCGATGTACTGCTTAAATTTCTGCGTGGGCGGAGACGCCAACCGATCCAACATCGGGGCCTGGGTTTCTGGATCAGAATTCATGATTATTACCGCGCCGAAACTTAACTTGAGTCACAAATATGCAAAAGTGTGTTACATGAAAGCCAAAACAACAGGTTTAATTTTATCGCGACAAGTGGATTAAGATACTTACACGAATTTATATATATGTTGCAGCTCCACGGGGGTATAAAACTCCGTCTTTATTCCTCCGCAGCTCTTCTTATCTTGTTTGATTTCTTGATAGTATTCAAAACACGACGCGTCTATATCAGTTGTATCTGTAAAAATATGTTTACACATATTTAACCTGTATTCATAATGATTATTGATCTTTATTGATGGAATCGGTGTTGTTGCAGTTTTGATACCGAGAGATCAACGAAAATCGCGGCCAAGGGCACCTGCGAAATAAATCTTTTAGAAATTTTAGGCCAACAAACTCTTATGACTCGTTGCTGAATATTTTAAAGAAGGATCTACATTTTGCCTCTACAACAGCCTCTGTTTTATATTAGCATAACGCTGGGCCAAGGGAATTTGTCAAACCTTAAGCAGGAGGCGTGGATTCGTTTCGATGACGCTGCGTTGCGGGTCACGAGAGCTATTGGGATCAAGTCATTGGTAGGCGTAGGCGTGGCTTAGTTCTACCAATGTCGCGTGGCCAGCCATGCGCCAATCTCTATCATCGAGAGGCTGGTCCGGGCAGTCATAAGCGTAACCGGCCTTCTGGTGGTCACTTGATGAGTTATTACCATTAATTTTAGTTTTAGGGCAACTATAAGTGGATTTTCCGTTTAATTACTTAATCAGCACGTTTATTTATTTTTATACGGTTATCTACCTGTAAGTTTTTATAATGTTTATGCGAACTTGATTTTAATTCTATTTAATCCAACAAATTATTATGATGTAGCTTATCATTGTTGCAGCAGATTTTTTTATTACTTTATCTGGCCTAGCTGGAGGCCAAAAACATTACAGTTAAATTTAACATTTGCGTTAAAAATAATAATATTTGTTAAGGTAATTAGCATAAATCCGAAAATAATTCATGGTACTACTATTTAGTAGGGCATTACATTTTTGATAAACATAACTTCAACATAATAGAATTTATTTCAACTATCCTAGATGCTAAAAAATATTCTCAAATTGTTTATTCAGTTCAAAATATATTTTGCAGATATAATCATAAATTTTCTTTTAATGTCATTTTCTGGATAAAGCTAGTATCAACGAGGGCAAAATTATCGCTGCGAGATTAGTTGGCCACCACTTTCGCCAGATCTGAATCCCGTCGAAAATTATTGGTTTAATCGTTGGAATCCATCCATATTTAAATTTAACAAAACAATGGGATTTTCTGTCTGACAAAGCCCCAGTTATCTAATCAATTTCCAGAGATTGTTGACATTACAAAATATACGCTAAAATATGAACAAAAAAAATAGTTTTATCAGATTTAGTGTATCAGAGTAAACAAATAAATGGATCAACAATAATAAAATATTAACGAGCTATTATCTTTTTGGGGAAAAAATAGGTGATAAATCCAGAAATTATTCATTTGTCAACATTGCTCTCGTATATCAATTTTCGAAACAGTCTCTCGTCTCTGACCAAAAAATTTGGAAAAAAAAATAAAGCAGTACCCTAAATAATTTTTTAAAACTTAAATAAAAAGCACTTGCCTTATACTAGGATACAAAGAAGTATCAATATTATAAACTGAGTCCCCTTCCTCGGCTGTTTAAAAAGAGCTCACAAACACTCACCACTCAGTATATTCGACACAAACTGAATTTTCTTATATAGCAGTCGTTTTATTGGGAAAACTTGCAAAACAACATATTTGGGATAGCCCCAATCGCATTATTTATTTGTTCAATTAACATGTAAGTAGCAAGTGTCCAACTCGGTTGTAATAAATTAATAATATACAAGGTGGACGAAAAAAAAAAACAAAAATACTTGAATTCTTGATTGTTTATAAAATTGAACTATGCGTCATAAAAATGCTACTCGTGACTCAAGAGGGGTGGTAAACAAACAACCAATTATATTTCATAAGTTTTATTTATTATAAAATATTAACATTGACAATTGAGATCTTTATATTTACAAAAAATGACTAGGTATAATACTTCTTCTTTGGTATTTACATGTAACATTTTTTATTCGATAAATATACCTACATCGTTGTATACTTACAATCAGTTAAATTATAATTAAAACAATTTAATGCGTAACGTTTAAAATGGGGGGGGGGGGGGGGCAACAGGGAGAAATTACTTTGGGGCGAGGGAAAACAGCCTAAAAAATATAAGGACGGTTTTTGCATAATATCAATTTTAGATGGGCCCGCGCTTTTGCGGTAAATTTAAAAAAGTTTATATTAAAAACGTCGCTTAATTTTTGTCAAATATTTGCCAAGCTAAACTTTGTTCATGTTGTTCATTTGTTTCACTGCTATGAATTTTCGTTTATTTTACACGCGTATAAAAAATACACATGTACAGGGTGTCCCACTTTAAATCCACCACCGCATATTTTTGTTAATTTATGTGCTAGAATAATTTTGAAAAAATATGGTCTTGTAAGATTTTTCGTAAACTTTAGCAGCATCTTTGAAAAAAAATTAGGAAGTTTTGAACATAACCTATTTTTTTTCTTAAACTTTCAGTTTTATTTTGAAAATTATCAAAAATATGGAATGAAGTCCGGTAAAAACCCAATGTAGCGCACGTGAAAGATTATGTTTTTAAATCAAAGGCATTTGTTTTTGCAAAAATTGTTACGATAAATTCAACGGGGAACCACTAGTCATGATTTCGCCATCATCAATAATAAAACCAAGTGGCCAAATGTCAAGAAGTGGTTTTTAAACGAGAAATTCGTGTACATTATCAAGTCGTATTAATATCTGATTTACGTCCTTAAAATGTGTTACTACCATCTTTGGTATATATATTTGGTTTCAATTTAATGACCCAGTCGGTGAGGATTTCTGTTACCATATTAATACAAGAGTTTTGAAAGAAGTGTGTAATATCTACTTCTACTTCACTTGGCAATTATATTTTAAACTGCGATAATATCCCAGTTGGCCACTTGGAAAAATATGAAAGATACCGATTTGGTCTGACCATAACGATTAGAGAATATAATAGAACTTAGTGAACACATATATTTGGGTAAAGAATTCTTTAAAACGACATAAAAACTTTGAATTCGATCCAAAATCGGGCTTTATAAATGGTCGCTGATGTCATTTTTACCGGTATTTTCGTGGAGATTGTCCTTTACCCCAAATAGCAAAGTTATGGAATTTACCCAACATGTCCTCCCCGAGTCCTATTAGTGTTATCATTTTGTTTCGTACACATTTTAATCAGAATTTGCGAGTTTATGGTAGAAATTAGAAAAAAATGTTTTTAACAAAAGTTTCAGGGTATTTACTAAATTTTTATTTGGCATTAATAAAACAACAATTGAAAGCCGATTTTTTCAGATATGGACATAACCTATGTTTTTTTAAATGGAACACCCTATATGTTTTTATCCAGTTAGACGTGGCTTTCTTTTCTGATTACGCTGATATAGCATACTTGATAGTTTTATTCAAGAAGTTTTTAATTATTAATAAAAAACAAGAACATTGTTAGCGTTAGCAAAGAGGACCGTGGATGAAAACAATAACAAGTTTCTATTGTTTTCATCCACGGCCCTCTTTCTCTCCTTAACAAAGTTTGTTGGGCTTATGGGAAAATTTTATAAATAAAATTTGTAATGTTTTATCTTTGCTACAATCCAAAATTATTTACAAATATACAGTGTGTCTCAAAAAATACTGGTGCTAAAAATAACAATTTTTTTCTTAAATGAACCACCCTGTATTTTTATATGGAAAATGATGTGTTCTGTACTAAAACCTAAAATCTTTTGTAAATCGAATGCAGCGTTGCCAAATTATGATTTTTTTAGAGAAATTGTTGGTGAAAAACATACTTTTTTAAAACCGGTAGATATATCTCCGCCATTTTTAGTTAATCTTTCTTGAAAATTTATGTGTAGCTCAACCTTGGCCTAATTTATCCGAAACTACTTTCATTACTTATTTGGTTTCGTTATACAGGGTGTCCAAAATATGTATTCATACACCCCTATTTTCAATTCTGATTTTATTGATTTTCTTAAATACGACACCCTGTATAAACATTGAATATTCAATTTGTTAATAGGAACGCCATTTTGTTTTCGACAGGACTACCAAGAGCTAGAGGGGGCTGTTAAGCCAAGTTTAACAATGATTCTGGCAGTGAAACAAATCAACAACTTCGATCCAGCAAATAAATCAAATTTCAAATCACAAGTCTGCAAAACATCAACAACCCCCGGCGGAAAAATTCCCCTAGGAAAACAATATCTGTCGGTTCAGCACCTTCAACTATACAGAGTATCCGAAGAGCGTGTGTCACGGCGGTATGCCGTTGGTGCCGTGCACCCTCATGTGCCTGTTCAGGTTTCCGCTCTGGCTAAACCTGAGCAGGCACAATTTGCACTCGTACGGTTTCTCGCCGCTGTGTATCCTCAGGTGCTTCGTGAGGGTGCTGCTGTCGGAGAACGCCTTCTTGCACAGCCTGCACCTGCAAAAAGGAGGTTATGGTTACATAGTACAAAAAAATTGAAAATCAACAGCTTAATACCGTTTGTATTGGTATTGGTTGCTTTGCTAAACAAAACTGCCCTTTTTATTTTATTTTTTTTTATTACAAAATACATTGTTTTTGAGAAAAATTGCCTAAAGTTTTACACTGCTGCGTCATAAAATTATCGACAATTGTATTCACCTGTATGGCCTCTCGCCGGAGTGCGTACGCATGTGTGTCGTCACCGAGGAGCTTTGCGAAAAGCGCCTGTCGCACACCGGACACCGGAATGGCTTCTCCCCGGAGTGGGTGCGAACGTGCGCCGTCAAATTGGCCGCCTGGGAGAAGGACTTGTTGCAGTCTATGCAACGGTAGGGCTTTTCGCCGCTGTGGGTGCGCAGATGGGTTTTCAGCGTGCTCGGGCGGGCGTAGCTTTTCCCTGCAAAATACACACCGCTATATAGGAAAACGCGTGGAAAATAAATAATTGCAATTCCTACCGCATATTCTGCACACGTTGGGTTTCTGACTGTCCTCCTCCATTAGATTCAAGCTGTGTCTTCTTCGCGGCGAGGAAAAGGCCATCGGCACAGGCTTGTAAGTCGTTGTGGACAACACAGGTGCTTCTTGGGGCGGCCTAAAATCCGCCGTAAACGAATACGTAGCACCCCCATACGAGGGGCTGAGAAGGCCCTGGCTCTGATAACTTTGCGTGGACCCCTGGGGCGCAGCACTCCATTGCACCTTAAAATGGTTAAATCGCTAGTCTAATTTTTGGGAAAACAAAAACTTTGCTCTTTTGCTACTGAGAAATTCGTAGCCAAAGCACAGCGAATGCAAGGCCAGAAAATGGAAAAAAAAAAAAAACTTTGCTCACCTGAGGACACGACAGATCCGCACTGGGGTAACCGCAGCCGTTATTGGGATGGTACCCGTGCATGGTCATATTCATGGAAACGTTCACGGACATGCTGGGAAACATGGGGGCTTGCTGGGGGAAGGCCTGGTCGCAAATGCCGCCGGAGTATCCGCCAGGCGACAGGAGCATCTGCGGATGGTACATGTGTTGCGCTTCGTATTTGTCGGTGGGGCTCTGTCCAGGGTGCACCACCGCATGCTTCAAGGACAGCAGCACGTCAGCCACGTCTGACGGCGGCTGCTTGTTCTCCCGGAAAATCAGCGGCGTTTGGTTTTGAATCGTCGGTTCTGTTCTGAAAAAGGGGCTTTAGAAACATGATGCAATTTAAGGCATTCGTTTTATGGAAGAAGAAGAAAATAAGAAGAAGAAAAGAAGAAGAAGTAAAAGAAACTTCGCTATTTTCTTCAAAATTTTAAGAAAAAAGAGTGAAATGATTTATTCCTGCAAAACATTTTGAATAAAGAAGAAAAACAACAAAGGTCTTGTTCCCACAAAATTCTTTTTTATTGCAACCGGTTTCGTGATCAATACATTACATCACATCATCAGGCTACAAGACTACAAATAGGAAAATTTGTTTTATGTAAAAAACTATAACAATCCAAATATTACATTAATATAATAAGTTAAGAATTTCATCAAATGTAGATAGTTAAATTTAATTAAAACAAGTAAAACTATTACGATAATATCAAATATTGTTTTATTGTATAAAAAATATATGTTTGTAAATAAGATAAAAAAGTTATTAACAAAAGATACTAAAGAGTTTAAAAACCAATGAAATTGTGAATATAAAATAAGTTAAAATAGAAAAATATACTTACATTTCTATAAATACCAAAAGTTTGTCAATTTAAGCATTAATGAAAAATTTGTCCAATTATTTAGAAAACTAATAAATATTATGTAAAAATACATGTACTTGAATTTATTTAATGTCGTTAATTAATTTTAAATTAATCAAAATTAAAAACACAAACGACAATGTACGAGGACAAACAGATTAAAATTTAAAATAAAATAATGTCCTTAACACCGTACAAAAAGGAACTAAAATGAAACAAATGTTCTAGAATATCGAAAATTTATAAAAACCCTTAAAACGACCTCTATAGGTACATATAGGAACGTAAGCATATATAGCAGATTAATAAAACGAAAACAACGTACAATCTTAATCGAAGTAAGGATTCTTATCAATAGATGGCGCAAGTTATGCACAACAGAAAACTGCAAATATCGAATAAATAATTGACGTCATATGATACCTATATTAGACAAAAACAGATAAAATATTTAAAATGGAAGACAAGTCCATGGGAATCCAAAACGCTAATACAAATCCTAGAACAAAACTGAGAAGGTAAGTGAAGATTGAAAATTTAACTGTGAATTAAGTGGGACAGAATTAGGGTTTTTTATTTCTCTAAGAATTTCCAAACTTTCCAAATTGTTAAGCAAACTACCTCTTCCTGCTAAGTGTAAAATTTTTTATATCGTTATTATAATTATGATTATTAAGGTGTTTAGCAAAATGGGAAAAACCAGAGGATGAATGTGTACAACGTAAGTGCTCTTTAAGTCTCGTCTTAAAACACCTAAACGTACAGCCTACGTACGTAGCGTTGCAAGAATCACAAGACAACTTGCACACTCCACATCTATCCAATGGATCTATTTTGTCTTTGTTATTTGAAAGAAGTCTTTCTATAGAATTTGTTGATTTGAACGAAATATGAAATTTATCTTTGAAGCAATTAGAAATTTTATATGAAACCGGACCAATCAAAGACAATGAACGATAAGGAAAACTGTCATTTACAACAATTGAAGGGTTATGTATATAAGCTGTATTTTGACTAATTCTATTCTGTTTATTATTCAATAATTTATCTATTAATGCAGTATCATAATTATTAGAGGCAATCTGCTTAATAATGGAAAGTTCTTTAGAAAAAGATTCAGAAGATAAAGGTATTGTCAATAATCTATGTATATAACTATTGAAAGCAGCAACTTCATGTGTTGAAAGGATGTAAAGAGTAATTATCGATTACTACACCTGTATGTCGTGTAGGTTTTCCATTTTAAATATTTTATCTGTTTTTTGTCTAATATAGGTATCATATGACCTCAATTATTTATTCGATATTTGCAGTTTTCTGTTGTGCATAACTTGCGCCATCTATTGATAAGTATCCTTACTTCGATTAAGATTGTACGTTGTTTTCGTTTTATTAATCTGCTATATATGCTTACGTTCCTATATGTACCTATAGAGGTCGTTATAAGGGTTTTTATAAATTTTCGATATTCTAGAACATTTGTTTCATTTAGTTCCTTTTTGTATGGTGTTTAGGACATTATTTTATTTTAAATTTTAATCTGTTTGTCCTCGTACATTGTCTTTTGTGTTTTTAATTTTGATTAATTTAAAATTAATTACTGACATTAAATAAATTCAAGTACATGTATTTTTACATAATATTTATTAGTTTTCTAAATAATTGGACAAATTTTTCATTAATGCTTAAATTGACAAACTTTTGGTATTTATAGAAATGTAAGTATATTTTTCTATTTTAACTTATTATATATTCACAATTTCATTGCTTTTTTTTAAATCTCTTTAGTATCTTTTGTTAATAACTTTTTTATCTTATTTACAAACATATATTTTTTATATATAAAACAATATTTGATATTATCGTAATAGTTTTACTTGTTTAATTAAATTTAACTATCTACATTTGATGAAATTCTTAACTTATTATATTAATGTAATATTTGGATTGTTATAGTTTTTTACATAAAAAACTTTTTCCTATTTGTAGTCTTGTAGCCTGATGATGTGATGTAATGTATTGATCACGAAACCGGTTGCAATAAAAAAGAATTTTGTGGGAACAAGACCTTTGTTGTTTTTCTTCTTCAATATGAACAACCCACATGGGATTAATTCTACGTTATTTTGAATAAATTTTAAACAACTAAAGCCCTTTTTTTTCTATAATACTCTTCAAAAGGAAATTTTTAGGGGAAAAGTTGCATTCCTGGAAGTCCCCAACTTGAATTACGTTGGCACAGGGTTTTTTTGGTTACTTTTTTAACACTAGAAAAATTCTTGTCAAAATAAAAATTTAATGTCAAAACGCTGTCAATGTCCAAAATATTACATTTCTAAAGTTTTGAATTCCAACCTATAAATTTTATAGGCGAAATTCACTACAGTTTAAGCACCATTTCTACCAACTGCGCAACACTTTGACAGGTATTAAACGGACTTTATTTATCTCTACTTTCTACAAGTTTGACGCCCTAATCCACACAGTGACCAATCTGAATCGAAAGTTCCTCCCTTTCCGCCGACCCCGGAGTAACCTAGGGTGACTTTGCTCTGACGTAAAGTAGCGCAATATGTCAAACTGACTGATTTTTCGTCCTAAAATGTTTAGTTGTGCATTAGAACCATTACTAAGAACAAAATTATTCGACCGTTTCATGAAGAGGCAGAGCATCATCGAAATTATATCCCGTTCCAAAACCAATGTAGCCTGCAAGGAGAAACAGATGTTTCTGGACCCGGTGAACAAGACTGCGGTGATAACAGGCGGCAACGAAGGTATAGGTCTGGCGACGGCACATCAGCTGTTGAGTGCCAAGCTGAGGCATGTGGCTCTTCTGGACCTGGACGCCGCCGTTGGGCTGGAAACCATCAACGTGTTGAATTGCTCTTACGGGAAAAACAAAGCTGCCTTCTACAACTGCGACGTTAGGTGCAAAAATGAGTTAGAAGATACTTTAAAGAAAATAAAATGCGAATTTACTGGCATAGATATTCTGGTTAACGCTGCCGGTATATGGAACGACAGAGTCTGGGAGCAGGAGGTGCAAACAAACCTCGTTGGAACCATAAATACTAACCTTGCTGCCAAGGAGTACGTTAACAAAGGGAACGGAGTCATAGTGAACATAGCGGGAAGATTGGGACTACACGCGTTTCCGCCTTCTCCGACGATGTCAGCCCTTCAATCCGGAATCATAAAGTTCTCGCAAGGCCTAGGACACAGCTTGAACTACAAGAAAATCGGCATTCGAGTGATCGCCCTTTGTCCGGGCATTACGCAAACGAAGTTCATCCAGGAGGCGGAGGGAAGGACTCTCATACCCGAAATGAGTAAGGACCTCGCGGAATTCCTGAGCAAGGCTCTCAGGCAGAAGCCGGACGTTTGCGGAAAGTCCGTGTTAGAACTAGTTAAGTACGCGCCAACCGGCACCACGTGGGTCATAGAGGGGTCGAATTTGTACCATTTGAACTTCCCGGCCTGGAAGAATTTCAGCAATTTGGTTTCACAGTTCACTTAATAATAGTGCCACTTTTGGTTTTGTAAAAATATTTCTGTAACTGCCCCAGCAGGTGCCCATTTGTAGCGTATGAAATAAAAATATATGTAACTGTCATGGCCGAGAGCTTTATTTTTATTTTGCTGACAATTGAAGAAAAACAAACAAAACACTTAACAAACAAAGGAATAACAATCGATAATTAATTATATTAAGGCAAAGCAAATAAAATTAATTAGTAGTTTACTTACTTATAACTTGCATTAGTACCATTGCTGCACGGCGAAATATTGAAGAGGCTAGGTAAGGGCTCTAGATCCAGAGGAAGGGAGAAGGAAGCCATGTCCTCGCTCCAACAGGACGAGAGATCGTCGGTGCAGGATGTCACCTGCTGAAGTAAAAATATTATTTCAATATTATTAATAAATAGTCCATAAAAGGTTTAATAAAATTGCTCTCGTATGTTAGACGGTCTATTGTTAAAAAATTGGAAGGAATCATCTTCCTTTTCAGATCCAGCCAATATAATTCATTTCCGGTTATTGACGTTCAGAATTGTTGCTCCTAATTGCATAATCCGCTTGACCTCTGCAAGTAACGCCGGGTTGTGCATTCGAATGCTTCGTTTCAAGTCGGTGACCGCCCCTCTATCTATTTTCTAACACTCGCTAATAAGAAGGAAATTATTGACACTATTATACCGTGATACGAGTAGAAAATTTTTGAAAAAATAGAATGAAAGTATGAATCTTCCATTAGATTCTCTATATTTCTATGAAACAATTTCATAGTCGAAAACTCGTGGTTCTCCAGATATTTAAGAAAATTAAGAAAAAAACTGAAATTGTCAGCATTTTTTAAAGTACTGTATTTCGTCGCTATGTGTTAAATTAAACAAGAACCCTTTCACTTTGGACTAAAAGAAGGTCTATTTTAACTACTAGTTTAAACAAGAATTGATTTATTTGCCCCAAAATTTTTACAGAATCTTATAGGCTTATTTATTCCCTACAAGTTTTGTTAATACAGGGTGTTAAGAAAAAGTAGGTCAAGCCGTTAACCACAGATTCTTTGGAAGAAAATAATGCGACTTTTGTAGTGTGATTTCTTATTTTGGCGCTTAGTTTTCCTTATACAGGGTGTTAAAGTTTAAATTTTGAAGATTATTTTTATTAATAACTCAGTTGTTTTTTAAGATTTTCACCTGAAATTTTGCACAGACTTTTACCTATCTTACGCAGATGCATTTTTTGTGCAATTTTTGTAAAAAAAAGTCAAAGCGTAAACGTGGAAAAGAGGGGTTGTGTTACCCATTAACCTCGCCAATTTTTTTATTCGTACATCTATGGTCTTTAGATATTTATTTTTAGATTAAATTCTTATTTCCCCAACTTTTCCAACTCTTAGAAAATTTTGATTTTTTGATTGAAAAATTTGAATATTCCAATAAATTCAGGTGTGTGATATTAATCCGAGGGGTTATCACAGCTGGTAATCGGTGTACAAATTTTTGCTAGTGATACGAATTTCACAAAAACGTCTTTGGAATGATTTCAGTTGTATTAATTATGTTTCTGCATAACGCCACATCTCTAAATTATACCACTTAAATCCAGGTCATAAAAATATTTTATATTTCTAGTTTTTAGGGAGTTATGAAAAATTTTGTTTATTCGGATCCAATTTTAATGAGCAACAATTACGAAAACGACTTGTAGAAGGTGCAAGGCAATTTAAGCAAAAATATTTTCTATAAATTAATATTTTTATTTGCTTCATTTACCTACGCCAGTGGCATAGTTAAATGAGAATTAAATTAGATTTTCTAAACAAAAATTTGTATACCACTGCTTTTTTATAATTTTTATTTTATCGAACTATTCTAACTATGCACAACAAAAAACATCTAACATTTTTTGCCTCAAAGTAATCGATTTAAAAAAAAAATGGTTACTACAAACAACAATAAAAAAAATAATAAATTCCAAAACTAAGATATTGAAAATGAATCTGAATTTATTGGAATATCTCGTTAATAAAGTCCTAAATTAAAATTTTATAAGAGTAAGAAAAGTTAGAGAAATATGTATTTAATCTAAAAATAAATATTTAGAGACCATAGGCGTACGCATGAAAAAGTTGGGGAGGTTAATGGGTACAACAACCCCCCCTTTTCCACGTTTGCTCTTCGATTTTTTTTACCAAAATTACACAAAAAGCGCATCTGCGTAAGAGAAAAGTCTGTGCAAAATTTCAGGTAAAAATCTTAACAAATAACTAAGTTATTGATAAAAATACTTTTCAAAATTTAAACTTTAACACCCTGTATAAGGAAAACTACGCGCCAAAATAAAAAATCACACTATAAAAGTCGCATTATTTTCGCCCAAAGAATCTGTGGTTAACGGCTTGACCTACTTTTTCTTAACATCCTGTATATCCTATATAGGGTGTTTCAATTTTTTTGTTCATAACTTCTGTAAACGATAGAACATATAAAAATAATAGGAGTCTTTCCTATAAAATTTTTCTCTAAAACGTTTCGTTTTCAAGATACAGGGCGTTAAACTTTAAAAAAATTATTACTCTTTATTCATTATCTCTTAAACAAATTAAGATTTTTTATTCAAATTTTGTACACTTTAGTCATAATAAAAGACCAATTTTTTGACGTTCCAAAAGTTTTTCTTATAAAAGCAGTGGCGTGGTTATGGGGTTCTGTCCGTATTTAAACCCCCTGAACTTCTACGCCAATGATCACGAATTATATTTTTATACAAATTGTAAAACTATGATGTATTTCCCATAAAAAAAGTACTCTTGATAAAAGTCGCTAGGAGGCTTTCTGTTCGAAATATTTAGATTCTTACTAATCAGGGGTATAATAAATTATTACATCTTGGTTGAAATTGACAGGATTAAGTAGGCGTTAAATCATTGACAGTTATTCACTACATAAACATAAAGAAAATGGATATCATTTTCAGCATTTATTGTAGATTATTAATTATTTATCATTTTAAATAAATATGTATTAAAATAATTCTTTAATTTGTTTAGCAAATAGCCTGTCAATAGAAAGTGCATAGAATACCCCTGATTAGAAAGAATCTAAATATTTTGAAAAGAAAGCCTCCCAATGAATTTCACCAGGAGTACTTTTTTATAGGAAATACATCAAAATTTTAAAATTTATATAAAAATATAATTTCTGATTATTGGCGTAGAAGTTTAGGGGGTTCAAATACGGACTGAACCCCATAACTGCGCCACTGCCTTTCTCTGAAAAACTTTTTGCAAGTCAAAAAATTGATCTTTTATTATGTCTAAAGTGTACAAAGTTTGAATAAAAAATCTTTATTTGTTTAGTTAGGAGATAATAAATAAAGAGTAATAATTTTTTTAAAGTTTAACGCCCTGTATCTTGAAAACGAAACGTTTTAGAGAAAAATGTTATAGGAAAGACTCCTATTATTTTGATATGTTCTATCGTTTACAGAAGTTATGAACAAAAAAATTTAAACACCCTGTATACCTAAGGATATAGGCGATATTCGTAGAAATTTTGATTTATACATTATTTGTAACAATTTTATACCTTTTAATCACGTTAGCCTCGAGAAAAAACAAACAGAAGATATTAAATGGCTCAGTCACAAATTAAACGGTTTTTACAAGAAAATGTATCTCGATTAATAATAGAGATAACTAAAAAATTCTAAAACCGTTTCGGCAATATTGTTCAAGATTCTGAAATATTCTATCAAAATTGATAAAACATTATTTTCAGATTTTTGACGAAGTGCCGAATATAAGAAGATTGAAAAAAGTATGAAAACTTTTAATTAATTTTTGACTTTTGTCAATTAATTTCCCATTAAATTATAAAATTTTATTAATTTGCATTCGAAAAGGGTGCGCTGGGAGCGTTGGATATCGTGGAAAAAATTGATATTGGCAATCCTATTAAAATGTAATCTGAATGTAAAGGTTTCGCCATTTTTTCGATAAAAAATTGTATCTCTAAAAATAACAAAGCTATAAAAAAAATCTTAAAAATTCCCACCATTTTTTTAGGGATTTGGAAGAACGATAAACTTTAACATAAATGTAAGGGCCTAGATAATCACCCTGTAGATAAGAGAAACGCCCCCAATTCAAAAAATCTACTTACGGTGGACGAAAGCCAATGAATTTTGCTAACGACCACAACAAGATT
The DNA here is from genome assembly GCA_963680705.1 of Rhagium mordax. Lineage (NCBI taxonomy): Eukaryota > Metazoa > Arthropoda > Insecta > Coleoptera > Cerambycidae > Rhagium > Rhagium mordax. The sequence goes on along the minus strand of OY796661.1, from coordinate 864,083 downwards.
AATCATCTAATTCCAAAAATATTGAGGTTCAAATATTGCCCATATTTTTTCAATATCCACTTCAATTGTGCACCAACGATTATTTTATTTCCATTTAAAAAAAAACGCAATTAAAAAACGTCAATTTCACGTTTTTCTTAATTTTCTTAAAGATTATATATTATTATAATTTATTTTAATATTTGGTACTTGTATTTCTGGTACAATTTCCATCCATGACCATATAGGTGAATCAAATGGTATAATCACCTGGTGGAGTTTCTATATAGATACTAAGTATTAATTTGTTGGTCCGAAAATCGTCCAATACTTCACCTGCGGATTGCACTGACACAATATTAACTTGTTAATCAGTTTATAAATTGCTCATTTTCACACCGCGTAATCAACCAAAAAAAAAAAAATACAGTAAAATTTATTCCTTTGTAGGACGTCACCTGTTGTAATCCAGTCGAGGAACCGCTCCAGTTGCACTCCAACTGTAACCCGAACTGGGGGTTGTTGGGAACGTAACTGGCATCCATGATGAGGAGGATGCTGCCAGGGTGGACCAATCCTGCGCACCTGAAAGACGACAAAGCTTTATGCGGTTGTGAGGTAAATTATACCTATAGGATTTTACAGTTCTAAATATTTTCAGTAGTTTCAGCGCACAAGAGGTTTTATATTGTTGTAGCAAAAATTTTTACAAACAAAATGGTCTCTCCTAACTGAGCCAGTAAATGGTGTTAACATAACAGAAGTTTTTGGTAATTTTGTACCAAAATCTCTTTCACGACAACGCATTTAAATGCCAATAATAATTATGATCTTTTTTGACGAATTTTCAAATTCGACAGATCCCGAGAAACGTCTAAATAATGAATATCGTGGTTTCAAGTCATTGATGTCTTGGTTCGTTCCGGTGTTCCACAGAGATCTATACTAGGACCACTCTTGTTTATAACAATAATAATATCTTTATTGAGCACATGCGGCTATTGCACAATATAACAAAATAATGTACTACATACTACTACAAATATATATTAAATTAATTAATAGTAGTTATTCATGAATTTATACAAATGTTTTTTTAAATAGAATGACATTTTTGCTTGTTTTATCGGCTCTGGTAGTTTATTAAATTCAGCCGCTCCCTTGGCGTATATTTAGGATTTTGTTTTCATTAAATTTGAGGATTTGATATTTATATGATTTCTTTGTCTTGTACTGTAATTGTATATATCCCCCGATGTTTGAACATTTGCTGACAAATATGTAGGTAGCAAATTATTGTGCAATTTGTATAAAAATATCAGTGTCCTGTATTTTATGTTATCTTTTACCAAAAACCAATTTAATGTATTTAATTAGTTATATTGGTATCCAGATTAAGTGCCCACTATTGCTTAGGTACTTATTGAAAATACAGAATCGATTAAATTACCAAAGCAGTATTTGCTGTGCTGATTAATATAACGTAAACAAAAAAAAAACAATTGAATATCGTGTTCTCGATATTGATCAAAATAACATTTTTTTAAATGGAACACCCTGACAATTATTTTCATTTTCAGATCCATTATTAGAGTATGATTCCAATAAAAGTTGTTACAAAGGAAATAATTTTAAATTCTCAAAAAATCAGTTAACTCGGCCGAAACTTTAACAGCACCTGCATCGCGATCTAACATACCAAATCAATGAATTTTTTTTTTCACCAAATAAACGCTCCATTGATACTTACATAATTTAATAACGTCGTAGTACGATTTTAATCAGGATCTACGCGTCGAAGGAGGGTCCGCCTGAAATGAGCAGGAGCAACTCATATTTCAGCCTGCGGTTTCCATGCCTACCAATTAATAACGAACTGAAAAGGTATGGCTTCCCGTCGACGGCCAATATTATTACTGTGTAGGAAATATTTTCAGGAAACAAATTTAGAGCTTCCTATTATCATGTTTCTGAAATTGTGCCGGCATTCGGTGTATCGCAGGGAAAAAATACGTGGTTATTTTTTCGTTACTACAGAGAGATCGATAAAAACACCACCAAGGGCACCTCCTCAAATGCATGGCATGGAAGTAAAAAAATTAATTACTAGTAGGTATATCGAAAAATGAACTTAATCTTCTTAACAAGGGCTTAAATTTTGCTATACCTACGCCTGATGATATCCTGATGAGTTATAAACAGACATTGTTGAGCCCGTACAATATATAAACGGTCATTGTGAAGCCAAAAATGACACTGTTGGTCTGAGTTCGGGCTCAACAACGTATCGAGGTGTATACCATCACCATTTGGTATATGGTCTTAGGACGGCGCAAATTTTAAGGCGGGCTCAACAACGTACTATTCTCATCTTCGAACGTTGGGCTCAGTAACGGTGCCCATGAATGCCCTGGGTACTGTTTAAAAAAAATCAAAAATGCGATAAAATCATATATCGGGCTCAACAAAGAACCGTTTATAAGTATATATATATACTCATACGATTTACTTGCATGAATTAAAATAATTGTTATCAATAAGCCACGGATTTATATCGTTTGTTTGTCGCAGGCAACTGAGATATTTTATATTATATATAATATATTATAGATGCAATATTTACCGTCATAGAGTTACCCCCCAGAAATTTTTATCAGATTAAGTGGTATTAAATTATAAAGCAGTCGTAAAAATACCTGTATGAATTAACTGATACAAAAAAATTTAGCTCGTGCATATATTGTTACTGTAATTTAAAGCAAAAATAATTTAACTAGAGCAGCCATATATCTAAGCATATTTTCTAGGCAAAATGTTTATTTTAATAATCCACAATTTTTGTAGTGGAATATTGCCACTTACTGTCTACTCAAGTGTGCTGGTGATTGTCTAATTTTCTGATTTAACAATGGAGTTGCCCCACTATAAATTCCCTTTTGTAATATTGCTTCAGTTACACCGGTTACTGGTTCTTAAAAAAATTTCGAATTCAACATTTCCTCAGAACACAAAGTACTGTTACTTTTATTTTTATTTACTTTTTTATTCTTTAGATACATCCATGACTTTTTTTTTAAGTGGAACACGCTGTGTTTCTATATGAATTGAGTGCTGCGTTGCCAAGTTATGATTTTTTAGAGAAATTTTAGGGTCAAAAACCTACTTTTTTAAAGCTGGTATATCTCCGCCATTTTTTGTTAATCTTTCTTAATAATTGGCCTAAATTACCCGAAACTACCTTCATTATTTAGTTTCGATACACAGGGTGTCCAAAACATTTACTCAGACATCTCTATTCTCAGTACTGATTTTTTGATTTTCTTAAATACCCCACCCTGTATATTATGTGTATGCATGTATAAAAATATTATGTTTGCCGTATCTATCTCACATATATTTTGAGATATTGAGGTTTAGGTTAAGGTAAATTTTTAAGAAAAATTAACAAAAAATGGCTGAGATATTAAAAAAAGTATGTTTTTGACCAAAAAAATCATAACTTGGCAACGTCGCATTCGATTCACAAAAAATTTTAGATATGAATACAAAACTCATAGAAACTTACACTGGGTGTTCCACTTAAGACGAAAGTCATTTTTAGTGCCAGTATTTATTGAGACACCCTATAAATATACTAGAAAATAATTTTGGCGGAGATGGAACAATACAAATTTTATTTGGAAAATTTTTCACATTGGAGAGGTCATATGATTAAATAAAAAACAATTTTTTATTTTTCGACGTTTCGGTATTAATTAATTGTATGTTAAATTACATTATAATTAATGTCAGAAAATTCTCTAGGAAACCTAAATGCGCTTCATTTAGAAATTGCATGAGATGTAACTGATTCAGTAATCAGCAATCATTGATTTTATTCAGATTATTTTGAAGCTTGCAACATTCTTTTCAGTTTCTATAACAGGAACTTTCTGTAATGGATCAGCATATATAGAGTTTAAACGTCGAAATCTGTCACTATATCATTTACAGAAACGATGAACAGGAGTGGCCCCAGTACAGATCCCTGTGGAACACCCGAACTAGCCAAGATATTAAATGACATGTGATAATCAACATATTACCTTCTGTTTTCTAAATAAGACTTTTTCCAAATAGGTGGATTGAAAGATGAGATCCAATTGAGTGGCTGGTAAAATCTCCGGACCTTATTCCATTTGATATCTTTTTATGGGGATATCTCAAGAATAAGGTTTATGTAACAAAACCAGATTTTTGAAAATTCTTTACATTAAATATCGTTTTTTAATTGTTTATGACTCAACCCCTTGAAATATTCTTCCCTTGAACAGTGTAGTTCTGAGTTCTATACCGGGTGCCACAGGATACTGGCTCACCCCTATATTTCCTTTATTTTTTAACTTTTCCATTTGAAATTTGGGGGGCATAAACTACCGTTTAAAATGTATTTCTGCACATTACAAACCGGTTTATCCGGAAATTACCTCAACTTTCGATTTTTAAATGGAACACCCTGTATATTTTTACATACTTGGATGCAGGGCAACATTCTGCATACACCATGTAAGTTTCGCGAATTTTTTGATGTTCAATTTTTTCAAGCATCTTAAGAAATAAGTCTAGAGTGCTTTGGAATTCCAAAATTCGTTATACGGTAGGTAAACGTCAAAGGAAAAATATAATTTTTGCTAACAATAAACTGTTTACAAATGTCATCATTCTTTTGTTTTATAATGTGTCAGTTCGTAGTGCAAAGGTAACTATGTTAAGGTTCAATAAAAGTTATTTTGAAAGTGGCTTTTATACTTTTAAACGAATGAAATAAAATTGAAAATAAATAGCACAGATATGAAATAGATATCAATGAAATCAGAAAGAAAATTATGTTCAACTTTGTAGGCTTCGCAAACAGTTGTTAGTGAAACGAAAAGAAAAATTATATAGTTCCTTTGAAGTTTACCTACATATAACCAATTTAGGAATTCCAAAGCACTCTAGACTTATTTCTTAAGATGCTTGAAAAAATTGAACATCGGCTCAAAAATTCGCGAAACTTACGTGGTGTATGCAGAATGTTGCCCTGCATCCAAATATGTAAAAATATACAGGGTGTTCCATTTGAAAATCGAAAGTTGAGGTAATTTCCGGATAAACCGGAAGTGGTACCATAGTGTTTGTTATGTGCAAAAATACATTTTAAACGGTAGTTTATGCCCCCCAAATTTCAAATGGATAAGTTAAAAAATAAAGGAAATATAGGGGTGAGCCAGTATCCTGTGGCACCCGGTATATTTTGACGCCTACCTACAGCCTTTATTTTTGGGGTTATGAAAAAAGTGTAAATTTAAAAATACTGTGAACTATCTACTGGTGAAGAAAAGTAAAACAAAATGGCGTCAAAAAGTAGAGAAAGAGACAAAACATACGTTTTTATTAAATGGAACCCCTGTTCATATTTGCATATTTTGAGATATCTTTTTTTCTGATTCTCGAAATATTATGTAAGTATACAACATAGGTTGCCATGAAAAAAAAAAATGACAAAATATTTCTGATAATGACAGAAATGACAGTTTACTTTCTGATGTTCCTTTGTTTTATTTTTTATCAACTAAGTGTATTTCACATCAAAATCTACAACTTTTGTTTCTACGCTTTTTTCATATCTCTAAACATAAAGGCTGTAGGTGTCAAAATATGTGGAATTACCCTGTACACACGAAATATAAATAAATCCGTAAAATCGCCGGTAAAATGTACTTTGGATCCCATGTAAAAATTTACTTGATTTCTTATACCCTCTGTCGAAAAAATACATAAGTATATAAAAAATGGCAGGGAGAAGCATTTTTACATTTTTCAAGTGATTGGACTATTTTTAAAGATAAAGATACATCACAACTCTCGCCGTCGCTTCCACCACTCCCCATGTTTATTGCCCATTTTCGCAAAACTCGATAGACAGACTAACCGACGGAAAGACACTTTTGCCTCTGCAAGCTAACAATGTTTTATTCCCAGTCGTCGAAAGAACCTCAAATTTTCGTATTTTTCCTTAAGCAGCTCGCTCGTCTTTGAAAAAATTGTCATATTCAAGCCCCTCCCCCCTAAATTTCGAAAGCGTACAATTCGCATGGTCAAAAAACTTACCTTTAGAAAACAACCCAATATACTTAAAACCCACTGAAAACCAAGTACTGATTTAACACAATCATTTTGCACTTTTTCTTTTAAAACGTCGTCCCCACAACACCACGGTCACACTACATCAACAAATCGGCCACAATCAACAACATAAACACCAAACTGTAAAAAGTACTTTAGTATCTTTAATGAATGAACGCTGAAAACCCACAAGGGTTTGAATCTGGCGCGAAGATGAGTCGCAGGAGTGAAACTGTTTAAAACAGTAGACTGAGTGACCGATCACCCCATCCAAGTCCCGCACCGCCCGTACCCCTCGTCAAGGGGGTGTCATCTATTATTACATCGACATCATCAAACCACTTCATTACACTTATCCTAATCATAAAATCACACAGTAATAGAGCTGGTGCGCCTTCCGCCTGTTTGCTCCGAGGTGTATTCGCGGACGGGCCCTCTCTTATTTTGGGGCGGCTTTTGGTCTACTGCCACAACTAGAGAAGGTGTTGTGGTAACATTTTAATGTTGAATTTTTTAACTGATGAGTAAGAATTCTACAAAAATTTCGCTTTACAGGGTGGACCAAAGTCGGTGGGATTTGGGGTTTATTTCTTTTTAAGCAACGCAACGCAGTTGTTTTTGGGATTCCTAAATTTGTATGTAAGTATTTCGCGAGACGATAAATTAGGATTTTCCCTTACGGTTTCTAAAACAATATTTTCTACAGATTTTCTACGTGTAGTGGAGGGAAATTAGTCAAAAAAAATTGATGTCAATTTCATCAGTTTCTTTAATTTCGCTTCTTGGGTAATAAAAACGTCAATCGGCTTTTGTCTACTTTATTGTTATTCTGATAAATCAAAATGTATGTGATGTCTCGAAATTAGTGGTGAATGCGCAGGGAAAATTTTATCTAAATAAATATCCAATCCAGTGAACAAGGCAGATGATTCGGTGTTAGCCCCGCGGGACGTACACTTCGACGATCACTGGGATTGTCAACACACCTCACCGACACGATCCGTATTATGTTCCTCCAAAGTCAGGTGGTTAGCGGGTGGGATAAGGATGGTACACCACAATAATGGTATCACGGGAAGTCTCGAAATCTGATACTTATTCTCAATTTGTGTTAATTTCTCTCTCTTCTTATAACTTATAACGATATGCCAGAATGTTATTATTTGATCGTTTCAGCTGGAATCGTTTCCGATGAGTTAAAGGTGGGTTGACGTGCCGGTGCCACGTTTGGGTTCGGAGACTCCTAAAGTTGAATAAACGTTTTGAAATTCGATCGTTCGTCTATTCTTACTGTTGTACTGTGGAAACGAACACCCATTCATTCTTTTATATGCTTCAATTACCAATTTCAAAATGTTATATTTCTGTTATGATAACTAACATTGATATATCTGAGAAATATTAAAATGTAAAATATTTTATTAATGTTTATACAATATTAACTCGACGTTACTAGGAAATATTTCTATAATATTATACGATACATCTTGTAAATGTATTGTAATACATTCTCTTAAATGTATCTTTAACATTTTTTCGTAAATGTTTACAAAATGTTATACAAATATAATTTGTAATGTTAAACTGAAGTATTTCGTATATGTAACATTAAATATGCTATAAATAGCACTTTATACATTGTAAATATAATATCCATTTGATTGTAGATTAACACAATGCGTTTTTGGTGGTGAAATTCGAAATTTTTTTATCTATATTTTTTATTGCTAATCGACGTTTGAAGAAAAAATAATAAAATGTTTTATTCGAAGTAAATGTTGCGACTCATCTGTAATTGCCGAACTCACTTCGTTCGTCCGGCAAACCTACAGACTCGTGTCAAAAAGTATCACTTTTACTCCTAATAAAACAATACACTATTTTTTTATATTATTAAATATACAGGGTGTCCCGAAATTAGCTAGAAAGATTTTGCCATCAGTTTCTACGTCCAAAAATAGTAAAAAAGTTCCTATAAACATGGGTCCAGAAATGGCTCCTAAGGGGGCTAGAGCCTTCTAAAGAAGAGCCGCTGATGCTGGTTTTTTGTAAATATTTTGGAAACTTTTTGTGAGAAAGCAATGAAATTTTCAGCGTTTGCTAATTCTTTTGTTCTCGATTCAAAAATGTAAAAATGATTCTAAAATTTTATTCAGAAGCGTAGTAATCGGAGGGGGCTAGGGGTGTTTATAGCCCCAACTTTTTTGTCTGTGGAATTTTCCACAATTTATCTGCAGAAAATGAAAATTTGAAGTTTTCTACCTAATAATGGTACTCTTGTCTAACTTCGATAGAATGCATGGTTTTCGAGTTAAATTGATTTGAAAATTTTGGTCCGCCCCATGAGTCGGTATTTAAATTCATACTCCTTTACATTTTCACATAGTAGACTATTATTGACAGGTAATTAGACTATCACTAGGTTACCGAAACCGTATTGAAATTACCTACTCGTAAGTGTCAGGCGTTTAAGTTGAATTTAAATAATTATTGCTGCAAACAATGGAACGATTTAACAATCAGGAACTTGCAGATATGCATTTCATCTATGGTTTTTGCAATGGTAATGCCGCTGGGGCAGTCCGCCCCATTAGTCGGTTTTTAAATTCATACTTTTTTTACATTTTCACATAGTAGACTATTACTATTATTATTATTGACAGGTAATTAGACTATTATTAGACAGGTAATACAAATTTGAAATTGTTAAATCGTTCCATTTTTACAGCAATAATTATTTGAATTCAACTTAAATGCCTGACAATAATTATGAGTAGGTATTTCAAATTCGGTATTCGGTAACCAAGTGATAGTCTAATTACCTGTCAATAATAGTCTACTATGTGAAAATGTAAAAGAGTATGAATTTAAAAACCGACTATTAGGGCGGACCAAAATTTTCAAATCAATTTAACTCGAAAACCATGCATTCTATCGAAGTTAGACAAGAGTACCATTATTAGGTAGAAAACTTCAAATTTTCATTTTCTGCAGATAAATTGTGAAAAATTCCACAGACAAAAAAGTTGGGGCTATAAACACCCCTAGCCCCCTCCGATTACTACGCCTCTGAATAAAATTTTAGAATCATTTTTACATTTTTGAATCGAGAACAAAAAAATTAGCAAACTCTGAAAATTTCATTGCTTTCTCACAAAAAGTTTCCAATATATTTACAAAAAACCAGCATCAGCCTTCTTTAGAAGGCTCTATCCCCCTTAGGAGCCATTTCTGGACCCATGTTTATAGGAACTTTTTTACTATTTTTGGACGTAGAAACTGATGGCAAAATCTTTCTAGATAATTTCGGGACACCCTGTATACTTGCATGTTTCAAAATTTAACTCAGCTCATTTGCATGTATAAAAAAAAACAAATAAAAAAATTCAACTTCCTGATATTTCCAAATGAACGAAATTTTGGATTTACCCATTTGAGATGTTTCTGAATCCAGTGGTGTAGTTAGATTTTTAATAGAAAAATCACTAATCAAATTTGTCCATTTTTAACATTGAAAAAAAAAATTACAGTAGGTCTTGAAAATTGAAATTAATTTCTAAATTTTTGTCATAAAGTAGAGTTTTCGATGGTCTATGTTTTAAGAAAAAACCTGTTAAAATCGGATAATATGGACACATTTTTGACAGGGGTGTTTCCATCATCTTTGAATTATATTTCAAATTTTCATGATTGATGGACATATGCATAAATCGAAATCACTACTATTACATAATAGTATTTGCAGTAGGTATATCTCCTAAGAATATCCGCGAATAGGTCCACAATGATCCCAAAAAAAATATTTCGATTTCGTAAAACGAGCAATGTATTTTTTATCACTAGACGATCCTGCGAAATAAACTTTCCCCTGTGTAATTAATCGTTCGAGGCGGGGCCTCGGTCCCTATTCCAGAACCATAGCAACCAATAGAAGTAGCGTCCGCATCCTTTGCCTCATATAAGGGTGTACTGCGGGGTTCTATTGATTGGTCTAGGTCAACGTCAATGTGAACGGGATCGACGAGTGTTTTATTTGGAATGAAATAAAACGCTACGCTATTCCACGGCATTAACAATATACATTGTGAGAGGCTCCTTTAAGCCCCGGGGTATGGTGTACGTACTTATATCTCGTAGCGATTTGAAAATTGATACTTTCAATACTGAAACGACGCTTTTGGAATCCGATACCTGTAAAGGCGTTTCACGAAAAATAATCCCTTTATTTTTAATTTAATAGGAAGTACACATTATAGGGTGGGAACATTCTGCAAGCAAGCACATTGTATTGTTTTATTTTGTAATTAAAACCCGCTATGGGCTGGTTAGTTAATTTTGTCGGAATATTTGTATCAAGTTGCGATTATTGGGAAACGTTTTTTTACGCAAAAATAAATAGATATCCGCGTTACTTACACCAAAATGTGTACTGAGTATTTTGCTAAATAAAAATATATATACAGGGTGATCCACTTATCGTGCTCACCATGGGTGTCTTGGAAACGGTAAGAGATACAAGGCAGGTTAAAACACCAAATTTAGAGCTTGTCAAGGCTTTATTATGTGTAAAAGTATTTTAGTAAAATCAACTCGTTTGTTTCATAAGCAAAATACTGATTTTTTGTCATTTTCATTTTTCCATTATATAACTTCTTTATTTTTATGAAAATATTTTATTGCGTTTTCACAGCAACACTTTATTTTTAGAAATAATGAAGTTATCGCCATTATTTGATTTTTTTTATTTCCCTTCCTTATTTTAGTCTCTGCTTCGATTAAAAGGACGAAAAACTGGCAGTCTAAAACTATAATCTATGCATGCGATAAAAGATACTTGTTGGTAGATATTTATAAGTAACCAAACCAATCACTTTACTTGATTAGAAAGTCCCACCACACGGTTGGCATTTTTCAGGGATATTTGATTACTGCAGATTACATAAAATTAGATGTTGCGGCGGATAAGAGGATACCCGGCACACGTCGGCGTTATGCTGTTTAGTACCAGTTTAGATGCTCATCTAATACAAATAATCATCCCCTTATGTGCATCGCCCGATTATTATCAACTTGATATTTACTGTCAGATTTAAGTACTTGAGAAAATTAAATATTTGCCGAAGTAGTTAATGCGTAGGTAATTGTCATTGAAGGATTTAAATTAAATTCACAGTTGAGTGCGAATTTTCCTAGATTTCTTATACAATCTAGTCGCTCTTAAAAACACAAAATATTACCTTAAATTGTTAATTTCCTCAAAATTGCTCAAAATAAATATTATTTGATTATGAAATAATATATAGGGTGTTCTAGTTAAAATAAGAGATTTTTTAAATTTACATATTCGAAATTAAATTATGAACACCCTGTAGACGAAAGTGTAAATTCGAATTCATTTGAAAGTTCGCATTTAGTTCTTTTAGTTGCCATAATAAAAAGTTTAAAATTATTTTTAATTTTAAAATTATGGCATTTCTCTTTAGGTCCTACATCCTACAAATTTAGAATAAGTATTTCAAAAACCACTCAAAAGAAGTAGATAGGTACATGTTATGATAGTTCATTGGAAAGCTCTTGACATTCCCTAATCAAATTTGGAATAATGCATGGGGTGTTCCATTTAACTTCACGAAGTTGGTTACTGCCCAGCCAAAATGGAACACCCTATACAAGTAGGGTACATACGCAGGCAAATAAATCGACAGTGAAGAGCAAAATAATTAAATTAATGAGCGTCCTTTTCTATATCTGTATTTCACCTGCGGTTAACCGTTCGACCGCCGGGACGCCATTGTGATTCAGCGTGAACACAAGGATTAATTTAATAAGCAATGTGAGGAAGCCACTCAAGTATGATTCCGACGTTCAAGTGAAGCCCCTCAAGAATTTAATCAATAATTAAACGTAACAATCTTTATCGACTCCTTTTCTTCATTTACACGAATACATTGCCAGCTTAATTGTAATTGTAAAGAAAGATAAAAACGCCAATTTATGATATTGTTCGAGGTTTGAGACGTTTGAGTCATCCTGTACAATATGAAATGTAGGTACTTATCCAAAATACTGTTGGTGTAAATATTACTTATCCTATAGTCTATTATTACGAAGGCACACGCCAAAGCTTAAGAGGCAGGGCGCTGACGAAGAGATTAAAACATATTCTTCAATTCAATCATATCAGTTAAACAAAAATATACAATCCCAAGTACATTTTTCTTGTCATTGATTTTGAATAACAAAAACAATTTTAATATACTTATTAAATAATATGTATTCGTAACCCACGCCACAGAGCTAGTTAAGGTACAGTCAGTGGTGATTCCCTCCGAGTTGGGTCAACCCGCCTGCCGATCAAGATACACCCCACTGTTAATCTCCTGAACAAATAACTGAATTGTTTGGCCAAGTGGCTTCTGCACGTCATTGATACCTACTAACATGTCTTCATTTGTTCAGCGGTTTTCTATTCTAAACACCTGTATTTGCCTGCGGGATTCTGAAAATTAAACAGGGGGCCGTGGTGAGAGTTAAATACGCGTGGCTGATACTAATTAAATAATATGCATGTTGAACTAATTGTTGCATTTAGACGAGGGAGAAATATATTTGCAGGCAAGTTATCTATTTATATTGCTAAATATACAACAGTTACTCTTAAGTGTTTATGCACACCACAGGATGCACCGAGATTATGCTTCGACTCATGTATTTCAATTTTCATATACATGGTGGAAATTTATTGTAAACGGCTCATTGTTTATTCTGAAACAAGCGTCCACCGAGTCGCAATTAAGGTGAAAATTATAATTAAAAAATTGAGGTACGGTCCTGCGTCACTTTGTGTTAAACAAAAGATTTAAGGAGCGTAGATACGACACTAGAGAGATAATACTTAATATTTAGATCAAGAGTGGTACTTATTAATTATAGAAATTATCTATTTTATACTGTATTCAATAGTAAATAAAAATTTTTAAAAAGTAGTAAATGTAAACTTAAAAATATTTAGTAAAATAAAAACATTTAAAACAAACACATAATTCTATTTATATAAAAAAAATATTAAATATACAGGGCGTCCTGCTTATCGTGCCCACCATGGGTATCTTGGAAAAGATAAGAGATACAAGATAGGTTAAATGACACCAAATCTAGAGCTTATCAAGGCAGTAAAATCAACCACGTGACTGGCGAGGCAACCAGTTCGTATTTTAATTGATGGGCGAAAGGAGCGATCTATCTAGTCGTCTTAAATCTATGGTTTATAAAACCCAATTTTTATTCTCTTTAAAACGAAGTAGACATGGACAAGCCAAATGAAACATCTACCTACCATATTTCAATAGTATACCCCATGGAACAGGAATCTTTAGGAAAATGGCAGGATAAGAGAATTAAAACAGATAAAAGAAATGGTTCAATTGTATATTATATATCAAACAAACTCTTTCAACTGCACAGAAAACTCGCTTTTACCTTTCCAGCATATCCTATCTGCTAACATTTACAAAATTCAAATGTTTCTGATGCCCATTTTACAAAAACTGTCTTGACAGTTGAACAGTTGTTTTTTAAAAAATTGGATTACAAGAAAAAAGTGAAACTGGATTCACGGTGATTTCAGAATAAACATCAAGACAACAGCGTAAGCGTTTTAAAATTTGAAACAATTACGAAAAAAAATGAAGAGAAAAACTATGTTCACAGGAGCAATATTGTCCCAAGTTTTCCAAAATCACAATTACTATTTCTAATTAATTATACTTTTTTTATATTTAATTATGGATGCCCTTTCACCCACAGAGCCAATATACACATATATCAGAAATTACAATGTTAAATATCTTGGATATAGTCAATTAATTAGAAGAAAAAAAAAGTTTGTAAATACGCTACGTTTCCAAATATCTCTAAATATGTTAAGCATTAGATTATACTATTATATAAGATTATAAATTGTTATTTAAACAATAAGAGGGTTGGCTTCACAAACATAATCATTTAATTATTATTAGATTACTCGCAAAAAAAATCTCATTTAAAAATAAACCCTATTTGACCCTCCGTGAAAAAAGAAATACATTCGCTTAAAACTAAAAAAGAAGCAATCTTAAAACAAAAATATTTAAAAAAAATACATGCGAATGTGTTCGGTATGATACCTTAAGACATCAAAAGAAAAGCAACAATTTTACAACATAAGGGTTACATATTTTATGAACAATCACTAGAATTTCATCCAGATAGGGAGAAATTACTAATATATTACTATATCATTGTGAGCTAAATTGATTGTAATTCATGAACTACAACGTGTAAGGTACGGATAAACAGCTACTAAAATATTAAAAACGTATGTCATACTTTATATTTGTTTTGATAAGCAATACCTTTACTTTGTTTATAAATCAAGAATCCATTTGATTCAATTATTATTCATTTACTTATTATTTTCTTGACAATTATTTCGTTTTGTTTCCAGTTAGTCCAGCGGATCTAAAAGCTATATTGTCTCCTATGAGCAATAGCGCAAATCTGAACATCAAATTTTTAATCCATCAATCTGCCCTTTTTCTATTAACTACCTCAACTCCCTCGGAGTCGGTCACACCTCATCGCCACTGCGACTTAATAAAAAAAGGCAAACAGACCTTAATTTAGGACTAATTACACTGAATAGGTTGCACATTTTATTGGGCATTTTACATAACAGACGCAAGTGCACTGCGTCTCACGGTGAGGACAGATTACATTAAAATGTCAATTTCAAAATTTTACCAAATTCACATATAAATCCGTGGCTAAACAGCTTACCAAACTCATATTTTGGGAGGCACTCTAGATTAAAAGTAACTGTATCTAGCGACCGAATTTTCTTTAATTTCAGACGGTTATAGGTTAAATTCAATTGTTTCTAAGACCACTTCTTCAATTTCCAGCTGGCAATACCCTTTTAATATAATTGAATGAAAAGTGAGGAACTTTGCAGTTAATTCCCTAAAAACGGTCGAGGCGAAAAAAACCGTAACCATTTTGTAGTGAAACAATACGTCGAAAGGGATTTATATGTGAATTTAGCAAGTTTAGTGTTTACAAAAAGACTTACATGGTTGATTCGGTTTTATTGAATTAATTTCAAATATTACACCGAAAGGTCATCGAATATATATATTATATAGCGAACCATCCTTAACCTTCTTCTTTACAACATAAATTGTCCCAAGAATAAATCGCTGACAATTTACATTGTTCCATTCAACAGATCTAACGTATAAATACCATAAATATGATCACAGTAGCGCTTTAAGCGCTCTCTCAGTCAATATATAATTATAACAGTTGTAACAAACATAGAAAAATATACATATGCTCTCAAACAATCAGTCAGCGTTGCAGACCATCTGAACACAGCTAAAGCAGTGTCGATACATCAATCCGACCCTGTAAAATCCTAACCTAAGTAACCAATTCAACTCCAGCACCAACACTGCTCTTGTAGATTATCGTTGTCGAGCTAACGCGAATTAAAATCAGTCACTATGTAATTACAGACACATTTTAAGTCACTGTCTCATTCAATGTCCATAGATTCTCAATTTCGTGTGGTACGTTCGCCACTTCCTTACTTTTTGTGAATACAAAATAATGCAAAAAAAAATCACGACGCACTAAACATGTCCATACACACACTGCACAACACACTGGGGCATTATTTTGGAATTCTAGTTGGGTGCAGACTCCACCCTGCATGGGGCATCCCCTTGGCCCTTGTGTTCTGTGCTCTTGTTGCAGTCTTCTTTTTTCCCTCCCATGCTCGCGGACCCATCCTCCGACAGAATCACGTCATTCACTGGAACGTCTCTGAAAGTAAAACACAAGCTATAATCAAGGGCTCCTCGAGGGTAATGACTCGATTTTACATACCCGCTATCTGTTTTAACTGTTAAAGCTAGTCCCTGTGGTTTTTGCCCCTTGTTAGATTTGTTAGTGTTACGCTTTTTGTTCGCCTACAAGAAAATTAAACGGTTTTAGAAGAACAACTAGAGCAGAGTGAACATCTAAGCGGTCCGTCACATTAAAAAAAATATATGCAGTATAGTAAATATTATATATAGTAGTTATAAATATATGAGCTACAAAAGGAGATCATATAAAATATAAAGATAATTATGTGATGACATCAATTTTTTTTTTTTTATTTATGCGACTTTTAACTTTCTAATCCTGAAAATCGCTGGTGTTGACACTGGAAAATGGGAGAATTTTATGTTATTTAGGACAACAAAAATAAGGGTGTACAAATTTTAGCTTAATATTTTTTAAAAGTTTCCTGAACCCTTTTCTTAAAATTAAAATTCATGCGGTCACGTAATGGTTTAATAAGCCAAAAAATTATAAAAGGCGCTGCATATTTTTGGCATATACCATTTCACGGCAAAAACTCATGCATTGCGGGTGGGCGATTACATTATTAAATGTATCACCCCTTAAGAGGAAGGCATTAAATTTAGGACCACCCGGTATAACTGCTTTATTATTATCATACAAAGAGTCTCCTCATAAATCTTCCCTGTCTTGAAATTTGAGAAGCAAGATATTCCCCACGTTTTAAAACCCATACCCACCCCTCTTCAATATTTCATTATTAATGACTCTACTACCTATAAAACGCATGGTATAAAATAAATTATAAGCACATGCAAAAACTACCGTAACAATGAAAAGCTAACCTGATTTCTCCTTTGATTTACAGGAAAAGTTGGCGGCCCAGGCTTGCGATTCTGCCCTCGTCCTCTCCCGTAGTTGTTCTGGTAACTTCCTGGAGGGCCACCGCCGCCGCCACCCCCACGGCCTCTTCCTTGGGGAGGAAATCCGGCGCCGGCGGGCATAACCTGATGTCGCATATTTGGCTGAAAGCCATAATTTGCACCCCAGGAACCTACAACAACACCGGCAACTTGCAACTGGCCACCTCTGGATGGAATAGGCCTCTGACGCAGCGTCGAAGCACCACGGTTCGATGGCAAATTCATCGCAGGAAGACAATGCGGTGGAGGAAGTCCTTGTCTAAGCATCGGCGCTGTAACAACGTGACATGCGATAAATGAAACGTAATATTAATGATATTCTAAATAAATATTATACAATTACCTCCTGCAAATGGCGGCATCGGCACTTTGGCAAATTTAACATCGAGACCTTCCAAAATGGCCTTCCTCATCCTTTCCACCTTCACAACCCGCTCGATGTAGTTCTCGCACACTTCCAAAATATTTTTGGCGTGCGCCGATCTTGTGAGGGTGTAATGGAATAATTTCCCATCGAAATACAACCATGGACAACACATCAGCCACGGTAGAGGTGCTCCGCACGCGTCGTTTGCCAGTAGGGCCATATCCACGCCTTTCATGAAGAGAGCTGCCAGTTGGACCCCACGACTAGTTACCACATTTAACTACAAATAATTTAAACAATTTTATCTATAAAAAAATGTCATTCATAAATAGCCGGGGCACGCCTTATTAAGTAGGTTAATTAACGATGTAGATTAACTATCACATAATTAAAAAGTCAATGCCCCAACTTGTTTAAAAATGTAAATGAAACTTACTGTTAATTCTTGCAAATACTGAGGGTTCATGAGATTAGGGTTAAAGGCGTGACACAGGAAGGCGTCCAATTCGTGTCGGCGCATTATGGGTCTATCCTGCGACATGATGTACCTTAACACACATGCCATGATAAGCATATGCTGTGGAACGTAAGCTGTATTTAAAATTAGAGGTGTGTCAGAATTGAGACAGGACAACAAGGCGCGCATGCGTCTTCTTTTATCATCCACCGACGGGCCAAACCATAAACGTTGCAATGTGGGAACGGCCCACGGCAAGGGGTCCGCCTTGACTTCCTCGGCGTACTGATAAGGGTTGGAACGGCTGTAAATCCATTCCTTGACAATTACGTCGGGTTGGGGAGCATTTTCTGCCAGTTCTCCTGATTCTAGGAAAATAATCCTGTATAAATCAGGTGAATTCGAAAAATATACAGGCTCATGGCACACCTTCTTTTTTCACTTTTAGATGAATTTATTTCATCAATAAAACAATTTAAAAAGGAGGGGAGGGGTTGAACCATGAACCTTTTGCACTATACTCACCTTTTTTCTTAGTGTGAACGTATCTTAAATGGTGAAGATTGAACAAAACGGCATAGACTCTTTGCCTCAGAGGCTGGTATATGTCGTGTATTGGAGGGAACTCTCGGTTGCCCTCGTCTTCCATAAGGCAAGGCAGACGAACCTCTTGGGTGCTTAAAACGTGCAAAATCATAGGTGCCATCAGACCTTTCTGATGACGTAACGAAGCAGTACGTAGTACATCCGGAGAGACTGTTGGTGTGACTGGATTTGCACTAACTGGACAGAAAAAATCTAATGAATAACGCAAGAAACATATTTATCGTTAAATATTGATATGCTGATAAAAATCAAAGAAAATTATTTACCTGAATGTTTTGAAAGTTGAAAATTTTTGGGCAAATGAAGTAGGCTATTGGAATTATTCGGCCCGAGAAGATTTACTCTGTTTCCAGTTGAACTACCAGCTAAACTTTTCCCCGACGACAAGGAGCCATTCGAAATACCATTAAATCGTGAGGAGTCTGAAGAAAGAGGAGAATCACCTAAAATGCAATTCGGCAATATTATTTTTCGAACCTACCAAAAAATAACTACTGAATCCACTTACCGCTGTTAGCGTTTTTGAGTATATTCGAATCCAGCCCGTCGAAATCTGTGATTATAGAATTTGCTGTTGCTATCCTGTAGTTCTGTAAACTTTCTTGCTGAAAGAGACAATAATAATAAGCAGGTTAACAGGTGAATAGAAGAGGCAATTTAGGTTAATACTTTAATTTTAAGGTTTGATGCTCCACGTTTTCATTTGAGAAAAATTTCTTGTTAGCTGTGTTTCTTTAGAAATAGCAATCTAATTATGCTACCACCATTGCATCACAGTTCTTTATCTGCTTCCGCAACACACCGACATTAATTATCGCAAAATGTAATGCGGTACTTGAGGGAAGCAATTTTCAAATATAAATAATATCATACAAGTTTGTCGCACAAATCGTAATCACTGATTACTTTGTGTACTCCACTATAGACAAATATATAAAAGGATAACAAAATTTACCTCTTGCTCGGTGGTTTCCGAAGCAAATCCAGACGTATCCAAATCATGATCCTCAGATTTTACGCTGACAGCAATGTCATTATGCACAACAACTGGGGGTTTTTTAGGTTTCGATTTCGCTACGAAATAATAAAATCCAGATTACTATTTACTCCTGCGTTTCTCGATATATTACTACAAATAGTCAACTTACCTGGAGGCGTACAATATTTAAGGAAACCACTAGCTGTCCCATTTAAGTAATATTGTACCGACTGCCGGAATTTAGAAGCCCGTCTGTCCTCTAACGTACCAAATACGGTTATCACCAAGGCATCCATGTTAGATGGGGAAGGAAGATTGCGTACGTATTCTGCCAATTTCTTTATATTGTTCTCTGCACTCTGGAAACGTTACCGATAAGTCCAAACGAAATAAAAAACAAAAAATTTAATATAAGCAGAGAAACGATCAGAACGCTGGGATAGAATCTTCAGTTTTACAATTCAGACCCGAAAGATGATGTCATCATTTTAAAACAGTTTTTGCATACAAATTAAATTTCAATAAAACTTACACCTTCTGCAGTAACTTTGGTTAAACTAAGCTTCTTGTACAAGTCTTGTAAATCACTTTCTGGCAACAAAAAGTTACCAAGTAAGGCAGCCATAATACAAACTTGTTCTTGCGTCACTTTTAATGTCTTTGTTAATTCGCTTATCATATATTCTTTGGTTTCGATAGATCCCTGCGAAAATACAACAATCTTAATAAAACTCATCAGTTCCCATAAGCTCGAATACACACCTTGTATGTCAATTTAAGATTTTCAGAAGAGAAATAGCGGGGCGGGTCGAAGGCGGCATACTCAGCATCGTCCGCTAAAAGTCCATGAAACCCGTACTCCCGGCAATATGCTATAACTTCCTGATGATGATCGTCCATAGTGCACATCTGAAAACAGGACAATTGCAACAAACGAACGTATTCAGATGGACAAAAGTTATCCATTGTTAGCACCCAAGGAGCCTCCGCTTTGTGGGTATATTCGTTTTATTATTATTGAGTTTGTGTCAAGGTCACGTTCTTCACAGCCGATGAAATATTATATAACTGCTATCTATCGTTATCGACTTTGTAAATAGATTCTATGTATCTTAAGTGATTAACATGAATAAAAAATGTTACAAATAAAAGCCTATAATAAACAATCACAATTTAACATAATATTTATTTCGTAAGTGTTTTAATGTTAAAGAACACAGGGTGTTTCTAAATCACATGTAAATTTCTGAACCACGTATTCCTTACTTAGAAATAATACAAATTTACAACTGAATTTGATAAAAATTTAGTATTTTAGGCGAATTCGTTATTAATTGCATATTCCAAATATGAAAAAAATTTCTTTTCGTTATTTCCGAAATAATTAAAAAAAAACTACTTATTAGGAGTACGTAATTATTATCAATTGTTTCTTGCCATTCAAAGTTTTGCGCATTTCTTTTTGGTTGGGTTTATTGTTGCCTGTGGACAAACCAGTAGAAATCCTTCGGCAGCGAAATTGTTAATACGCTTGAAAGATATTTGAAAGTAGATACAAACATGATTACTTGTTTGTTTTTAGTATATGTAAATATTTACAGATGGAATTTGTTATCTAAGGAAATATTTTTAAACTCAATGGTGACTAATTAAAGAAGAATCATCTGTTCCAAATTTACATTACACGATTATGATTTTTTAAAGTTTTGTTTCATTATAAATATTCGTTCTCAATCCGGCGCTGGCATTGGGCAAAGAATGCTGGAAGACGGATCTGGCAGCTTACCATGGCGACTATATTCCCAACTCATACGGAGCCCACTTCTATTCAAGAAGTTAGGACATTGTATTTAAGTTCAACTCCATCTCCCAAGTTAAATAAACAAGCACAAGAAATTTACGAAACGTCCCGATACTTATCGTCAAATGCTTATAGCTAATAAATTCATAAATCATGATTTAACTGATAAGATTTCACCGTTTTATTTTTGTAACGTGCGCTGAAAAACCTTACCGTATATTTTACAATATAAAAAACTTACCACAGTGACTCCTAGGTGTCGTAACGCCATTCGAAGAGCAGATCTAAGGCAAGTGGGCGCCGTCCACCATATCTTGGGTGGAGGTGTAGCTTTCGTGTTTATATGTTTTAAAACCATTCCAACTCGCTGGCGTACATTTGCTTGTTCGGCAACCCATTCGTTCATACGGCATTGCTCAATTGTGCCATTAAACACAACTGCTAATTCTATGTTGCCCCGTTCTATAGCACGGGTGAGTAGTGACAAAAACTGTACCATACGATTCCACTGTCCGCCGCAAGCCCAATCTAAAAAAACAGAAACCGTAGTCTTTAATTTAAAATTATCATTGCATTTCTTATAACATACCTGAGAAATATCCTCCATATAATCTATCTAAGCAATTTTCAGCATCAACGATAAGTTTTAACTTATTTCCAATAGGCCTAATTTTACGATTAGTGTTATGTGGTTGTTGTCTTTGGGTAACGTTTCGGGCTATTTTCAAAAGATCAACTGATACTGCTCCACCCTCAAGACTGGGGCTTTCCAAAAAATTTTGTAAATCGTGAACACCCATTTTGAAAAATTAATCAAGTTTGGTTTCTTAACAAATTAATTACAAATTCTTATTCATATTCAACCTGCAGCAAAAGAATAGTGGTGTTGTAATCGGATTCACCGGAAACTTTTTAATTATAAATCGATCTCTCAATTCACAAAAACATTAAAATTATGAAACCGTAGCCGCCAATATGGCGACTAAACATCAATTAAAATAAAAGAAATTTATTCCAGTTTCACAAAATTATTCATCGATTTTAAACAAGATTAAAGTAGAAAAAGAAAATAAGTACCAGATTAACAGCGAAAACATATTCAAACGTATAACAAGGGCGCAAGTTTAGCCGAACGAGCCGATAATTTACATGCAGTAAATCCTCAAACGCCTTTCATTTTCATGTTTGCAAACTGCCGGCAAATCTAGTTCCTATCAAATTTGACGTATACATCTCATTTTACAATCAAAATGGTCTGTAAAATATAGAAGCAAATAACTCACATTTTCAAGCTAATACGATGAAATGGATAATTTCTACCTTTTACTTACAGCAAATTAATAAAATACATGATTTTCCAGAACAACACATGAACAAAATGTTTACCGGAAGCCGCTTTCATTTCTACGCGCATGACGGATATGTAACTTGTTTTTGTACTAATCTCAGTCAAATATACGGCGGGAAAAATGTTTTAAATATTCCTATCCATCATTTTTTCTTGAACATAAATGTTTTCAAACATTTCTGTATTATACGTCCGAATATAATCTCTTTTTTAAACAAACAATAATACAATAACAGCTGTAATTACTAATCAGTACTTATCAGTAAGGTCACAAACTCTTTAAATAAAATGGACTCCCTATGAGGTGGGAGTATGGACACCACTTACGCTAGGCGCCATGATAAGCTTTCAGACGCCAGGGCCGGATTGAGAATATTTAATTGTTACAATGAAACAGAAACTTTCAAAAAATATAATCATGTAATGCATCATAAAGATGATTTCTTGGACAAAAGCAATAACAATTACAAACTACAGCGTAAAGTAGGCGTCAGGCCTGCTTTACGCTCGGACGACCATTCATTCGCTGATCCTAAGGTAAATGGATTATTTTACTCTTAACGCTGATCGCATTCATAGAACATATAAGAACATCGCTACACGTGACGTATACATAAAATGTCAAGTTTTGTATTGGCATAGTCGACTGATTTGGATAATCGAATAATCGGTATTCGAATGGTCATTCGAGCTCCATATATTGCTGATTCGTTGCTAAATGGACTTGCGTACTTTGATGTAGAATGTATTTAATATCAGCACGCATTCAAAAATATGATATAGTCGGGGGCGCAGAGCAATCAGTGGTCTTAATTAATTACTTTACATTCATTCATAATTTTAAGATACCCGAATGTCCGATGTTCGATAATTTACATTTTTAGACTTCATTCAAATATTCATTTCATATCACGTTTAATTCGCTTCACATCCAATCGCATAAAATCATCCGAGTGATCCGGGGAGTTCTCGAGATATCTCGAGTTACATGAATAATCGAATGAACGATTATTTTTCATTCTATTCGAATGCGCCCATCAAGTTTTGTCACAGGTCACAGGTTAGGTTAGATCCGTTTTGTCAATTCTTAATTATGCAACTGTCAATGCATGTTCCTCCTACGCTTTATATGAATTTAAATTTTTTCTCCAGGATGATGCAATTTCTTTAGCATAATTATGCAACAATAATCGGCTAAAATTGCACCATCATTCCCATCTCTCCGAAGCCCCAAAGCAATTAATAACCCATTTATTTTTCAATATATATAATCATTATCATCCTGTGAATCACTTTATATTTAAACTGCTGCGTCGACTGACGTCTTTCTACGTATATTCCCATCGATATCGGTAAGTACACTTTCCTCAGTCTAAAAGTAAGTACAACTATAGTAAGTACTAACCAATAAGTACGTATGATAAATATAAGTTGTTGATAAAAACTTTCCTGTATTGCATCATTAAATTCCTCATTCACTATTAATTTTATTTATACTTTTCAAGTTAAAAACTTTCAACGTCTCGGCGTATTAACTTAACATATGCGTACACGAGATAAACGTCCTTGTCCTAGACATAGACGAGATTTCGATAGTGTCAAGGACGTTTTAAATTTTAGGAGTTCGTGAAACTGGAAAATAAAATGTGAAGTGCCCATACTTTAATTATAGGTATCCATAATAATTAAAATTAAATTGTTTCCGTATTTAGAACCCGTTTCCACTGTATTTTTAGCCGTTTGCTCTATAATTACACGATTTTTCAATGTGGTGAGGCGGAGAAATTTTATTTAGGTCAAAGCCATATGTATAAAATTTTGCAATGTTCAGCAGATTATTTTTACCAATGAAAGTTATTTGGAGACTTTTAAAAATGATTTTTTACAAATCCCCATAAAAAAATTTTTCTTACAATAAAACTCCAGGGATAATATCTACTCAGATATTAATGTTTCCGTTGCCTCTAAATCTCTGATGATAAAGGAGATTGTATTACCTGCGGGGTTATTTAATTGTTTCTAATTATCACGTAAAATACCTACCTTGATTTTTATCAGTCTGGAACTGTTTGTTAAAGGCTTATCAGTTAATCCCTCTTCAAATATACCGGAAATCAGTATCTGCATTCTCGATCCTAAATTACGTTTACGTTTTTATTATTTAAAACCGAATAAAATAATTCGTTACAGATAACAATAGGTATGGCTGAACAAAATGGATACCTCCCATTCCCAAAGGGCTTTGCCACCACTGCCATTCATCATTCCCAGGAACCTGAACAGTGGGATTCTATGGCGGTCGTAACACCCTTGGTAACTTCCACCACTTTCAAGCAGTTTGGACCAGCCGAATTTAAGGTACCGAATTGTTTTCGTTGTAACTGGCAACTCGATGTAGAGATAAACAATTGTTAAAAGAGAGGAGGGCGTTAATCTATATCGCTCCATTTCTATTAACGCTCGGTTATTTTCTTAATGTTCTAGATATATTTTCAGTGTCATAAATTCATACACATTTTCATTTTGGATATTTTTTTGTTCTGTTTTAATATCTCGTAATAATTATTTCAATCTATTGTTATTGTCTATATTATGTTTGCATTATACACTCTTTTGCAGAATGTCAAAAGTTATACAGATAAGGCATAAATTTTACACATTTCTTGCTAGATATATAGCTGATGTTATTTTTATAAATAAACCACTTTAGATATGTGAATGAATTAATTGCACAATTATACTTGAAATATATATTATTAATAATTTTTTATTATTCGCTAATGTTATTGTGATAGCATTTATCAGTTATGTTGTAATATTCTTTGTTTATGATTACTCAATTATTGGTACAATTCAGAAAACAAATCAATATAATAATAATATTATTAAATAATATTTATATAATATATTTAAATGCCAAGGTTAACAGTGCAAAAGTATCAGCATCAGCATATAAAATAAATAAACAAAAGTAACTCATGTAAGCTTAGTGTGGAAATGCCTCATACAAATTTTTTACATATTTAAATAATAGTTATAATAATAAGGATAATTCTCGACTCGGTAAATTGATCGATTCTTGGTATTTCTAGAAATACGAGTATGGCAGGTCCGGGAATCCAACCAGGGATGTTCTGGAAAATATTCTAGCAAAATTGGATGAGGGTTCATACAGTCTAACGTTTTCGTCAGGTTTGGGCGCTACCTCAGCTTTAATTGGCTTGTTATCAAGCGGAGATGCTATAATTGTAGGGGATGATGTATATGGAGGCACCAATCGTTTATTTAATCAAGTAGCTACACGGTTTGGTGTTGAAATCACCTTAGCTGATTTGACTAATCTCGAAAATCTTGAAAACGCCATCAAACCAAACACAAAGGTAAGGACAGGACAATATTTTTATTTGTTTGAAGTAACTAAAATAGCTCTTGTAATAAATTTTGTGTTATTTATTCTGCAGCTCATTTGGATTGAAACCCCAACGAATCCAATGTTAAAAGTAGTGGACATAAAGGCGGCCTCAAAAATTGCGAAAAAACATAAAATACTCCTCGTCGTCGACAATACTTTTGTTACGCCATACCTACAAAGACCACTGAATTTAGGAGCCGACCTAGTTTTATATTCTCTTACCAAGTACATGAACGGCCACTCAGATGTCATTATGGGCTCCATTGTCACCTCAGATAAAGAACTTTATGAACGACTAAGATTTTTGCAGAACGGTAAGTCATAATGATTAATTATTACAAATGATTTTAAAGACCAATCTGCTTTTAGCGATGGGAATAATACCGTCACCGTTTGATTGCTATCAGGTAATTAGGAGTCTAAAAACGTTGGCGCTTCGTATGGAACAACATCAAAAGAATGCCATAATAATAGCAAAATATTTAGAAGCACACCCAAAAGTAGAAAAAGTTTTACATCCAGGTAAAATCAACGAATATTTAGTTAAACGTGGCACTGATGAGCCTTTAAACATTTCAGGTTTAAAATCCCATCCCCAATATGAGTTGTTCAAAAAGCAGACGAGCGGCCATAGCGGCATATTTTCTTTTTATTTAAAGGATAGTGGTGTACAAGAATCTAGAGAATTTTTACGGTCCCTTAAAGTTTTTACATTAGCTGAAAGTTTAGGAGGTTATGAGAGTTTGGCCGAATTACCGTAAGTACAACAAACAGAAAAATATATTCAGTGCTATAGATACTCACCATTCATATTCTTTTCAGGTCGCTTATGACTCATGCGTCCGTACCTGCAGAATTAAGAGCAACATTAGGAATTACCGATAATTTGATTAGACTGTCAGTGGGTATCGAGGATGTTGAAGATTTGGTTGTTGATTTGGAACAGGCGCTTCAAAAGATACGAAAATAAATAATTGGTACGCCAGTATTAATAAAGGAATTGGGAATATTAATTATTTTCAGCTTTTTTGTACCTACACTAAATATATACAGACTGGGCTGCAAAATTATTGACACGGCATGCGTAAGGAAACCAAAAACACGGGAGACGATTCAGGCTGTGACTAGAATGAGACGAGTTGACTGGCGCAGTAGCTACGTGATAATACTACTGGAAATAATCATTTTGATCCCCGCTCGTTATTTTAAACATTTTTTCCTCCTGCCATATCAACAGTTTAGTTGTCCAGCTGTATCTATATTGATAATATATATATATGAATATTTTTACCACACAATATTTTCAATGCAACAGCCCATATTCCTTTTTTACAAATCGTACTAATACCAAATTAAGTCTATAATTTATGTACAGAAGAAATGAGTGGAGGAAATGCCATTGGCTGTTCAGAAGGCTGGTTAAGACAGTCATCGGCCCCAAACCTCTAATTAGATAAATGTAACTGTATTTTTTAAGTCTGTCAGTGGTATGGTCAAAACAGTAACAAATCAAAATAATCAATGATGAAAGAGAACCCAAAAACTTCTATAAATTATCAGCTTTGCGAAAGCCGTTAAATCAAAATTATGTACGTCAAACGATTAGAATAATGTGTTAAACAAATGAGTCAATTTAGTGCGTAAATCAAACTGCACTGATACGTTATTGGGATCGATTGACCGAATATAATTAGATATCGATGGTTATGACTAAGATAAATAAAACAATCTGTTTGTTCATTTATTTTTATTGAACAGCACTTTACGAAGGACATACCTATTACACCACTGAGTAAACCCATTTACCTTTTGTAGACAGATAAGTTGCTCAGCTTTGTCTAGTTGTGTATGAATAAGTCGCCAACATTACAATGAATCTCGAATAGAATACAAGATTTTCGTTTTAGGTGCAGGGTGTTCTCAATAAAATTGTTCTTTGTGGAATAGCTGGAATTTATATTGTATCTTTTTAAGTACCCAAATAACTAGAAAAAAATAATTGCTTTATGGAAACATCCGAGTAAAATACTTCAACCAAAATGCAAAATTTATGTCCCTTTTTTCAACAATAAAAGGTTTTGAGGAATTATATAAATTCAAAAAACATGGCACTTGACATAAGTCAAAAATTTCTCACTCCAGCATCAAAATTCTTGCATTTAACTTGAAAATGAAATTTGGTAAACATGGGTGAAAAAGAAGGTTATCTCCCTTTTCCAAAGGCATTTGAAACGACTTGCATACATCAAACGGCAACTGTAGATACGAAAGGTTGTAAAGAGCTTTTGACTCCCATAGTGCCTACTAGCTTTTCTAAACCGACGGACAAGTGCGTGTTAGCGGTAAGATATCTGGAAAATTTATAAAACATTCATGCTAGTTACAAAAATAATAATTTCTTATACCTAGTAAGGTAAGTAAACACGATTTTATTGCTGCTTAATGGTATACGATTAACATTAATGCATATACAGTGTTGATCACTATTAAGCGTCGTATGGGGAACTTTTATTCTCTATTTCGCAGAAAGTTCCTTTTTTTTTAGAAACAGAGGTGGTAAGAGACCATATTTTAATCAATTTTTAAAAATTGAGGGAAATTTATTTACAATATTTTCACATTATTTAATTGATATTAAATAAAGTTTCCCATATGATGATTGTGATCACACAGCGGTTAACTTTTGCTCACTACTGTAACTTTACAGAATTTATTACCAACAGCAAGCTTTTCAGGTTGTGGTCTTTATTTGTTTGCACTTTATGCGCTTTTAAAACTTTGGCTTGCTTTGTTTTATATAGCTCTAAAAATAATTATTGGATTGTATTAAAACAATAGACAATAGGTAAATACTGGTCCAGACCCGGTAAGAGCGTCTTATTGTCAAGTCAAACGGTAATTAAAAACCCCTCAATAGTTTTACTCGTATAGTCTACCTTCTAAACACCAACATATTTTAACTTTATCGGCAATCGCTCTTTACAACATCTTATTGCCATTCGTAGACATTTTTGCTGATTGTCTATAGATTACTCTACAGAAGTCGAACCATAACTTACACATACCCTACTAAACAAAGCGACGTCACTTGACTATTTATCCTGGAAATCTGTAACTTTGAACGTCCTAGCCACTTCGAGCAAAGTTATGGAATTCATTACCCAGTCACTTGAGTTATTTTTTCTCGGACTAAAGTAAAGCAGTTTCCTCGTCTGTATCCAGTTTTGTTGAAATTAATGATTCAGAAAATCGTCGGAGATGTTTCCATTAAACAATATTTTATTTACCAAATTTCAAAATTAGAGGACACAAAATTTAAACTAGAAATGTATCATTTTTGTCTCTAAAGCCCATCTATTCCTCTCTACATGATGTGTCCAAAAGGAGTAATGCTTTACTAAGTCGCTTACCTACCCTAATCCACCACCAAATTATAAAATAATTAAATGGAATTTTGACATTTTCTGATTGCAACCAATGGGATATCAATTCTCCAATTAAGAACATTTCACCTCAGTTTTCCTTTTGTCATAATCATTGAGTGCTTTATATTTTTAGAAATACGTCCAAGGTAGAATAGAAAATTCAACAAGATCCGTCTTGGAAAAGTTCTTAGCTCATCTGAGCGGCGTAAAGTTTGGTTTATGCTTCGCATCAGGAATAGGTGCCGTTACAGCTGTTGTATTGGGACTGTTGAAGAGGGGAGATCACGTTATATGCTCCGACGATGGTTTTGGAGGAACCACGCTTATTTTAAGCGACATACTACCGAAATTTGGCATTAGTACTTCGTTTCTGGATTTCTGCCGAATGGAAAATATAGAAGCAGCTATTAAGCCAGAAACCAAAGTAAATATTGCAATATATCGATGCATGTGGACCGAGACATGAACACTTTTCGTGATTTATGTTTAACTTTGGTTGCTTTTAGCTAATATGGACAGAAAATCCAACCAATCCCAAGATGAAGGTGATTGATTTGCGGTGCACAGTGGAAATGGCAAAAGAACACGGCATTATAGTAGCAACCGATAACAGTCTTTTGACTCCCTTTCTTCAGAGACCTTTAGATTTAGGAGTAGACATTACAATGCATTCGCTGACTAAATATATGAACGGGCACAGTGATGTCGTTATGGGTTCTCTTTGTACCGACAACGAGTGTTTGTACAACCAACTTAAATATGTACAAACTAGTAAGTGTCAGACTTGATACAATCGATTTGTTTACCAAAAACTGGCGTACACAATGCTAATAAAATATTTTAAGTGAAATTTGATTTAGATTTTGGTCACGTGCCGTGCCCCCTCGACTGTTACCAAGTTATCCGAGGTTTGAAGACTCTACCTCTGCGGATGAAGAGGCATCATGCAAGTTCTCTAGAAGTTGCTAAATATTTGACGTGTCACCCCAAAATAGACTGTGTCCTTCACCCAGGTAACTGATTATTCAAATTATTATGAAGTACAGTTAAAAAAATGCGAAGCAGCAGGAAAAAGTTATTAACGTGAAAGTGAAGATACCGACGGTCTTTAATATTTAAATGAATGATAGTACTTATACTTTGGTGACTAATATCCAGTTCAAAAGCTTACTGTTTGTTAATAAATTGGAATACAATGACTTTTCGATTTTTATTAACCGTAATTTCGGTTGTACTTACTGGTCTCACAGGCAAATGGGGCATATGAGTGAATTATTGAAAAATTAATCTAAAAAAATTTAAAAAAGGAAGTGTACCCACACGGTATAGCTATCTGATTTTTTATAATTGCCTAATAATTATATTGGTGTTTTAGGTCTGACATCTCATCGTCAACATGAACTTTTCAAATCACAAACATGTGGTCATAGTGGACTGTTTTCCTTTTATATAAATGGGGGTATTAAAGAATCCAGAACATTTATTAGGAATCTTGAAATTTTCCAACATGCCGTTAGCCTGGGAGGGTGTGAGAGTTCAGTACAATTGCCGTAAGTAAACAGCAATAACAGGCTCTAATTATTCTGCTAATAATTTTAAACTTTTGTGTGCTATACTTGGACGTATTCAATAATTTTATTTCTTCTAGGGCCTATTGTAGCCATGCAGCTATTCCTGAAGGGCTAAAGGAACTATTAAATATGTCAGACAATTTTATACGGATATCGGTAGGTCTAGAAAGCGTGTCTGATTTACTCGGCGATCTTGAGCAGTCCTTGGATAAAGTGTAATATATAAGTCGAAGTATGTTTTTAGGATATCAAATAAATAATTTTGTAAGATTGTAATTGTGCTTTTGTTCAACTCTTGAAATGCCATTTATCCTTGTTTATACTATTTTATCAACTATTGACAAAATATTGATGTGTCAGGTTTAATTGATTGTCAGTCATTTATTTTTGGCTGAATTGCCAAATTTTTATTGATACCATTGCAGTGCTTCCTTTAGGGTCTCACTCTGGCAACTATGTAGAACCAATTTGAATTTGTGGTTATGTTTTTGACTTTTCAACATAACCTCAACCTCAGTAATTAAAACAGTCATTAATACCAACAGAATTCAGATTTTCCAAAGCCTACTCTAATGTAAATAAAATGTGAATGGCACACGTTACCACCTTCTAAACCGAAAAAATTACTCTAGTTCCTTTTTTTTTTAAAAACAAAAATAAAAGATTAAACCCGACAGCTGTAGCGTGACACTGTCAAGTTGTTATAATAATAACCGTTTAATTTTACAATGAAAAACCTAACGTATATAAATTCAATGTAAAAAAATGTAAATAAACTCAGTAAGTGAATTTGCAGATATAATTCGCATTGTCGTAAACATTTTTGGCATATATTTAGTTACAATGGGTGAAGCGGAGGGATTTCTACCGTTTCCAAAAGGCTTTGAAACATTATGCGTGCATCACAGTCAAGAATCAAACCAATGGAAGTCAGAAGCCATCATACCGCACATAGTACCGTCTACAGGCTTCAAAATAGAAGACGCTACCTGTTCCAGGGTAATAATAGAATCCCTCGTGTAGTTTTTTTAATACAATTTGTGATACCGACTGTTTTAATAGCGATTTACTCATAGCAGACTGGGTAATCCCTCTAGAGCAATTTTGGAAAATGTTTTAGCTGCAATAAATAAAGCACGATATGGCTTATGCTTTTCGTCTGGTATGAGCGCCCTGGTGGCCGTTCTAGGTCTATTAAAAAAAGACGACCATTTGATTTGCTGCAATCAAGTTTCTGGGGAATCTTACGAGGTATTCCAAAATATTGCCGGACAATACGATATTTGTACGTCATTTGTCAATTTAAGTGATACAAAAAGAGTATGTAAAGCTATTCAGTCCAACACTAAGGTAAGTACGATTATTAAATTTTATATTGTTAATAATTAGTTTTCTGGATAAACTTGAGTTCTTTTAGCTAATTTGGGTTGAAAATCCTACTAACGCCACCTTAAAAATAGCCAACATCTGTGAATTATCGAAAATAGCCGAACACAAAAGTATTTTGTTAGGCGTAGATAATTCGTCTCTAACGCCTTATCTTCAAAGACCTCTGGAGCTTGGCGCAGATATCGTTATGCAATCTCTAACGAAATATATGAATGGGCATTCCGATATTATTATGGGAGGCCTGAGCACGAACTGTGACGACCTATATAACCAACTATCCTTAATACAAGTAGGTAAGAGAAGTTATTAGCGAGAAGAACCAAAGATATAGGTTCATGTCTTCACTTTATTTCAGTTTATTTGAAAGTTTTCCGATATACTCTTACTTCGATATTTTACATTTACGCTTAATTAATCATCAAGTTTTTAAAGGTACGATTTTACAGCTTTGGGATTGATACCTGCTCCATTTGATTGTTTCCAAGTTCTAAGAGGATTAAAAACGTTAAATCTACGAATGGACCAACATCACATAAATTCATTATTAATTACTAAATTCTTAGAACAAAGTCCAGTTGTGGAGAAAATCCGTCATCCAGGTAGGTGAAAATAAGTAAAATAATTTAATTATTTTTGTATTATGATTGAAACAATTTTGTTAATATAATATGAATACGTTAATGTTATCTAATTATTATTTATTAGGTCTACCAACTCATCCCGATCATAAACTGTTCAAATCACAAGCATCTGGTCATAGTGGTATCGTATCTTTCTATATAAAGGGTGGAATAAATGAAACTAAAAAGTTTCTGAAGTGTTTAAAAGTTTTTACAATTACTGAGGTTTCTGGTGGGATGGAGAGCACCGTGCAAATACCGTAAAAACTCAACGATAACATTGTTTTCGCAATAGAGTTGGCATTGAATTTGTTAGGTTAATAAATAATAAGTTAAAGTTGCCTGCATCTTTTAACGATAAATACCTACATTCTATGTGCGAAATCTGTTAGATGTTGTGGCCACTCTACTGCAAAAACATCATGGTCTAATAGCACTTATACGTTTTAATTGCAGGTATTTAATGTCGCACAAGCACTTGTCGGATTGTAAAAAACAAGCGTTAAACGTCACAGAAAACTTAATACAAATTTCTGTAGGGTTAGAGAATATCTGCGACTTGATAATGGATATTGAGGAAGCACTCGGAACTATAGAAATCAAACGAAATAGGAAAGGCTGCTAAACTTGCTAACATTATGTGAAAGTGTAGAATTAAAGTGAAGTATTTGAAATAAAATTATCAAAACAACAAATTTCTCTACTACAAACACTTAGTTGGTAAGAAAAAAAGCGCTACTTTATTCTTTGAAAAACAAGTTTAATCCTGTACGCTCTTCTACAATTGGAAAAATAAAAAACATTTATAAAAGAGATAAATAACAAATTTAAAATTTGACAATACTATACAAAACTCAGACCACTTCGTTATTAGAGCAAATATTTGAAATTCCCTCGATGATCATATCACAAGTCATTTTATTTATCGTCCCACACCTGGCAAGATGCATACGAACGCTTGTGATATACTAAAAAACAAAGCGAAACATATATATAACATCAACAACACAACGATTGTTAAATTACCTTTTCGAGATAACTAATTGATGAA
Source organism: Rhagium mordax (assembly GCA_963680705.1). Lineage (NCBI taxonomy): Eukaryota > Metazoa > Arthropoda > Insecta > Coleoptera > Cerambycidae > Rhagium > Rhagium mordax. The sequence goes on along the minus strand of OY796661.1, from coordinate 830,120 downwards.
TCCTGAAAGTAGGGCTTGTTAAATTCAACTTTACTTTTCTCGGCATAACCGACGTCCGTTTTAAGCACTTCTCGAATATCTCTCAGAAATCTCTTAACGTCAAAATCGTCAGAAATAAGTTCCACTTTAAACTTGTAAGGCACCATTTGGTCTTCAAAATTCAACTTCTGATCAACAATCATGCATCTAAACGGTGAGGCAATCAGAGCACCATTCAAACTAAACGGAGACAAGATAACGCCGATGCACGGTTTATTGTGACCAACCCACTTCTGCAGAACCTGCTGCGTCTCCATATCCTGATGGGAAGGCTCTGGCGCAAAAGTGGGGTGGGAATGAAACCAGCCCAATATGTCCATTCCTTTCGTGTGTATTATATCAGCAGCTTTGGCTTGAGATATCGGGCACATGTCGCAATGCGTGGCCGAGGATGCTATATTAAGGCAAGGCTCGTAATGAGATATCGTCAGAATTTTGTTCTGCGGGGTCCAATAGCCCGCTACCAAACCCATAACTTCCGTCAAGGAGCTATGGGCGTGGAAATCCATCGTTAATAGAGTTGGAAGGTGTACTTTCACAGTGTATGGTTGCTAAAAATTGAGTTATTAAAAAACAAAACGCCAGATAATTAGACAACTCTCAAAAGGGACAAGACTGTTCGGGAGGCGGCGCGCATTGTCAAAAAACAGTTACGTTCATTGCTCACTGCTATTGATAGATGATGGAGAGTCGGTTACAGTCGTATTATCAATTAAAAAAGACTACTTCTTACGTTTTCTTTGTTTTTTTAAATCACGGTTATTTTATACAAGAGAGGGTGTGTCCGATTACATAAAATATAGATCGCGGTTGATGTAATTTTTTTAAAATTTAACATACCTTAGTAAAAGAACAAAAAATACTCACTGGATTGTCTGCAGTAAAAGACCGGCAGTATATAAGTCGAATTATTGGCTTCTTAACGTACAATTTTTGTTTTACTGCAGGTTCCTCGTTTACCACTGTAGTATTTATTACGTGACCTTTTTCATCGTGTGTTAACGTGCAACCACCTTCACCATTCTATAAAAAAAAAACACTTAACCATTTACCACGGCAATCGCCTAGTATACTTACATTAGTAAATTTCTTCTTGTGTCTTGGTCTGCTGCTTAACTCTTTAAGCGACCTGTGCTGATTTTTATTATCCTTTGCAGGCTTTTCCCTGACTACCGACGATATTTGAACCATATTGTATAGTGGTCTTGCGTAATACATTTGAGCTAAAAAAAATTCACATTAATAAAACGGACTACAAAATTAAAAAAACAACGCACCACATCCAAAATTGATGGCTCCTATTTGTTCTAAGAAATAGTGTATTCTTCCAATGCAGTTAACGTCGCCACAATTTTTCAGCCCCTGGCGAATCGAGGTTTTTGTTACGTAATTTGGCCTTGTTGAAATCCAGGCGTTTAATATATGATTCCTAATCTGAAATATTAACAGAGGGATTTTTGAAAATACTGTATAAAGTAATATAATATATAAATGAACTTGTAAAACAATTGACCAATCGCTTGTACATTTAACTTACTTTCAAATAACGTGACGGAGTTTTAGCTGGTCTTCCTTCAAAAAATTCGGGATGTATAACTTTCTCTAATTCAGTTACATTATTATTATCTAAAATAACTTCCTGCTTAGGCTTGTCTAAGCTCATGAGCTCCTTAATTGTCGAATCATTTAACGTTGTTAAATCAAACCACTGCTTTGTCTCCGATTCACTGTGCTCTTCACTTTTTACGCTATGTTCTTGAGTAGATTGTGTTTGCACCAGCGTGTGGTGGGATCCGGAAGTATATGTTGCTCTTTCCTTACTTTCATCATCTATGTCTTCCACATCGATTTCTATGTCCAAATCGGAATCATTATTGACATGCTTTATTTTTACCTAAAAATTAAACATTAAAATATACTGAAAGTTAACCAAAAAGAAGCGTCACGTTTTAACTCAAATCTATATTCGTTAAAAAAACAAAGTTTTAACTCACAATTTCTTCTCCTTCGCAAATTGGAACAGCAAGACCCTTCCCGGTGGTAATTTCGATTTTGCTGAATTCGACTTTCTTATTCTGCTGTTCATTCTTAATTTTATTTGTCTTCGGCTTTACCTGCGTTTTATTTGCTTTGACGGTCATTTTCAACTTAGTTCTAAACTTAAATTTCACTGATTTACTCTTATGTCTTCTTTGTTTACTATGTGATTCGTGTTTTTTAATCTTTACATCCTTTGCTGGATGAGCGTCTGTTCTTATATAATTCGATTTTAAAAGTGACTGTCCACTTGGGATATCTTTCAAATTTACTTCACACACATCGCTGTTAAAAGAAGAGCTCTTCTTTCTCACTCTCTTATGCATTTGTACGGTTGGTTTCGCTGTACTTACGGCTGCTATAACTTCTTCTATACTCGCTGGTATCTATAGAAAATCTTGTGATTAATTCAAATCAATACTTTCAACATTATTTAATTTATAAAATAAACACAGATAATTTTTAAAGCCTAACACTAGTATAAATCTTGTAATTACATGTACACATGAAAACGTACCTGAGTGTCGTCCAATACATCTGAAACCAAATTTAAGTTGTCACCAACTTCTTCAACAACACCTTCGTTAAAATTTTTATAGGCACTCTGAATTTCTTGATAAAAATTTTTTAGGTAATACTTCACTTCAGAAGCAGTTTTCGAACCAATAAACTGCGATAGCCTTACATTGCTTTTTCCAAATATTTCAATGCCCCTTTCCAATAAATTTTTCTCTTTCTCTGTCCAACCACTTTCATCCGTGATGGAATTTTCAGTGGACACATGACCGAGGTTATCGCTTTCGGTCTGCGTTTTTTCTAAAAAACCTGTAGACAGGTTGGTGTCATACCAGTTATCTGGGTTTGCACTGGGTTTATCCAGAAGCCACTGTGGATGTATTGTATAATCACAGTTTAGCAAGTCTGTGTTTTGTGATACCAACGAAGCACTGCCATATCTGTAAACATTATAATTAAAAATATAATTAATTTAATATAATGCACTGCTGGGGCCATTCACAAAATTTCGCATTGTTTCTATGTAACTTACATGCTTGACTCATTTTTCGTTAGGAAGTTATCCAAATTAAAGTCTCCCAAAACGTCTATTTCATCTTCCTCCGCCATTTTTATTTTGATTAATGTCGCATGTCAATATTGTCAATTGTCAAAATTAAATGAATAATTTTGACAGTTGTATGTCATAGAAATATAAATGAAGAATAGATAGATATCAGAGAGGAGTAGGTGCGGGTCAAATTGAAATTTATGGTAGTGTTCAAATTGGTTCAAGCTGCTGCAGAAACACAATTGCTACTTACAAATTACAATGATCATATTTATACAGTAATTGTTTTCATTTGATTTCATTGCTCTCATATCTTATGCATATCCTATCTGCCACCTCATTCCACGAGACTTACACTGTTTGGACCACAGAATTAAGTTTAACTTAATTCTGTGGTTTGGACTACACAAACGAACACACTTTGGATTTAGATGCCATTCTAATTTTTTTGTATACTGTATTTATTGTTTCAAATTGTTATTAGATCGAATTGTCATTACACCAAACGTTGCAAAAATGTGGAGAAGCAATATATGGATAAAGATTAATGTATTGTATTCTTTACCATGATATAAATTAAAATTTTGTATAAACTAATTTCAAATTATTAATATGAATGATTTCTGATTGTGGACCTTCTCAATTTTGAAAATGGAGTAGGTGGCGTAGCGGTAGTACAGCTGTCGTTTGTTGACATTTGTTTTTTCTTTAAAAAAGTGGAAGCATAAATTTTTAAAAAAGAGTCTCGCACGTGTTGCTCTTCTATTTAATCTACAAATGGATAAAATAATGGAGTTAGTCAAGCCCACCTCAGAGGAACTGGCCAAACATAACATTTCCCCGCAGCAGTGGCAAGAATTCTCTGCTTTATTGAAACAACGAACACAATTTTACAAAGAAGAAAGTAAGTGCCCCGCAGTTTTGTGATTTTAAGCTATAATAGCAGGTATTATGACTGAGTGCGTTTACTTTCTTTCAGATGCAAGATTGGAAGTTGTTTTTAAGAAGCTCAAGTTGTTAAACGATGAACTCAAGTTATTAATTGGAGTATCAGATTCTGTTACAAAACTACACAGCGTTATGCAAGAAGCGGTAACAAAATCACTGGATAATAACGCCATCACCTTATCCCACACAGAAAGACTTCGGAAACATAGTAATTACGTATCAAAATTGAAAATATGCATCAAGTTTTATATGAACCTTAATGAAAAGTTATCCAAAGAAATCAAGGCTACAAAGTGGTAGGACACTTCAATACGTATTTGAGTTTTTTGTGATTTTTTTATATGCTTTTTTGTAATAGAAAAACTGTCATTAAAATCAAAACAACCTTGAATTAACCTATATTGTAATATTATAGTATACATGTATTATATATTAACTTCATGTAAAAAGCAGCAAAAAACATTGACTGAAATCACATCGAGACGTTTTGAATATGTTCTTTCTACTTTTTGTAGGGAACTGGATCAATCCAAAGCCAAGTTAGGGGGCATTTTAAATTTGTCTGTTCAGGAATTGCAGCAAATGGAAGAAAAGGCGAAGAAATACGAAAATGAACTAATAAAATTTGAGGTATGTTGTGGTAAATATAAATGTTTGTTGTTTCTAACAATAATGTGCTTTAGAAAAAGTACCCTTGGCTGAAAGATCCAGAATTCAACCTCCCAAATATTTCAAAAGAAATTGACACGTTACAAAATTTAAAAGAAGAAAAGGACAAATTAGTAAAAGAACTTAGTGTATATCAAGAACTTAAACCCGATATTAAAGAGGCTGCTCAACAACTTGCCAATCTCAAACTGGAAAACAACCATTTTAGTTCTAAAATTTTAGATAAGTGTTAAATTATGAAACTACTGATATTTTTTTATGAATTGTATATTTTTCAATTTTATATGATATACTTGTGTTAGTGATTTAATAAATTTCATTTTCAAATTTTCTTATACTTCTGAAATATTGATAATTATATTTAGTTATTAGCTGGCAGCCGGGCATGGACCAAATAGAAATAAGTACGTTTTTTCGCTTGGTGTTGGAAGAAAAAACCGAAGATGTTACGAATGAAGGGAAGGTCCTAGGAAGGAAGATTTTTACTTGTGTACAATGTGATCTTATCTAAAAAACTGAAAATAAACTCTATATTATTTTTATGCCACTAAAAGTATCTCAGATAATGCCTGTGCATCTTTAATAATATTTATCACATAGTATTTATCTTAAAAGCACTAAAGGGATATTAATTTTTATATTACGTTATCCCAAACCATTATTCTAAAAATGTAAGCATAATTAAAACAAAATATCCCTGCTACATAAAATATAACCCCATTCAGCCTCAAATGAAGCAAGATAAACTGTCTGAGCTGTCATTCCATTGCCATACAATCAAAATTTCTGTTCCTCATTATGAACAATCGCCCATTCTTTTCAACTAATACAAATGTTTATGATCAAAGTGTATTCTCCTCAGGTAAATATAATGCTGCAGCCTAATAAAACTCTTTAAAAAACATCTCTTTAGCGCCAAGTAATTTGAACGGCCAAAACGTACTCGTTTCACAAGAGCAACAAAGAAAAATGTTCGACACCCTTAATACATCCATAATGGGTTTAGCTTACGACAACCCGCAGCAGATGCAACCTTGCCCTGGAACTTTCATGCAAGCTCAAAGACAGTTTGTCCCTGGTGGAGTTATGTTTTCATTTAACCCTCAACCTCCACCTCAGGGTCCTCAGACTCCGGGATTTATGGCGCAACAGGTGTAAGTATATTGAAACATCCATTTTATTATGTTAAAAACGATATAATTTGTCTGTAAAACCTAATTTTTTATCTATACGTATAACATAATTTTTAAATCTCAAGTTTATACTAGCGTTTTTAAGGTCCTGTTGCCCGTGTCCAAACAACTATTTTCCGCAAACACTGGAACAGCAAGTCGCAGCCAATGGCTTACAAAAACATGGATTGGAGACGCTTCAATACCAACAGCAACTTGCCCAAAATCCGTTCCAATTGAAATTCCACTTTAACACCGGAACTTCTTGTTCCGATTTATTAAATGCCCCCACTCAAACTCCAGGTTCAGGTAAGGCAGTCAGTACTTTATTTTACACACTATAGTAACAATATAAGTGGTAAAAATTTATTTAGACAGCACAAATATTTTAGGCATTGGTGTTCCTACTAAATTTTTAGTCGTCAAGAAACAAGTTTATTTTTCTGTACGGTATCAAATTAACACAATATTAAACTGCTTGTTCTTACCGAGAAAGCAAATTTGTTTATATACTTAAAATATGATAAGGATTGTTGTTATTGTGATATTTATAAATAAATTTAAACATTTACTGTCCAATAACAAAACATCAACAGCTCTTGGCATTTGTTTTCTACTCTTTTGCTTAACAAAATGTTTTATAAATGTGCTGTGTTTATATTCTGTTTGTGTATATGTCGGATAAAATCACAAAAGGACCCACAATTTTTCAATTGTATAACAATTAAAATTTTCCGTAATGACCTACCGATCACGCTGCTAAGAGCTGACACTGTGAATAATCAGTACAACATGACTGAAATTATAATAGAAGACGAATCTGTACCCGTACTGAAATCTGGGACTTTCAACGATTTACCAGAATTGAAATATATCAATCTGGCAAGAAACGATATAGAAGTTATCGAACAATATGCCTTTTTAAATCTCCCAAGGCTGCGAATAATCAACTTAAACTTTAACAAGATTCGAATAGTCCCCGAGTATATTTTTGCTAATCTAGCTATGTCGAAATTGTATTTAAAGGGAAATGGCATTGAAACGTTACAAGTCCAGGCGTTTTACAACCTAACTAACCTGGAAGTGTTAGACTTAAGCGACAACAATATCGAGCAGTTACCAGATCAACTATTTTACATAACGTACAACTTGAAGAACATAAATTTAAGTTACAATCGCCTAAAGGACGCTTCAACGAATTACTTTAAAGAAGCTTTTCCAAACAACGATATACACGAGAACACTAGACTAGATTTAAGCCATAACAACCTGACTTACGTAAACGACTATTTCTTCCAAGGCACCTGCTGCATAAAGGAATTGTTGCTCAACAATAATAACATAAACAAAATCAGCGAGCACGCCTTTAAAGATCTGATTCACGTGGACGCTATAGATCTCGAGGGAAACGATTTGCAAAATCTACCCGACAGTGTTTTAAAAGTACTCGAAAAAACTGAGTACGTTAATCTTGAAAATAACCCTTGGGAAATGGGTTTTGTGTGCAGATATGAGAAATGGTGCACGGACAAGGGCAAGGCGAACAGAATGGATATGAACTGTACATACACCGATGAGTGAAGTGAAATAATAGAATGCAATATGGCTAATAAATAGACAGCTTATGTTTAACAATTTTTCGTTTATCTTTGACCGGTAATTGTATTTTTTAATAGTGCTTTGAGAGTTGTATTAAAGCATGATTTAATATTATATAATGTGGTTTAATTTTTTTTTAATAAGACTAAACAAAAATGGTGTCAAAAAAGTATGTCACTAAGGTTATATAGTTTATCACAAGAATTAATGTTATCTGTAATTAAAAATTAGTATCTAAAAAATTATGGTTATAATTAATTTTGTTAATATGTAGATAACAGAGCTAACGATATAAAAGTGTATAACACTGCTTGAGTATTAATTTATATTTCTTACTATTAACAGAGTACAAATTTAATTTTAAGCTATGCAACGACGCAAATAATGCTTACCGTTTCATAGTTTTTATAAATTTGGAGGGACCGAATATTACCATCGGAATTTGATAAAAATTACTTATTTCTTATTTTAAATGACAATATATTTAATTAAGACTGTTCTCATTGAACTGTAATTTATGTTTAAGGCGCCTTATTCTTAATTTTAAAATGTAGAAAATAACCCAAATTAACAACAATAGGACTTGCCCCTCGACCAAGCAGATAAATACAAATAAAACCTCCCAATTAAAAAAAACTCACTGCTGCTTCATTAGGGTATTCTGGGGGAACATTTTTATTACCTACTTAGGTTCTTAATTCAGACACCTGCCCTAATAACAATAACATATGTGTAATACTTCGTAATTATTAAATATGAATAAACCTATATGATGTAATAAAATCTAATTATCACATAATCTTATACGTAAAGAACAAACATAATACCTGCATCAGATAAATCAATGTAGTACTTGATGCAGCAATCTGATAGTAATAATCATCAAATTTCATCAAAGGTAAATGCTGAACAGCAAACTAAATATTTGTCCACATGTTCAAATATATTATTATATTTTAATATATATAAATTGCTGATTTGATATTGGTTTGAAATTTCCCGACTAATCGATTCTCTGATTTTATACCCCACTACTTATCAATTTAGGGAGGAGCAACTTGGGAACGTTTTTGCAAAAATCGGCTCTTATTATTTTCTATATATTTTTAGGGGGCGCCCCAGATTTTAACAATACAGGCGCAATTTTGCAGATTCAAAGCCAACAACAAAAACCATGCAAATGCGAGCAACCAGAACTGTCCAGAAACAACTTAACTTCCACCGATATTCAGTTTCCCTTGCCACCAGTCGACTTCTCCAGAAATGTGATGTTGCATATCATTTGAATGTTTGTATATTTAACTGAAGTTATTCCACAGATAAAAAGGCTTACTTTAAGCAAACCTCCAGAAAGAGCAGAAGGCCACGCGATCGATTTAGTTGATTTTAAAGACGAGAGTAAGAAGCAAATTGACACTAAAAAAAGGGTTTGTTTTGCAGATGAATGTGCATCTAAAAATGGAACTGAAGACAAATCGGAGCAAGCCGAACTAGGATGTACTCACTGCAATGGTAAAGATAATTGAATTATGAATTATGTCTTAATTGTTTTTGTAAGCAACCGTGTCTGATGTTTGATACACTTTTTTAAAATGATTTAGTTTCTTTATTTACCATCTTCGCATAATTCTAGCTAAGAACAACCTTGAATCTACGCCTTCAAAGAAGCCCCAGTCAAATAATAAAAAAGTAAAGAAAAAGAGAGATACCGATTCATCTAGTGACAGCACTGAAGATGATTCAGAAAGCCAAAGTAAAGAAGATACAAACAAAAGAGACAAGAAAGATGAAAGAACTCACAGGTTATGTTTCCGCAAAAAAAACAAGCAGAGCGATAGCCAGTACTATAGTTCAGAAAATAGCGAATAAATAAACAGAGGTAAAGTTGGCTAAAATTCAATTGTCAGTGTCAAAATGTCCCTAAATTTCAGTAATGTAAAAAGTCAGAATAACGTGACTTTCAAAGAGCTAAATTTTTTTATAGATCAATGGATAACAGATATTCAAGGAAACCTAAATGTATTTTCACTTCAGTCAGATGAGACTAATAAGCTGACGCTTGATATTTGTAATTGTCGTGAGAAGGTAAAAAAAGGGAGGAACAAAACGAGCAAATCTTAAATTTTATGTATTTCAGCTGGAAATCTTAAATCAACGATTAAATTTAGCGAAATACTTCCAAGAAAATATGAATCAAACCTTAAACTATATTTGCAACAATCAAATAGGTATCCAACAGTTGGTGAATAGAGTAGAAGAGGAAATTAAATTGACATGCGATAAAAAAATTACCAAAGACATTTTCAGAGAAAACACGTTTGTATATTTTTATTTTTGATTAGTAATTGACTGAATTTTTTATAATTTGATAGGTACAAGGTTGCTGAAGATCTAGATTGCACGTTTATGAATTTTAAGGAGGTAATGGAAGAATTAAGTACACATTCTGGTGGCGCAAATATACAACAGTGCTTTAGTGGTAACGTAAGTTCCAAAAAAAAAAAAAGTTGCAGTTACATATATATGGATTATGTTTTAACTATTAATTTAATTTTTAGATTGAGCAAATCGCCCAGTTACTACAAGTACAATTAGAGCAACTTGAACACATCGAATTGAATATGCATAAAATGAAAAATCTTCTTGATCAAACCGAATATTACAAACAACATGTATTAGCTTCATTACATATAAAAGAAAATAAACTGTAAACTGAAGATTTTTTTCTTTTTCGCATGTGGTCCACGGACAAAGTAATTTTTAAAAATATAGACATATCAATCAATTTCTATGAGATATTCTTTGAGATCAGGCCAATTACCAACGTCAGAATATAATCACACCAGGAAACTCTGCCTTTAGGACCCTTAAGTATACAGATTTGAATCAGGGTCACCTGCGTACTACTGTCCGTCACACCACCCAGCTGATAAACGCGTATATCAAAGTATACTGATTACTATAATCTTAAAAATGTAAATTCTTTGGAATTGCCAGGTATTAAAGTTCATGAAACGTAAGCAGGGGTCTGTATAGTTTACGTCACATTAGCAGAGATATCCCCACCAGTGGCAGCACAGATGATTTGTCTCCATCAATCACAGCGGGGGCATACCGGATGATAGTAGATATATTTAGTACACACTTATTACTTACTGAACGACTTTTTTTTGGTATATATTTGATTGTACGTCAGGTCTACCTGATAAGACAAACCAATCTCTTGTAATTTTATTTCACCAACAAGAGCATACGTAAATCCGATTCTATTACGTACATAGTCCTCTAGATATTCAAAGTACATCTTATGTGTACTTGAAAAATATTTTCCTGGAAAATATTAAAGTGGTAATAAAATTAATGATTTTATCTGATGGTATAACGAACGACACAGTTCATATATTTAGGTCGCTTGACAAATTGGAAATAGTTTTTATCTGGTTAATTAAATTAAATTATGAATATCACTTACGTTTTCATTGTAACCTTCAAATTTTTAAACGAGAAATAAGGTTACTGTTTTTTAAAAACCTTAGTTATTAAAATTAATAATATAAATATGCACGTATTATTAAAATTTGCTACTAGTCGAAGTGTTAATCAAATGCGTATGAAAATAATATTTTGAAAGTAAATTTCGACAGACGTAATAGCTCAGTTAGTGTATATAGTTTATGACTATATACCCAGTGAAATGAATTCAAACCCTTATACCTTATCTATATCTATAATATTTGCTTATGGAAAGTAACCAAGTCACCGAAGCCACCCTTTAAAATTCATATTTAAACATTTAATAATTTTTAATAAAAGCAAGCAAGAACGATAAGCAATTGAAATGAAATTTCAACCTTAATAATTATTATATACTATTAACTCAATTTACTGTAAAATTCCAAATAATAAAACATCAGTTAAATCAACCTAGAATTGCCTTACAGAAAGATAAGTTTCGTCTTATATCTCCGTCTAGTGACCTGAACCACTTAGGTTTAAATATTTATCAGGATATTGAGTAATCAAAGTCAGAGACTCGTGTTTTACAAGTTTGAATAAAAGAGGAAAATACAAAGAACTGATAGAAACCTACCTGGCCCTGGCCGAATGATAGGATACACCTGCTAAAAATAGGAGTGCCTTTTTAAAAAAACCTCATTATCCTTTAATAACATCTAATCTTTTATCTTTCACATGATGCGTACACAAGCGAAGTCCTGTGACTTTTATATACTGTTCAAAAAGTCCTTGAGATTTTAAGCAAACATGATAAGGTGGTATCACGCAAATTTAATACACCAACTTTTTGGTTATAAATAGATGTTAAATTAAAAATGATAAATATTTTGATGTAGAAAACACAGTGAACAACACCTTGTGAAAATGAGTCACGTGCAAACTACCGAAAATTTGAAAATTGTCTCGCTAGATGTTAAGGACCTGCGGTTCCCTACATCTCTGCATGCTGATGGATCAGATGCTATGGTAAGTATATTTTTCTATTAAGTGAATTTTTGTATATTTTACCAGTAGTTTGATATCGATTGAAAATTGAACCTTTGTTACCGTAGAACTGAGATTCATATTTTTAATTATAAAAAGGCACTCCTATCGATTACTGTTTTTTAGATGTTAAAATGTAATAAACATGCCTTAATATTGAGTTCTCAGCAACTGTAGGTTAACATCAAACGCTAGACTCTTACACTGATGTATTATCCTAAATAATACTGAAATTCAAACATTTTCTCAAGAGTTACGTAATTCTTTCTTACACAACCTTAAAATTAAATCAACTGTCACGAACGTCATAAATCAGCTGTTTGTCACTAATTCCAATCAATGACCAATGACCAAGAAGGCCACTTTTGACCAATCACAACAGTGTTTTAAAAGAATGCCGTTGAACATCAGTGGCCCAAAAAAAATATATACGGAGTGGCCCAAGTTAAAATAAAGAAATTGGAAATCGACTGTTGAATTTAATACTGTCGTTAAGAAAGTATAGTTTAACTGTAAAAATGGCATATTTAATTACATACGACCTTTAATTTACCAACATTGTTTATCATGGTTGTCAGTAGTCTTGGGCGCTTTTAATATTTTTTTTGCAGGTTTTCAAAATATTCATTAAGGTCTTAAGGTCCCTAATGACGATCAATGATTAATCATTTTACACAAATTTAGGTATCGTATGTTTATAGTCGTATTCTCTAGTCAAGGGTATGGTGATGAATTATTATACTTTGTGTGACAAAAAGACTAGTCGTATATCTATAATCCTCTTCCTTTTTAACAGTTACACAATCATTAAAAAAACCTAAAGACATGCACCTATACCTACCTCTTATTTAAAAATAATAATTTCCCAAAAGTCATATGTATAGTTATTTGTGATAAGCAGCGTCTATCTCAAACAACACCAATAAATAATTTTTTATAATTTATCACCACATATTTACCCACTTAGTAAAAAACAAATATATAGGTTCATACCTATTCAGTATCATGTTTACATTTTTTTAATCCTCATTGCATTAACAAGTATTATTTATTTAATTCTTACAAATACCAGTCGCTACGCTATTTTTAATTTTTAATAATAAATGTTAAATCTTCTATTTAGTTACAAAAATCTATTCATAAGATTAAAAGGTCAACTAATGTCATTTATAGGAACAAAAAAATTATTTCATATCTACAAATTACATTGCGTTATTTTTAGATGAATCTTCAAATAAATCTATAAAACACTGATAATGATCCATACATATAGAACACGTTGAGAGCTATAGATATGAAAATAAAAAAATTTCGTGCAAAACAACGATTTTCACAAACTTTGTTAATTTAAAAAAATTATAGTTGATAAGTTATATAGACTGAGAAACTTACAGACCGACAGACATTTTTTAAAAATCGCTATTTTTCATTCGTTAAAGTTAAAAATATATAACAACGTTGAAATCTCAATGACAATACTTCCTTATGTATACTTTCATTACATAAGGAAGTAATAATTTAAATCCTTTGAGAAAACACTTACCCCAATTTCAAACTACTAATTTTAAATTTATAGTTTATTGCTTAATTCCCTTATTTCTAGCACACTGACCCCGATTATTCCTGTGCCTATGTTACAATAAAAATTCAGACAGGTCTCGAGGGCCACGGCCTGACATTCACTTTGGGCAGAGGTACAGAAATTGTAGTGCAGGCTGTGAAAACTCTAAAGCCCCTAGTTGTTGGTCAAGTCATCACCGATATATACAAGGATTTTGGTACTTTCTGGAGGAGTCTTACAAGCGAAAGCCAGCTGAGATGGGTGAGTGAGCAATAAAAAAGCACATGAAGAATTTGCAACTATAGAAATCTTCATTAAAATTTTAGATTGGTCCTGAGAAGGGGGTGACTCATCTTGCCACGGCAGCAATAATAAACGCCCTGTGGGATTTGTGGGGCAAAATACTTAATAAACCAGTATGGCAATTGCTGGCCGACTTAGAGCCAGAGCAGCTTGTAGCCTGTATTGACTTTAGGTATCTAACAAACGTGATTACAAAAGAAGAAGCCCTCGAATTATTGAAGAAGGGTAGAGAAGGAAAAGAAGAAAGAGTTAATAAGTTGTTGGAAGTAGGATACCCTTGCTACACAACACAAGCAGGTAAAGATTTACGGAAAATATGAGGACAGACAGACAGAGGGGATTTGGAATATATTGATAATAATTTTACATGTATTTTTTCCTAGGATGGTTGGGTTATTCCAACGAAAAAATTAGTGAGTTGGCACAAAAATATTTAGATTTAGGATTCACAGCCTTTAAATTGAAAGTTGGAAAAAATTTGCACGATGATATTAAAAGGTTGGAGTTTGTTCGAAATATAATAGGGTATGATAAAATTCTGGTAAGTAAATGTTTGCAAATTTTCAAAACGTTTCAAGACTTTCATTATTACAACTTCTAAGATTTAAATAAAATGCCAGCAGAATAACAAATTCTTTTCCTAGATGGTTGATGCTAATCAAGTATGGGAAGTGCAAGAAGCCATCGACTGGATGGCGCAATTGGCACAATTTAAACCGCTTTGGATCGAAGAACCCACTTCTCCTGATGATGTCTTGGGACATGCCCAAATTTCCAAAGCTCTCAAACCACTCGGAATTAGTGTGGCTTCTGGGGAAATGTGTTGTAATAGGGTGTTGTTCAAACAGTTCTTGCAGGCCGATGCCATCCAATACTGTCAAATTGATTCTGCTAGGATAGGAGGCGTCAACGAAATATTATCCGTTTACTTAATGGCAAAAAAACTAGGAGGCAAGAATTTTGTTACTATTACAGTTTTCTTAAGCGTTCGTCAAAAAGTTAACCTATTTATTTTTGTTTTTAGTCAAAGTGTGTCCACATGCTGGAGGTGTAGGCCTATGTGAAATGGTACAACATTTACAGATGTGGGACTACGTAGCACTTTCTGGTACATCAGAAGGCAAGTTTGTCGAATACATTGACCAACAGCATGAACATTTCGTCAACCCCACCGTCGTGAAAAATGCTCATTATTTAGCACCTAGGGTAAGTCAAAGAGAAATTAAAAATTTGAATAATGGTCTTGGAAGTTTTTTAACGATCATATTTTAAATAAATCAAATTGTTTTTTCTAGACTCCTGGATACAACACTACATTCAAGAAAGACGCAGTCGAAAATTACGAGTACCCCAATGGAAAAGAATGGGAAGCTATGTTTGCCAAAGGAATTTTCAGTGATCCCCGAACACATAAATATTAGGCAATTTAAAATTAGCACTTATAAGTATAAAATATTTTTTACTTTAATTATTAGGTACATAAAGATAAGATCGTAACAGACGTTTTATTTATTTTATACTTAAAAAATTTTACTGGTAAATATTTATCGCAATTATTGGCGTCCTGTAGGATCTAAAGATTATGCGAGATTTGTTATTTTCAATATAAAATTACAAATTGGTGTAAAATCTTTTTCATATTACACATAAAAACTCGTGGAAAATTACATTCCAAAATAATTTACGAGATAAAACACTTCTTAAAAGTACAAGTACTCTTATAATAGAATATCTATAAGAGGTCTATCCTTCTGTTATAGTTATCTTGCGATTTTAAATATAATTATACCATTCGATTAATAAAAAACTGATAAGATATTCAATACAAAATTCTATATTATCTAACAAATTAGAGAACTCTTAATCAGCTGTTAAAATTAATAACATTTTTTTTTTCTCATTACAATTTGTATAAAATCAGTACCTTCATGTAAATTAGTACCTATCAGGAGACAGTTAAGCAACGTACCATTTGCGTTAGTGGTTTGTCTAAAACTGCAATACAACAAATAATAAAATTTAAAGGTTGTGCAATAAATATATATTTCTTAAAGAATTCCAAGAGTTAAAAAAATAAAACGAGCATATTAAATACAACTTAAAAAATAATTACAACACGTAAAGCTAAATCAATAAAACTATGTACGCTTCGTAAATCTAAAACTATCTAATTTCCTCTGCTTCTCCTTTTGTTTGTCACTTTCAGGGTCATTGAGTTTTCTTTTTTCGCCAGTCTAAAAATAAACTTTTAATTACCCGCCCAGCTGATTTTTTAACAAAACTTTACCTCTCCATTTCTGTTTTTGTTCTCCTTCGTTAACTTTTCGTAAGTTACACCTGCAAATTTGTCAGTCAAACTCAGCGGATTTGTGATACTGCTGACCTTTGTTGGCTTTTTCAGACTTTTAAGGAAGGGATTCTTTGGTTCTTCTTCAGGAAACAATGATTCCTAAAAAAATAAATTACTATACCTCACTATATTAGGATCACTGAAGAAAGCGAGAAGCAACTACATTGACACTATATTCTTACCTGTGTATTAATTTCTGAGTCACTTGGAGATTGTGTATTTTCGTTGGTAGCGTTTAGCGGTGTTAAAGCTTCCTGAAAAATATGTTTGCATTTTTTCCAACAGATTTTTTACATTAAAACGTGTATTGAAAACTTACAGAAATTCGTGCGTCCAGCGAAACATCGGGAGTTGTTACCTAGAAAAATATGTTATTTATTAGACTGTATACAAGAGAACACAACTAGTAAATATTGTCTATGTAGAAGAGGCCCTAAACATATTTTTAAAACAATCAAGGAAATTGGTTTTTCATTTTGTAAGACATTTTTAAACAGCTAAATTTATGATAGTTACTGGTACTGTTTGTTACATTCCTTACTTCTTGAGTCTTTTGAGATTTCCGCCTAGAAGAGTATTTGGCTGAACTTAAGCTTAATTTCCGATATACTGGCTTTATAGTAGTAGGTTCGGGAGTTGTTAATTCCTACAATAGAAAATAATAAATTATACAAAATACTGCCAACAAAAACGCAAAACCTACAGCTACTCCTAAATCATCAGTTTCTTCAGAAAGTTTTGTGGCAAGATCCATTAGTTTTTCCACCAGTCTTCTTTTATCCAGTTTTGAGGCATACTTCAAACCTAACGTTATAATTTGGGGATTGCCTAGGATTTCCATAAGTTCTAAAGCTCTTTGATCCAAATTATTTTTACAAGCTAACTGAAATATTTAAAATTTTTAGTACAACTAATATAAAAATCACATTTTGATTTAACCAAATTTACAATCACATTTTCAAACAAATACTTACGGCAAACGTTTTTAAAGATGTTTCTTTGAATTTCTTCTCTATATCAGCGACTTGTAACGTAGACCAAGTAAATAAGTTCATTTCCATTTGAGTTTTCTCAGTCGTTGTTTCTGCAAACGGTGGTTCTAACGGCAATTCACACATGGTTGGCCTTGGCGTGAATCCAGGATAAACGGAACCTTTACATTTTATGCCACCTACCGCTTGATACGACTCAAACACGGTTGTTACAAAAAAACCGTCAGATAGACACTTTGTCTAAAAAAAATACGTATTTTACATTGTTTCACGTTATTATGATTTTTTCTTCATATTTTTTTGTTTTAGCGACAGGCCGTTAATAATATAAATAATGTGACTATTATCGACAGTAAAAACACAGATTAAAAATAATTTTAATTAAAACTTACATGTTGCCTTGTATTACAAAACGGTATCCACGTGTTGCTGGTGTGCGGATATAAACTTAACATTCCGAGAGAATCCATCATGGCAGGGGTGCCAACATCAGAGAATCCCAGCCACATTAAAGTAGACTCAGGACCAAGAGCAGAGCCTATATCTTTATTATCCACCGAGAGCCCTAAAAATATATTTTTTAATACAATACACTACATCTTTATCATCGGCTCACCTTCGAACCTTAACAATCTTATTGCGATACACTGGTCCCCTCTTCTAATGCCTGACGAATGATACGCTACCAAAAGAAGATTCTTGAATGCCACCATAGATACCAACGGGCCTGGTATTGAAACAATCGCCCTTTGCGTGCCGAAAACGGAACATATTCTGACAATATAATTGGCCATCGCAAAGCAAACCAAGTTTTCTGAAGCGGCTACCAGAATAATCTCCTCGAATTCCTCTACTTTCAACATCCATTCTTTTGAACTCGCAGAGAGAGGAACAACATTTATTTGACTGAAAATAAACATAAATAACTATTTTTCTTTGGGAAAATATAATAATAATAATATCTTTTATCTTACCTAGAATTTGCCACAACCAAAGCAGCTTTACTGATAGAAGCCATCGAATAGTCTTGATAATTTTGCATCATCATGCTGTTATGAAACGTAGAATCGTGGAACTCTACCTCAATTGATTTTGAGGCGGTTTCATCCGCATTATTTCCATAACTTCTAATAATTCCTACATCGTTCCAGCATAAATAACGAGGGTCCAGGTGTTCCGGAGTTGAGGATGGCATGAAAGGCGGCTGAAGAGGGATTTCTGGGGTGCGAGGTCTCGGAGTAGGTGCATGAGATGACCCTAACATAATAAATGCATAAATTAAAATAGAATTATGCAAAATAAAATTATGCAATTCCACAAAAAGATTCATTAAATCATACCTACCATCCTCAAAATTTTGCAGCTCCGGCTCGGGACTTCCCATATACTGCTTCTTTAGTTTTTCTACAGACACAGCATTTTCGTTGTCTTCATCATCGTCCTCGAATTGCACACCTCCAAAATCTACATCGTTGTCAGGAAATGCACCATTTTCCATAGGTTCCGAGTCGATATCTTCTTGAGAACCAGTTTTAATTGCACCAGTAATAATTCCTAATTGGCCCTCCACATCTGTATATACAATTTCTCCATTTCCTTTGAACGAACATAAAATTATTCATCATGGCGTTAAAAACTTCCCCCAATATATTTTTAAGGGCATAAATTTTACCTTTTGGATTCCACATAAGGCCACATATAGCGATGGCCTTCTGATGTTTACTGATATTCAAAACGATTTCTGAAAATTCTTCCCATATTACAAAGTCGCCTTCTTCTGTTGTTGCCAAAATATATTTTCCACAAGGCGAATATTGCACTATAGAATACGATGAAGATATTTCATTACAACTTAAAGTTGATTTTTGAGACCAATCGTCAGTGTTTAAGAGAACAACTGAGCTGTTATCAGGATATGCAAGTTGTTTACCATAATTAGGCTCAAAATCCATTCGACCTATAACACAGGACAAAATTTGTCAACACGCACAACTAATTTTTTCGTTAAAAACAGGCTAGAATAGTAAAATTAAGGCGACAGTCTCATTGTACTTACAGAGAAGCTTGGCATTTGAAAAACTGTTAACTTTGGGAAAACAACTAAGCTCTTTAAGTAACTTGTTTGTTTCAATATCCCAGATTCGTAGCTTAGAATCTCCGGAAGCTGCAGCTACTAGTTTTGCTTTGGGACAAATTGCTACACTCAAGCAAGGTCCTGATAACTCATTAAATATTATTATTTCTTTATTCGATCTATCTAGGTTTATCAATTTTACTTCCATATCTTCACCAGCTAAAGCTATCCACTGAAACAACGGTATTAAAAAAATGCAATGGTTTCGTAATGTAAGTTTTTTTACTTGGCTATTTTTTCCGAATGCAATGTGATTGATTGGAGCTACAAATCTATCGAGCACTCCATCTCGATCTCCATCAGGCAAAGTAAGGATTTGAATATCGTTGCTACCGGTAGCGACATATACATTACTACCTTTCTGTCGTACCGATAAGGCCCACTCACCAATACAATTGTGTATAGGGTCTTCGTTTTCTTCAGTCGACCAAATTCTAATGTCTCCATCGGCACCACAAGTAATAAATTTGCTAAAAAGTAGGAATGTTTCACATATAAAACTTGAAAGATTTAAAACTTACTCTCCATCTTCTGTGTAGCAAACGTCTGTATGCCCCTCGTCGTGGGCATACCGCAAAGGTTCGTGAGACATGGACATTATTTATACAAAAATTAATAATTTTTAGATGACAAATTGGCCGACAGGCACACGAATGTAAAAAAATTGACAACACTGACAGCTCAAAAGCGCGGGAAACGCGATAATTATTACCAACTGACACTCGACACGTCAAACTACGACTACCAACTGCAAGAGGGCACACGGAAATTGGTTTGTTCGGTGTTACTACACTTTAGTGCAGTGTTATAATGTGTAGTGTATATATTTACTTCAATCTATTTAAATAGTAAATAAGTAAATGATTTTTAGACAGTAAACTATTACAGTTCGGAACGCTTTATTTAAAGTGTTTAATTGATCACTTTTGCTAAAGAGATCAGTTGTGGTGCAAGTAAAGAAAACAGTTCTAAATTGTAAGTAGAATTTTGTTTATAAACACGGCAAAAGATGTCGCCATGATTATTATGTTTTAAATCGTTAGAGATTTGAATGGTTTAAAGGTCGTATTTTATTACATTAGAATTTAATGGTCGGGTTATTAAAAAACATTTAAATTGATTTAGGTGTGCAAAATAGTGGTAATTTTATTTGGTTCCACAACTAGGTATGTAAATACTTATTAAACAATATGTTTTCTGTCGAATGGATTATTTTTGCAGTATTGTGAATAAAAATAAATAGAAACGTGCGTATAAATATTTTAAAAAATTTTGGTTTTAAATTAGAAGGCGTGGTTATTACATATTACACTTTATAAGTGCTGCATTCTACACGCGTAGTTTGTCAACAGTTTGGGAACTTTTAACACGAGAGGGGGGAGCTACGTTGGGCGAAGCAACGAACGAAACGAACGGTATTATTACAGTGCGCGACCGCCATTTTGATGTGCCGAAGTGGGGATAGTAAGTGAGCACTAGCGTTGTCGTTATACAAGAAATTTACGAAAGTGGCCTATAATTCTAATATATTGTAAAACAGTGTAAATAATAAGGATTTATATACATTTCTGTGTCCTATGGTTGATAAAAAGTGGTCGTGTTTATGTGTTTTTGGAATAAGAAAGCTCCTCCAACTTGGAATCTAGCAGCGTGGCTCCGAAAGCTTCTCTTTGTTTCTGTCACGGTTTAGTTATAAGGTAAGCATCTTATTTAATTCGTTAATAACGCTTATTAATCGGTGGCATTTAACGGGGTAATATTTACGAAGAAATTTAGCGGGTTTTCTAGAACCTATGTTTAGTTGATTTAAAATAGCGGGCAAATGTTAATAGTTTGTTAGCCGCTTTATTTGATATCTCATTGGATATGCCAATCATGTTTGTGTTTTTGCCGGCTTTCCACGACGAAGTTTTAAAGAATATCCCCCAATCCTAGGTCGGGGCAGCTTTATTTGACTAAAATTCGGTGCAACATATTAATTAGCAATTTTTAGACAAGCACTGCGGTTTAAAATTAACCTAATATTCAAAAAAATTAAGTTGACGTAGGTCATATGTGTCATTGCGTTACAGGGCGAATTTGTCAACAGTTCCATTTATTCTAAACAAAGCATTCACTTTTCATGTTAATAAGTAAAAATTGTTAACAATCCGGTATATCTCTGTGTGCGGCAATGACCCGCATTTTATGAACGGGTATCTCGGCCTGTCTTATCGTGTCTCGCGAATACATGAAAGGCAAATGAAAGTATGCATTTACTCTAGAATAAACACACGACTTAATTTCTTTATTTCTGTTGAAAAGGAGCCTTTCTTCGGTGCCCGTGTCGGCTGATGGTATTTTCGTAAAACAAGCCGACGAATAAGCCTGATTAATTAAAGTTTTGTGAAGCAAACCGTCCTTGATTTCTATAAGTTTGTTCTATAAATTCTCAGAAAGTAGGTATATGTGAAAGTCCAATATTTTGAATATAATAAATTGTCTGTTGCGTAACATACATTTATATTCATTAATTAGGTGCCTATGTTTCATTATCAAACCAACGATTTACATATAAATATTTGGTTGTTTGTTCTCTGCCAATAATAATAAATAAGCAAGTAAAATTGCT
This sequence comes from Rhagium mordax, assembly GCA_963680705.1. Classification (NCBI taxonomy): domain Eukaryota; kingdom Metazoa; phylum Arthropoda; class Insecta; order Coleoptera; family Cerambycidae; genus Rhagium; species Rhagium mordax. The sequence goes on along the minus strand of OY796661.1, from coordinate 808,139 downwards.
ATAACTGGGTACCTACCTACAAGCAATCTTTGTAATTTTTATTGTTTTTGGCAGAATGCAAGACACTTCCGGCTAGATATGAACTTTGTTTACGTGCGACTAGTAATTACAGAAATACTAATCATAACCTTGTTTGTCAGTAAACCAAATTAAATACGTGTACGAAAATTTATCTGTTAACAAACACAATTATTTTCTTGACACAGTTCAAGTTGAACATATTTCTATATTTATCCAACCTTCCGCAATTCTGTTTGCGATTTAATTCGCATAGATAAATAATTACTCCGATAATTAGTTTTAACGTCGCCATTTGCATAATACTAATATCGAAATCAAAATAAACGTGTACGTATCAAGTGGTCGTATTAGCATAATTATTTAGAAGCGAGCGCCGAGCCTTGTCTATACCCCGTTTTTCCTTCAGAGAATGTTTGCGGGAAATTTAAAATTTTAATTCGTCAGTATAATTTTGCGAAAGAAATGCGAAATTGTATATTATTATAGGTATTCAAGGTTAAGTTGATTGAATATTACAACACCCTCACCAGATGTCATATTATCATTTCAGTTTTTAGAAAGTCTTTGAATTTGGGATAGGTACTTACGGTGCAAAATATTTGTACTAAATTAGGGCTATAAAAGAAGGCAAATTTTCTGAATAATTTTGCAAATACCAGTTATATTTTATATTTTGGATGGGTCTAGTTTGCGTGGAATAAAACATGTTCGCCATCTGGATTTCCTGGTTGCTATATAGAAAGGAAACAAAAATACAATATTTATTCATTTGTGACTCGATTTATGACGTGCATTTGCCATTACAAATGGACAATGATTTATGATTTGGGTCTTGCTTCAAATAAAATAATAAAACGTTAATGGTTATTCCGAGGGTTTCTCTGAATGTACCTACTGCCTAAGTACTTAGTTATTTGTTTCTGTCGAGTGATTAAAAAAAACCTAATCGCAGGTAAAAGTCAGGTGGCGTTGATTAATTATATTACTTTACGGAGTGATCAACGAAAGTACAGCAAATTAAAAAAATCTTCCTAAAATTATATAAAAACGTTTTTCCTTTGGTTAATTATTTTAGTTGAACAACCGATATATTTCCAATTTTTTAATAACATATCCGTGATAAAACACCTGCGAAGACTGCGTGACGTTACATAACCAACATTTTATGATTTATAAATTTAATGCGAGCGGAGATGGCTTGCAAAAGGTTGACGTGGACTTTAAATTAGGCTACAAAATACTTGTTTAGTTTCATTACGAATGAAAAGATATCTCAATCTATCTGCAAGCGTTACATAACTATTAGTGCAACTTTTTTTAGAGAAAGCACTCTACCTGTAAAAAAAAATATTTGTGTAATGAAATAAAATTATTTCTAATGCGAAAAGTATTTTAATTTTGTGGCAACATTTCAGACTTCATTTATCATTTTTAAAACTTATCGACTTGACTATTACGTTATTGTGTTTGGGAGTATACCAATTTATTAGGATAAAAGTACGAAAGCATAGTAACAAAGCAGGCTATAATTTTATTATCTGTTTGTTTTATATTTATTTGTTGTGTTGTGTATATTTATTTATGATAACGTTTTTTTCTCTGTTTATAGATTAAAAGTTTACAATTTTGTATTTAAATTTTCGTGGGTATTCATTGAACAAACAGAAACTTTTTATCGTATTTATCTACTGGCCTGATAATCCCCGCGGATCCTCTACCTTCAAATTTTTGGTGCGCTTATCACGAAAATGTATCGGTAACATAGGCATCGTCCGGGAAGTTTTATTGCGAGAGTTTATCTTAAAATCTCCACCTATTTATTTTAAATAATTGATGAATTTAATAACAAATTGGGTACTTAAAGTACGTCTACAGAATTGTTTTATCCAATTACTTATATTATATTTAAGGTGAGGTTACGCAACGTAAAGTAAAGTAGGATGTAATATTAAGATCAGTAAAGGTAAGTGGTGAAATCGAGAAGAAAATAAAAGATAAAAGATCATTTTATTTGTAGCAAATTAGAGATAGCAGGCTCCTTGGTTGAACAAATGAAAGCTCGTTCGAGGACATTTTAAATATTTTTTACAGTGCGTGTCACGCGGTGGTGATTCATTCGATTATTTATTTATTGATAGTGATGTCGAATTGATGCAATCAAAACTCGAGTCGAAAGTCATATTCTAATGAATGAGTACAAAAAAAGGTTTAAACCGCTGTATTAAATTATTTAAAGGGGTCCGAGTGAAAGCAGGGAAATGGGCGAATTAAATTCTCTAAACAGGGTTGAGTTGATTTACATAAGCTATAGTCCTCTATTCCTCTAGAAACGCAGTGCGCAAAATAAAATCATTGAATGCAGTAAGCCAATAATAGTGTAGGAATATATTTCGGATCGCCTCCGTATAGTTCGTGCCTCGCCGTAGATCAATTAATGCGTGCACACGCGTTCGGCGCCAATTAAATAAAAACCGGTCGCCACACCACGGATATCTCTATTTCTACATCACTTTGGAAAATATTTCACGCCTTATCAGACACGTCGGTACTGGGTAGTTCAAGCTACAAAGTGTCTGGTATATTCGAAACAGTTCATTGATGATACACACCTCGGAATAAAATCTGAACCTCGTTAGTATTTAGCCCGGCTGCTGGCGAATTTTTATTTTTAAACGTGCGTTTATGTGTATGGATGCATGTGTACATAAAACGTTTGATGTTTCACGCGCGCATAGGCGTCCCGTGGGGGCTGGATAACAATTGCCGAGGTTTGGAAACTGCATGGCCTGCTTTAATTGATCAGTGTGACGTCACAACTAACCTCAAGAATATGCATTTTCTAAAATTATGTCAATTTTATTAAAATTTCTCCTCTAAAATCGTGTTCTGTGCTTTATTAATAAAGTTTTAATTGTCTTAATCTAATCAAATAACATGCTTTTTGTTGGTTAGAATTCTAACCTATAATAAAATTAGCAGCCTATTTTTATTAATCTACAATATTGAAACTTTATAAGTCTACTGTCTGAGAGAGTTTTTAAATGTTATAATGGATCCAAGCTAAAACTACAGAAAATTAAAATAAAATTGAAAATTTTGCAAAAAACTAAAAATTTAAGGTTATGTTTGCCATATGATGCACATGATCCATTAGGAGTTTTTTTTATAAATTAGCTCGTTTTTTACTTTTACACTTACGACGTTGTTTTACACCAGAATTTTACTGTAGTTAAATCGTGTAATTAACACGAGAAAAATGCCCTTCGGCAACCCCATTTTGTTGAGTATCTGGCACGCCAATGGTCTACTGACAGCTGATTATGCCGAGAGTAATCCAACGAGTGGAAACTTTACGTGTCGCAATTGATTGTAAAGAGCAAAAAAAATTCCTCGTAAAATTTCTAATTTTTAATGGGCTCATTATTTCTGTTTTATTGTTTCGCAGCCAATTTACATACCATGCACAGGGTCCTCGACAGGGTCATTCCTCATATATTGACACCCCACTTACAGCAATTATTTGATATTTTTATTTTTAGTATTAGTTGTCAGAAAAAACAAATGAACATCGGAAATGTAATATTTCTGCATACCTAACCTTCGTTTTTTTAAATGAAAGACCCTGTATATGGAACCACGTGTTTGAAGAACACATTTCTCTGATTCCAAAAATATACAGGGTGTTTCGGGAGGAAAGGGAACTATTTAAAAAAAAAATTCCTATAAATAAGTGTCCGAAAATGCTTCCTTTTCGAGATACAGGGTGTCACTTTTCATCACCCGTGTAAGGCATTTTTTTGACTTTGACAAAAATAATCTCAAACGTCAATGAATTCATTTGTTTTTAAATCTAGCCGTCGCGGCCATGATGATTCATGGCTACTACTGTGCTTTATTTATTTAATCGTTTTTAAAACTTTGGGGCCCAATATCTCAAAAACGGCTTATCCAACCATAGGCAAACTATGTATTTATAGAATCATAAAAATGTATTGTTTAAACACGTGGATCCATATACAGGGTGTTTCATTTTAAAAAAATGAAGGTTATGCAGAAATATTACATTTCCGATGTTCATTTGTTTTTTCTGACAGCAAATTATCTCGCAAATTCTAAAAATTAAGATGAAACATAAATCTTTTGTGTTTACAATTTTTTAATAACTCATCAAAAACTGCTGTAAGTGAGGGATGACCCTGTACATCGCCTACTTAAAACACAGCAACGTTCCGCTAATGAGCGTCAAAATCGATACGTTTCTATGCGTAAATAAAACGCTCTAAATAGGGATGATTAATTATATAAAACACAATTTTTGTTGGTATGAAAATATGTATGTAAAAAATTGATATCTAGTAAACCAGGTATGCGAAAATTGAATAAAAAAACAGGGGCGGGCTGGAGTGGATTGGCCCCGGTCGATTTTTAGTAGCAGGCGTATTAATTGCTAATAACTAATCAATATGTGGCGATAGAGATGATTGCATAAAATGGAACAACGGAACAAAAATTTCCGTATCTAGGCTGTAAATAATTAAATATTACCAATTGTTTAAACAAAACTGAGAAAATTACAAAGTTCTTCGAATCGAAAAGGTAGATTCTTTTCAAACGTTATTATCCTCGTAAATTATATAAATCTACAAAAAAGATGTGTCTACACTTCGTAATTTAGTAATTTACGATTTCAATAACGCTGTAACAAGGCCGAATTAATCAAAGATCTTAGAGAAAATAAAAATAGAACTACTGAAGCACGCGTTCCAGATAAATATTTATTAATAGGTACTTCTAACCGCATCTTACTTCGGCTTCTCTTCGTCCCGCGCTGTTTTTTAAATCTACGAGGAATTTCTAGATGAAAAGTGGTGTGGATGTTAAATTTTAAACGAGCAGCAGTTGTGGTTAGACACCGTTGAGTGAAGGAATCATTTCGCGACGGCACTGAGTGCGATACTTTTTTTTTTAAATAATGAAATATTGTCCAACTTAGGAAACAGAGCCGAACTGAATAAAATCGCCGAGCTTAGTCAACCTATTTTTACTTAAAAAAAAAATGTTTTTTAAGCAATTGATTGGGAATTACCTACGTAAGAATTAATTGTAAAACGTTTATTTTTCGGCGCTGACGGCACTGAATATTCACCCGAGATAGTTCTGGCTGGGATTCGAGGGTTTTATTCGGTCAGCACTCCTGCCGGCGGCGACATTTTTGCTGAATCGGCTTTTGTTTATTACTCAATTATTCGAAAAAATCCGGTCGGCAGCTTTATTGGCTCTGCGTTTTCATTTCCGCCTGATCAGCACTTCCCAGACGGCAAAACTGAAACGCCATACAGGAGGATTTTGTTTAGTTCTCTCTTTTCTGAATAACGCCTCGTGCAGTTTTTTTGTCATAAAGTAAATATTGATAAACCATTAGAAATCTTTATTAGTGTTTACAACCTTAAATACAGTGTGGCCCATTTTGAATGGAAACACCCCTGGAAAAAATGTGTCTACTTATCCGTTTTTTTTAAAAGAACTCTACTTTATGAAGATTAATTCCAATTTTCAAGACCTACTATAATTTTTTTTTTTTTTTTTCGATGTTAAAAATGGACAAATTTGCCTAGCTATTTTTTTGTAATGTTTTCCTGTGTTTAAAATAAACGTTTGGCAGCGTATTGGCGCCGGCTCTGCGGGGGAGGTTGTGATTCGTCGTATAATAAATATCAGGCGAATAAAAGACTCTCATTTGTTTCAATTTGGGATGAGACGGCTGGAATGGCCGGAAAAATCTTATTTTCTTGTCAAAAGTTTTATTCGTTTTGTATCACAGACTTAGAAGTGTATTATATTAAACCCCCAGTCGGTTAATTAACTCAAAAAAGTTTCTTCATTAGGCATGTTGTGGAAAATGGAAAAGTTCGATTCGAATATGCCTTATTCGGATCGCCCCAATGCATTTTTAATGATCATCCCTTTTCTATGTTAGGCTAAAAACAATTAAACTTTTTTTCGCCTTCGAGTTGATGTCGCTGGCGAGTTTGTAAAACTTTCGGATTTATAACTTTGTTCATACTTGGGGTATAAATTTTTAACGAATTAAACTTTTTTACAGGGAACACAATTTAAACTTTCGCAACTATCCCGCGGTGGGTTAGCGCTGTGACGTTTTTCGTTTAATTCAGGCCGCCGCGCGCGCTCGGACAAACTTCCATCCCCTTTCCAAACATTACGAGCATTTATAAGAAAGAACTTTAAGAGGGTATGTTTGTCGAGACGCACGCAAAAATAGACGTTTGATTCTATGTCGTTATACAGGGTGTCCCTATTTTTCCTGCTTCTAGGTGGCGAAAAACTGAGCTCAGTTTTTGTGTTTTTTGTTTTTGTTAATTTTTGCATGCAGCAACTTTTCCACACCGAATAAGATCAAGTTCAACTTTCTCATTTCAAATGGCAATCATAGTTGGCTTTGACTTTGTGAAATATCGGGAAAAAAATTTTTTCAAAAAAATAGTTAAACACTCTCGTATAATATTTAATAGTTTTCGGTGAAAGGGTATCAATAAATTGTTTACTAAATAATTTGGCGTCCGAAAAATAAGCCTGATTCATCAGAATAACTTATCGTCCGGCTGAATTGCAACGTAGAGAAAAATTTGAACTTGGATCGCGTGTTTTCAATAATAATGACCAGAAATATTTGTGCGAGATATTTCGTAAACGTTAAATTACGCCAAAAATAAAAAATGATCTTATTTGTGCAGAAAAGAAAGTATTTGATTTATTTTTAGCGTCTGACAATTATTTTTATCGCGGCAGAACTCGCGAAAATAAAAATGTCTCAACATGGAATGTTGGTTTCTGCAGCACCTACATAAATAATATTGTTTTTCTCATCAGAGAAATATTTTATTTATCGTACTCGGCTTGATTCGTTTCTACTTTCTTTTGCTTATAGCGTAAGTAGAAATCGTGATTCCTTTTCATCTCGGAATTTTAAATAATGCGCTTTTTGAATCTTGTTTGAATTCTAAATGTACAGGGTGGACCAAATTCGATGGGATTTTGTTTTTTTCTGAAAATATTCTCAATTTCACCTGATTCTGTAGCTCTTAAAATAAAATAAAAATACTCATGCAAGGAGATAGATAATGGCCACCCTGTATACTTAGTAAAATGACAAATTGACTGTTTTTTATATTTTTATTGCCTATGTTGTCAATAAAAAAGAGGAAATTTTATAAAGGGAAAAGCTATAAAGCAGTGATTTAAGCGTAAATTAATTTTGTCACTATCAAGGCCTTTACTCACTCGTAAGCCTGTTATCAAAAACTTTAGCCTCTGAACAATGATGTAAACTATTTCACAAGGTAGGATAACGTAATAATATAACGATCAAATTCCGAGGTAAAATTCCTGACGTTCCCAAACAATAATTTGCCAATATGAAATTCTACCTAAACAAACTGTACGCTATAATCGTCTATTTTCAGCGAGGAAATTAACTATTTCCGTGGTCTCTCCCAGCGACGTTATTTACCCTTAAAAAAAAAAGTTGAATAAAAGCGTGGATTAAATTAACCTGGTTGAACCGTTAGCATTACCCTACGAGTGTGTGCAATCAAAACTCGCTCCCCGAATAGGGGGCTGTGTTCGAAATAAAGTTGCCGAAACTGCTCCGCAGCCTCTGTAAACTTTCTTAGTATCTATAAAATCTCTTTTATAGTTGTTAGAACATCAATCATTACTTTTCCGCCTGTAACTGTAATAAGATTTCGCCGGAATCGGCAACTTTTCCGCAGCGATCTCCCATACATTCGAAATGCCACTCGAAGGAGGAACTTTTCTCCCGAGTTGTTCCCAGCTTGTTCGAGGAAGTTTTAAGGGCCTAACATAAAGTCAGACTGTCGGGTAGACGTGTCGGCAGACCGCGTGCAAATTTTTCGTGCCCTTATTGATTGTCGGTTCGGAGCCGTTGCGGGTGCAACTGGAATTCGTCAATTGTTTTTTTGTCTTAGCCCACCCGGTTCCTGTTGTTTATTAACGTATCTTTTTCAAAATTTCATGCAGTGCCTGTAGGCCGTTTTTCTCAAATTAAATTCGCAATAAAATCAAAAAATAAATATTTTCACCAAATTTCATTAAAATCGAATTTTTGTGGGACTTGTGGGAGATAAAAATAAAAAAACAAAAAAATTGGTTTTTGACGTTTTTCTCAATAGTTTTTAGGTTATGTTGAAAAATGGAAGTGCCTCACACGATTTTCCTGCTTTATTCTTCACCTAGGAAAAAAATTCAAAAACCATACTTGTGTACTTTTTTTCCGAGGAATCCGATTCCGAAAAAATAAAAACAATTGAATGTCAAAGTAAAAAGTTATGGCTGAAAAAGTGAAAAAGAAAAAATATACACCCTGTATATTAATGCGGAAATGAATATGTGACCTTTCACTGATTGTAAATGAGTATCAGATACTTATTTTTCACTTCCGGTTTGACCGGAGATTGCTTTAATTTTTTTTATTTTAGGTGATACACCCTGTATATTGAGCTCAGTTTAAAGAACTTTTCTTTCTGATTTCAGCAATATATAACATATTATCATTATCTTTGATATTTAATAAGATATTGGGGTTTAAATTTAAAATACCACAAATATATGTTATGAAATAAAGTCATCCATGAAAACAAACAAAAGCATTTAAATTATTTTTTATTTATTTCAAAAACTAAAGATTATAAGTTATTATGCTATATCTTCTTTTGTTTTTGAAATAAATAAATAAGTTAAATGCTTTTGTTTGTTTTCATGGATGACTGTATTTCATAACATATATATTTGTGTTATTTTAAATTAAAACCCCAATAACTTATTAAATATGAAAGACAATGATGATATGTTATATATTGCTGAATTCAGAAAGAAAAGTTCTTTAAACTGAGCTCAATATACAGGGTGTATCACCTAAAATAAAAAAATTAAAGCAATTTCCGGTCAAACCGGAAGTGAAAAATATGTATCCGATACACATTTACAATCAGTGAAATGTCACATATCCATTTCCGCATTAATATACAGGGTGTATATTTTTTTCTTTTTCAGTTTTTCGGCATAACTTTTTTCTTTGACATTCAATTGTTTTTATCTTTTCAGAATCGGATTCCTCGGAAAAAAGTACCTACACAAGTATTGTTTTAGAATTTTTTTCCTAGGTGAAGAATAAAGCAGGAAAATCGAGCGAGGCACTTAAAATGATCACCCTGTACCTTTTTGGGTAGAATCCATCGCTGATAAAAGGAAAATTATGCATGCCTCAATTTTCGAGATATAGACATAACTTGTGTTTATGCAACACCGAGTGCAACACCCTGTATATTATTTCGTTATTCGATTACAATCATGGTTGAGATAAAATATGGTTAGTTTTATCTCGGCTCGATTTTCGTACTGTACTGCGCAAGTAGAAAAACTTCTTGAGTGCCACTAAATAGCTATCTGTTTTCTGCAAAGTGGGAACTGTCAAATAACAAATTGTCAAATCTGCTACACAACATTTAAGAATGTTAAGTTTTGGTTATTTGAATTTATTAATTTAGTCTGGTGGTATCAGTTTTAATTGAAAAATGCTCAAAGGTCATGGAGGACTCCTTTAACCACGGCGAGAAATTGAAGAGGATCAAATCTTTGACAATATAGCAAAAGATGCTTGCCAGCTATGCTATTCAATTTGTCTCGTTTGGACAAGAACTTACTTAAATTCGTCTACGAGAAATCAACAGAAAAATACAAGATAACTCTAGAAAAACAAACAAGATTACAAAATTTACAGGATTCAAAAAATAGTTATGTTATGCTTTATTATGTAGTTATTATTATGTTTTTCCATGTCCTTTTTAATAGTAAGTAGATTTCAACTTTGTTGAATATCCCTCATTACTTTAAACTATATATTCTTTCAACGAATATTATGAACAATTATGTAAACATTATCTAACATTCTATATTCAATGAAAGAATAAATTATTTTCAATTAAAGTCTACAAATGTGAAATGTTACAACTTTTATTTATTAAAAAATCATGATTATAATTTCAAAGTTTATTTCATATTATGTCAAATACATTCTAATTAAAAGTGCAGGTAAACATTCCGATAATAAGCATCGTTGATTTTCAATTTGTAGGTACTTAATTTCAAGATTAGATGTTATTTAGAAATAGCAAAATCTATCCAATTATTCTACTTTATATTTAAAATTCGCGCCAAGATTTCTACTTGATGACGTAGTCCTAGCGGTAGTCAAAATGTGCGCCGTGACATACCATGTTATATCTCTACCATGGATTACAATTTAAATTAGCTTTTTTTTTTATATCTCGTACCGAGTCTCGTACTTTCATCAGAGAAAACCAAATCCCATCGCATTTGGTCCACCCTGTACTGTACCGCATTTCGCCACGGCCATAAAAACAAATTGCAAACGAACCGTGAGCAGACTTTCCAAATCAATCAGCGTTTAAGCGATTCGACACTTACTTTTTATCAGTTTCATTTGTGTATCTCGTGTGTACACAAACGAATTTCTCTGCTTTCACCGGTTCGCCGGGGCCAGGCTAACAGAACCGCGCAATGAAGGCCAGCACATTAACTGCACACACTGCAATATCTAGGTTACACGCATGATACAATAAATAAGAGATAAGATATCGCGCAGCTCGTGACGTCAGTCGGTGAGCTAGGACGCCATTAAACGCCCGGCTGTCAGGAGTGTCAGGTAGAATTGTCAAGTTGTTGCGGATATTTTTGGGTTTAAAAGTTAAAAAATCGTCGAAAATGAGATGTGCTGTGTACGATTGTGATGTTGATAATAATTCAAGAGATTCTACGCACGATATAACGTTTTTTATTTCCCTGAAATAAAAAAATGCAGGGTGTATGGAAACGCAGTTTCAGAAAAAATAGTATGTGTACCATCGTAGTAAAAGCATATTTCCGAACTCCGTGCTGCTTGCGCCTCGACAAGCAATCTGCACGGTCGCCCGGGAATGTTAAATTTCTCCTACTAAGCACACAATGTACTATTTAGCATCAATTTTCTTAGTAACTAGAAAATTTTTAGAGAAAGTTTATTTACATTTTTTACCTTAATTATTAACATTTTTATATTTTTTTAACTTCCTACATATTAAAGGTAAAATTTGACGTCAAAACTGGTTTTTCTTAATATACTTAACTTTCGGCAAGAAACAATTTTTGAGAAATTAATTATAAATAAGTTTTCTATTATGCTGCCTACTGTCTGGCGATCACACTGTATTTTTACGTAAAAACATTCTTCAATATTCTTAAATATCAAATATATTGAATGTATATATGGTTAATTTATCCTTATTACATTTGACTTGCCATTTTTTTAATTTTGAAATCTTCGAATAGCAATTAACCCCAAAATTATTAATTTGTACGGCCAGATATATTCAACAAATACAAATCGAAATACATGCCTACGAAAAATATAAATTGGGAGTTAATTTCGTATTATTAATACTTATATTCATGTATAATATAGAAATTTCTGCATAAAATATATCAAATGTAATAATCAGTGTTATGTCTGAGCTCTAATAAATTTCATCTAAAATGTAATAATTTAAATAGCCGTCATTAACTTAGTATTACACTATAATCAGTGAACCTATATTATGAATAAAAGCCATAAAACAGAGTTCCTAACTAACAAAATTTGATATTAAATTCGATACGCGACATAGATTTTAAAAATTACTCACTGTGTGACGTCATGCGCAAACCTGACGAAATTTGAACGCTTTGATATCATATCTTGTGTTGTTGTATCATGGGTTACACGCATGTTACAGTACCGAGCTAAAACATAGGCGTAACTACAGGGGAGTCCTCGGCGATTGTACGTTTTTCAGCAGATATTATAACAAAAACAAAGTGCTCAAAGACCTGGGGAGCGATGCGTGTTGTTGCCTGACTAATGCGATGGCTTAAATACTTTCACTTGTACAAAAATTTGCATTGCTCCCCCTCGAGAACCCTTAAAGCGTTTCATCCAACGAAAGCATTAACTTTCACCTCCGCTAGCGGAAACCGCAAAAAACAAGTGGTAATGCTTTCTTCAGGTAAATGCCATCAAGCAGACAATACTCGAGCCTGGCGCCACCTTATAACGCCTCACCCCTAGCGTGTAAAATTTACATATCAAAAAAGTTCCTTCCATTATGGTTTTTGTGACCCCAATGTGCTTTGTGCTTGTGCAACAATGGCTCGGTAATTATTCACCGATAAGAGGTCGACAAATCATTAACCTATTTGGTAAGGTCAGTTTGGTATTCGGAAAGGAGGCGCAGAAGTCGATGTGGTTTAGAACAAGAGTTGGTGAAAAATGAGGAAGCGTTCAAATCGAATTTTTAACAAATATACAGCGTGGCCCAAAATATTTTCATTTCTTTGACCGCAGACACTAATACTACTATACGAACTATAAAGACGGCCCTTTACAGTAGCCATTAAAAAATATTAAATACCTGGAGAGACTGGATAATTTAATTTTTAGCTACAGCCGGGCGCTCACTCTTGTCAGACGTCACTCTGAGCGTCAACCACACCATACATCTCCTCTGATTAGCACCAACAACCCGCTATCCACAGACTTAATTACATCTAAGCCGATTATCACTTGTGTCAACGGGTTTAGAACATACGAACCGATCTTTTTAAAACGCAAACATGGGGGTGCCTGTCGGATGTACAGGGTGATCATTTTAAGTGCCTCACTCGATTTTCCTGCTTTATTCTTCACCTAGGAAAAAAATTGAAAATACCATACCTGTGTACTTTTTTCCGAGGAATCCGATTCCGAAAAGATAAAAACAATTGAATGTCAAAGAAAAAAGTTATGGCCGAAAAACTGAAAATGAAAAAAATATACACCCTGTATATTAATGCGGAAATGGATATGTGACATTTCACAGATTGTAAATGTGTATCAGATACATATTTTTCACTTCCGGTTTGACCGGAAATTGCTTTAATTTTTTTATTTTAGGTGATACACCCTGTATATTGAGCTCAGTTTAAAGAACATTTCTTTCTGAATTCAGCAATATACTTATAACATATTATCATTGTCTTTCATATTTATTAAGATATCGGGGTTTTAATTTAAAATAACACAAATATATGTTATGAAATAAAGTCATCCATGAAAACAAACAAAAGCATTTAAATTATTTTTTATTTATTTCAAAAACTAAAGAATACAAGTTATTATGCTATATCTTCTTTTGTTTTTGAAATAAATAAATAATTTAAATGCTTTTGTTTGTTTTCATGGATGACTTTATTTCATAACATATATTTGTGTTGTTTTAAATTAAAACCCCAATATCTTATTAAATATGAAAGACAATGATGATATGTTATATATTGCTGAATTCAGAAAGAAAAGTTCTTTAAACTTAGCTCAATATACAGGGTGGATCACCTAAAATAAAAAAATTAAAGCAATTTCCGGTCAAACCGGAAGTGAAAAATATGTATCTGATACACATTTACAATCAGTGAAATGTCACATATCCATTTCCGCATTAATATACAGGGTGTATATTTTTTTCATTTTCAGTTTTTCGACCATAACTTTTTTCTTTGACATTCAATTGTTTTTATCTTTTCGGAATCGGATCCCTCGGAAAAAAGTACACAAGTATGGTTGTTGAATTTTTTTCCTAGGGAAGAATAAAGCAGGAAAATCGAGTGAGGCACTTAAAATGATCACCCTGTACGTTGCCTTCCTGTCACCCCCTGCCGCACAGCGTCGCCGTCGTATTCAAGCATCACAAACCGGAGTGTTTGTTTTCACCCTATCCCATAGAATTCCGCAGAACAATATAGTAAACGTAATAGCTTGACGTGTATGTATGATACGATTTTGCATAATAAATGAAAACGCTAAATCTGCAAGGCGAAGTTTGGAACTGCTATTACCATATTATGTCGCAGGCGCCTGCAATGGACTTTTGAAATGCGGACGGGCCAAGATGCAGGCTGTGCACTGCAGGGTGTCCCAAATGCTTCTAGGGTTTGCAAAATTCGATTGTAAAAAAATTAAAAACTAAATCACGTTTTTTTTTTCCTTCATTTTTTACATTTCTACCCAGCAATTTTGTAGATTTTTCTACTTGGTGCCTCACTTATTGTTTTGAGGTTTTAGTTTGTCACCATTTTTTTGCTTCCTTAATGTTTGATTTGTTATTTTGAAGTCAAAGCCATCTATGATTCCCATTTGAAATAAAAAAGTTGCATTTGATATCTTAAAATTCAGCAGTGATAAAAAAAATTTTGAAGATTTCTTTTATTCTAGGTTGAAAAGTTTTTACTGCATGAAAAAATTGTCACAAACAAAAAGTGGGATACTTTTCGAAATATTTCATCACCTGAAGGAGTGCGCATCGAGCCAATACCCATCTCGCTTCTCATGCACTCAATATATCGCATTATTTTTGCAATTGCATAAAAGCTGCTCGTGAACTTGTGATCGCATCATCCGGTTAACGGTTACGTAAAGCCGCGGACGCCCAGCGCATTGTTTCGTCCACCATTAGAACTTATCAGCAGCCGGCGGCGGTGCCTTTTTTGTGTTTTTCAGTTCGTTAAGTGTTATCTGTCGGCGGCCGGCTAGCCGGCCGTTCCGTTGTGCATTGATGTGTTCGACAGAATTGTACATCAAAGTGTTCATTTTATAAATACGGAATTGCATTTGTAGACGGCACCTATTTCCGTATCTTTCCGCTCCGCGGAGCGTGGACTGTGAAGAGTGTCATCGAGCCGTCCCGAATGGAAGGATTTCCCTGTCACCAAAGGGGAATGGCGAGCTTTGATACGAATGACAATTATTCGGTGATGTTATTCCTTGGGAAAAATGCGGGAAAGGTGGATTTCCCCTCGTTAAAATTGTATGTGGAAAACGTATCCGTCAAAAAGCATCATTAATGTGAGCGAGGTTAGTTAGGCCGCGTTTCCAAATCGTGTGTTGAATCGCACTTGTCTCCACTTTGCTCTTATTTGAAATTTGACATACGATTTTGTGCAGGGTGTCCCAAATTGATTTATTTTGACTGCGCTACTTCTGGACCAGGTATATAGAGACAAACCATTCGTCTCATTTGCGTGTATAAAACAAAAAACAAAAAAAAAAACACAACTTCCCGATTACAGAGAGAAGTTTAACAGGAAAAAAATCTCCATGCTTGAAAATATATTTTCCCCTCCAATTTCTGTTCATCCTGAAAATCAACAAATCGCTCAGCCCCAGAGGTTGTTGCGTTTGCTGTCGGACTCAATTAGACCGGCATTCGGGAATTCCTCAGACTGCCATGTGGAAAAAAAAAACGCTAATCTGCTCGGAACATGAACGATGAATAATAAAGAGGGGCGAATTTAAATTTCGTCGCAGATAGTTCGGTAGCGACCTAGAAACTCCGTCTGACAGATCGAGGGGGATAATACGTTGAATGCGAGATTCGTTTTGCGAATATGTTCGTTTTTATTTCGGGATATAATTGAAATAAAACAGTAAACAGACATTTCTAGTCGAGAGTTTATTTATTCGGTCTCTAAAACGGGGTCATCCCCGTATTTCTTTAATCGATCCAACAGAAATACATATCGGACAAAAGTGGAATAAGAATATCCTCCCTTTAATAAACTTGACTGAATTTTTCTTTTTCTTAATACAAAAGTGCTTCGGAAACACGCTTATTACTACGTTGGTATACAGGGTGTAATAATAGCTTTAACCTGTATGGCGCTGGGAAACTCATTTGTTTATCAACTTTTGTAAAAAAGTTTAAAAAAATGTCAAGAAATTTAACTTAAATTATCCTAAAAAAATGTTTGAAGTTAGGTTCCTTCCTCGAAGTTGATACCATCGTATGCAGAATGAATCCCTGAATCAAAAAATGTAAAAATATACAGGGTGTTCCATTTTAAAAACCGATGGTACGGTCATTTCCGGTGAAACCGGAAGTGCTAGAATTATTTTATTAACATGCATTAATTCAAATTTACTTGTTATTGCAACTGCCAAAATTTTAAAATGATAGGTATCTGAAAAAACAAAAAAGTTATAGGGGTGAGTCTCGGGGTGAGCCTAACTTCATTTACACCCGGTATATGAAAAAGTAAATAGTTCAAAAACCGCAAAAGATAAAATACAGTGTTATATATTTTTGAAAAGCTATGTTCATGCTCTTTCATATTCCGCAATAACACAGCATGTTATCAAAAAAAAAGCACAAGTTTGTATTAAGTACTTATAACTTTTTTTTGGCGTTACTCAATTGTTTTTCTGATATCGTATGTAAAATCTACGTAAAAATAACTAAAATATTTGTCTCTGCACTTTATTTTCTTTTTCCAAAAATAACAAAGTTAAGGGGGGGGGGGGGGGGGCGTAAAAATATAAATGATCACCCTGTACCTCATGGCCGGCCGACTGAGATATAATGCAATTAAAATCAAACAAAATCTACATCGGAATATCGCCTTCTTAATTTGCATGCCGTTTCCCCAGCTGCCTGAGCGTATATAGTTCAAAGTTGGCCACGATAACGCTTTTAAACAAAACGTATACATATAAAAGAGGTGGCCAAACGGCAAACTCGGAGTAATTAAACTCCGGGAGATGCGACTCCGAATCTCCGAAGTTCCCGGTCTGTTTGTTAATTTACTGTACGAGGGATTATGCGAGGGCCGTTTAGTCGAGGACGCTAAAAACAGGAAGCTGATAACGTTTCGTGCAGGAAAAACAAAAGTAAGACGATAAAATAAAATTCGCGATTTGAAACCATGCAAGCGAACAACTAACTACTCATTCGATCTCTTGTTTTATGCTTAGAATTCGATTTTATACATATATTATGACATTTCATTTTGGCAATCCAGTTACTAAACACCCTGTGCCTGTATATTACATAATTTTTTATTTTTGTTAAGAAGAGTGTGAAAACAATTGAAAGGTTTATTTAATTCTATTTACAGTTGTTTAGCGCTTTAGTGTGCTTTGAATCCGAAACAAAATATGCATTTAAAAATCGTCAAAATCACGTACTTATATGTTTTTGCAACATTTCTTAGATTCTGTACTTATTGTTTTAAATAATTGGTGTGTTTTTCAGTTTTTTGACATTTTCCACGCCATTTTTTAAACAAAAGCCAACTTGTGACATATATCGAAAATCCGAATTTCATGACAAACAAGAAAATGGAAAAATACTGGGTGTTCCATTTAATATAAGAGAGTTGCAGGTGTACAATAAACTATTTTCCCGGACTAAGCACACCCTTACGGCCCACCCTGCATGACGGCCAGACCGGGCCAACCGGCTAGGTAAAATTAGTAAAGCTCGAGGTCGAATGTCATCGATCCACACAACCAGGCCGTATTTCTTCTTGACACCCATCTGCGAAGGCTGCGCTTCCGCCACAGTTCCTACAGATACCTAAAATATTTACAGAAAACCGTCTCCCATTATTACGTATTTAAGGCATTTTTTTTAATATTAAATCGATGATCAGGTCCGTAAGTACCAATTAGGTTAATAATAAGCGGGGAAACTTTTAGAATAAGCGGCTTTCCGAGCATGGGAAATAAATTGGAAAATCATTCTATAAACAGGAAACATTCGAAAGAAAAAAATATAATGAAATTTCAAAGATGCGTCGCCGAGTGGCGTAAGTTGAAATTTAATTACTATATTCTTCATTAGGCATGGTTTGTCTCGTTCTGTTTTCTAATGAGGGAGAGATTGGGCGCCTCATGACGAGTCACCAGGACCGGCTCTAAGTAGTTGCATTTTGATAGATATATTATATCATAAATTCATGCGAGTAATGTCTTCATATAAACTAGAGATGCACCGAGGCCTACTTTTTTAAAAAAAGCCAAGTACCGAGCTCTCGGCCAAATGCTGAAACCGAGTGCCGAGCTACTTCTGAACCAAGTTGCTGTTACCAAAGATCATGTATACACTAGATAGTCAGAGCTATTGTTTAATTTCACCGCTCATAAATGGACCCCAACTTAAGCTTCATCTTACTTTAACTCATGATACTGCAATACTTCTCTGTTATTTGGCATCCAATTTTGCATGTGTTAGAGAGAGAAGATAGGGCGATGAAATAAACAGTGGCTTTGACTATCTAGGATATGAGATGATCTTTGCTGTTACTAATATACAGAGTGTTAAGAAAAAGTAGATCAAGCCGTTAACCACAGATTCCTTGGACGAAAATAATGCGACTTTTAATTGTGTAGTAGTTGCGCGTAGTTTTCCTTGTACAGGGTGTTAAAGTTTAAATTTTGAAAATTATTTTTATTAATCAATCAGTTATTTTTTAAGATTTTGCACAAACTTTTATCTTACGCAGATGCACTTTTTGTGTAATTTTGGTAAAAAAAAGTCAAAGCGCAAACGTGCAAAATGGGGGTTGTGGTACCCATTAACCTTCCTAATTTTTTCATGCGTACGCCTATGGTCTCTAAATATTTATTTTTAGAATCAGAATCTAAATTTAAAGATGTTCTATATAAAAAAGTATACCTTGTTCTTGACGTTTCATATTCCACGAGCATTTTGTATCGATAAACAATAATTACGCAACACTTGATCTTGTTGACATTTTGGAACACGATTATTTGTTTATCCGTAACCTTAAACGTCAAACGCCAGTACACTAGATTATCATTACCATACCTGTTTGAAGAAGCCGAATATACAGGGCGAAACAGCGTCCATTGCAAAATACTACACTGCTTACTAGCGGAGAGAGCGTCCGGCATTCTGTTTCGTTTTGAGCAAGTCAGATGCGACTGCGTCCGTATACTATAGTGGAAACCATAGCAATACTATAACCACGCCTGCATGGCAAGTCGCAAGCATGGCCGTGCGTAAATTATTCTCATTCATTTTCGAGATCGCTTTAAAATATTGTCTATTGTAGGTACTTTTAAGTTTTGAAAATGTATTGTTTGTTTATTTTGCGCTTATATGCTAAACTTATTCGGCCAAATCTGAGGTGAGTTAAATGCTCCTTAATGTTTGTCGCAATTTTTTTGAGAAATTCGTAAATCCTCGACGAAAAAATGTTAAAATAAAAAAGCAAAGTTGAATACAGGATTTAATTTGTTAAAATTCAGTTTATAAATTTCTCAGTGACTAAACGATAAAATGAAAGTGAAATGTGTGCACGTATAAAACTGCAACGTTGTATGCTAATGGATTTTGCAGTCCACACAGTCCGATTTTAATTCATATCCTGCAGAGACCGAAGTAGAATGCGGCCCGGTTCGGCCACAGAAAGATAAATTTGCAATTTAAAAAAGTTCAACGTTCATGTTCAATTTTAAACTCGGTGAATGAAAAAGTATTACGCTACCGCCGTATATCGTTAAAAACTTCCCCGGTTAACACGTTTATTTTGCGAACCGGGATGAAACCGTCGGGGGTAGAATTTCCCGACGAAAACAAAATAGCGATAATTGTTATTTTGGACTTTGCCAAACTCAATTAAAACAACACTCTTTTGCATACATCATGCACCAGAATTACTTTTGCTGAATAACAAAAACGTGTACGTGTAGACAGTAAACGGTCTCTATAAGTTGCAACCGAGTAAAGTCAATACAGAAAATTTATACAGAAAAATCCGCGGTGATAAAAAGTTCACTAGCACCCTGTATGTATGCGTAGTTTTCCATTGCTGCGATCCCGAAATATCTGGTTTTACGAAACAAAAGAATGCGAATCGTTACCTATGTCTTCGATCAGGTATTCTCGTTTAATATTCATATCGATAATAATTACGGACGCCATAAAAACAATAGTTGCTACACGTGAATGATGTCATAACAAGACTGGTATTGTGAAAGGTACAATCGTAGCCGGTGTACAATCTGCACGGTAGTAATTTCATGAATCGAGTATCGTTAAAAAAATTAATAACGAACGGAATGCACGACCGACGTTTTCTGCTGACTTTTACTTTTGCGCCGCTGCTCACCACTCTCCACCGCGCTTCCGTATTATAAGTCGACGCATGTTTATTGTCTTTGTGTGACCGCAATGATAATGTATATTGTAAATAATATCCGATTTTGTTTATGTTCGGGTGGTACTGACGGTTGCGAAACGCTGCCTTACTACTGTTTTGTTGTAGTACTAACGAGGCGTTGTTTAATGTTTGTAATTATGACATAATTGTGATTATGATGAGTGTGCGAGTAGTGGAAACAAACAAAAAAACGCGATTGTAAATAAATGACAAGTTGAATGTTAAATAAAACTGTTAGAATTGCTTGGGCAGTTATCCCAGTCGGTCCCAAGCTGGTTTTGAGGCGTCCCACTAAAAAGTCGAGGGGTGTTAAATCGGGAGGTTCACGAATCCATCCGTCCGAAACAGCTTTGCCATAATTTTGACAGATGCCAAGCACGAGGCTTTTAAGCCAAATATTTACACCATTTGAAAAAAAAAAGATGTGAAATAAAATGGGAAAAAATAATAATATATATTTTCGTATCTTTATTAGTTCCTGAGATATCTGGGGAAGAACTGTAAATTAAGGCTTTCTTTTTTCTTGTTTTCAAAAAAAAAAAAAACAATCTGTAACGATTCCACTATTATAATAATCATCTTTGCTACTCTATTTATCTAATAACCGTCCAATTGACTTTCACAAAATATTTTTACGTATACCCATTAATTTGTTTCTCTTTTTTTTTCAGGTAAATGAGGGCACCGCGCCGACCATGGTACTTAACGAGTATATAGATTTCAACCAGTAAGTTTTAAATAGAAAGGATAATGTGATTAATAAATTATACGAGATGCTGCCTTAATTCGTATTTGCTTTCGTTGGTAGCCTCCACTTCTTTGGATAGATTTTGTTATTTTATGCATAAACAATACAATTTAATGTATATATGGTTGCCTAATTCTACAGTCACGCGGTTTACAATCGTTTATGAAACCTTTTGTTTTTCCTCATATTTTAAAGTCAAAGCCAACACTATGATTACTGATTACCATTTAAAATGAGAAAGTCGAACTTGATATCTTAAAATTTAGCAGTGGTAATTTTTTTTGGAAGACGTCCAGGGTGATCATTTTAAGTGCCTCACTCGATTTTCCTGCTTTATTCTTCACCTAGGAAAAAAATTCAACAACCATACTTGTGTACTTTTTTCCGAGGAATCCGATTCCGAAAAGATGAAAACAATTGAATGTCAAAGAAAAAAGTTATGGCCGAAAAACTGAAAAAGAAAAAAATATACACCCTGTATATTAATGCGGAAATGAATATGTGACATTTCACTGAATGTAAATGCTTATCAGATACATATTTTTCACTTCCGGTTTGACCGGAAATTGCTTTAATTTTTTTATTTTAGGTGATACACCCTGTATATTGAGCTCTGTTTGAAGAACTTTTCTTTCTGAATTCAGCAATATATAACATATCAACATTGTCTTTCATATTTAATAAGGTAGTGGGGTTTTAATTTAAAATAACACAAATATATGTTATGAAATAAAGTCATCCATGAAAACAAACAAAAGCATTTAAATTATTTTTTATTTATTTCAAAAACTAAAGAACATAAGTTATTATGCTATATCTTCTTTTGTTTTTGAAATAAATAAATAATTTAAATGCTTTTGTTTGTTTTCATGGATGACTTTATTTCATAACATATATTTGTGTTATTTTATATTAAAACTCCAATATCTTTTATTAAATATGAAAGACAATGATGATATGTTATATATTGCTGAATTCAAAAAGAAAAGTTCTTTAAACTGAGCTCAATATACAGGGTGTATCACCTAAAATAAAAAAATTAAAGCATTTTCCGGACAAACCGGAAGTGAAAAATATGTATATGATACACATTTATAATCAGTGAAATGTTACATATCCATTTCCGCACTAATATACTATATTTTATTCTTTTTCAGTTTTTCGGCCAAAACTTTTTTCTTTGACATTCAATTGTTTTTATCTTTTCGGAATCGGATTCCTAGGAAAAAAGTACACCAGTATGGTTTTTGAATATTTTTCCTAGGTGAAGAACAAAGCAGGAAAATCGAGTGAGGCACTTAAAATGATCACCCTGTACAAACAAGCCGAATTTGAGAATTATCTTAATTTAATTCAGTGTTAGTGGAAGAAAAATTTAAGAACTATTAACTTTTCACATAATATGCATTATGCTGCGCAGGAACAAATTTGAGGAAGTTGTGAATAAACTTAATAATAATAGCCTTTATTGCCTTTGACTACTACTCCGGCGTTTTTGTCGAGTTAAATACAAAAATAAATCCCGCTTATTAATACACACGTACTTTGTACTTCTAGCATTAAATAAAAAAAGCTATCCAACTCCGGCAAAGAAAAAGTTTCTAAAAAGTTCCACCGTAATTTGAAGAGAATCCAATTAAAATGTTTCGACTTTGGGAATTATCCCCGAGGAAAATTATTGTTATAAAACTTTTAGTTCGCAGAACGGGAACTTTATAAACAGCGGAGCTTTCGCAGTCTTTGAGCAGTCGCCAAAGTTTTTCTTGATTTGAGTTAAGGCTAAATAAGAACTTTCGGAACACAAATCAAAAGCAGAACTTCGGACTTTTGCGCTGTCGTCGCAATAATAAAAAGTAAACTTTGTTGCTTTTTTTCCCCTCTTCTTCACTTAAACCTACTTACACTACGAAACTTTATTTTAAACCGAAATCCAAATTACGGCCAAAAATACAGAACGAGAGGCTACTAAATATTCTAGGCGACAAAGTTGACAAATATTATTCTACAGAATGGAAACAAAAAAATTTATTATTTAAAAATTTTGAAATCGAACATTGATGAACAAGGAAGAGTTCTCTTCTGCGTTGACTCTTGACGTTTTGGCTTCCGAAGGTATCGTTTCAAGAATACTTTCATCTAGTATTGGAACAAAAGAAACCTCTTATTTTAAATAACCGCATTAAAGAAAATCTAAGGGATTAAAATCTGGTAAGTGGAGTGGCTTCTCCTTGGTGATTTCGTGGTTTAAAATTTGTCGAAACGTTAACCTGTGAATCGCTTCATTGCTACTAAATTTCCCAGGGATCCCGTCCAAGAAATGCGGCGAACATTCCTGGACCTGCATTCCTCCTCCTACATAGTTACAGGGAAATATTTTGAGAGCGTGTGCTAGTTATGGAAAGTTGAGTTGGAACTTATTGATGTGTTTAATAACATCATAGTGTACTGTGTACTCTTCGGCGCCGCCAATTGAAACGGAGAGTTTAGGTAAGCGTAATTAAACGAAATAAATTAGCGAAGTTTGCGGGAACAAACCAACGTTCATACAATGTACGCAAAGTTGAGGCAAAGTCGAACGACGACGCCTAACACTTTGACTGTTATTTAGTTGGGCAAACTTTTGGCAATAATTTTGTTTTCAAACTCGAGACGGTTCGGCGACAGAGACTGCGAGACGTCGACGCTCGGCATAGGCGTACCATGGGGTCGAGAATCCGAAGATTAAGACACATGAATTTTTCAGCGTTTGACAAGCTTCTAAATGCCGATACCTACATTTATATTTGTTTAGTTACAGCTCAAACTTTCCTAAGATATGGTTCATTAAAGCATACATTATTCACTGGAGAGGAAACTTTCTCCTTATTGGACTCGGACGCCACACGAACTCTACGTACGAAATTATTAATGCCTTGGTAGAACATGACAATTAAATTGGGTTAAGGAACTCCCCACGATTGGATAGATAAGTTTAATTTAACTTTATTGAAGTACAAAATGGAAAAAATGCCGATTATGGGATCAGAATTTCCAATCTTAATTTTCCTAAATAATAGTAGGAGAGCCCTCGGCCAGGATTTTCGACCTCATCGGGGATTCTATTTTTCTTATATTAAGCAATGAAATTTTCAAGGATCCGAGAGGAAGGTTTGGTTCTAGCTCTTCTGAAAGTTCGGTCGAAAAAATTCTCCGGGGAGAGGTGCAAGGGCCCTGGAAGAGTACAGTTTTTCGACAAAATCGATCTTTTTAAAAAATTCATATCTCGGCTAATATCGGAGATGGACCTAAAATAAAAAAAGTTTCTTCATTTTTCCTTCTTCTTACCCGCCGTCCGGGTCCGGATCCTCTAGATCCAAAGGGAAAGGCTGTGACGCGTTTCTAAAGGGTACATGTTTGAAAAATCGCTAAAATTCGACAAAATCGCCTCTTCAAAAATTCGTAACTTTCTTAGGAGGTAAAATCGAGAAAAACGATTACGCCCCTGGATTTTGTAAAGAATATGCGATATTGTCTATAATTTATATATTTAAATGCAAATATTTCGAAAAGTATTACAAATAAGTAATAAGTACCATGTGTGCTATATTGTCGAAATCAGAATAAAATTTTATGTCGAAAAATGTAATAAAATACAGGGTGTTCAATTTAAAAAAATGCAAGTTATATCTGTAACTTCATAATTTGTTTTTCAATTGTTTTTTTGACACCATATTTCCATATTTAAAAACTTCATAAAAAGTTCTACAATTTTTGTTATAACATTTTTTTGTAATTGCAAAAATAACGGAGAAAAGTGGGGTGGGAAAGTTAAGTGAATCACCCTGTACGTATTAACAAGGCCGTTGTTACAAATGTGTGCCATTACTAACCAAATTTTGTATCTTGCATCCTAGGCACCTTTTCAAAAATATTTTGTGCTAAATTTATCGCCTTTAACTGCACACGAGCCTTTAGGCGGTTCTAGCGATCGCCTTGTATGATGCAAATGCATACAAGTACGCTACAAGACAATTTTTTTCTCAATTCATCAGTTTAACTTCTAGTCGGAATTCAATGGAGATCATCAAGTACAATTTATTTCAGACGCGTAAACAATTTACCGAGTGCTCCAGTTTCATGCTTGATGTTCCTACGGGAAGCGAACAGAGCACACATTGTAAAGTGGAGGGAAAACAGAGGGTGGCGAATTGATAACAGTGTCCATTCGGAGGGCTGAGTGGGGTCGATTCATGGCCGTGACACAGCCGGCCAGGTGTACTTATTGATTATGCGGTCCGCCAAATGTCCGGCAGCGAAGAGCTGAAGCAGGCAGATAGCGGCAGCGGAGGATACAGTGGCGTGAGGAGCCTCTCTCGTTCCGAGTCCTTCGAATAATTTAGCTCGGGCGGCGTTTGTACCACTGCGTTTTATCTTGGACTAACATCAGGGTGGTTTCCACCCTAAAAAGTACGCGATAGGTTTTGTTAGGGCGTGTAACTGCTCAGCTAAGGACAATTCCAAATATGCTGTACAAAAAAATATTACTTCTTTGGTTTCCAATTCTGTCCGATTATCAGCGGAAATGTTTTTTTCCAGAATTTATCGCATGGACTGGAGACACGCTTATTACGGTGTCCTTGTATTTTATTAGAGGAGATTTAAATATGCAAATAGGTGGGTGTGATATGTAAGTTATTTACTTGGTGTTGCATATTGAAATGACTAGAGTTTCCAACATAATTCTATTAACCAAGAAGACATCAAAATTTTTGCACTCCCCCAAATACACGCCGTAGAACGCAGCAGTGTCGAATGAAAGCGACGCAGTAGGTGCCGCCTCGGAGATTGAAATGCCACTTCAGAGTTTAAACTCGATGACCAAGTGGCTAATCCCAGTTACTGCTTTCTTATAAAAAAAATTAGCGCCTGCAAGAAAACCACAGAAGAATTTGTTTGTTTTTTTTTAACAACACTTTTGTCTTTGTACCGGAACAAAATCACGGAGATTGGCAAAGTGAGTAGGCGTGCTTCTTCGGCACCACCAAAACCGATCAACGAGATAAGTAATGCGAGTTACGGCCGGGCTGGAATCCAAATTGATTGAATTCCAGCCGTGGCGTTACAAAAAGCGCATTACGAATTCATAATTTCGTCTCCCATATTCCGGGGGATTAAACGACCGGACTAAAAGGGATTTCGGAAGTTGGCATCTTCGCAGGGATGGGGCGCTCTCGGCCAGACAGAGAGGGACGCCGGCTCTATTCTACGTTGCCCTATCGACCCCTCCTCGCTCCCGGTCGCCCTCCAGGACCGTGCCGGGAGGAAGCCGGTATTGAGTGTTTAGCAAGGAATCACCCGCGCCCGAGCAGGATCAATCCTACACGTTCTGCCCTTACCCTACTACACAAGTAACTCGGCAAAGTGAATCCCGTGCGAGAAAGTTGGACAATGGAAACTTGGTGAAACGGCCGATGTTGAATTATTTAAGCGGCGATTAGAAACAATGTTTCCGACTAGAAGTTAAACACTGACGAATTAATAAAAAGTTAGTTTTGTAGCGTACGGCCCAAGGGAAAGGGACACGATCATTAACGGTGATGTCTTATTTATCCGTCTCTCTTTACGAATGTACTACTTAGATTTTTGTCCGACACCTTTAAGGCTTATATGCATTTTTTTCATACAAAAGGCGATCGCTAGATAGCCTAAAGCAATTAAATTCGATAAATTTAAAACAAAATACTTTTTAAAAAGGTACCACCTAGGATGCAAGATACAAAATCCTTGTGATTGTATTTGAGAGGCATACATTCCGAGAAGCTCGATTTATTGTAAATTGTTTGCGTCTTGTGAGGCGGCCATAATAATACATACAATAATAATATGATAAGCACGCGGTAGGAAATTTCCTGCATTATGAAAATTTTCCTCGTGGTTCAACTTTAACCTACACTCTTTTATGTTGTTTACCGATTTGTATGTAGGTAAACGCAACGAGTAGGTCTTTGTATGTGCACTACTACAGGATATAATATGAAAGTTCAACCATTAGCAGTTCGGTGGCTATGATGATTTATTCTGTTTATCATCATTCAGAACTATTCTACAGGGTGATTCTAAAATGTATGGCCAAATTGATACAGCGTCAACAGGAGACCAAAATAGGTTGATTCAACCCAATTTACCTATATACAAAAATGCACCCCTAAGAAGTTACAGCCCTTTAAATTTCAAATAAAAAAAACTTTCATTATTGATTATTCCCAAATGGCTGTAGATATCTTTTTCTAATTCAGTGTACATTCATTACCAATAAACGCCAATGTTTTGAGATTAACAGCAATAAAATACATTAAAGCATTAACCAGCCTACTTGTACATTAAATAATAATCAAACAAAGAAAAAGCTACGCTACGCTGATGAGGAGCAATAACTCCGAAACACGTGTCCGTAGCTGCATCATGTTTCTTTCTTGGGGTAAATGGCAAAAACTTTATCTATTAAATAATAATATTACATATTTGCTACTGAGGTTAAAAATAGTTCGATGCATCTTCTTCATTTTTCTAGTTTAATTTGCAAACTATTGATATTATCAAAAAAATAAAAGATAGAAAAAAGTTTCCAAATTAAATTATCTATCAAATGATACTGGAAAATCGACTATACGTTAACGCACAGAAAAATAAGGGTGTGACATAAAGGGCGACTGCCCCTAAATTACCCCATCCCTTTAATGTATTTTATTGCTGTTAATCTCAAAACATTGGCGTTTATTGGTAATGAATGTACACTGAATTAGAAAAAGATATCTACAGCCATTTGGGAATAATCAATAATTAAAGTTTTTTTTAATTGAAATTTAAAGGGCTGTAACTTCTTAGGGGTGCATTTTTGTATATAGGTAAATTGGGTTGAATCAACCTATTTTGGTCTCCTGTTGACGCTGTATCAATTTGGCCATACATTTTAGAATCACCCTGTATAGTGTGCGATGTCGATAATTGAAATAAAATTATGCAAGCACGTGCCGCACGTCCCAGGAGTTTGCAATACATGGAATCAATTATCCTGTCTTATAGCCCTCTCATACTCTATAATAAGACGTCCAGGCTTTGTCAAATTTTTTTCGCAATCACTCCTGGACAGTGGGCTTTTCCGAGGCCAGCTCCAGCACGTCAATGGGTGATCTAGTGAGTAGGTTCGATTTCTGTTCCATAACTCCTCGAGCGCCTTAAATGGCGTTGAATTATTTATATGGTTTCTATTAAAAGCACAATCGTTCATTTATCGATTTATCACAGCTTTGGGGAAAGCCGCCTGCTTGTCCTACGGCTCTTGGTGCAAAGCCACTTGCGCTGGAAAACAAATCTATATGTCAAAATTAAATCGCCATTACAATCCGTTTCTTTCCTCGTCGATAACGCGCATTTAATTGAGCCGTAAATATGTGATATAGGTGAGCGAAATGTCTTTAGGAACTCGGTCGTTGCGGTAGGCAGTAATGTACTGCATGGATTAATGTAATCAGATTAATTTTACGGCTCCATTATCTTCCCACGTACTTTTCCGCCCATAACTCACAATTAGTTTGTGTACAATTGGAAGAGTATTTAAATTCCAACTTTCCATTATAAACTCGTCATGTAATGACGGCATTAATAATTCGTACACGGCGATTAACTGGTTGGGATAAAGACCAAAAATCGATAAAAATAATTGCTTTTTGAAACAGTAAAGTATATGATAAAACTAGAAAAGATTATACCCACTTTGGCCCTTATATACAGGGTGAGTCACCAAGGGCGCCTCGGTCGATATCTCCTTTAATATTTATTATACAGAAAAAAGTTTCAAATAAATTGTAGGAGACCAAGAGTACCATATTTTAAAATTATTTCTAATCATACATGGTGTTTGATGTTGGAGTGGCATATCAAAAGTATAATTTTTTAAATGGGACACCCTATATATTTTTGCAAATTTTTATTCCTTCTTTCATTACCTTTTCGAATATATCTGGTTTTTGAAATTCCGTTGCGGCGTTGTCGAATTATTCAACTTTTTTCAAAAAAATTGTCACTTGCAGACCTCACTAATGAATTCTGCATGAGCGGTATTTTCACAGATTAAGCAAACTTTTTTTGTTAAGTGTTAAGCAATGCCATGTCCTAGCCTTCAGATATTTTAAAGTTGAAATTATTTGTACAGGGTGTTTATTACGATGATACAAAAATGGCTAAGTTTAATCTATCATAACTTTATTTTTTTAAATGGAACACCCCGTATATTTTTACATATTTGGATAGAGTTTTTGTCGCTCTACAATTTTTACTAACCTATGGTTATACCTAAAACCAACGGTTTCCAGTGAAACTGTAATCTAATAAAAACATCAGGCAATTTCTAGAAATTCGAATATCATAGGAGGCATTGGCACGTGTTTTTTTTTTTTGCAAGAAGAAACTATGAGCATTATTGTTTCAATTAATGTAAGTTTCATATCTTATAAATGAAATGAAAGTTGTCATATTATTCTACATTTAAATACTTGAACTGTGTGAATTTTCCAAATATCTAGATGGCATTTATCACTGACATTTGTTTGTAGCAAATTTGAAACGCTTTTAATTTGTAGACTTTATTGTTACGTTAATTTCTACTTAAATTAGTATTTAAAATGAATTTTTCTAAGCAAGATAGATTTAATATGATTTACTGTATCGGGGAGAGTTATGGTAATTTTTTTGTTGGACTTTTCCGCCTTCATCGAATTTAGTTTTTAATTTAGTAAAAGCGCGACAATTCGGATCTCTTTGGTCTGGATATTTTTGATCATACAATCTAGAGGCCAACAAACAATTACTATAACATAGATAGGATTCGTGGGGTCAAATATAAATAAATAAATAACTAAATCGTGCACCAGTTTCATCTTTTGGGGTATATGGCACGATTTAGTTTTTTATTTAATTACCATAACTCTCCCCGGTACAGTAAATCATATTAATTCTTTCTTGCTTAGAAAAATTCATTTTAAATACTAATTTAAGAAGAAATTAACGTAACAATAAAGTCTACAAATTAAAAGCGTTTCAAATTTGCTACAAACAAATGTCAGTGATAAATGCCATCTAGATATTTGGAAAATTCACACAGTTCAAGTATTTAAATGTAGAATAATAAGACAACTTTCTTTTCATTTATAAGAGATGAAACTTACATTAATTGAAACAATAATGCTCATAGTTTCTTCTTGCGAAAACAAAAAAAACACGTGCCAATGCCTCCTATGATATTCGAATTTCTAGAAATTGCCTGATGTTTTTATTAGAATGCAGTTTCACTGGAAACCGTTGGTTTTAGGTATAACCATAGGTTAATAAAAATTGTAGAGCGACAAAAACTCTATCCAAATATGTAAAAATATACGGGGTGTTCCATTTAAAAAAATAAAGTTATGATAGATTAAAGTTAGCCATTTTTGTATCATCGTAATAAACACCCTGTACAAATAATTTCAACTTTAAAATATCTGGAGGCTAGGACATGGCATTGCTTAACACTTAACAAAAAAAGTTTGCTTAATCTGTGAAAATACCGCTCATGCAGAATTCATTAGTGAGGTCTGCAAGTGACAATTTTTTTGGAAAAAGTTGAATAATTCGACAACGCCGCAACGGAATTTCAAAAACCAGATATATTCGAAAAGGTAATGAAAGAAGGAATAAAAATTTGCAAAAATATATAGGGTGTCCCATTTAGAAAAACATACTTTTGATATGCCACTCCAATATCAAACACCATGTATGCTTAGAAATAATTTTAAAATATGGTACTCTTGGTCTCCTATACAACTTTTATTTGAAACTTTTTTCTGTATAATAAATATTAAAGGAGTTGTCGACCGAGGCGCCTTTGGTGACTCACCCTGTATACCTGCAGATATACCTTCTAGCTTAATCCAGATGCTCCTCTATGTAGATCATTTCACAATTACCTAGTTTTCTAATTCTTTTTCGTACCATTGGAGCTATCTCTGGGACGATTGCTGAACCACCACCTATAATGTGACTTAGGATCCTGCTGTGAGAGGGCTGCTACATATTTCTGCTATTGGGAGTAAATTCAATCACACTACTTTAAGTTTTCCCCACTCGGCTCCAGCGAATTACATGAAAACCTTAGTATAAGGGAGTTCCTTTTTTTTTAAATCAATTGTACGGGAATCGTGGACATCGACGAATTTAATAACGAAGGAATTAAATTAGTTAAGCAATCCCAGGCTCGCCTGTCACCGACTGTTTGGCTTTCCTGGCGACTATTCGATTAAATGAATGCAAAGCCGTTTCCCAAATGAAAACTAATGGTTACAGCAGCAAGTGTTGCCCTCATTTGGTAGGTATTTTACCATCGATTTTGTAGAATATTTCATTACATTATTTTGTGCACGGCATTGATATTTCGGGGCGGTTATTGTCGCCGAGCTTAATCCATCAACGTCAGATGTACTTGTTCTGTTTCCAATAGGAAGCCCATCTTTTTATGTTGAATAACAAGAACGGTAATATTTTTAACGCCTTTCGAGATGCTCCGAAAGGCGTTAATTATTCGACACAAAAAAAAAATATGAATCGGATAACTGTTTATTTTATTATGCTCATCTTACGTCTGAGGTCCAAAGGATACTTTACGTGGGCAATTAAAGAGACGAGACAAGCAACGTTGCGATACCAAATATTATTAGACGTTTCCGCTCGAAAGCCTTTGAAAAGTCATAGTAGAAAATAAAGGAATTATATCCAAACTCGAACGGAGGCCGCCGTAAACTCGGTGTAAAGTTTTCGGAAAAGTTTGAAACGGGGATCGACCGCTAGTTCTCGTGAACTAACTTCTGCCATAAAGTATATAAACTTACACTTTTGTAACAACTTTAGTTCTCAAGCAAACTTAGCCGTGAGAATGTCGCGGGCTAAAAGGAGGCGGCCCAGGAGGGACTTGTTAAAAGTTTTCTGACGTTACAACTCCCCCCCCTAACAACCCCCCGGTCGTGCAGCGGCGGCCTCGTCGCGCGTTTCGTACGAAACTTCTTTTGTAAACTTTAATCTCTTCTCAAATATAGTTTAATTAACGGAATACCTTTTGTTTTATTTCTCTCGATCTTATCACAGCCCCTGTTGCCTTTGCCGGTAGTGGAACTTTTCCAGCTTCTCTGATCCGGCATTCTTCGCCAGCCGCCCACGCAACTAGGCGGGCCCCATCCGGAAGACACAACAGTATTTTTACAATGTAAGATATCCAAATAGACGGCAACCTTGTCGTAAAGTTTTTTCTAATGCATCTAATCCTTCGTGAACGTGGAATTAATGAACATCGTAGTGGAGGTCCACAGCCTCAGCACACTGTTGCACAAGAGATTGCCATTTGATGGAGTACTTGATCCAACGACCAGTACCAGAAGACTTTCCACACAGTTACAATTGCCGCGCAATTTTATTTGGAGAATTATGAATCGAGAATACCAAAATTATATTTAAACGTAAATGTTACCCCTATTAAGACATTCTCATTTGGGTTGTTCAAGGAAGCATACAGTTGCAGAAAAAGAGTAGGACCAAATTTTCATATTTCACTATAAAATTACGCACAATTCTTGAGGAACTAAAGAAGCTATTGCTTGCAGATCACGATAGTATTAGTTAAAATGCAGATTGCATCACATGTGTACATAACGAAGTGAAGGTAAATGTAATTAAGACATTATGTAATCGGATCAGTTTCCCAAGGTGAAAAAGTTATGAATAATTATTGACACATTTTAAAGCGTTCTATGTTAATGACGATCATTTTATAATCTAGGCACATTCAGTAATTAGTTTACTGTGCAACTTTTGTATCAAACTGTCCGTAACCGTTCCTCGTTTTTTTTTTAAACAGTAAAAAAAAAGTAATAATTGGCTATCGCAACTGAATTTTCCTTGGGCTCGTCGTGGCCTCCTGCGAACGAAATCGACCGGCCATGTTACCTAGGAAGCCGCTCCTCTGCAACAACCCTACCCTCTGCTCCTTCTCGGGAGAGGGTTGAGGGAAAAGAGCATCAATTAAAGCGATGGCGGCGGCGGTTAGACGTTTTCTTCGGTTTCCAAATCACGAAGTCGACCAACTGCGAATAACGCAGGAAGCCGAGCGCGGCTCGGGTAAACTTATTCCATTATCATCCACTTTTGTGTTGTCATTAAGCGATATTGCTTATTATTATTATCGAAGGAAAACTGTTTCGTCGCAACGTTATAATAATGTACTTAATAACTTTCGTCGCCGTGAGCCATGTTTTTGGATCGACGTGAATAATTAATGTACAGGGTGATCATTTTAAGTGCCTCACTCGATTTTCCTGCTTTATTCTTCACCTAGGAAAAAATTCAAAAACCATACTTGTGTACTCTTTTCCGAAAAGATAAAAACAATTGAATGTCAAAGAAAAAAGTTATGGTCGAAAAACTGAAAAAGAAAAAAATATACACCCTGTATATTAATGCGGAAATGGATATGTGACATTTCACTGATTGGAAATGCGTATCATATACTTATTTTTCACTTCCGGTTTGACCGGAAATTGCTTTAATTTTTTTATTTTAGGTGATACACCCTGTATATTGAGCTCAGTTTAAAGAACATTTCTTTCTGAATTCAGCAATATATAACATATCATTGTCTTTCATATTTAATAAGATATTGGGGTTTAAATTTAAAATAACACACATATACGTTATGAAATAAAATCATCCATGAAAACAAACAAAAGCATTTAAATTATTTTTTATTTATTTCAAAAACTAAAGAATACAAGTTATTATGCTATATCTTCTTTTGTTTTTGAAATAAATAAATAATTTAAATGCTTTTGTTTGTTTTCATGGATGACTTTATTTCATAACATATATTTGTGTTATTTTAAATTAAAACCCCAATATCTTAATAAATATGAAAGACAATGATGATATGTTATATATTGCTGAATTCAGAAAGAAAAGTTCTTTAAACTGAGCTCAATATACAGGGTGTATCACCTAAAATAAAAAAATTATGGCAATTTCCGGTCAAACCGGAAGTGAAAAATATGTATCCGATACACATTTACAATCAGTGAAATGTCACATATCCATTTCCGCATTAATATACAGGGTGTACATTTTTTTCTTTTTCAGTTTTTCGGCCATAACTTTTTTCTTTGACATTCAATTGTTTTTATCTTTTCGGAATCGGATTCCTCGGAAAAAAGTACACAAGTATGGTTTTTGAATTTTTTTCCTAGGTGAAGAATAAAGCAGGAAAATCGAGTGAGGCACTTAAAATGATCACCCTGTACAGGGAAAGTTTGACGTAGAAAAAAGTCACACATAGCCAATCAGATATGAAAATGTGGAAACCGTCCGTGCTATTTCATTTTGTAACAATTAAAGATGAAAAATAGAATTAGGCAAAAAAATTGATGAAAAGTGATGTAATTGGCAATTTGAATTTATTTTGTTTTTTTTTATACATGCGAATTAATTGAAAACCGAAAAAATTTGCAAAATCGGGCAGCAGCTCGCGAGAAAGGCGCATAAAAGTGCATTTTTGATGCATTTCTAATTTCCAGTGCATCCTAACCTCAAAAAATTCAAATTTCTCAATTTATTTTACTAATAATGCAATAATAAGCGGGCTAAACATCTTCAGATCTTTATGAAAATTGGAGAAAATATGTAATTTCACGCTATAAATACGTGATTAAATTTAAAAAAATAATAATTTTTACGGCCATAATTAAACATTTTCGAAAAAAATTTAATCACGTATTATAGCTTGAAAATACATATTTTCTCCAATTTTGGTAATGCTCTGAAGATTTTTACCGCACTTATTGCATTCATTTTTTGAGGTTAGGATGTACTTTTAATGTTCGATAGTCTAATCCGAGGCTTATTCATTTAGTAATAATTGTGTTTACGTGTGACGACATGAAACCGTGGAGCGATCCGTGTGATTTATTATTTCCACTTAGTAAAATCCACTTAAAGTTATAATTGCCGCAAAATGTAAATCAAATTCTGTAACAACGTGTGAAACTTCCCTGTCAGTAGCAACATTGTACTTAACTAACAAGAAAGCTGTGTACAGAGAACGATGCACGGAGTTGGGTTGGAATAATCGATTAATAAGTTTTCGGGACCCGGAAAGTTTGTAGTTGCATCCGAGTTGCGTACGAGGCAAATCGGCCGAAGTTAATATCCACTAACGAGAACTTGTGCATAATTATATTGACTTCAGGCTGCTGGAGCCAATATGCATTGTCCTCTAAATGGACCGATCGTGTTAAGGGATTAAGTGAAGATAAGAGGTTCTATTTATGTAACAAGGTGGAAGGGTTTAAGTTCTAG
Source organism: Rhagium mordax (assembly GCA_963680705.1). NCBI lineage: Eukaryota > Metazoa > Arthropoda > Insecta > Coleoptera > Cerambycidae > Rhagium > Rhagium mordax. The sequence continues at coordinate 772,840 of OY796661.1, read as the reverse complement.
GGACTTTTTGGTTTCAGTTTAAACTAGTTTAACTGAAATTTTGACATATGTCAAGTTTAATCAAAGACATGTTCGTAGGTGGCCTTATTCACTTTTCGCTGAATTGCCATCAAGATAAAAAAGTCTAAGTGGCGCACATTTTGGAAATGTTTGATTTTTTTTCTATAAAGATATACAGGGTGTTTAATTTGGTAACTGGATTGCCAAAATGAAATGTAAAATCGAATTCTAAGCATAAAACAAAGAATAACTTTTTTTCATATCGGGCTTCGTTTAGGAAATATTGAGGTAAAAAAAAATAATAATGATAACTCGAGATGCACCGAGTACTCGACCAGGCCAAGCTCTCGGTCTAATTTTGACTATTTAATAAAGTTAAAATTTTATAAGAGTAAGAAAAGTTAGAGAAATAAGTATTTAATCTAAAAATACATATTTAGAGACCATAGGCGTACGCATGAAAAAGTTGGGGAGGTTAATAGGTACCACAACCTCCCTTTTCCACGATTGCGCTTTGACTTTTTTCACCAAAATTACACAAAAAGTGCATCTGCGTAAGATATTAATAAATATGTGCAAAATTTCAGGTAAAAATCTTAAACGATAACAGGGTAAAAATAATTTTCAAAATTAAAAGTGTCATTCGCATTATTTTCATCCAAAGAATCTGTGGTTAATGGCTTGACCTACTTTTTCTTAACATCCTGTATATAAATCGACGTGCCGTCGTCGGTATGCTTGCCGGCGTTAAAACACGCGGCGGCGGGCGCGGCGCGTAATTTATTAAAATAGTAGGAAAGTTTGCCCGGGGCGTTAACAAGCGAGCGGCGGCGGCGGCATACATCCCGGCAAGTTTACCATATTTCGAAACACATTTAGTAACTTTGTCGAAACCAAACATCGTGCAATAATAGTTGGCAACTTTGGATGTTTTAGTCGTCGCCGAGTTTGAATTAGTTTAACTGTGGGAGTTGTGTCCGAGGAAACTAACTCCAATTGCTGGTGCATGTTTACCGCCCCCGAAACTTTGTTACTGCCATAACGACATTTATCTTTGTTTTGTGAGAGAGCCCGCCGCCCGAGTTTATGTATGCCGACCACTGATTATAACTAACTTTTAAGTAACATGTTAGTACGTTATCGTATTACACAAAATGGCGGCGCGCTCTATGCCGCCCGTAATTCCCGTAATTATACATTCACCCCTCTCTCGAAACTTTGCCCGGCACTTTTATTCCTGTCGCTTTTGTTTTGTTGGAAAGAGTTTTATTCGTAATTACACGGTTTGCAACTTTGTTAACTTTTATTAAACACGAATTAGTTTTAACGTTTCGACCGAAATAACAAAGAGGTCTTGGTTTCCACAGTTGGAGAAGAAAAGTTCTGATATTTTAATTCCATTTATATGGCGGGATGTTGAAAGTACACGTACAGGGTGTGTAACAATAATAAGGAAAATAATTGCTTTTACCCCTAAGAGGGTGAAAACCACCCCCGCAGTAAAAAAATTAATAATTAACGAAATTTTGAGACTAAATTATACCGCCTAACGAGTAATGTCGTAATAAGAGGTCATAAGTATCACAAAAAAAAAACCTTTTGAAGGTCTTTTAATCCTCTTGAAAAAAATACTTGCACTCGAGCGTTGCCTACCGGACATAATTTCGCTCCCATTTCTGAATACGAAAAAAAATCAGAAAAAAATGAACCCTATTTTTAATAATAAAAAGCCGCTATTAGAGATTTGCCATTACTTTTTGAAATATGTATTGCAATAGAATGACTGGTTTAATTTGTTGGTGCCTGTTATTGAAAAAATATTTTATGTGGATATTAACGTTGTGGTTTTTGTTTCAGGTTGCCTTCATGTGTGACAATGGAGCGTATTTTCAGCCGCGAAGCGTAACCTAAGGGTAGACGTCGCGGTAGAAGGTGGTCGGGGTGTAGAACAGGAGAGCCGGCAGACGGCCCTTGCAGCCGACAGTGGTTGGTGGTGGTGCTGGTGGTAGTGCGGTGGCAGTGCGAGTGCATGTGCGGCTAGTGGTTCCTTGTGCTTGGTGAGCGTTCCTCAATGGACAAGCGGAAAATGATGCCAAAAAGGCCTAGGTTTGAAACGCGCGGTCCCATCTCAAACGGACCAATGCAGACGCGACCTCTAGTGGCGCTGCTGGACGGCCGCGATTGTTCGATAGAGATGCCAATCTTGAAGGACGTTGCCACGGTGGCCTTCTGCGACGCGCAGAGCACCAGTGAAATACACGAGAAGGTGCTGAATGAGGCCGTTGGGGCGCTCATGTGGCACACCATAATTTTAACTAAGGAGGACTTGGAAAAATTCAAGACGCTTCGTATCATAGTGCGTATCGGCAGTGGCGTCGACAATATCGACGTCAAGGCGGCCGGTGAGCTAGGAATAGCAGTGTGCAATGTGCCGGGATACGGTGTGGAGGAGGTAGCCGATACCACCTTGTGTCTCATCCTCAACCTCTACAGGCGGACCTTCTGGCTGGCGAACATGGTTAGGGACGGAAAAAAATTTACGGGACCTGAACAGGTGAGACACATACTACTATTATTACACAAAAAGTGTATCTTCATAAGATAAAAAAACTCTTAAAAAATAACAGAATTATTAATAAAAATAATTTTCAAAATTTAAATTTCAACGCTATGTGCCAAAATAAAAAAAATCACGCTGTAAAAGTCGCATTATTTTCGAGAATCTGTGGTTAACACCCTGTATATTGGTAAAGAATAAAACTTTTCCCATAATCTACGTAGATATTGTTATTACTATTATTGGCAAACGAACATTACTATTATTATTATTAACATGAATTAATGTATGTCCGTTATGTAGGTAATTTTTCTGTATTACTGTGGGAAAATTCGCCGCTTGGCTCACACTCATTATTTACCTTTTGTGTTGTGCGTCCGTTATTCAAAATTGTCATAATTCGCTTTCACATTTCGACGTGTCGTAAAAACGGTACGTAATTGCGCGCCTATTATTCGGCGGCATATTCTAATCGTTCCGTGTAGAGGTTATATAACATAGTTTATACAATAATAATTGTAATTGTCTACATACACGGCAACGAGCTGACGATTACAAGATAATTGGTCTCGAATAGGATTTACATGCCGGCCGGCCGGCGGCGGGGCTAAATTAAACGTTCGGTCGATATTAACATTTTTACTTGTTGATTCATCCCATCAAAATACTGTTTGTTGTAATTTAGAGTTGTTATTTCACGCGACCAAATTTTGATCTCTCTGATGCGTCACTAGTTGGTATTTGTTTAAAAGATGGCGTCGAAAATGTGAAAAAAGTGAAAAACGCAAGGAAGCTCTGCAGAATTTTGTTTTTGAATCTTAAAGAAAGTAGGCGTTGGATTTGACGTATGGACGTGAAAACTTGCGTATATGGATTATGGAATGACAAAAAACACGCCGATGCGTCAAATCCAACGCCTACTTTCTAAAGATTCAAAAACAAAATTCCGCTGGGGCCTACTTGTGTTCATATTCTCGGCCCCACTTATTAAACAAATGCCAACCTGTGACATTTCATGCAAAAATACACAGGGTGTTCCATTTAAAATAAGGAACTTGTCACTTTAGGTTAGGCCGGAAGTAGTATTTTTGTGCAAAATTATGGCAGATTCTGGCTTTAGTGTCTATTATCCACGTTCCAAATTTCAAAAGTCTATCTCTCAAAACTACCGAGGCAGTGTTTTCGTAGCCACCCGGTATAATATCCATATATTAGTGAAATTTCCTATTATTTGACATCATTTCTTAAGTACTATCCCTCCTCGTATCCCCTGTAGTGAGCTAGAGCTAAATCCGACCCTGGTTAGTTGCCACGCGTTTGAACCTCATTGTTATTATTATTATTATTATTATTAGTAATCTCTTACTGCCGGATATAGTTACTTGTGCCTCCAAATCATAAAACGATTCTTCCTTCACTGGAATATTCCCTCCGATTTAAATATAACGATAATAAAGCGTCATCTAATTGCAATTTTATTATCGATAATGAACAATCATGTTTTTTTAATCGTTGAAATATTTTATATTACGTCTATTATTAATAATGAACCATTAACATATTTTTTACTCATTGAATTGATAAATTTTACTTTATTAATCTTTATTTCGATAATAAAAGTAGCTACTGTTTTAATTTCTACGCGAAAAACCTTTCCTTATAAATAACAAACGTGTTCGCTTTCCCTTAATTTGAATAGAAAAAAAATCTTGGATAATTACTTTTTTCCGATTTTTCCGGAACCCATTAATTATTTACCGAGTTATTTACACTACACAGTAACATCAAAGGAATCTTATAGTAGAGTGTGCCAAATATGTTTATAGTTATTTTTATAATTAAATAAGCAAAATATCGTGAAAATATGCAGGTAGCGAGGAAAGTCTATTTTTCTGATAATCTAAAGTTTTGTGGTCGCTATTAGAAATCTCAATTTTTTTCCTTGATGGCGCAGAAAAAAATATCAGAAAATCCTCGAAAAATCAACAAACATGAAATGCAATTAACTAGGACGATGCTCAAAATTGGCGGAGGAGCTGGGTAGTATACACTGTATATTATGTGCCAGCTTAATTTGCCTTCCAAAATAATATTTGGTATGTTCACCGAATAAATATTAAGTGTGCGTGAACTATTTTAAAAAATTTTTAAGCAGACAATTTAATCTGGAGCCGGCACTGCCTTCGCATTGTCTTAGGAGAGCAGAGCCGGCGTTAACCATATAAATTTATTATTCCAATTATTTTTATTAAGTTAATATTTAGGACTTCTTTTGACTCGCTAACGACTAACTGTTCTGATTCTTTTAGGTGCGAGAGGCGGCGCAGGGATGCGCCAGGATACGCGGCGACACACTCGGAATAGTCGGGCTGGGGAGGATCGGCTCGGCGGTGGCCTTGAGGGCGAAAGCGTTCGGCTTTAACGTCATCTTCTACGACCCCTACCTGCCCGACGGCATCGAGAAGAGCCTGGGGTTGACGCGGGTCTACACACTTCAGGACCTACTCTTCCAATCGGACTGCGTGTCGTTGCACTGCACCCTCAACGAACACAATCACCACCTCATCAACGAGTTCACCATAAAGCAGATGAGGCCGGGAGCGTTTTTAGTTAATACAGGTAGGCATCCAGGGCGAGGGCGACGCCACTCAGATGGGGCCTTTGTCCCGATTTTTTCCCTTGAGGTACTTAAACGTGTCATTCGTGTGGGGGCAAGTCGCGCACAATAACGACGTAAAAGCGATGGTCGAGTTCGTTCGCTTTTTGTTTTTATTCAAGAGAAAATTAAAACTGCCAACTCGACTATTTTGAAATGAATTTTGCCATGAATATAATTTACGATGTTATTGGCATTATGCATTGATAAACATTGTTTTTTTCAGTTACGTTTTTGTTAATTATATCACAAAATTGCACACTGACCTAAATTTGGCTATTATCTTATTTTCTTTTATTAGTGAGTTTGTTTTGTAAATAGCGTAGTCATTAAATATGGATAAAATTGAAATCAGTAAAGCATGAAGCTTGGGAAAGACGCACTATATTTCGTAATAAACAAATTTGTCGATGTTGCCAAATATAAAAATTGTTCGTGTGCATAATACAACTTTTGGCCTTTAGGATAACTACTAGTTTAATAAGAAGTATTGTTTTAAATACTTTCACTTTAGTTTGGACAAAATTGTAAATAAATAGTATTTTCTACATATTTTACAATGACAAATCGTACAAAAAAAATATACAGGGCCGTATTTAAAAATAAAAACGAATTTTTTTATTTAAAATCTGATTAGATGAAGTTATAGCTATGTACTTTCAACCCTAACTTACATTTTACAAAATCGAAAGAAACGAAAAAATTAAATTTTCCATTATTAAGATATCTCGAAAATTATAAAATATGTGTATTAGGAACTTCAAGTGATTGTTTTATTGGGCCCGAAATTGCGCAACTTTTACCTCGACTTTTACCCCGTTCACCCTTCGCTCCATCTTCTATACTTTACGAAATACCAATACTGTCCCTCTGAATTACTTGGTACCCGACCCTGTGTATAAACTATTAGAAAAAATGTATCTGAATTTGGCAACGATGCACTTCGTGACTTTGCATTTCTCTATGTTTGCATTCATTCCAGTATGTTACATGATTACACATTCTCGAGATTTATCATTGCTTGACGTGTCGTGACAAACTAAGTAGGTATGCAGTTGTTTTTAAACAGAGATCCGATTCTAATCGCAAATCGAATAAGAGTTGCTGTCGGGCGTTGCCGACGAATAATTTTACTTTTTGTATTTTTGTATATTGAACTATTTTGGGAAAAATCTTCTGGCTGGTCGATTTTTATTTTTAAAAGCGCATCTTTGATGAATCATGATTCCAACGATATATTTTAGTTAAGAAAATTATAATTTTTTATCTTTCATTTTTCCATTCTGCCAAATTCAATCGCTTGTAAAAAAATCAATAAAGGTGCGACAAAAAATCTGTTCACATGCTTTTGTTTACTGATGTATGGACTTTTATAATTTCCCATATAATTTGAAAAGAATATACATAGTGATTTTCAATACACGAATAAAAATCTTGAATTAAAAAAAGTCCGGTCCTGGAATTTTTAAATATTAAAAACGGCATTATATCAACTGTGATAAATAGTAAGGAAGTTCTGGCCAAAAGAAATATTGGCCGTAAGTAGTTTATCACCCTGTATCTCAGTAATTAAGCACAACAGACAAAGTTCTATACCCATTCGTGAATAGCCAAGGGGCTCTTTATCATCCTTAGAATTATGTACATTTCCTCATGACTCACCCTGTATATTCCTTAAACAATCATTGTTTGAGTTTGGAAATATTAAAAAACCTTCAGATGTTTGCTTGACCATACACGGTACATTTATATTAACGTGTGAGAAAAAGATTTCGTATTTACGTGATGATATGTGTGCGATTTGATTATTAAACATTATGTGAAGTACGTAAACCTTGACTACACCAATATTATTTTCGTTTAACCTTTACTTTGCAATTTCTAATGGTTACATAAAAGTTGGCACTCCCTGCGAAAATTTTTGCCCACAGCTGCGGGAAATTTTTTTGTTCTCTATTTACCGCTTTGCTTATTAATGATGTGTTTAAAAGTTAAAAATAAAAATAAATGGCTATTTCTAACCGTAGCTCAATTTCTGGTATAGACAATTAAGTTTATGTTAACGTAACGTTATGGATACATAAAAGAGCTATAAAAATGTATATGGACAATTATTGTAAGAATCAATTGTGAGTATTAAATGCAAACAAAGATGCTTTCGGAATATAAAATAACTTAATTTTATTCGCGATCTATTTATAACCGGACTATATTTACATACTTATTGTGGATAGAAGTTATTTTCTCTCATTTTCATTATACTGCAGTATTTTAAAATTTCAAATGCAAATTAATTTTAATACTTGTTTTCCGAATTAATTTGCTGGAACTTTATTTTTCTTTTTATATTATAGGTCAAAAGTACATAAGTGAATAAAATTGTATTATTTCAGCAACATTTGATTGATTTTACGTACTGTTTTATTTCTTGTAGCCGAAAAAATGATGTGTTAATAAAAACTAAATTTATATATTAAACGTTTCCAATTTAAAAAATTATCCCCTGCCTGTGCCTACCTATATTAATTTGTTTAATTGCTTTTGTTTCCATTTAGCTCGAGGCGGCCTAGTGGACGACGACGCCCTGGCACAGGCTCTAAAACAAGGTCGCATCCGAGCGGCCGCTCTAGACGTACATGAAAATGAACCGTACAATGTGTTTACTGGCCCCCTTAAAGACGCCCCGAACCTTCTGTGTACACCACATGCAGCCTTTTACAGTGACGCCTCAGCAACAGAGCTTAGAGAAATGGCAGCCTCGGAGATCAGGAGAGCAATCATGGGCAGGATACCTGAATGCCTGAGGAATTGCGTCAACAAGGAATATTTCATGGGACCGGGCTCATATCCCGAAGGTACAGGTAATATAAGTACTACTAACACACTTTACACTGTTTTGTTAATGTCACTCTTGTGGTTTATGTGGGCTGGTGCATCTGCTTTCCAAAGAAATAAGCGCGAGCATCAAAATTAACCATTAAATGCATTGTAAGACTAGAACAGCATATAAAGTACGTTTTTTGCTATAATATTCTCGAAGGTCAAATTTTTAGGGGAAAAGTTGCATTCCTGAAAGTCCCTAACTCCAATTATGTTGGCACAAGGTTTTATTTGGTTATTTTTTTTTGACGTTTTTCACACTAGATAAATTCTTGTCAAAATAATAATCTAATGTCAACGTCAATATTGTATATTTTTAAAACATTACATTTCTAAATTAAAAACAATGAGAATAAAATTTGAAATTCCAACCTATAAAATTTATAGGCCTTTCACACAGTAAATATTGAAATTTGTACTGTAAGTGTGTCAGGATGATGGGAGTGACGGATCTCTTGTTTCAACGTCTTCACTAGCAGATGATCTTTGCCTCAAGGTCAAAATTAATACAGTTGGGTTTACGAACAAAGTAATCGGTCGCGTACTTTCACTTACGTAATTTTCATGCGTCGAAGCAAAGCTAAGGTCTTTTGATTGTGGATGTACCAGTTATGTAGTTGGTGGCAGGTGTATATAAAATTTTAAATCTATCATGCTCTCTTAACATCACTATGCACAGCAAATTCTCTATAATTTTCTTTCAAATTGTTTGTATGCCTTATTAAATCCTCCCATCCATGTTTGATTCACAAATTATTCGCATTGATTAGACCTAGACCCTAAAAAAAATGTGATATAGAAACTTTTTTTAATTTCCATTGTGGTCGCACACACTGTACAAAAATAAAATAACGCTACTAATATTATTTAATAGCAATTAAAAATACATTAAATCGTTACGCGTGAAAAATTATCAATAAATTATTAAACTAGTTATGCAAGAGGTTTTTTTATTTCGTCAATACTAAGATAATTTATTCTTATAATGCTTTAATATGTTTATATTTTTGTAAGTAGAGAACAATAAGATTAACAATTCAATTTCCCATCATCCTTAACTGTTTGTTAAACACAATGATGTAAGCTTTTTTTCCATATAAACGGTGCTATTATCTGTTATAGAATTTTGTCTGAAACTTACGCAACCTGTAAACTATATGCATAGGAAAGAATTAACAGTATAAATTGTAACGTAAATAATAAAACATTGCGGAAAATAAAATTAGCCAAATTTTTTTTTAATAACTTGAAAACAAAATATTTTATATTATTTGGTTAGACCTATTGAAACCGAGGCAGTGTGGCTAATCATTGTTAGTGTCAGCTTATTCTCGTTCAAGTGTACCAAATTGTGATTGTGACGTAGTTATTAGTTCCCTAAGTTTTGCTACCTTCCCTACGTTATTGCTCGTAAAAATTTCACGTCGTACCAAATTATGTTAGTAGCTTAGTTCTTAGATTTTTAGATGTGCTCAAATGATTTTTTTTATGTAGTCTCTCCCGCCGGTGTAAACGGCGGCTACTACCAAGGCGGTGCCCTCCCCGTCCAACAGGCACACTCCACCACACCACACGAAGCTCCACACACGGTCACGCCCAGTGCAGCTGCGCCCCCAACACCACAGCCCGCTCCACCTGTTGGACCAGTCCCCGTACCACCCCATGCTCTAGTGAGTACCACTACCATCATAAAGTAAAGGTGTCAGTAACTTTATTTTCTATTAGCTTTTGGTTTGGCATGGTAGTCTATTTGTCGTGGTTTGGCTTGGTTCTGGCCAGAAAAGTTTTTCTTTCATTCGGTAGTAAAAGTTAGGCAGAGTAGTTTTCAAAAAGCTAAATAAACAACAAGGACAGTGGGATAAAATGAATTTAAGCCCCTCGACTTGTCTTACATAAAAGCCTACAGTGCTGTACAGGGCGTAAAAATCTAAACAGACAATAGTTTTATTTTTTCGCACCCCCTTTGTTTCTTTATTTTTAAATAAACAGTCGTTTAAATAAATAAAAAGAGACTAAATTTGTGTTTATATCTGTGGTTTATTTTATGCCACTGTTTCCTGAATCGCTATTAAGTTTTTTAAGTTCTCACTTATAGATTGCCATGTACTCCATGTTGCATCCCTTCTTGTGCGTTTCTTTAGTGATATTTTGACAGTAGATTAATTGTAGAAAATATATATGTAGCAAAATATCAGAGTTGCATATTCCCATTTGCGCAGGTTGCGATTAGGATATGTCCAGTTTATGAAGATAAACAAAGGCAATCCTTAACTGAAATTATTGCTTTAGTTATAAAATTAAGACTTTTGGCCCAAACAGTATTATAGTTACGTCTGGGATACATTCCTTTAAAGATGTGCTAGTAGACCATTTTACAATATTTTGATTGATATTAACCTTTTTGTCAACATTTTTTTAAACTTGTATCTCGAACACCGATGCAGAAATCAAGTGGGAGGTGCACGTAACGATTATTCAAATTAAAACTCCCGCCGGTGTTTTTGTTAACGCTTGCTTGATTTCAAAATTGCAAGAGGGCAACGTGATACTAATGATTTGTTTTTTTCCCCAGCCGATAAGTACCCCAGATCCAGCGAACCACCATGCGCCAAAGCCAGAGCCTTCAGAGGTTCACTAACGGTGTCTGCTCCGAATGACGTATTTCTTATTGGGCTGCAAACTGCTGCGAATGTGTGAAGTGCATGTTGGATCACATTATGATATATGTTCATGTTTTTTTCAACTCTTTAAGGTATACATATCGTAAAAATTGGAATATTTACATTTTACATCACAACACTTGATTTTTTTTCCCCTTGGTTTGTGCGACTCATTTCGTAATCCTTGATGTTTAGTTTAGTGTTTTATTTGTATGTATTTTTTTTTAAGAAAATCAAACTATTTATGTATATAAGCATTTCTGGTTTTTAACTTAATTATAATGAAAGTATTTGTTGACAAGAAATTGTGATTCGTAGACTAGGGTTTCCAGATGAGTCCACTGTATTGTAAAAAGGATATACTTAATTTTTGTTTTTCCATCTTTTACTTTGTAAAAATAGTATATTCATAATATGCTTTTTTGTACCTGTCCGATTTTCGGCGCATAATCTCGCCTGGTCACAATGAGCTACTGTAAATCTTTTTTAATTCGCGTCCGGATCGAGATTACCGTAGAGAGTCGGATAAGATTTTTTAGTGTAATAGGTTTAAACGAAATTGAAGCTATCATCATAAAATAGTTTATATCATGTAAAATTTTTCTTTTAGTTATAATTAGAAATTTTTAAAATATTAAGTGCATTATTATTTTGAAAGAACACACCGCGGTATTTTTTACATAAACATTTTCTCAGCTATACCTACTGTGAATACAAAATAAAAGTTTTATATTTTAAAAATATCTCCCTTAAAACTGTACGTGTACAAAATTGTTTATTTAGGAAATGCTGCATTGTTGTATGAATGAATAATAGCCCAAACATTTTATGTTACAAAAAATTCTTAGGAAAATAAACTACTACATTATATATACAAATTATATATAAATATATATATATACTGACAAGACTTTCGTTTCAAAAAGCAACCAGTGAAGGATGAAGTGAACTTAAAACTATTCTAAGGTGAAGTGCGGTATTGTTTAATTTCGTATTGTAGAATAAAATAGTGATATTTGTGACTAATTTCAGTGATTTAATTTACGAATTGCTTCGGATCGTTGCATATTTCCATTTGCCACCCAAGTAAATGAATAAAACATTCCAAATATGTCACTAGTACCCACAATCATTTTGGCAGCGACAAAAAAAAAACAGTTGAGGTGTGCTATTTGCTCAGTATATTTTTGTAAAAACAATTTTTGAACAATTTGAAAAGGTAGAAAATGGTTCACCAACTGCGTTTCATAATAAAAAAAAAGTTACCGCTTCTCTTTGCAACCGAATGGAAATATGCAATGACGTCAGAGAACACAATAGAACCAGCATGTGAAAATATTGTAGGGCTATTGGACTTCCACAAAATTTTGAAATAAATATCTTAAAAATTTATTTAGAGCTATTTTGTATGCCAAATATAGGATGTTTCATGTTTAACCCTGCACAGATACTCCATTTTGGAAATAAAGTACACTTCAGTACAATAATAAAACGTTTGTAAAGTTTGTTTACAAAATTTAGAACATAGAGAAATATGTAGAATATTTTTATTGAACGATTTTTCCCTGATATTTGACTTTTTTTATGAATTGTGAAAATTTGTTTTAAAAATAACCAGTAGGTTTTTCATATTCCATTAACGGTGTAGTTCGAACAATGAAACTTTTGTTAAAATTTCTCATGGAACACCCTATATATATTACCCAGTTCCCCAATTAATTTTAAATAGTATTGCATAACATGTAGTACAAAATAAAACACAAAATTCTTTATATAGAAAATGTATTATAACATTTTATAATTTATGCAATAAAAAATACTTTCTTTGGTTAAAATATTTAAATAATTTATACAAATATAATACAAAAACAAAACTTGCTTAAACTTATCCTAATGGTTACTGATATAAAAAAAGTACACACCCTAATAATTCCACAAAAAATGCATGTCTATCAGAATATTTGACAGCCAATGGGATGTTATAAATATTCTTTGTGGTATTGGAATATGTATTTTTTTTACAGCTGTAAATGGCACTTGGCACTTATGGTAACGACACTAAAGATTTTTATTTAAAAGCACCATCTGAGGTATGTATATGATTTAAAAAGCATCTATAAAAAACATTCTGGTAAAAATTTATAAGTTACAATATATACAAAAATTCCTAGAGACTAATGTTAAGGACATAGTAGGAGAGTACGAGCCGTTTAATTAATTATTAACATGCGCTGACTAAGATATACTGGTTTGGCTTTTATTTTTGGGTGGTTTTGGTGGAGGAGTAGGGGGTAGATCACTATCGTCAAAATCAATTTCTAGTGTCTCTGTCGTAGTCATTTTGATCTGCAATGAGTTCCTTAAAACCGAACTACTACGATGGGAGTACAAAAAACTGTAATTTTCGTTAGAGGCAGGCGGTAAATTGCTGTAATCAGTGTCTCGGTGTTTAGCAGGAAGCGGCGGCGGAACTGCGTCTTCTTCACTGATACTCGAGTCGGTGGTGCCTGAAAATATATAAAATTGTTAAATATTGTAACGAGGAAAATTTTTGAATACGTTAATTATTTTGAGACTTACCTACGGAATCTCTATTGCTACTAGCACCTGAACTGCCTGTGCCCCTAATTGTCACCGACATACTATTAGGTCTAGAGAACTGTCCGCTTGATGGGCGGCTTAATCTCTTCTCCCTTTCAACTTCAGAACGCAGTGGCCTCTTTGGAAGTAGCTAATAAGAGTAAATTAAAATATTTTGAAAAATTGGTTAACATTTTATAAACGATATCCTAAACGGAATAGTTGTTGCGTTTAATTACTTCTTACCTCTTCTGTTAACTCGAAAATCGGCGGGGATCCACCGTTGATAACGATGTTTGCGTTGCTAGCATCACTATCTGAGGTGTACCACTGTGTAGCGCTATTGTTGATGGGCGGACTAGGGATCTCGCTTTTACTGGATCTTCTCTTCTCTTTGGGAGTTTTGTGCGATTTTTTGTGACTAAGGGCAGGAGTCCCGGTAAGGCTTTTTGATGGAGACTGGGTAAGGCTTTTAGAATGACTATGATGAGCGGAACGGCTGAAATTTTAATTAGTTAGAAAAAACAGCATATGTTAAAAAATTTTAATTATGCAAATAATATAGTAACAGTATAATTATATTGTCATGTTAGATCAAGTTTTAATTTAAAAATTATATATATTTTACAAATGGAAGTTCAATGTAACGCAAAAAGAAATTTAATGTGAATCTATAAATTTAATATAGGACTAGTTTTTATTATTTTCGAGCATACAAGTAAGAACTGTAGTTATTCTGAGCATAATAAAAATAGAAATTATAAGACGTTCATTAATGCAAACGGGCATATATGGTCGATACGTTTGAAAGAATACTAATGTTATACAAATAATAATATATAGAACATAGTTATTAACTATTATCGCATTTTAGCTTCAACATGCTCTTGTCGGACATTAAACAAACCTTACGCATCTGATAAAAGTTACCTATCCAAATGCAAGTAGATAATAAGATGCTCTGTAATGAAGTGCAAATTTTTATTTATCCACATAAATAAGCAAATAATTAACAGTAACAGAACAAGCACAGTAACGTTTCCATATTCTAAAGCAGAGCCCAAATCCGAATAGTACATTCTAGGGATGAATTTATTTGTAACAGGATTATTCAAACGTGCTAAAATTCTCTGTCAACTGCCACTAAAAATCCTGATTTTACTATATATTGATTCAAATGAAATTGTTATTTACATAAGCATAAACATATTATAAATATTGATCCACATCATTGTAACGGTCAAAACGAGGATGTACCAAGTAAACATTCAATACATTACCTGATTGTTATTTAGCAACTACCCGACATAGGCTTCTGATTACAATATATTTTTTTTAAACCAATGAAAGATCTTTACATTAAAATAAGTGAACTAATGTTTTCATCGCAATTTGGAAATCGGCTAGCCATGAAAGTTTGACAGCTAAATAAAAGTTGAAGATTTTACATAGCCGGTACACTTGATGTTTTAGGTTATGGTACCCATGATATTTTCGCTGTCCGGATCCGGGCTCTAATCATAAATCATCTTAATTTTGAACATATCAAGAAAACTTACAACTGTGATAATACTTGCTCTCATGGCTATAATAACATTAAGTAATATAAATTCATGCTCGTTATCAAAAAACATACCAAAAGGCAATATCAACAGGACAACAGAAAAACAAAATAAACACTGACAATAATTTTGTGTTTCATTAATATGTAATTTTAGCATTTTTAGCCACTATAATACTTTTACGTCTACGTACGATTTAAATAATTTCCTCAAATAATTCTTTTTAGTTGACCGACTGAATTTTTCATTGTTTTAGAATATAAAATCTTGCATCAGTATTTAATGACGTTTCCTAATGAATATTTAAAATAAAATACAATGGTATTTTTTGACAGTAACCTTTATTAATTGGATTTGTTACTAAAATATATCACAAATTACTGCAACTAACTAACTACTGAAATTAACATCATGCATCTAACTCCTAAGTATGCAGTAATCGACATAATTTGCATGCAAAGCTCCCACATTAGAAACGATAAAGTAATTAGTAATTACCATATTAGTAAAGTCGTAAAGTCCAATATTATCCATGAAGAAAATTGTTAGAATACATTATGAAAAGAGAATACTAAAAATTACATTGAAAACTTAAAAGTTATAGAAGAGGATTGAGGAGTTTGATTAGGCGAAAGAAGTATTTCGGCTATTTGCGGAAGTTTGACCTCTTCTGAAAATTAAGAAAGATTTGTTAGTTTGATAAAATACTTTTCTACTTTATAGAAAAAAATATACATATATTTACAACAATCAAACAGTTTTTTAACATTAAAGTAGAAAATTATTTGATAAACCGCCATTCTGTTAGTGACTAAGAACTACTGGTAAAGCATTAAAGTGAGTGCAAATACAAACCTGTTAACCATAGGAGAAGAGGCAGTAAAATTAAAATTCGATGTAAAGTTTTTCAACGACGCCACTTGGCCTCTTGTTAAACTCGACACTCGGCTACGACCACCAACGTTACTACATCAAAACGACAAAGTAAAGATCCCAGTTTACTTAATACTACCCCAATTTGATCAGATAAACTGGGTGATATTTATAAGAAGCGTATTATGAAGGGCACATAAATAAAAGACAAGTCGTCTTATTATTAAGCACCTATCAATATAGGCGGCACTTAAAAACTTCTTAGTAATAAGACGGCACTATCTACACAAAACAAAACATGCAGGAAACAGCTAGTTAATTCAAAAAGCACTTACTCAGGTGTGATCGTAACATCTGACAGTCTATCGCTCGTTATGCTATAGTGCCTCCTCATTTGTACCTCGTTTTCTAGTTTAATATCACAGTCCTGCAAAATATAGGGGTAGGGAAAAATTCATAAAAACTATCCAGAAATATGTATACGTATATTTCATTCAAGAAACGATCTGCTTTTGTTTTTTCAATATACGACAAAATAAAAATTGGTTTTTAGGTATATATGTAAAAATTATACTTACTTTTCTACCATATTTGTCCTCTACATCAGTCTTCATAACGGCGAAACATTCCTCCAGTCTTTTCTGCAGGGGTTGCAAATTATCCGGTGCCTTTTGTTTGTGGATTTGTACACAAAGATCGAGCAGTGGTATTTGATCGGCAATTAAATCTTTTAACCGTTGTAATAATATTTTATCGTCGGGATGGTGACTTTCGTATTCAGTGGTAAAGAACACTTCTTCGTAATTTTTAATTCCGCCCATCACAGCGGCGTCCAAAATACCTAAAATTGATACACATGACTGCTTTTTAGAAAAATTATGCGGGGTAAATTAAAGTTTACCGTTTAGCGTCATGCTGAGTGGGTTTATCTGCATAGTCTTGTCCTTGTTAAAAACGGTGATGTAGTTTGTTAGGGTTTTGTTAGTTTTCTCCATCGTTTCGATGGCATTCCTTAATGGTGAAATTTCATGGATTGTTATAAATTGCACAGGAAACCAACGTAAAATTCCTGGCAAGGGATAAGTTGTCGTTAATTCAGTCCTTTCCAACCATAAATGAGCAAACTCATTGTCAGTTTCCATGAAGGGGTCCTTCCTTGTAAAAGGCCTTGAAAACGTAAACTTTTGTATGTTATTCACTTTATAAAATTTTACTATTTGATCGGCTATCGGCTTTCCAGAAAACCGCTGTTTCTTTTCGTCCATTATTGGGTCAACTTTATTTATTTGTATATCTAATTATTATTAAGGTTATAATCATAAAACGTTGTAACGCGATTTAAAATTTTACGATTAAAAGGATACATTGTTTATCAGATCCTGTGATGTCTTCCCCGGGCGGAGTGAGCTTGTTCAAGAGCTCAGCCTTTGGGAATTCATTGAGTATTCTGGCATTAAAATCGGCAATCCGTTCGTACTCCTTACCTCGATAGACAAATACCTTGTTCCGTAAAAACTGCGGGAAACCCTTACCGTAATAACCAACACGAAAATATTCCGGCTCCGCTCTCGCCTTCTTCATTATATCATCGTAAAATACCGCCATACGATTATGCAGGTCACTTAATCGGTCATAATCAAAAGTCTCTTGCTCGTATTGCTCGGCCAGCTCTTGGCACTTTTTAATTGCACATTCCCACATCTGAAAATTATTTGTAAGTCTTTTTACAAATAAATTTCTACTACTTATTACTTACCTTGCCTTTACTGTAATTATCGATTATAGTATAATATAACTCTTCTTTAAGTTGCCTATGCGTTTTTGCCTTGACGTATTTTTCACCCTTAAGTAACGAAGACAAAGTTTCGTCAGACCAGTGCAACAGCTTGGTATGCAACTCTAACGTATAAGCCGCCTCGGTGAAATTATCGCAGTCCAAGTGCAGCTCAAACAATTTATTCAGGTATCTTATGTACATTTCCTTTTTGTTGATCTCGGAGTAGAAGTCCTAAAACGTGCAACCTAGTACAATCAAATTTACGTGGAAAAATTCAATGTTACGTTTACTCATAAAAACGATTTGCCTGAGCACAAAAAAGGTAGGTATTATTGAAAAAAAAAAAAAAAAAGGACCGTAGATGAATCAAAGATAAAGTTCCTACCAATAAGTTAACAGTGCAGCTCATTGTGTTCTCCTTATTATCATCAGTAATAATATGCCTGTACTCCAGCAAGCTCTCCATCAGGCGGGACACAATTTTAACAAACTTAATTCCATCCTCGTGCATAGTAGTGTGCTGTGCGCAAAGCTCGATCATAATATCGTGAAATAGCGTCTTATATTCGACGTCTCCTTTTCCACCCTCAAATAACGCGTCCAGTTTTACGATCATCTCGTTTTCAAAGTCTGAGAAGTTGGCTTTGATGTGAGAGGAGTCTCTTTTTGTGTCGCCAAAGCTCTCCATCTCAAATCTAGATGAGTAAAATTCGCATTGCATCATATCGAAGAATATTGGAATGGTCGCTTTTCGCAGTTCAGATTCTGGTATTAGGGTCATTTCTAGGATTAAGCCCACAAGGGAGGGCACGAATTGGACCTTATTTTGACCTGGAAATAAATAATGAAATTTAATCTTGCGAAGAGAAATGTTTTATACGCATACAAATATCCTTGGAATACTATTTTTCTTACCCAAATTAAACCACATGGATCTAATTTCGAAACCCATTTCTCTCCTCATATCCTTGTACTGGTTGATAACCCTCATCCTCTTGTTAAAAGAAAAATTTTCCAGCTGCAAAGCATCCTGCGTCATAAACGCTATTGCGCAGTGGAAAAAATTGTTCCAGGCGTCGTGTTCAAATTTTTGGAAAAAGTAATCTCTGATGGTGTGCGAGAAATATCTTAGCGATTTCAGGATTATGCTATTTTGTAACATGATCATATCGCACCAGTCTTTAGGAAATACTGAATTGCTGACCAGTTCTTTGAAGACCACTAGAATTTCCATGAGGAAATCTAGGACGTCGAAATTTGTTTTGAATTCTTTTATGTAGCGGAGATAATGCTCGTTTGACATTTGGCGGAATATATCTATCATAACTGCAACCAAATTGCTCTAAAAAAATACAATAATTATTATGAAATCATCAAATTTATTTTCATTTTCTTCGTTCTCTACGTTATTCACAAAATACTTACTGCATGGGGATTATCCCTCTCCATTTTAATATGGCTTTGGATGATAGTTCGAAGGTCCGTCTGTATAATCTCCGTCATATCGTGAAAAGTAGGCCCAATATTTTTACGGAATAACAGCTCCATTATATCACTCATTATCTTTATACATAACTCAACCTATATTATATAAGAACCAGTTGAGAGGCGATTCGTTTAAGGAGGGTTAGTTATATTGACTGATTGATACGTCTGATGTGAATGAAAATTTAAGCTATATAACAGTTAACTCACATGGAAAAACTGGCCGAGACTAAATAGTTATTTTTAATATTCAAGGAAAAAAATACCTAATAATTGTTTTTACACTTTTTTAAAGTAAAACGACAAAAACAAATTGGAATTAAACCATTAGCATAACCGTCCATCATAAAATTGTTAGAGTTTTGATTTAGTCCTCTGGTTAATAATAGAATTAAAATTAATTTTTTTTTTCAAAGCTGTTTTTATTATTTATCAGCCAGTTTCTCTACGGTGTGCATATATGACAAACAAGCTATAAATATCATCTGTGCATGGATATTGTGTATAATGTGTTCACCTCTTCCGGATATCCCACATGTTGATTGACGCAATGTTGTGTCGTTCCAAGAAGCTGAGCAACCTTGGCCACCGATCTATTCTGTCTCCTGCCGTCTTGTCTCAATAGAAGACCCTATAATACCCAATGCACCACTAAACTACCAAAAGTACTCAAAAACACTACCCAAAGTAATGGTAAAAAAAAAATAAATAAATAAATGTTACTTGTACATGATATACGGGTTAATAAAATTTAAAAAGTAAATGATTAGAACAAATAAGGTTCGCCGGTAACGTAACATAGGTCACTCACCATTAATTTCCCAATATTATTACAAATAAGCGCTAAATGTTGTTATTTAAAAACCAACAAAAAAGATTAACCAGTACCATGCAAAATCTAAATTTTTACTTAATAATTAATTAAAACAATTACAATATGAAGTTATAAAAGAGGGTAAGTGGGAGAAACTAAATCTGTGCAACAAGGGTAGAACTTTTACATATTAATACGCGTTAGAAAATAATGACTTTACCAGCCAAGTCATTTCATTATTATTATTAATATTATTAATACATTTTTTCCTTAGAATTTATGAGAATTTTCTTTGTATATTAAATGAAACAACAAAATCGCAATAGAAATTTATTAATACACAAAAAGGTACTTCGATAATTTTTCCGTGACATTGAGAATTAGACAGGATTTACACTAGCAGTGACCACACTCTTGGCTTTTATGCGCCCCTATTACTTATCATTCTAATCGTTGCTGTTTGCTATTTTCTACTTTGTTACACACATTAAAGTTTTTCCCAACCTATAGCTCTCATACTATACAATTATCTATTAGTCAGCTAGTCGGCCAAACACAATTATCTATTAGTCAGCTAGGGCTACAAAATTTTACCAAATAAGCACACTAACTACAAAATATATCTTTTGATATCAAAATGCATCCATCCGTATGCAAATTTAAATAAGAGAAATAATTTATATATTTATTTTCGGTTCTAGCGTAGAAAAGCTCAGCAACCAATTTGCACAGAGGTTTTCATATAGAACTAGACCTCCCATTATTAACTTGGTTCTAAACACTTTTTTCTATAAGAAACAATTTGCATAACCATAATTAGATTTTTTAATAAATAGTCCGACAAACAAATTATAATTATACAGGGTGGAACAAAAGTATCAAATAATGGCTTTAACTTTGTTATTTATAAAGTTACAAAAAAATTTTCAATATGAAAGTTGTTTGAATCTTTACCATGCATGTTTTGAGTTTTTTAGTTTGTTGATATCTTCTTCCGGTTTGTTCCTATGGCAACCAACTTTTTCTTTTTAAATGGCACCCATAATTTTTTTTTGTTAATTTGAAACAAGCATATTTTTCTCTATTCAGTCACAAAATTTTGCAATTTTTCGAAAAAAAATAAGCGAGAAAAAAAAACATTTATTACGACTCACTCGTCACCTCTTAATAAAGGATGCCATGGAAAAAGTCATGCAGTTATAAAACACAAACATTACTTTTGGTAAAGAATGCCATGGAAGTTTGACAATTACATTTTTACATTACAATCAAACAACTAAATTTTAGTGTTGTGATGTTGTGAAATTAATTAATTTAGTTTTTTCGAAAAATTATGGGTGCCTTTTAAAAATAAAAAGTTGGTTGCCATAGGAACAAACCAGAAGAAGATATCAACAAACTAAAAAACTGCACGGTAAGGAACCAAACAACTTTTATATTGAACATTTTTTTGTAACTTTGCAAATAACAAAGTTAAAGCCATCATTTGATACTTTTGTTCCACCCTGCATAATTAAAATATTATAGCTTTCAGAACTTATATGTATACAGGGTGGTCCTTTTAAATTATGACTTTACCCCTCAGGGATTTTTTCAGATAATTTATTGTGACGAACTAGTAGTGGTCGACAGGGGGAAAGGGTGCGTTGTGAAGTCCAGTTTGTTTTATGTTATGCCCGAAATGGACTATAATATTAATTACGCCTGGATCTGTGATCACATATTATTCAAAGTTTAAAAACAACTGTGATCTTGAGGCTACCCTGTTGAAGTAACTAACGAAAATTAAAAAAAAAAAAAATAGGCAATGAAAACAATTGATGCTTCATATGACTAACATAACCTTAAATTTTTAGTTTTTCCAAATTTATTTTCAATTCTAATTTTAATTTGTGTAGTTTTAGCTTGGATCCATTATAAAACTCGCTCAGACAGCAGATTGATAAAGTTTCAATATTGTAGATTATTAAAAATAGACTGTTAATCAACAAAAAATATCTTATTTTATCAGATTAAGGCATTAAAACTGTATTAATAATATACTGAATAAGATTTTAGTTGATAGTAATATTCGACAATTTTAGAAAATGCATATCTTTGAGGTTAGTTGTGACGCCACATGCACGCCACTTATAAGTTTGATGGAATTGCATCATGCACAGGTTACTTGATTCACATCTTCATTTTAAAAAAATTAAGATATTAGAAACTAATGGGCGATATAATTTTATATGAAACACTTTTTAATTGGCTCGGTTAATTTCCAAAACCTATCTATTTTATAAAAAATTTCAATTATAACTTAATGTAACCTTGAAATATTATTCCCAAAAAAATTTTTGTACAGTACAATTTCAAAACTTTCTACATTGTTCTTTCTTCATCATAATGACCACATTTTTGGCTCAACATCGGTTTCTTAAAATTTACTTCGTAATTATTAATTTAGTAGTAAACGTGATAAACTAAGAAGAGATAATTGTTCGTAAAAATCTCACTCAATACCTCAAATATTGGCAGTAAACTTGCATTATGCCCCTTTATATGTTTTTCTAAGTATTTAATAATATGAACATACAATTTGCATGCAATCAACTTTCACATGCCAAGCAATACACAAAATAAAAATGTTAAATAGAACTTTTAAAATCCTTAAACAACAAAATACATTTTGTATACGACCTTTATTTAAAAACATTTAAGACCTAAAAGGATAAAAGACAAGAATATCACCCTAAATTGTTGAAACAGTGATAATAATAATAATAATAATCTAGTCAAATACGTTCCATCAATAATACAACTGAATGTTTTTTTATTTGCCCGCCAAGTCACCAAAGTAACTTCCTGAATACCTATATCTTTGTGCTATATAAAGTCCGAGGCAAATTACGAATAAACCATAACTAAATATTAATACGTTACTCATTCGGCTACCGTCCCGGTGCTACTTCTTCATACCTTTGCGATATATATAAATTTCTGTAACTTTCTGGTTCTATATCGAACGTCCCCTTGAAAAATTTTTATTTTAAAAACTGCTTTTGCAAATCGACAATTTTGGTTTCAGGATTTTAAAAGTATATTAAAAGGAAACGACTACAGAAAGAAGGTCTTATATAAGAAAAGGAGTACTTAAGATTTCATTGTTGAACCATTCGGTGGCCAAGGTGTCTCTGGTGCAGAAGAGTAAACTTTGATTTTCTGTTTTCAAACTTCTCAACTCTAGCAATAATATGTACAATTTAAGGACACAAGGTATACTTTTTACACAAATATACTTAGCATGCATGTATTAATCACACAAAAAGCACATGTGTATTTAATAATCACAAATAAAATATTAATTGAACTTACTTAGACAAGGTTTGCACTTATCGATAATATTTTGTATAATTTTGTTCTAAGCATGATTTTCCTCTTTAACAAAATGGATGGTAAAGAAACGCAGCTTATTTAATAAAAACCTATAATATTTTAGTAAAATCAATTCGTATTGTTTCATACGCAAAAAACTGATTTTTGTCTTTTTCATTTTCTCTTTTTAACTCCTTTATTTATTTATGAAAATATTTTAATGCAGTTTTTTCTTTCTGTCAACTGTCAGTAGTCTATTATAAATCATGACAGTCATCCGATTGGCATCTGCCGCTGTCACGCGAAGCTCCGTCTCGTTTTCGAGCGGTCTAACTTTGGCAATTTATATAAGGGCTTAAACGTCCGAATAAAAACCTAAAAATTTGGAAATTGCCTTTAAGTGTTCTACTTTAGATTTCTAAAATAAAAAAAACGGGCCTATTAAGAATTCTTTTAATTTTCCAGGCGATGTAAAAAATTGTTTCAAATAGATATCCGTCAAAATTTTGGTTTTGTTTCTCATATTTTTGCCTTGCCTAAGTAACAAAATCAATAAACACAAGAATTAAAAAACAAATTTGAAAACAGAAAACGAATCAAATAAAACAATGCAAGACATTCAATTATTTACAATTTAAACTTTGCTCGTGAATGAAAGTGGTATTATTTACACGAAAATGTGTTTAACACTGTGCAGCATAATTTAATGCAATGATATTTAACTAGGAAAACGTGTCAATGAAAATTACTAAATATAGTGATGTATATACAGTTAAAAAAAAACACAAACAGTTTTTATAGTTTCATAAAAGAGTAAACGTAGAGCACATAAGAAGCATCAAAGCAAGCGTCACACGCGTACTTACCTCCTCTTTGGATTCGAACAGCATTTTTACTTGCTGTGTAATTATAGGCAAAAGTATTTTCCTACATTCAGGATATAAAAATAATTTGCTGTGAACAATCTCGTTGATAGTCATCATCTTCTGTTTGACTAACCGGCCCGTAGGAATATTATTTAACATGTCGCACAATATCGTACTAAAAATATCATTAAAAATGAAATAACGTTTGTATGAATCATTACCTGTGGCAACTATAAGAAAAACGACTTGATAACTTGAAAAAGATTAATTTACTAACCTTAATTCTCTATGATCAAAAACCAACAAAATATCGGGTATTGTACTGGGTAAATATTTAAGGCATGCCCCTTGCTCCCTGAGCAAGCTATCTTTATTGGAAGACATCATAAATATAATGCTCTGTAATAGGTCTCGTAAACTCTCCTCAAACTCATCCTCCGGATCCACTTCCGGATACAGCGCAGTATACAGTATTCTAGACCTAGAGACGAATCTCATGACATACTGCAAAGACTTCATGGTTTTGAACACCAAATTATCGTTCGCACAGCAATTTATATCGCCTGCTCGACTAACTACTGCTTTTAACACCGATATTAATTTTCTAAAAACAACAAACCATTCTATTAAAATTTTGTCAGTCAAAACATTGAAATTATATTATTTCGAGCACAAAAGTTATATTATCAGGTTTCAAGTATAGGATTCTTGCCTCATATTCCGACACTTTTTTTATATCTGTAAGTGGTGTCAAAATTCGAGGCAAACTCCTATACGTACGGTTCCTAACTTACTCATAAGCTAACGTTGCGCTAAAGCTTTCTTTTATATACAAATCTAAAACTGGCTCGAAATGTTGGTACTTCCAGTCAGAACTAACTAGACTAATGATATATAATAAGCATTCAAAAACAAGTGTGTCGTAAGTATCAGTCTTTGGGTTATCTATAAGGATATTAAATAAGGCATCAAGTATATCCTGTAAAAATTTCACTACTTCTTCACCGTTCACTCTCATTAAAGCTTTCAGAGATTCAGTTAAAGTCTCTTTATGGGAAGCCCAGTTTAACAGACCCAGAAGATCCACTACAAAAAAATGAGGTTACTAAACGCAACGCAAATCATTTGTACAATTAAATTGATACATACCATTCTGTGTCAACTTTGTAGAACAAATATTACTAGAGATGCTAAACGAATCTTTCGTAGACATACTCAATCCAGGTACTTGGGGTTTTTCTTTAATTTCGGCATTAGTGGAAGGCAACTTGAAATAATCCAAGCTACTTTCGTCGAACTTTTTGTGGTCGATTTTATAAACCACGAGGTTATGTTTGGCATCCGGCAAAGTAGTTCCATTTTCCTGCATCAACTTTACGTAAGACACAGCAAAAGGTTTTTCGCTTTTATCCTTCGCTTCATTGGAAGATCTGTGTTTGAAAATAAATTTTAAATGACTGGTTTTGAACTCTTCTATCGGTATCGCAACTTTAAACGTTTCGTACCACTGGGGCTTATCTTCGTGATAATAAATGACAGATCTATATTCATCTATAGGTTGGATTCCTCCTCCCAAACTTATAACGCCCTGAAATTAGGCACAAAAATATAATTGCTCACTTAATAATAATAATAATAATAATAATCCATTTGTATATTTATTTTTATTATAAATTGGGCGAAAATATTCAAATATGTCACTGTGCGATTTTAGCCTCCAATGTAATTGTTTAAGCTACAAAAACTACTTACAGGAATGGCTTGTCCTTTATCGTTACAAACTCTAACAGTGACCTCGACGTTTTTGTCACTTTTCTTATTGCCTTTGGTAAATTCGCCTCCTATTAACGTTAAATATAGATCGTTTCTAACATCGCCTGGTAGAATAACTTCCGGGAAGCCCATTTTCCTTGCTACCGATACGTTACCCAACACTAAATGGGGATTTTCCTCGCGCACCTAAAATAATTTTTATATTACTCCTGCAAAACGTACGCACTGCATAAGCTCTACCTGTTTTAAGTCGCCTCTTAGCAACTTCATACTAACGAACAAAGCTTGATTCTTATTTTCAAATCTCTCTTTAGTTATGATCTTTTTTAGGGTTTGTTCCAAATTATCCTTCTCACAACTGCAAAATAAAAATGGAAGTAGCTAGTAACGAAAATTATTACTCAAGCATACGTACCTTACAAACGGTACGGCAAATTCTTGATCGAGATCTGTATCTAGTTTTCCGTTCATATAGTTAGTTATGTCGAACGCTGCAACTCCACACGGTCTACGCATGTTCTCATTTAAATTCTTCTTGAGAGCGACACTTACAGAACTTCTTCTATGATCTAATTCTTTGGTATCCATTGCACCGATCCGAATAACGTGGCACACTAAGAATATTTTTTCCCTTTCTAAATCCTTCTTGCCAAGGTCCTAAAAAACTTACTAGTTGTTTTTTGCGCATTACACAAAATTTCATTAAAATATGAATCTAGGGAGTGGGGCTTTGTAGACTTTGATATTCTCATGAAGTCGTACAGCAAAAATTTTTAGCTTACCGTGAACATAACCCTTAAATTGTACATTTGGTCAAGGTCGCTCATCAGACCTTCTTTGGTCCACCGCACCACGTAGTTTTCTGTGATCGCCTTGAAATCTTTGCCGTCGTATAAAGTCATAAGTAGCTCTGCATCTTCCGACATTTTACAAGTGAAGTTTCTAACAGATACTAGGAATATATTGGAATATTGCTGTATAGCAGTTTTTGGTTGCAGTTCTTTGACTTCGGCCTAAAAGTTTGTTGATCAAAAATCGGTTTTTAGTAAACAAAGATTGTATTATTACCTTTGCCCTGCTGTTCATGCGTTCCGTTGCCTGCTTGTGGTGGTAAAAGAGTTGGATGGTGCTTGTGTCGTCTGGGTTAATTAAATTACCATTTTTGTCTCTAACCACCAAATCTAAACCTAATATTTTATTGCCTATATCAATTTCTTCGGCTGACTGTTTCGTAACCCGTTTTAACTCGTCGATGGGTAGTGTGCCACTTATAATCTTACATCGATGAGTGATTAGGTCGTAAATTTGATTCTTTATTTGTTCGAAATGCTTGTTATGGGTCTGGAAAATAGCAGAAAAATATATTAATTTCGGGGAATACGAATAAAAATCTATTGTACGTTACCACATATAGATTTTTCCAATGCATCCCCCATTCTCTGAGCACAGACGTGATTTCTTGGGTAATCGGGGGCTCCTTTAGGACAGGTCCGGTGGCGTCGACCCTCTCGCACTGTTTTATGTGAATGTAGTTTTTGGGAAAAACACCCTTAACATGTCTGTCATTGATAACGTATCCATAGTACCAGTGAGTTTCTTCTTCCAATATGTGAACAGCATCTCCTACCGTTAATTTTAATTTGTAGTCTTCAGGGTAATTAAAGTTGTATATCGCTGCAATAATATTTACGTTAAACGTTACCATAATCTCTACCAGCAGAATGATAAAATGAACAAATGTAGACGTGTGCAAGTGTCAACGAGGCAAAACGAAAGTTTTGTATGATTTTTTTGTTTTGTGAAGTCGTTTATTACATTCCAAATCGTCTTTATTTTATTATCTGAATTAGTAATCTTATTTTAGTTATAGTAAAGAAAGAAAGAAAGCCACTACGATGAGAGTTACATTAAACCTTCGAAAAATATCTAGACACGTGTTATTAATTATTTTCATTAAAAAAAAAGGACATCCTTATTTGCGTTATAAATTTAACAAGTTAATTATGAAAACAGTAGTAGGTAACATGAAATGATGTAATGGACACTAACTAAAGAGACAATATTTAATATACAGGGTGTCTCAGGTTTTACTCAGAGAAATTTAATAGACGAGAGATCTCGCAAAAATAAAAATAAAAGTTCATATGAACTTATGCGTCTTATTATGCGTTTCTCATTATTAATACAACCGAAGAACAGTTGACCTTGTAAAATATGGTACATTAAAAAAAAACTAAACCATCCGTCCTATTTGTGTCAACAAGTAGTTTGTAGTTTATATATGTATAAACTTATAATCTAACGCTCCTCAATTATAATTATTTTATAAAATAACAACAACTATATCCCCTATTGCAAAAGCCTAATAAGGATGTCAATGATAAACATTCACTAATTATTTTTAACAAATTAGGTTGATACAAACCAGTCTCAACTTAATATCCTAATCAGCATACTTTCTCCTACAAAAATAAACAAAACGAGAATTAAGAATTTTAAACAGGTACAAGAAATTGCTCCTCGTATACCTATTAAAACAAGCGGATATAAAAAATAGTTGTATATTTTCCCACAATTAGATTGTACGAGGATGGGTATTTAAAACGTGTAATAGTAAATAATATATTATTCATCATCTTAACCGCCCACTTATTATTAGTGATATAGTTACATCATACACATAATTGTCTTATAAGAATTTATATAATTCCAAATACCAAGTACAATTATTTAACAAAGGGCAATTTAGTCGATACCCTGCAAATTGAATTTCTGGCTAGTGAGTCAGTAATCAGTATTAAATTCACGTATTAATTTGAACCATGACATATTCGTCATGATTCACATTTTATTTTTCTAAAGGAAGTGGTAAACAATTTGTGTAGATAAAAAGTGGGAGGGGCACTAGGAGACTTTAAATTCACACAATTTTCATCATAGTAAATCATCATTACGTAAATTTGACTGGAAAGCTAAATACTTTTAAACGATAGATAAAAATCGAGTGCATCGACGTACTAATCTAAAATCTTAGCAGGAGATTAAAATATATCAACAAGTATCTTACAAGTATTTGATTGGTTATAAGTTGGCAAGGGAATCTGAACGAAAAGAATACTTTTTCCGCTACTTACCTATGCCATAACTACATTCATCACTCACACTTCTCCAAATACTCATTTTCACCAAATTGTTTTTCGAAAATTCTACACAAAAATATAAACATTAACGAGACACCAAAACACAGGACGCCATGATAAAAAGATAAATGTTTTCAGATGTTTCCCCCACCATCACCACATAGACTTGTACAAATGTCAGACGTCAGACAGCAGACAGTCTTCTGCGTTGTTCTGGGACAGAACTCGCATCATAGATATTTATTACTGTGTTCCTTTTGCTTTCCTTTTAGGTGCATGATGCACCAGAATAGAGAAGGGGCATATATCACTTACGTGTAAACGAGTGCGATAGGCATATTAATTGAGCTGCACAGAACAGTTCTTTTGCCTGAAAGGAACACAGTAATTACTCTCCAGCTACCATCTACTAGCGAATTTATAAAACCACGGTAAATTGAATTAGGTATTCGCCCATAGATGGCAACAATTTAAATTATCTGATAATAGAAATTGAATTTAAATTATCAGATAATGGAAATTAAATTTAAATTATCAGATAATTTAAATTGAATTGTCATTATCTGATAATGGAAATTGGAAATATGGTATTTCCATTTCCATTATCATTATTATCATTTAAATTATCTGATAATTTAAATTTAATTTCCATTATCTGATAATGGAAATACGGTATTTCCATTATCAGTTAATGACAATTGAATTTAAATTATCAGATAATTTCCATTTCCATAGAAACGGATTCTCTCAACTCGAATTGCCACTGCGAGGTTAAACATGCCTCTGGAACGCTGAGTTTCATCTGATTTTCATTCGATATTTAACACTTAAACACTCACACAATAACCGGATTGTGCCGATTATTTCAATAATCGAATGATCCCCTAATTAGTACCTACCTTTATGTACTGTGGTCTGTGGTTATGACTTTATATATTCTGTGGTTATGACATTTGACACTTATGAGTATTCTACTATACTTATATATTCTGTGATTTCTGTGATTCTATTACATGTTTTGTGCGCTCATGAGTCGATCCGAATATTTTAGCCATGCCTATATGTATAAAATTTGATTTTTCTGTGGTAAAACAAACCTTTTCGTAATGGATAAAAGGGGTATTAGTGGTATTACTCGCTGAACATCCCTCTGTGTGAGTGCACCAAGAAAATTGGCTGAAATTGAGTTGTTTTTAGGTTGGTGCCAAAGGTGAAATTTCAGTATTTTTTTGCAAAAACTGCGTTTGCATGGAAAACTTTTAGTTTCGAGTTCTCCGACTTCAAAACAGGAACTTTCAGGCCAAGATGTGTGGTTCATAGTAAGGTACATAGTTTTTTCACTGAAAATGATATTAGGTTTGCTTTTTATTCCGCTTAGCGTTACACATCTCCTTTCATGTTATATTATTTGCATTGCTACACGCAGAGACAAATAAGGAAACCTGTTCTTATTTGCTTAAGAAGTTACGGGAAGGATAATGTACTCCTCGTAGCTGGTATAAACTTAGATTAGAGTTATATTTAGCTGATAAATGATTTGAAGCAGATAACGCTCACAAAATATAATGCACTATCCTTCATGTTACTTTTATTGTTTTAGCTGGATACGCTACAACTCTCACAGAGGCAGGTCAAATTATCTAAGTAGATGGACATCATCATGATGTTCCGATTGTGGTAGAACCTGGAGTGAGTTTTTAATAGATAAAAACTAATACCTCACGTGGATATATATGAAACACACAAACAGGTTTGATTTTAATTTTAAATCTTTATATTAGATTAGTAACAGTTAAATTGGTTAGTCTTTAATACCCTGTTTGGCGTTGCAGGCCGTGTATGCCTTGTGTTCATTGATAGAAAGGGGTATCACAACTTGTTTGAGCTCTTCTAGCTCTCTTAACCAAATATTTCTCAGTTAATTTGATATAATACCAGCATGTACAGTATCGTTAAATGATTGCGATATCAATTTTACATGTGGATTTCTCATTCCGTCGTAAGTTCAAGGTAATAAGTAGTACTCATGTAGTTTTTATGTGTTTTAAACAATAATAAATGAGTTGTTAGATCGATCCATCCTTACATGTGTTTGGTCTTTGAATAAATATATTAAAATCCTAAATTCATAACGTTTTCGCTATTATTTAAAACATTGTGCAAATAATGGGCTCATTTCGTAATATTTACTTTTTAATTTATTTTAGCATTTTCCGTAAGTATTTCATCCTCTAAGTATATAGTGAAAAAATTAGATCGCTAGCGTTAATATTAACCCTAATATTTGATTTCAAATTCTTAACATATTTGAAACGGCTATGGAGTCATACCACCCGACTCCACTGGTTCTATGAGTTATGCGGATATATGGTATTTAGATTTCGCTGTACCAGGGACGAAGCACTTAAAAGATGAACGAAATTACCACTTCCGCCGTGTGTGTAGTAACTGCCGCCGGTATGAAACTATAGGAAACAAGCTAGCGGCCGACCGCTGCGAGTAGTGTGACGTCACAGCGCTCTATTTTCATTATTTATTTTGAGGGAGAAGCAGTTGAAAAAAAATTTTAATATTTTGCACATTTACTAATTACAAGGTGTACTTTCGGAATATGAATTAAAAAATTTTTCCGAAATGAGCCTATTATGATTTTGTAATTATTAGCTGTAACATGCCCAGTTCTATTTCCGTAATAACCTTATTGTCAATTTTGCTTTTTGCAACGAAAAACACTTTTAGGTTAAAACAAACGTAGAACTTGAATCGTGTTTGAAATTATTCATTTTAGCGATCTCACAAATCATTGACGTCACAATTGAATGCGGTTTGAAACAGTTAAGAACACGGTTCAGTGCATAAAAACAGCTTTGATATTACTAGAGACACCTGCCGTCACTCAATTTACTGTAGGAAACGGAACTTTGTTTTCACCAAGCTTCTTGGGTGTCCACCTAAAAAAGTAAATATATTTGCAAATTTTCATTTCCTCAATTATTTTTGTTGATATTTTATAGTTACATGAATATGTTAAGATCTGGTTCTAAATTAGTAAGTTGTGGACTTTGGCAAGGAATAACTATACACTGGGTATAGCCATTTCTTGCTTAAGTCCACAATTCACTAATTTAGAACCAGCTCTACTACGGAAGATGAAAAAATAAAAATTCAAAACGAATGAGTGCCATTTGATTGCACTGCATCCTACTATCCCAAATTTGTACTCGCGTTTGGTAAGCTGGTGAAAACAAACAAATATTGCGTTGCTAACGCTGGAAATTTAGTGTTCAAACTGCTGAAAGAAAGGTCTATTTGTGTTGTCAAAGGTTATCTGCTAGATTTGTGGTTATGTAGTAAATTAGTTCATTTGTCCTTATGGATGATTGCATTGACTGCACGCCAACTTTACATATCCACTTTAGCTAGTAGACAATAGATGGCGCTTAAGACGAACATAATCGAACGATTTCATTTATATTCTGTCAGATACTTGATATCCGAATTGATGCGATCTGCGCGACTGCGAATCGGAACATTCATTATTGCGAACTATACTGTTAATTGAAAATCACAGTCACTGTGGTAACAGTTTAATCAAAGTGAGTGACTGATTGATCAATCGACAATCACAGTGAAAAAATCACAGACTGTGAAATATCGCCCATCTCTAACCCGAATGATGCTAATAACCGAATAAGCATTTGAAGTTTAGTTGAATTATTTGGTTGTCTTCGATTTCGCTTAATCGTATTTATTCTCTTTGACTTAGGTTAATGGCTGAGCACCGTTTCTCTCCTCAGATCGAGATTCTCTCTGATTTTCATTCGATTATTTATCAATCGAACACTCGACACAATAACCGGATTGTGCCGATTACTTTAATAATCAGTGATCCGATTACTTTTCATTCGAATGCGCCCATGTCAATCGGCTTCCTGTTTTCTGTGGTACTGGTTATTATATATTCTGTGATTTCTGTGATTCTATTAAATAAATATGTTTTGTGCGCTCATGAGTCGATCCGAATATTTTAGCCATGCCTATATGTATAAAATTTGATTTTTCTGTGGTAAAACAAACCTTTTCGTAATGGATAAAAGGGGTATTACTCGCTGAACATCCCTCTGTGTGAGTGCACCAAGAAAATTGGCTGAAATTAAGTTGTTTTTAGGTTGGTGCCAAAGGTGAAATTTCAGTATTTTTTTGCAAAAACTGCGTTTGCATGGAAAACTTTTAGTTTAGAATTCTCCGACTCCAAAACAGGAACTTGTAAACATATCAGGCCAAAATATGTGGTTTAAAACGAGGTACATAGAATTGAAAAATGGGGACTGCTTATGGCTTATGGCGAGGTAAATTTTTAACTTGTTTATGTATTAATATTTAATTGCCAGTGCTGTGAGTATTTAACCTGTGCAATGTAACAGAACTTGGTTTAAACCTAACTCCACCATATCTACTATAATACTAGGTACTTAGTTTAATATTATAATTTCCTATATTTGCCTTATCTTTTTTTCTTCTATTGTATATTTAGAGCATAAATAACAATAATATACTACCATTTTGGACTGGTAATATTAATGCCTTATCAAATAATACTTCTATCCCATTTAAAAACTTTAATTGCATGTGCAAATCAGAGCTCACGTTGTTATTTAAAATTATCACTATCACAGCTAAATGTCACATTGTTTTGTGTTTTGTAATACTTTTTTGAAAGTGTTTAGAAATTAATTTCCTAAAGTTTTTGGTAAAAATGCTTTTCGAAGTGATAAAGAACCCTACAATTACTGTACATTTGTTTTTGTTAGTGCGTTGACGGTATTAAATAAAATAGGCATGTTACTTTAGCTTGTTCTTTTTCACAGATTTGTTCATTATATTGTTGTGGATATTGCCCACATAATATTAATGCATGTTATGTGATGTAACCATTAAATAATTGATATTACTGGAGCCTGCCGGCAATTGACTGTGGGAGGTGGAACTTTGTTTTCACCAAGCTTCTCGGGTGTCCACCTAAAAAAAAAGTAATCTTATTTGTAAATTTCTATTTTCTCGATTACTTTTCTTGACAATTTATAGTTATATAAATATGCCACGAGCTGGTTCTAAATTAGTGGATTGTGGACTTTGGCAAGGAATAACTATACACTGGGTATAGCCATTTCTTTCCTAAAGGCCACAATTCACTAAGTTAGAACCAGCTCTTGACAATATCTACTATGGAAGATGAAAATATAAAAATTCATAACTAATAAATACTATTTTATTTTATATTAAAAATAATTGCCCTACATCACTGGCCTGGCGGCTACTATATTCCCAAATTTGTACTGGTAAGTTGGTGAAAACATTGCTTTGAACACAGGAAATATAGTGCGTAAACTGCTGAAAGATCTCTATTTGTATTGTCAATGGTATGGTATGGTTGTTTGTCGAATTTGTGGTTATGGTTATGTAGTAAATTCGTTATTCGTCTTTGGCTGCTTTCGTTCGTGTAAATGATTAGTGAACAAATAAATCATGATTCAGTTCCTTAATTACTTTGCCCATAAAGCTCATATACGAAACGAAAGCAGCTTTTATGGATGGATGATTGCGATTGCGCAATGCACACACACCAACTTTACATATCCACTTTAGCTAGTAGAACATAGATGGCGCTCAAGACGGGCATAATCGAATTATTTCAATAATCGGATATCGGACACTTTGTATTCGAATGATGCTAATAATCGAATGATCACTTGAAGTTTAGTTGAATTGGTTGTTTTATTTCGCTCATTATAATTCGCACTTAATTGCTGAGTACCGTTCTGTGATTTTTATTCGGTTATTTATCAATTAAACACTTTGATACAATACCGGATTGTGTCGATTACTTCTATCAATTCTTTTTCAATCGAATGCGCCCATGACAGCTGATCCGAGTATTTTAGGTTATGATATGATAAAATTTGATATTTCTGTGGAAAAGCAAACTCTTTAGTCTTTCGTAATGGGTAAAAGGGGTATTAGCCGGTGAATGTCCCCCAGGTGTAGATGCACAGAGAAAATTGGTTGGAAATGAGTTGTTTTTAGGAACACAAAATGTTGGTTCCAAAGCGTAAGGATTTTTTTTGCATGGAAAACTTATTTCAGTTTCGAGTTCTCCAACTTCAAAATAGCAACTTTCAGACCAAGATGTGTAATTGTGTAGTAGTAAGGTATGTAGTTTTTTCGTCGCATCTTTCATCTTATATTATTTGCATTGCTACACGCAGAGACAAATAAGGAAACCTGTTCTTATTTGCTTAAGAGGTTATGTAACTGGTGTGAACTTAGATTAAAGTTATATTTAGCTGATTAACGATTTGAAGGAGTTACTTCATGTTACTTTTATTGTTTCAGCTGGATACGCTACAACTCGCACAGAGGCAGGTACAATTATCGAAGTAGGTGGACGCTAAGTTCCACTAAGTCATCATGATGTTCCGATTGTGGTAGAACCTGAGTTTTTAATAGACAAAAACTAATACCTCGCATGCGGATATATACGACACAAACTAACAGGTTTGATTTTAAATTTACATCTTTATATTAGAGTAAGTAGTTAAAGTTAAATTGGTTAGTCTTTAATGCCCCGGTATTATATGTTGAGGCTGTTTGGCGTTGTAGGCCGTATATGCCTTAGATTCAATGATGAAGAGAGAACGGGGTATCACAACTTGTTTGAGCTCTTCTAGCTCTAACTAAATTTTTCTCAGTTAATTTGATAATATACCAGCATGTACAGTTCGTTAAATGATCGTGATATCAATTTTACATTTGAGGATTTCTGATTCTGTCGTAAGTTCAAGGTTATAAACAAACAGATGAGAGCAAAGCAAGGACAATTGACTTGCTGATCATCTGTTTAATTATAACATTGGGCTTACGACATAATCAGGAATCCAGTGAATCCACATGTTAAGTTGACATCACTATCATTTAAAAGCGACGATGCTGTACGTGTGTAGGATGCTGTGCCCTCTGGAGGTATTAAGGAAAGGACTGATTTGACTAGTATACAGGCTGATTCAACTTGGTTGTTCACCAATAATATGGCGTAAGGAAATTATAAATAACTCTTATGTGCAACCTTGTCCTCATTTAACCGAATCTCTATCTCTAACGGATTCCGAGATCCCAATAGGGAGCATCCATTTTAAGTCAGCCTTTGTCGTGCTAAATATTTAATCGGTAAATTGTAGTTACTGTTTCACCCTATGATATTTGATAGCATCAAATTGGGCACTAATACTCCAACCATCGAGTAAAAGCATAATACAAATAGCCAGAACATGGCCTATGCTGGCGGCGAACTATGCGTGGCACTTTAGCAATTTGTCCGCAAAATTTTTAGTAACACTTGTAACGTCAAGCGTTAGTCTTTCTCCATGCGAGTTTAATTACTTTATTTTGTATTTTCTGTGCCGTGTGAATATTTTATACAGTCATTCAATTCAAGTACTCATTTTACCGATTTCACAAATCACTGATGTCACAATTGAATGCGGTTTGATACAGTTGACGAACACGGTTCGGTGCATAAAAACAGCTTTGATATTACTAGAAACCGCCTGCCGTCAGTCAATTTACTGTAGGAAATGGGACTTTGTTTTCACCAAGCTTCTCGGGTGTGCACCTAAAAAAGTAGATTTATTTGCAAATTTTTATTTCCTCAATTATTCTTGTTGACAATTTATAGTTACATAAATTTGTCAAGATCTGTCGAGATCATAAATGTGTCAAGTTCTGAATTAGTAAATTTTATTGTGGACTTTGGCAAGTATAGCCATTTCTTGCCCAAGTCCACAATTCGCTAATTTAGAACCAGCCCTTGACAATATCTACTACGGAGGATGAAAAACTAAAAGTTCAAAACGAATAAATGCCATTTTATTTTATGTTAAAAATAATTCCCTGGCGGCTACTATCCCAAATTTGTACTCGCGTTTGGTAAGCTGGTGAAAACAAACTTATATCGTTGCGAACACTGGAAATTTCGTACTCAAACTGCTGAAAGAAAAGAAAGGTAATGAAGCGTCTAGTTTCGTATTGTCTTTGAGTAAATTAGTTCATTTGTCCTTATGGATGATTGCAGTGATTGCACGCCAATTTTACATATCCACTTTAGCTAGTAGACAATAGATGGCGCTTAAGACGGGCATAATCGAACGATTTCAATAATCGGGTACTTTGTATTCGAATGAATTACCTATTAAGCATTTGAAGTTTACTTGAATTATTTTTAATCGTATTTATTCTCTTTGGCTTTGGTTAATCGCTGTACACCGTTCTCTCCTCAGATCAAGAAAGGTCGAGGTTCTCTCGGATTTTCATTCGATTATTTTATCGATCGAACACTCGATACAATTATCGAATGATCGATTATTTTTCATTCGAATGCGCCCATGTCCATCGCTTCCTGTTTTGTTTTTCATAATCCATGGTTATGTTATTTTATTGTGAGGTTATGACGCGTGAGTGACTCGGATCCGAATATTTTAGCCAATTTAGCCTATTTGTGGATAAAATTTGATTTTTTTGTGGAAAGCAAACTTTTTCGTAATGGGTAAAGGGGTATTACTCGCTGATCGTCCCCCTGTGTGAATGCACCGAAAAAATTGGATGGAATTGAGTTGTTTTTAGTGATACAAAATGTTGGTGCCAAAGAGTGAAATTTCGGGATTTTTTTCGCAAAAACGGTGCGTTAGCATGGAAAACTTATTTTAGTTAAGAGTTCTCCGACTTCAAAACAGGAACGTTCAGGCGAAGATGTGTGGTTCATAGTAAGGTACATACATGGTTTTTTCGCTGAAAATGAGGTTAGGTTTGCATTGCTACACGCAGTGACAAATAAGGAAACCTATTTTGCGAAAATATTTCCTTGAGAATTCAAGGCCCACAATAGGAATATGAAAGTAAAACTGATGTCTTGCTTAACATTAAATTTACGCAAATCGGCGAGCGGCGAATGGCATTGATAGTGCGTTGCAGGGTTGCCAGGTGAAGAAAATATATATATCACCAGATTTTTATATGAAAAGTTGCCAGATTAAAAAAAAAATCACCAGATTTTTTTTACTTACTTATAATTACTGCATTGTTAAACAATGATTACTGTATCTATATAAAACTATTTATTTCTAATTGAGTATTGTGAACATTTATAATAATAATATTAATAATAATAAAACAGATTAAAAGATAAATAGGTAAGTATTTATTTATTTTTGAAAGGAACGTTAAACACACTTCCAAACATAAATAAAATAAAATACAATTTATGATAGATCTTTCACGTTTATTGATTAATTTTTTTAAAATAAATAGTACATACAAGATTAATACACATAAGTTAAACAGTACAATTGCGTTTTATTAATATTAATTCGTGAAAGTCTATAGAAAGGTAAACAATTTTTTCGTTTTCCAGCATTTATTAACATATCAATTAAATATTCCAAAAATCACCAGAAACAGGCCATTTTGGAAAAGTTTTCCCCAAATCGCCGGATGCATAAAAAATCACCAGATCTGGTGAGAAATCACAAGACCTGGCAACCCTGGTGCGTTGCGTATCGAGACCTCAAGGACATCAATATAAAAGGTAAAAATGTATAGATTAACTTTACTAATAATTAAAATTACTGGATTCTCGGGTTGAACCGAGTCCGAGATTATTAGCGTCCCGACGTTTCGGCTGGCATATTTTGTAGCCAATTTCAAAAGAAGATGATAATTATAAAAACAAAATTTAAAGAAATGAAGCATGAATGGCTTTGTTCGAAAATTTCAGAAGGAAAAACCTATCTATCTATATACAGGGTGTTTCAATTTTCATGCGCGCGCCTTCGTATCTCAGGAATTAAAAACTGGATCAATTTCAAATTTAGGTGATCAACTTTGTTATTGCTCAATTTATTGATTTAATATAACATTCTGTGATCAACTTGTTACACTTGCTTCTATGTTTTGCGGTACCAGCGCCACTCGTGCAATGCAGAAAACACGATTGACTGAAGTCGATTGGCATCTTGTTCATTAGAAGAGGTGTCTTTTGATTTTGGGCTATTATGTTTCTCTTTTCAACACTCGCACCGAGTATTCCAGCATGAAACTGACTGTCATGAGTGGCATGTATGTTTATTGTAGGGCGGGTAAATCAGTAAGTATCTCTCAAGAGATGGCGATATGTCCAGCTCGCAGACAAATTCTGTCCCAGTTATATAGGTACAAAACACCCCCTGTACGGTGAATAAACCAAAGGATTTGTGCCTCGCACTGAGCACTGAGGCCACCACTAAGCAGCTGCATGTCTTAAATTTGCAAATGTTGCTTTGCAATAAGTTTGTCCTATGTATTTTTGTAGTACACTGTACTCTCGCGAGATGGCGGTACGTCCAGCTCGCAGACAAATTCTGCCTCGACTATATAGAGGTACACGATGCTCCACGGTGGGTTAACTAAAAAGGATTGTGCCTCGCACAGAACCAGCACTCGTTGTGGATAATATTGCCCAGCAATTGTGTATCGATATTACTTACATACACCCATGTATTTTTGTAGTACACTTATCTCTCACGAGATGGCGGTACGTCCAGCTCGCGGACAAATCCTGCCTCGGTTATATAGGTACACGATGATCCACGGTGGGTAAACCAAAAAGGATTGTGCCTCGCACAGAAGCCAGCACATGGCTTATATGCAAATGTTGCTCGTCAATTTGTGTATCGATATACGGTACACACCACCCATGGATTTTTGTAGTACACCGTATTCTCACGAGATGGCGGAATGTCCAGCTCGCAGACACATTCTGCCTCATATAGGTACACGTTGCTCCGTGTACACCACGATGGGTAAACCAAAAAGGATTGTGCCTCGCACAGACGCCAGCACTAGCTGTATGGCTTCAATACAAAAGTTGCTCTGCGTGTATCGATGGGTGTACATATATACCCATGATTTTTGTTGCACACTGAATCTCACGAGCTGGCGATGTAGGTGTCCACACACGTGTACACACACACGCTGCCCGAGAGTACTGTGTGGTAACCCACGGATTTGCCCTCGTAGCTGCCAAGCACCAGAGGCTGCAATACACGATGCTCTGCAATTGTGTATCATGGGTATATATATCCCCCATGGAATTTAGTAGTACACCCAGTACTCGCGAGATGGCGTTATGCCCAGCTTGCAGACAAATTCTGCCCCAGTTATACCTAGGTACACTGGGGTATCCCGACGGTGGATAAACCTTTGGAGAAGGCTATATGGCCCAAACTCGCAGACATAATTAATGTCTCGATGGTAAGTAAGGTTGGCTATAGCAAACGGTTTGGACTGCAAACGCATTCGCGGTAGCTCCAGGACCAAGGCCCTGGACTCGCATCGACGTCACCACTAATGACGGTCCTTCCTGAATTTAGTAGGACATAGTGGACTCCCACAATATTGCCTGCTAGAATGTAATTCCTACAATGCAACGGAGTTATTGAAGAACGTATGGATTTGCTCTGGTAGTTATACATTTTGGGCAAACATATGCCGGCGATTTAGAAAGTGGCGCCACCTTTCGGACAAACATAAAACTATCTTTCTAGAATTATGAAGTTATATTTTACTGTTTTATTCTAACTATACTTCGGTAAGCTCCCTTATGGGCGGTACTAAAAAATATCAGCTAATAATTAATCTGGTGTACACATTGAAACAGACGTTTGTCGTTGCCACATATGCCGGCGATTTAGAAAGTGGCGCCACCTTTCGGACAAACATAAAACTATCTTTCTAGAATTATGAAGTTATATTTTACTGTTTTATTCTAACTATACTTAGGTAAGGTCCCTTATGGGCGGTACTAAAAAATATCAGCTAATAATTAAGGTGTACACATTGAAACAGACGTTTGTCGTTGCCACATATTTTTCTTATTGTAAAGCCTTAGCATACTTCTAACTTCTAACGTAGTAACGTATGGATTTGCTCTGGTAGTTATACATTTTGGGCAAACATATGCCGGCGATTTAGAAAGTGGCGCCACCTTTCGGACAAACATAAAACTATCTTTCTAGAATTATGAAGTTATATTTTACTGTTTTATTCTAACTATACTTAGGTAAGCTCCCTTATGGGCGGTACTAAAAAATATCAGCTAATAATTAAGGTGTACACATTGAAACAGACGTTTGTCGTTGCCACATATTTTTCTTATTGTAAAGCCTTAGCATACTTCTCATGCGGATGGAATTTGAAAATTAAATTTTTAACTCACCATGTTGTAGAATTGTTTTAAACATTTGCATCCATATCCATTCTTCTTCACCTTATACGGTCAACGATAAATTCACAAAAGCACAAAAGTCCGAAGTCCAAGGACAACTCAATTTAAAAATACAAGTTGCCCAACGACTTCGGTCGGTCGTGTCTTCAGATCGTTGATTACACGGATTATCCATTAGAGATATCGTCGTTGTGGCGATTATTTTGTATTATGTGGCGAGTTGTTGTTGCCGTTGTCGTGGTGGTCGTTATGGTACTGCTGGTATTGGTTATCTGCATCGACTGTATCCCTAGTAGCATTAGCATGTCCAATGGACGTCCAGACTAGGTCCGAATCATCCAGGGACATCCACGGACGTCA
Organism: Rhagium mordax; assembly: GCA_963680705.1. Classification (NCBI taxonomy): domain Eukaryota; kingdom Metazoa; phylum Arthropoda; class Insecta; order Coleoptera; family Cerambycidae; genus Rhagium; species Rhagium mordax. The sequence goes on along the minus strand of OY796661.1, from coordinate 731,187 downwards.
TATGACATCCGAAGTGAACGTAAATTTTATTAATTCCGTTGTGGATGTCATATGGACTTCCTAATGGGGCATACATTTTATTACGTTCATTATGGATGTCATATGGACATCATAAAGGGACGTACATTTATTACGTTCATTATGGATATACAATGTATATCCTGAAAGGACATATGGACATCATAAAGGGACGTACATTTATTACGTTCATTATGGATATCCTGAAAGGACGTAAATTTTATTAAGCCATATGTCCATATTGTCCATGGATATTTGTGTACATCCATAGAACGTCCCAATATATACATTCAATCGACATCCATGGGACTACATCGTACTACTAGAGGACGTCCATAGAGTGTTCTGAAAGAACGTCCATCTGCGATTTTCTTCGGATGTCTTTCGAATATTTTTTTCGGACGTACTATGGATCTCCAATATATGTTCCAAGTTGTGACACCTGTAACATAATTGTACGTCCATAGAATGTCCACGGATATTTGTGTACATCCATAGGACGTCCTGTATGTCCCAATGTGTACGTTCAATGGGCGTTCATAGGAGTACATCGTGCTACTATGCAGTAAGATCATTTTAATGGAAACCCTGTACAGAGTGATTCCTCATAGTGAGTTATGCAAACAAGCTTTAGAGATTATTTTCCTGGCTTAAAAAATATTTAATTTGTGTATGTTTTTTTTAAATCACCTAATTAAAAAAAACAGCTGCCGGTTGATATTTAAAATTTAATCGTAGTCGTCCATGAAAATATATATTTTAATAATGTTACAATTGATTTAATAAGACGCTGCCATACGAAAAAAATGTAGTTGTCCATGACAAAACTTGTCGTTACTTTCGCTTCATGGACTGCGTTTTTTTAAATATCAGTTTTTCTTAAATTAACATGAAAAAACAATGTTTTCAATTGTCAAATTACATATTTTAGAAATAGCAAAAAGAAGCTTTAAATAAATGTACAAGAATTGCTTAAACTTGATACGGTTTTAAGTCATTTTTTGAATGCATATTCATCTTTATTTTTATCGCCAAAAATAAAGTTCGTATCCCAACATGACAGTCCAAATAGGGTAAACAACCAAATACTGTCTTCGTAAGTAATTTCTAGGTCTGCTTCAAGTTCAAGAGCACACCAAGGAAATACGCCGCTGGCTAAACTATACCAGTATTCAATTGTGAAAGATATAGACAAACACAGTAATATATTACATGAAAAAATACACCTACTTAAAAAAACGTTTCAAACGGTACAAGTCTTTTTTAAAAAAAGATCAAAATTTATTTAAAAATATACTTATATTGAAAAATATAAACGTGAATGTTTATTAAGTAATCTAAAAAAAATATCACTAATGTTGAAACTTAATTTATAAAACTTATTGTACCATATCGGTTTACGCTCCTGATTTATGTTTCTAATCAAACGGTCACAAAAACCATTAATCGGGTAATTTTAATTTTAATCAAGTCAATGTCCTCACGTTCAATTATGCAAAATAAAATACCGAATTCAATAATTTACATAATAGTAATATAAAAAAACACATAATAAGAAAGAATTTTTACGTTGTCAAGTCCAACGTCTTCCGCATATAGAAGAAACATTTAACATGTCAACATTAATAAATAAATAATGAATAAATTTAAAAAACCTCGGTACCTAGCAATTTATTCTCCGCGGGAGTTTCATAATTTTATTATGTTGCTTCTGTCGGTCCTGAACTAAATGTTATTTTGACATTTTCATGCAATCGCAAGTGTGTTTATAAAACTGTTTAAATTTAGTGAAATATTTTTATTTGAATCTCGAAGGTAAACGTGCCTAAGAATGGCGAAAAAATTCTGGCAACATAAACATTGATTTAATGCATGCATTTTTCTACAAATCATATTATTAAATACGTAGTTTCTCAAAGAAAAATACTAAATAAATGTTTGTTAATAAAACTAGTTACGAATTTTTTTGGTCTTTTTGAGGCAGACTTGGCACCGCTCCTTTCCGTGGCTAACCACATATTAACTTTGGCAAGCTGCTTTGCATACCCGATACAGCAACAATCCATCAACCTAGACATTATTAACTCCTCTAAAATATTTTGCAATTCGGTGTTGATTTTTTCATTTTTTACCTTGAAATTTGCTGACATTTCTTTATTCCAAATCTACAAGTCTGCTTCATACCGGTATCTGCTTAACTTGCCGACTAGCTGACTGAAATACTGACCAGATAATCATGGCATTGATGGGAAGAAATGCCTTTGGTTTAGATTTTTTGGAAAGGTAACGAAATTTGCATTTTGCCACGTAGAGAGGCTTAAATGTTCACCAGATTATATCGACATCAGGTGCGAAAGCCGTTTTATCATCAGAAACTGTGAAATTTTGTCCTGAAGGATTTTTGGATTCTACCCAGAGAGAGGCTACAACATTCTTCGCTTATTCGTTTCAACTTTGCTAAATTAGAATTGCGTCGCATAATAAGTGATCAAAAAATGTTGCTTAATTTATTTCACAACAAACTGGATCCTTATTAATAAGCATGTTCTCATTTCAAATACCTCGAATAACCTCACCACGAAATATCACCTTTTATTTTGAGTTAGCTAGAACTAATATTCAGATGGAGTCAAAAAGTACCCAAACTTCGAACTAATTTTATAGTGGCTTGAACTTTCTTTTTCTTACCGATTCTTAAAGTAGAGAGTATCAACTTGAAATATTAAAAAGGGGCAGAAGTGCTTTTACCTCTAAGGGGGTGAAAACCACCCCTAAAGTAAAAAAAATCAATAGTTAACGAAGTGCTGAGAGTAAATTTATTTTAAAATTGAGGAAGATAATGAGAGAAGAGACGAATCGATTGCCATAAGCAGCAGTTCGATATCTCATTTCGTTTCGAAGATAGAGCCTTTTAAATCTATGAGCTATTGAATTTCGGTGCATCGTCACACAAAAAAATTTGTAACGGGAAGGAAATATCCTCGAAAATTCTCAAAAAATTCAAGGAGATAGAGAAAAGAGAGACGAATCGAATGTCATAAGGCGCAGTTCGATATCTCATTTCGTTTTAAAGATCTAGAGCCTTTTAAATCAACGAGTTATTAATTTTCGGTACATCGTCGCACAAAAAAATTTGTAACGGGAAGGAAATATCTTTGAAAATTCTCAAAAAATTCAAAGAGATAGAGAAAAGAGAGACGAATTTTCATTTTCATTTTGAAGATAGAGCCTATTAAATCTACGAGTCATTAATTTCCATTATTACATCGTCGCACAAAAAAATGTTTAACAGGAAGGAACTATCTTCGAAAATTCTCAAAAAATTCAGGGAGATAGAGAAAAGAGAGCCGAATCGAATGCCATAAGCAGCAGAACAATATATCTTTTTATTTTGAAGATAGAGCCTTTTAAATCTACGAGTTATTAATTTCCTTTATTTCATCGTCGCACAAAAATGTGTAACGGGAAGGAACTATCTTCGAAAGTTCTCAAAAAATTCAGGAAGATAGAGAAAAGAGAGACGAATCGAATGCCATAAGCAGCAGAACGATATCTCTTTTCTGACTATTGATATCATTTGTTGAAAAACCATATTTAAAACATAATGGCAAAAACGCCCAAAGCTCTAACAATAAATCTTTAGCTATAAATGTAAGTACTATCGCGGCCGAAAAAAAGTAATCGATTTTTTATCAAGTAGTATGTTTTTTCGAAAAATTTTCCTTTGTAAATGGGAGTGTTTACATCAGTTATGTCAATTAAATTATTTTGACAAGAAATCATTGGTGGGGTCGTATTTACTTAAAAAAAAACTAATAAGAAATAAGTTAATATTTTTTAATTATAAGAAAACAATTAATTAGTATGGTTTTGAGAGAAGCAGAAAAAAGCTACAGCATCACCACACTTGGAGAAGGGTGGTCTTAACAACGCATGGCAAGTCAAATTAATTGCAGCAAAGGCACAATTCAAAAACTAAAGAAAAAGACAGACCTTCCGCTATTATCTGTTTTGTACAAATATTCTTCATCAAACTTATGACCCCTGGGACGGTAAACTCGCAGTTGACCATTGTAACAGGACTGAAATATCTTTTCGCCGGAAAAGACCACTATCTCCCAGTAACGATCTTATTCATTAATAAAAGTATTTGCAAACTGCATTCTTGCCTCTTTATTATCATCTGTTAGTCGGTGCTTTTTAGCACTGGCACAGTTAAATAGACCTTGCTCTCGCAACCGTTTTCTTGCTGTCCTAACAGACGCTGGGAAGTTGGTTTGCTCTTTGGCTTTAATAGAATTAGAAAATGGGTTTAAATTCACATAGTTAACCAGAGTATTGTCGTTTTCTAGAGAACTCTTTGTTGGCCGCCCAGAACTCACTGCCCTGCTCAGATCATGAGTTTCTTTCCACTTTTTGTTTAGTATTTGAATCCTGCTTTTGCTGCAATTAATTTCACTTGCTATGCGTTGTTGGGACCACCCTTCTCCAAGTTTGGCGATGATGTAGCCTTTTTCTTCTTCACTCAAAACATGATAAGGCATGATTAAGTAATACAAAATTTATTTTTGCTTAATATGACAATTGACGGTGACACCAATAAAAAAATATTGGGATTGATGCGACACTGAATAGAACCATAGTTACAACGGGAAAATCAGTCGATTACTTTTTTTCGGCCGCGATAGTACATAGAAAAATACACTTTAAGATGCGCCATCTACTATTTGAATGCACAAGTTATGTATAATATCCATTTGCATTCTAATAGAATGGATTATCTTATACTTAATACTTATTTAATCTATGTTGATGCTAATAATCAAAAGTTCATTCGAATGGCCATTTGAAAGTTACATGAATTATTTAGTTTTCAGGTTTCCCTTCGCTTTATCGCCGTTCACGTCATTCTACACCATTTTTATCTCAAAAGAAGGAGCACATTAGTTTTATGCGTATCCTAGATTTCAAACATTATGATAGTTCTGCTGGATTCGTAGTGCACGGTGCACGTAACCGTACCACCAACGAACAAAGAACAAACATAAATCGATAAGAGCATTCATAGTCAACTTAACATATGCCGTATACTATTAGAAATGGTTTATTTTTATTTCATATCGTTATCGCTACATAATCGGTTACAAACGTACGTGATCGGATAATTTCGTAAATCGATTTCATCACAGATTCACAGATATTCGCGTAGAATGGAACGTCTGCAATTATTTTAGTTTTATATGGTTTGCAGTTGAAAGGTACACTGCGCGTCATATAAATGTGGTAGGTACACTTTGATTTATCAATGTAAATCTGGCTCAACTTGTCAAATTTGACATTATAAGATGTGTCACAGATACTTATAACGTGAACTCTAGACGTTGCAATTCTGACGTCTCTGGTTTGATCTGATCATAACCTACAAAGCTCTTAAATGACAGTTTGCATCAGTCACGCTCAGGAAGATCACCATACACAACTAAAAAAACCTGATTTTCTGAGCCGTATTTCTTTGGCATTCGGGAATCGATCTCGTTCAATTCAAGTGAACCGATACAGTTTCTTTGGAAAAACTCACTTTACTCCCACCATGAGAGTTTCTGATCTAGTTCATGTCTTAGTGATCCTGTATTTTTGTTGGATTAGATATATCACTTGGTTCATCTTATCCATAGATTAGGATATTTTATATATTCTGTCACAAAGTGAGGTTATTGCTTTTTATTTTGGTTTTTGTACGCTGGTTTTCAAATCCATAATGGAAACAATAACGTTGAAAGATGGAAACACAAACCAATATTATTATTTACATGTAGATGAGAACATACAGAAAGAATCTTCAAATCCATTTCAATAAGTCTATAATAAATAAGATATTTTATATATTCTGTCACAAAGTGAGGTTATTGCTTTTTATTTTGGTTTTTGTACGCTGGTTTTCAAATCCATAATGGAAACAATAACGTTGAAAGATGGAAACACAAACCAATATTATTATTTACATGTAGATGAGAACATACAGAAAGAATCTTCAAATCCATTTCAATAAGTCTATAATAAATAAGATATTTTATATATTCTGTCACAAAGTGAGGTTATTGCTTTTTATTTTGGTTTTTGTACGCTGGTTTTCAAATCCATAATGGAAACAATAACGTTGAAAGATGGAAACACAAACCAATATTATTATTTACATGTAGATGAGAACATACAGAAAGAATCTTCAAATCCATTTCAATAAGTCTATAATAAATAAGGTTATTTTCGAGGTTATTTTCTGCGTCACCACAACTGAACGAAAAATGAATTGATGTTTCTCTGACACAATCTTCTGATATGACTTAAGTGATACGTAAATGATATGAACCTGATATTAAATTTGCCAAAGAAATACGGCTCTGGTTACAACAGTAACTGTTGTACCACATTTATATGACGCGCAGTGTACATTTATTTTTACTACGATTGCACCAGGATTGCAGCCACCTACCTATGCCCCACTTGATTTCTTATATCTTACCCGTTTGTTTATAACCTTGAACTTACGACGAAATCAGAAATCCACATGTAAAGTTGATACAACGATCATTTAAAAGCAACGATACTGTACATGCTGGTATATTGTAAAATTAACTGAGAAAAATTTAGTTAGAGAGCTAGAAGAGCTCAAACAAGTTGTGATACCCAGTTCTCTCTTCATCATTGAACACAAGGCATACACAGCTTACAATGCCAAACAGCCGCAACATATAATACCGGGGTTTTAAAGACTAACCAATTTAACTGTAACTAATCTAATATAAAGATTTAAAATTAAAATCAAACCTGTTAGGTTGTTTCATATATATCCGCATGTGAGGGTATTAGATTTAATCTACTAAAAATTCCCTCCAGGTTCTACCACAAGCGGAACATCGTGATGACTTCGAGGAATCTTAGTGGAACTTGGTGTCCATCTACTTAGATAATTTTATCTGCCTATGTGAGAGTTGTAGCGTATCCAGCTGAAACAATAAAAGTAACATGAAGGATAGTGCATTATATTTTGTGAGCGTTATCTACTTAAAATCATTTATCAGCTAAATATAACTCTAATCTAAGTTTATACCAGCTACGAGGAGTACATTATCCTTCCCGTAACTTCTTAAGCAAATAAGAACAGGTTTCCTTATTTGTCTCTGCGTGTAGCAATGCAAATAATATAACATGAAAGGAGATGTGTAACGCCAGCGATACATGGAACGCTAAACGGAATAAAAAGCAAACCTAATATCATTTTCAGTGAAAAAAACTATGTACCTTACTATGAACCACACATCTAGGCCTGAAAGTTCCTGTTTTGAAGTCGGAGAACTCGAAACTGAAAGTTTTCCGTGGAAACGCACCGTCTTTGCAAAATAAAATTCTGAAAATTTCACTCTTTGGCACCAACTTTTTGTATCACTAAAAACAACTCAATTCCATAACATTTCTTCGGTGTATTCACACAGGGGGACGATCAGTGAGAAATATTCCTTTTACCCATTACGAAAAAGTTTGCTTTTCCACAAAAAAATCAAATTTTATACACAATAGGCTAAAATATTCGGATCAGTTGTCACGCGTCATCACCTCACAAGAAGTCACAATAACATAACCATAGAACACAGGAGGCGATGGAATGGCCGCATTCGAATGAAAAATAATCGGATCATTGATTATGAAGTAATCGGCAGAATCCGGTTATGGTGGCGAGTGCTCGATTGGTAAATAATCGAATGAAAATCTGAGAATCTCGATCTATCTTGATTTGAGGAGAGAAACGGTGCCCAGTGATTAACATAAGCTGTGACCTAAGTCACAGAGAATAAATGCGATTAAGCGAAATCGAGGACAACCAAATAATTCAAGTAAAATTCAAATGATTACTGTTATTCGGATGCCAAGTATCCGATTATTGAAATCATTCGATTATGCCCGTCTTGAGCGCCATCTACTGTCTACTAGCTAAAGTGGTCAAAGTGGATATGCAAAGTTGGTGTGCAAATATCTATAAGGACAAATGAACTATCCGACAAATAACCATAAAGGGTATTTTGGCGACCCAAACCGCTAACTCCGGTTAACTGCGGTTAGAGTTGTGATTGGTTGAAACAAATTTATTTTAAAAATACACCAATCACGAGCTAAACCGCAGCTAACCGGAGTTAACGGTTTGGGTCGCCAAAAAACCTTTATAGACATAATACAATATAAATAAACCATCAGCAGTTTGACCACTGTTTCAGTGATGGTGATGAGCCTCTAGATAGCGAAGCGAAATCTAACTACAACCAAATACATAATTTTAAATAAACTTCAAATAATCATTCGATTATTAGCACCATTCGAATACCAAGTATCCGATTTCCGATCCGGTTTCATTAGCATATTATTATTATGAAGGTTTAAGCTGGATTCATAGTGAATATAACATAAGCCGTATGCTATATCGATAAGACGTATGACATAATTTTAAGAAAATACATTCATAGTCTTCGTGACGTTAAGAGTCGGCACATGCGCAGAGAGCTGTTAGAAATCTTAAACTCTAACGATCTGTGAACTTAACCTTATTGTTCTCTATTGTTTTGTTGCATTTCAAGTTTGAATTTTAATTATTTTTAAAAATAAAAGTGTACCATCCAATTGCAAACCACATAAAACTAAAATAACGCAGACGTTCCATTCTAGACAAATATCTGCGATGAAATCTATTTACGAAATTATCTGATCACGTACGTTTGCCATCGATTACGTAGCGATAACATAAGAAATAAAAATCAATCATTTCTTACAGCATACGGCTTCTGTTATGGCGACTATGAATGCTCTAATCGATTTACGTATGTTTATTTAATATTAATATAGCAAATTTACTTTCCAAATAGATTAATTGGCGTGGAAAATACTAACACGCTTTTAAGTCAGAGTGCTACAAATTCGGCGAAGACTGGTAGTTCTTCCACAGTGTATATCACACATCTGTCTTTCCTGTGCTGTGCTACCTCTTTATAAAGGGAGAAGTGGTATCTTGCAGCTCTATCTATGTAACTAGGAATATTAAACGATAGATTTTAATGTTAAACTATTTGCACCCAAAAAGTTTTTGATGCAATATCATGGTTTTGTTTTAAACAGGTATTTTTATAGTAAAGTGAAATTAAAAGAAAAAAATGTATGTCAATGCCCTGCATCTTAAAAATGAGGCGTCTCTATGACAGATTTATTGGGACTTTTCTTCTTAACAGAAGGTCTACTATGAAGTGACGAAAAACCGACTCACCCTAAACACACAAAGTGGTCTATTGAAAAGCAAACTTGCTGCGTAAAGAAAATTAATAAACAAACGTTTGCTATTATGATTTATTAATATTTGAAAATAACTGACCTGGTACAGTAACAGTATGTTTGCTAAATTGAATGAATTTCTATTATTTTTTGTCCAGTCCTTTAAAGTCTTAAATGGTTCAACCAAATCCACATCAGCATCCGGTATAACATTCTCCATTTCTGCTGGTATTTGTCGTGATTTGGCTTTCCCCCCAAGCAGTGTAAAAATTTTATACCAAGTCCACGCCAGGTCTATCCACAAGATGCGGGGTTTCATTTTAAATGATTCTGTAACTCTGCCAAGAACATGTTCGCCAGGCGTGGTTATTTTTGGAAGTCCCTTTCTTGTAAAAACTGAAAAGCAAATTACAGAAGTTAAACAAAATTCCGTTGATGAAATTTTCACATCTGATTGTATCAGAAACAAATTTGCACTTACGTTAATGACATTGGTGCAGTCTCTAAAATGAAAGTCATTTTCAGGGCACGGCTCAACTAACATCAATAAAATAGCAGTGTTTGTTGTGCCAGAGGATATTATACTCTGACAGATCGCCATGAAATAAATTCGCTTTCTCGTCCACAGTTTTCATTGCCTCTCCTATCTGTAAGTGTAAGACGACAACCTTTATTACAATCTGCTTAACAAGAGCTGCAATAACTACGACTACATGTAGAACAGGTTAATAAATTACCTCGTCATAAGCCATGATTGAGGCCACGATGCTATAATAAATAGTCCACATTCCACATCCTTCAATTTTATGTACCTTATTTTGAACCACATATTTTGGCCTGATATTTTCACAAGTTCCTGTTTTGGAGTCGAGTCGGAGAATTCCAAACTAAATGAAGTTTTCCATGCAAACGCACAGTTTTTGCAAAAAAAATCCTGAAATTTCGCCCTTCGGTACCAATCTTAAAACAACTCAATTTCATCCCATATTCATGGTGCACTCACATGGGGGGACGACTCAGTGTTGTCACTATTTATAAACAGAAATACCCATTGCCCATTGCACCACCTAAAAATACCCAAATTACCCATTTTCGAATATTGACACCATTTAAATAATATACCGTAGTAATTAATATTGTGGTGGCTTCAAATACTAAAAATATAAAATAAAATACTTCCAAGATTATATTGTTAGCTTTTTCTCCTTTTTTGCTGTTGCAAGCTGACATATGACATAAAATGACAGAATTATAGGCTTGTTTTGGTTCAAAATTTTCGCAGTCCTAGAACCGTTCCCGTCTTGCGCAATTTAAAAAATTATCAATTTTAATACACAGCGCATCTATCGAGCGATAGTCGAGGTCGAGACCCACAGAACACAGAATGTGGAGATCACAGAATAGAAATAGAATAGAATGTAAAATCACGGACGGAATAAGAACTACCATCTAATGAACTCGCGACAAAAGTTTAAAATAACAACTTATCTAGTGGAAAATATAAAGTTAGAGATTAGTAAAAGTGGTTAGTATAAAAATGCCCAAATTTTCCCGAATTTTGATTTTTTTACCCATTTACCCAAATTTCGATTTCATCTTAAAATTTACTCACAAATTAAGTAATTACCCACGTAGTGGCAACACTGGGGGACGTTCAGCGAGTAACTGTAATTATGGAACGCCGTTTTAATATTTACTCACTATTTATTCATTTCTACTGTTAATTAGAGATATCACTAAATTAATTTCTGATATCAGAAATTAATTACCGATATCAGAAAATTATATTTTCTGTTATCAGAAAATGGCACCATCTACTGAACAATAGGTTAACAACTATAAAATAAATGCTTGGCAACACCGTAATTCTTAACTGTTTCATGATAGGCCTTTTCCTTTGCAATGATAGTGTACACTAGTGTAGGTCTTGTCTCTCTTTAACCTGTGATATCTGAATTGATGTCATCTCTGTCAGTGTAGTTCAGTGCTACACTTCGTCATTGAGTAAAAAATAATAAAGAGTTGCAACTGTCAAGGTTTCGAGATTTTTAGTATTGTATTTCTTTGCCAATAACTTCACGATTGTCATCAATTTTTAGTGCTATGGGAAGGTATTTGTAATGTGGCTGTATAGCCCTTAAAATTGAAGAGGATCATGAAGCTATTGGTGAAAAAATACAACACTAAAATCTCGAAACCATGACAGTTGCGCCTCTTTATTATTTTTACTCAATGACTTCGTGTACAAAGGAAAGGACCTGATGATAGAAGAGCGCGCTGTAAAGCGATTTTGCGGTTGTGTTATCAACTTCTTCACAGTGTTATAAAATACCGTGTAATGTTTAAAAAGTTTAAACAAAGAATACCTATTTATAACAGTATTTTCAAATTATATTACGCCAAGAATTTGCACTATTTGCAGTTAGTCAGAAAACAGTGTTGCCAGATTAAATAAGATATCTCCTATTTATGCTACTGGTCACTAGATGGCGCTAATTTCCGATATCTGAAATTAATTTATTATATGTATATACATATTATTAATCATTTAATTATATCTATATAGAAATAATTAAATCAATTCAAATCAACTCATACAGATGCCAAGTTAAAATTATACTCGACTTAATTTGATTATCGGAATCATTCGATTATTATGCCCATCACTAATTAATACGGTTAGCTGTGATCGAATTGGCTAGTGGTTACATTCATGTCCTACGTGTGACTCGAATCGAATTGGCCCGTTTACTTTGTCGTGACTTTTGGCACCACCACTTAATTTTTTGTATATCATCGCCGTTCGCTGCTGTGTCATTTGTGATGACAGTGCTTTTAGTGCTTTTCTAAGATAGGTAACAATATGGCGGGTGCAATGTTGTTTGAAAGAGCACAATCTGTTTCTTCTCAACATGAGAAATTGTTAAACTTAAAACGAAATGATGAGGACCAAGAAAATGATGAGGAGAATATTAAAAATAAAGAACAAGACATTCTCAATCTTGGTGAAAAGTACAAGAAAGAGGGCAAAGCAAAAGAACTTGCTGAACTTATTAAAGCCACCAGACCCTTTTTAAGCATGATAAGTAAAGCTAAAGCTGCAAAACTAGTAAGATCTCTGGTGGATTACTTTCTGGATTTAGAAGCCGGTATTGGAATTGAAGTTCAACTCTGCAAAGAATGTATAGAATGGGCCAAGGAAGAACGAAGAACATTTTTACGCCAGTCCTTAGAAGCTCGATTAATAGCATTATATTTTGATACTGGTATGTTTGCTGAAGCTTTACTGCTAGGGTCAAAGTTACTTAAAGAACTGAAAAAGTTAGATGACAAAAATTTATTAGTGGAGGTTCAGTTACTTGAGAGCAAGACATATCATGCATTGAGTAATTTGCCTAAAGCCCGTGCTGCCCTTACTTCAGCACGCACCACAGCTAACGCTATCTACTGTCCACCAAAAATGCAAGCTGCATTAGACCTCCAATCAGGCATATTACATGCCGCAGATGAAAAAGATTTCAAAACGGCATATTCATATTTCTATGAAGCATTTGAAGGATTTGATAGTGTAGAATCTCCAAAGGCACTCACAGCTCTCAAATATATGTTGTTGTCTAAAATTATGATAAATAATCCTGAAGATGTACAACAAATTGTTAGTGGAAAATTAGCCATTAAGTATGCCGGTCAGGACATAGATGCAATGAAAGCTGTCGCACAAGCATCCCACAAGAGGTCTCTCGCAGATTTTCAACAAGCCGTTAAACAGTTCAAACATGAATTGGAAGATGATGTTATTGTGAGGGCGCATTTAGGGACTTTATACGATAACATGCTTGAACAAAATTTATGTAGAATTATCGAGCCATACTCCAGAGTACAAGTGGATTACGTAGCAAAGACTATAAAACTTCCTATGCCACAAGTTGAGAAAAAACTTTCGCAGATGATTTTGGATGCAAAATTCCATGGTATTTTGGATCAAGGAGAAGGTAAGTTTTTTATCTATGAATCTTTAAATTTGAATTTCTCGAATCGATAAAAAAGTTCGCGCCTTGACATTACGTTGTTCTAACTAAGTGAATAATCATCCAGTGCATCTCAATTATTCCGAATAGGGTTAATGTGAGACCAAAATATAAATTTTTTAATTTTCATAAAACAAACTCTACTCTGGTCCCACTTAGAATAATAATTGAAGTGCGGTGCAGGACAATTTGCTTAAAATTGGGAACCATTTACTCGTTTTATTTCTTATAGAATTTTATAATTGCTATTGCTTTTGTCATAAATACCTAATCTTTTATTTCAGGTGTCCTAATAGTATTCGAAGATACTCCTGTAGATAAAACGTACGAGATGGCTTTAGAAACAATCCAAAGTATGAGTAAAGTAGTCGATACACTTTATCAAAAGGCTAAAAAATTGTCATAGGTCAATGTAATAAAATAATGCAAAAAACGACTGTATTTTTCCTATTAATACATAAACCATTAACAATTGAATTTCCCATTTTCTCTTTAGTTGTTGTATAAAATTAGATGTTATACTTATTTAGAAACTTGGAAATAAAAATTAACATAAATTAGGGTTGTTTCCTATTACTTTGTTTACTGTTTTATTAATTAACAAATAATATATAGAAAATTTCAGCATTACCGTATTTAAATTTTAAATTAGTACCACCTTTAAATTATGTATTTCATAATTAAGATTCACAAAATTCTGATATTAATATTTTTTAAATGCTGTTAAATAAACAAAATGATTATTAACTATTCAAATTGTATTTATTTAAATAATTATGCTGAATATAAGAAACAATAAAGTTCTTTATAAATATGTTTTTATTTTGTAGTTGTCAAATACTTTCACCTTTTTCCTATATTATTATAAATTACTGTATAATGTACATATTATAGAATATAGAAAAAAATTGTTTAGGATAAATTTTTCATTTTATTGATGTACTTAGGTAATGAATTTTGGTAAATTTAAAGTAAATAATGTGTATATTAAGAGAAGGATCCTATATTGTTTCTTTTTTGACACTGATCATTTGTTGTCACCAAAAACATAGGGAGTCTTTTTTAGTAGGTACTTCTTTTAATTAAATTTTTTCTTGCTTCCATCTACTTTTTTTTCATTATGAAATTTTTTGTCTTTTTTAAACATATTAATTGAAAGTGAATTTTTAGAGCTCTTTCAGACGAGGTTACTGTATGCGAGATACAGTATGCGGGATACAGAATCTTGGTCAAACTTTTGCCGGCGACAGCATAAGATACTCGGGCTGTGTGAAAACAATTCCAGTGCAATACAGTTATGGATTTTAATGAGTGCGTTATGCTATCGAATATATAAAATAAAAAGAAAAAAGTAAACCCACCATGTGGGTTCATCCTAATATGGAATTAAGGGAAGCTAGAAAGGTGTGAAAGGCTACATTTTAACGTATGGTTTGTCGGAATCTTGGATACGTGTATCTCTCATTCAGTATCCTCGTGTGAAAGAGCTCTTAACATAAAAGCAAGTAATAAAAAAATTTAAAAGTTAAATATTTACATCTTTATCCAATACTTTTCTCTGCTCTAAAAAATGTTTCGACTGCATTCCGCTGATACCGGCTGTAATATTATTTTTAACAATTTTATGTCAAGAATATCTTATTAAATTTAAGCTATTTACGGTGTAAAAATAAGTGAGCTTCTAAATATTTGATGGGAAGATGTTCATGAATTTTAAATGTACCTATATAAATGTTTCTATTTCTATTTGATGAAAATTGTAAAAATTTGGTTTTTTAAATACTTATTTATTATAAGTTAACGGTTTTCTATCGAAAAGTTTTTTTGTTCCCCTAATCTATTTTTTACTTCTGTCCATGAATTTGCTGATATTAAAGAGCCATATGTCGTCTACCAAACCAATGTAACTTTTCCGCTAGAATTTAGGCATAGCAACTCGTTAACATGAATAAGATTGGTCCCAATACTGCGCCTTGTGGCACACCATGCATATGACGTACATGCGTGTATCTACTTTGTTATCTATTTCGATTTTCGACAAACTAATTTCTATTGATCATATGCATATCATATACAAAGATTAACATAACCTTAAATTTTTAGTTTTTGTAAATTTATTTTCATTTTAATTTTTGTAGTTTTAGCTTGGATCAATTGCAACATTTAAAAATTCTCTCAGATAGTTGATTTATAAAGTTTCAATATTTTAGATTGGGACTGCCCTTTGTAGAGATTATTAAAAATAAGACTGATATAATTATAGGTTGGAATTCCAACCAACAAATACATCCTATTTTATTAGAATCATTAATAATGCTCTGAATAAGATTTTAGCTGGTACTACAGGAACCAAGCAGAAATTTTTGATAAAATTGCGACAATCGAAAATTTTGGTAAATGCATATTTTTGAGGTTAGTTGTGACGTCACACCACACGTCACGTTGCTTATTCACCGGTTGATCCACAGATTACAGATGTGTTTTATCTTTATCTCGGAGATAGAACGAGATAAAACTAATATCTGATGGAATCCACCGGTTAATAAAGCTTTTCATTAGAGATTACAGGAGTGTCTGTATATCCAGCGTTTTTTAAACACGAGTTGATGAATTGATGACAAACGTTAGGTTTTGTATGACAACATAACATGCGGTTGCCTATAAAAATATTTAACCGCCGCGCGGCGGTGAAGTAGACACTCTCCCAATATTTATTCTGTATTCTGTCACAGAACTTCTGCAGAATCGAAAACTCGGTATTCAGTATTCGATACTTTTCAGAATTGAATGAGTATACGGGAACCAAAGAGCTTTAACTCTTTGTCGAGAACCCGAGAAGTGAATGCAAAAAGGAGAACTTTACAATTGCGTTATTGCCTGGATGTCTGTCGCATACCGAAACGATACCACGGTTGTTTTCGTATTGGGTGATAAATAATAAAATCTTACTATATTTACAGTTTACGTCGTGTTATTCATTAGTGTCAGTTCTGGTGGCTATTAAATAAACGAATCCGTCAATTCATATGAGAACTCAGTATTCGAATATTTTCAAAAAAGTTCTCGGCGATAGGATTAACAGCGAGCATGTAAGAATCGAATTCTTTCCGATTCTTGCATTCGACTCTCACTACTTCTTGATCTGTGAGTAATGCCAAATGCTAACATCACAGAACCACAGAATTAATTCTGTGACAGAACTTAAGTGGCTAACCTAACAATAACATAACCTAGAAGAGTAATAAATATGTTTTGTGAGTAATAAGTTCGTTACGTTACCGAATATGACTGTAATAAATATTGAAAATTACGATAAAAAATCTCCAGAAATTACAAAATGTCTTGAAAATGCAAAATTTATTGGCATTGATTTGGAATTTAGTGCGTTATATCCAATAAAGAGCCATAGTCCCAGGTATGAATTGCTTCGTCATTTTCTATAATTATTTTCAAAGGGATTTATTTTCACTGTTATAGCTTATTTGATAATCCTAACGAAAGATATTTAAAGTTAAGAAAAAATTTGGCCCAAGTAATTCCTATTCAAATAGGATTGACAGCATTTAACTTTGATGCAGACAAAAATAGTTATACTGGAACCGTTTATAATTTTTATGTTCAACCAGCATCATTCCCTACTATACATAGAAGTTTCTATTTTCAGTCGGATACATTAAATTTTCTGAGATTACATGGATTTGACTTTAACGAGGTATGAAAATAGGTTTTAAATTTTCGGCAATTAGAATAACGGCGAAAAATTAAATAAGTTTTCCCACGATGGCCACCTTCCCCTAAGAATGCGTCCATAATCATTTAATGTAGTACCTAGGTACGAAAATTAACGAAATAACCTTATATTATTATCTATGAAGCTGTAATATTTGCAGCACTTAGGAATAAAAAAAGATTTATTAAACGTCGCATCTAATTTCACCTATATACCAAGATTTAGTATTGATATTAACAGTCTATCTGCCCCCACTAGACTATTACCACTTTGTATTCATGGAGGTAAGTTGATTTTACTGGGAATCGCTAGTTGTTATCGACGACGGGAGGTAAGTGCTACTTACCTCCCTCGGGAAAATAACGCTCACAACGCTTTAATAACGACAAAAATGTCAAAAAAATTTATTAGTGTCACTGTCAAAAAATGCATTGCATGAACCGTAGCTGTGGGAGCAGACAAAATATTATACACCACGCAGGAGCTAAGTAGTTTTGTTTGACCAGTCTCGGATTCTGTTGCCAGCCTTCGCTCCGCTCGTGCGTAAAAAGCCTTCGACTGCTAAAATTAACTTACCTCCCGTGTATTGCAAATAATTATTGTTCTTGTTTACTTTTACATTTGTTTTATAATATAATGATAAATAAATATTTTCTAGTTCCTATACTTGGGCATTCCATTTATTAATAAGGAACAAGAAGTTGAATTACGACAGAAGTTAAAAAACAATGAAATAACAGAAAATCAAAGTAGTTGCAAATGTGAAGTATTAAAAGCTTTGGAAATAGAAGAAAATGTAATAAAAAAGTGGTACAACAATGCTGAGAATGGTGCTAAACTGACAATTTTTAAAACGTATGACAAATATAAGCATAACTTCGAAATACAATATTTTGTCCACAAAATCTTGAGAACTCGTTTTAACAATATATGGACAGCAATAGAAAATGATGAATTTGTTATAAGGAAAGTAACAAATGAGGAGTACAGAATTTTAGAGAGAGATAATAATTTAAATGAGGAAATTATATCAAATCTGCTGGGCTTTACTAAGATTTTTAGACTGCTAATTTCCCTTCGAAAACCTATAGTTGGACACAATTTGCTTCAAGATATTTTATTAATGATAAGAAATTTTGAAACTTCTTTGCCTCACTCATATTCCGATTTTAAAAAAATAGCTTCTAATCTATTTCCTTTAATATTCGACACCAAAACAATTTCATACGAAATGAGAAATTTAATCTCTGAGGAAAAAAGATGGAGTGATTCAGGTT
Source organism: Rhagium mordax (assembly GCA_963680705.1). NCBI lineage: Eukaryota > Metazoa > Arthropoda > Insecta > Coleoptera > Cerambycidae > Rhagium > Rhagium mordax. Next base: position 712,825 of record OY796661.1, on the reverse strand, counting down.
TGGAAACGCTTTTTGAATATTTTAAGAATGGCACCGGAAGACATTTGGCTCTGAATTCTCCAACTATATTATTAGAGGGAGAAAAAAGTTCCCCTAAATTTCATGAAGCTGGTTGGGACTCATTCTGTGCCGGATATATATTTATACGATTGGCCTATATAAATGTTTACCAAAAATATCCTAAATCTAAAAGTTTTGTTAGCAGCGAACTCATCGGTGGGTTGTCTGAATGGAAAAACCGTGTAAATGTCATAAGAGCATCTGTTTCATCTATTGTAAGTAGCCATGTTTTATTATTGAGGTTAATAGGAAATATTAGCGGATCTTAAATGTTTATTTACAATAGGAATGCATAATTTTATTTCTGTTCGCAAAAAAAACAAAACTGGATCGCCAATGTAAAAATGAGTGAGCAATGCAAATCATTATCCATAAATAAATACAATTAGAATTTTGATGCTATTAATTATGTTACTTATTAACTAGCACTTGTCATTCTGTACTATATAAATATTATTAATTTTACGTTAGTTTTGCGTTAGCGAATACTGAAATTTATTTTGCTTTTATAGAGCATTGATGGAGAAGATCCAAATTCAACAAGGCCGCCTTTCTTAGTTATTGAATCTATACAAAATAGGCCAGTGAACTTATCTCAGGTAATCTAAAAAATAAGTGAATTTAATACATTATTAATTGTTTTACCCATCATGAACAGTAAGTTCCAATTAAACGTAATAATTTAAAAATAAATACTTCTGAAGTTTTACCCAAAAATAAATGGGAAAGAGGTAATTTCATGTTATAACTTTAACTTACGTCAATTAACATTAATTATGTAGCCTTGAATAAGAAAATAAACATTTTCTAAAGCTTGGCATAGTCAATAATATAAACGTATATATTAATTTTCAGGTTTCGTCCATATTAAGTTCGTTTGGCTTTGTAGAAGTCAAAAAATTTCCTTATCAGAATAAGAGGGTCTTAATTGCAGTGGATAATTTTGGCAAGTAAGTAGTACTCTAGAATTCAAGTATTTATTCAGTATACCCCACCGAGCGCTGAATTAGAGGGACAAAGGCGAAAATATTTACATTTAGTACATATAGAAATCTACTTAATATTCCTTCATATATATTTTCAATTCAAAACGCTACAGAAGAAATGACGATTTTTAGGAATTTTTCCAGACCCTATAATAGAGCTTAACGGATTCAAAAAATGTGGTGTATTTTAAATGCATATGATATGTATATTATGTGAAATATTTAAATTTTTGGGATCAATAGTTTTTGAGATAATTGCAAAGAAGCCATTTTAACCCTCCCTTTTTTTTTGTTACAGTGCCAGAAGAATTTTAAACAACTTTAAAACTCATAAAGAATTTCAAGTGATGCAATATAATGTATTTAAACATTCGTTGGTTGTTCGAGCATTTCTTTTGTAAGTATAAACATTTTATTTAATAAACACAGAAATTGGAACTAGATACCCCTAAAATAAATATATGTGATGCAGCTATGCTACAGATACGTTCCGGAGTTGTTGTATCTTATTACAAGCTATGCCACGCTTGTGTAATATGGATGTAGTCATTAATTGTAATTAAAATATTTATATCCCAGACCTTAATATAATAGTTGTTGACAATCTTGTTTCTTTTTTTTAGGAGTGGAATAACCATATCGAGTACTATTTTACTTTGGTTAACACATAGAGTTACGATGAGATAAGGTGAACAATTTTTTTCCAACATAATTAGCACCTAAGAGAATATATTTTATTTAATAATAAAGAATTTTTATATTATTTATTTTTAATTTCAGTCAGTGTCCGTTATTTAGAGGTATATAATAATAATGAAAAAGAATCAGGTTTCATTTCATTTAATATACGAGTACATTAATATTAAAATAGGGTTCTGTGTGTTCAGATGAGCTGTAACACCACCAGGGATATCCCCGCTACATAAAACATTTACGTACGTTTACCGCAGTTGACGGCAGAACAGCAAACATATATGTCTGTCAATAACAACAGTGGCACGATTTCGCAAAATATATATATCCGCCTATAGCAGTCAAAGGGCTAAGAGGTGATAATGTTAACGAACCTCATTGTAACATTCCGTATTTAGGAGGTACAAATCTTTGACGACAATAAAACAAGTCGGTTGCAAAAATATGCAATTTACTCACAACTAAAAAATAAATTAACAGTAAATATATATATATATATGATTACATAACAATGACAACTGGTCTAGGATTTAATGCAAATAATGTACAATTTTGCTTATGTAAGGAAATGATATGGACAAAAAAAATATTGTGCTATAGAGATGTAGAATTTCATAATTTGTATTAAAATAGTTCACAATATTCATATCTTTTTAAGGGTTACTTTATTCTCATCAACAACCATATCATCTTTAATGCCACCAATACTTCGATCTTCAATGTTATGTCTTTGAATAAATTGTTTTATTAATTTTCCAACTACATCGGGATTATTTAAGTGAACATGATGTGTTCCATCGACATAATGAAAGTCACAGTCTTTACTGGTTCTTTTAAGGACATCTAATACTTCATAAAAGTTTTCCTTAGCCTCATAATATGACCCTCCTCTAGCTTTTGCGATGAATATTGGGCACGTGAAATTTTGAGCATATTCTGTTAATTCGTCTTGAGGAAAATTTAGTAGTCCTCCAGTTTTTAATCTTGGATCTCTAGTGAAATAATATTTACCAGGGTGTAACTGTGATGGCGCTATATTTCGTTCCATTAATATATGGCTATATTCATATAACACAGAATTTCTGTTAGGTTTAGAAATTTTCTGTTTAATTTCTTCCAGAGTATAGCTAGGTGGTTCTGCAATACCACTTGAGTAATCATTATATATTAAAAATTTGTCAATGGCATTGGCCATGTGAATATTAACATTTTTTCTTATCATCGGTTTTGCTCCATCTATGCAAATTACAAAATCGATATTATCAGGATATATCATACTGTATACGTAGGATGTTATTCCACCTAAAGAATGACCCATAAGTGACACCTTTGACCAGCCAAAATATTTTGCCAAATAACGAACCAAGATTACGTAATTTGAGAAGTGGTAGAACATGCCATTAGGTAACCGTGATGAATATCCATGTCCAGGAAAATCGATACATAAAAAACCCAAGTCCTTATTTAAACAAGGAATCAGCCTATCGAAAGTTGAGCAGTTATCCTAAAATAAAATTACAAATGGGGCATAATTTATCATAAAATCATCATAAAAATACTAAAAACAACATAGAATACCTCGACAAGTGTCTGTGATATACTATTATATCGATGAGAAGGTAAAACGTATATGTATAATAGACTACGTCAAGATGAAGATGACCTATCAGTATTTACAGAAGCACCGAGTGATGACTTTATCGCTCGTCTCTGGGTGATGGTGTCTTAGTAACGGAAATAAATGAGTTATTATCAATTAAAAAAAATGTTTTAAATACCTGCCAGCCATGTAATACCAATACTGGCCTTGTATTGACAGGGCCCCACCATTTTCCTGCGATCTGACCCCATGGAACTTTTATTGATACTTCTTTATATTCAGCTTGGTGTGTTGCAACAGATCGAAAATTATTTATTCGAGGTACAAAACATTTAAAATTAATTATGTTTCTGCTTAAAAACATTCTTTCTCTTTACATTAATACTGTTGAAAAATTATCACATTTATTTATGACAAAACTGTCAGCGAAGGGTTAATTGTGGGTTATATATACGATGGGAAACAGAAACACACATGAGAAAAGTGGAGAGTGTACTTTGTACCACAGAACATCTAAAAGACTTTGTCCTATTGACGAAAAATAAATGCTAAAACCACAGATTACCAAATCCAAAGACTTTGCACCTTTCCTTGTTTATACGGACGGATCACGAACGTATAGAATTGCCACAGAATATTAACAGAACCTCAGATGAACAATTGTTCGTCTGAGAACAGAACTTACATTCTATGTCAGTGTATTTGATCTTTGTAATAAATGCAGGACCGAATTGGCCACTTAATAGAATACAGAGATGTTTTAAATATAATTCAAGAATAAATTTTATACGCAAAAATAATCTAGTAAGTAAAGTTGAGAACATAATACGATTGCAATACTTGATGTTAAAATATATATAATTTCACATAATTTGTAGAATATATAAAGCGGGCGTCAGACAATCAAATATATTTGATCAAATTAGACTATCAAACTGTGAATATGACGTCACAGTCACAGTTAGATAAGTCTAAACTAAAATCTCGAAATCTTGACAGTTGCGCATCTTTATTATTTCTTACCAATGTTAATATATTAATAAAAGTCGAAATAAAATTTATACAGACAGCACACACAGATCAACCGGCAGCTAAGATAAGTTCGTGGATAACACCAGGTTTGTTCAAAAACTGCCTGCAAAATATAAGTACACTAGAGTAGTGCACAATTACATCATGTAGGGTGGTATAAAACACTTTGCCACTGGTGTAGTGCAATGCAGATGGTCATGCACATTACACTACACTACACTTTTCAGTCCACCATATTTTGTGGCGGTGTAATAAATAAATACCTATGACCTATAACTAGCTACACTACACTATAACACTTGCTCACAAGGTGGAGTAAAAATGTTATATCATGAGTGTATTACACTGGAAATTTGTGATCACCGGATTTTTTGACATATATCAGATGACAGCTACAATAAGTTTTGTAGTAAACATTTGAAGTAGTGTACCACCAGTGCAGTGCAAGTTTTTTGAACAAAGCTATTATTTGACAGAATATTACGGAGAAAATGGCTGCCATGCGATGCGCAAAAATATGCGCGTCCTTTGCCTCCAACCGAGACCTCAGTTCTGATTGTTTAGTATTCTGTGACTATAGCGCCAATATTTAAGTTGTTTGCCGTTTACCCGTTTGCCGTATGTCATATTTGGTCGCCATTACGTTGAATTGCGGCGTCTGTGCGAGTGGTGTAAATTGTAGAAAATCGGCGAAATTTGTGCTGCTTTTGGGTTTATCCATTATTTGTTTTAATGAGTGATCGCGAGGTAAGTAATAGCCTTTACGTTTAGTCTCCAAGTTTAAAACTTCCTGGTTTACCGTTTTTGTATGCCGGTGCCCATAGGCGAACTTAACGTGGTGCGACGAATAATTTATTATTAAAATATTTAAATACTCGATTGTTCAATTTTCATATCCATGTTTATTCATATAATATATTTTGTTGCCAGGGAAGCCGTTCGCCTGTAGGTCATAAAGGCATGAATGATCGTGGAGATCACTCGCCACACGCAAGGCGGGAAGACTCTCCAAGGAATCACAAAGGCAAGAGCTATTCAAGGTAAATAATCATTGCAATATGTAAAAATTGATTGTATTAATATACATTATATAGGGTGAATCAGTTCTTTGTAGCAAGACTTCGACAGGTCATAGAAGCCCCATGGGGTTGTAGAGCATTTCATTCTTTACATACAGGGCGTTGAAATATGCTTTTTCTCAATCTTTCTTTAATATAAAAACTCCTGTTTAAAATAAAATGATATTGTGGCAAGCGACGTACTTAAATACTTGGATGCAAATATTTTAACATTAAAATCTATTCTTGATTTTACCGAAAAAAATATTAACCAACCAAAATTTTTTATTTAGGTCAAGAATAAATCTAGTACTAGTTTAGTATCGAACGTTATGACTATGTTTCTTATGATGATCCTTAAAGCATAGTATCGAATAATAGTAATTTACGATACCAGTAACGTTAAGATGCTTTTTACATTACGGGAGAATAGTTTCTTGAGTAACGTACAAACGGATAATATGAGTATCATAACACGTTTTACTTTATCCTATATTATTGTCTTAAAAAAATACAGACATTTCCTCATAAGGATGTGACAAGTCAAAAGTCTATAAAAAAAAATAGTTATGCCAGTATCCAAAATAACTGGTACCTCAGGAATTGTTTATTTACAAATTTCGTTATGATTATTATAATCGATATGCTGTGATTTTTTACACCACTACTTAGTGGTGGTAAGAGTATCTACGCAATTTGTTGCTATGGAGATAATGCTATATAGCAACAGTATAGGATGATGTAAAGGAAATTTTGAAATTGGTAATTAGTCTGATCACAATATGAAATAGATTGAAAAATATTCTTTTTTAACATTTGAACAGTAAAGTCGAAGAAATTTCCATTAGAATCACAATATTATGTTTTTCGCCTTCCTTATACAATTTAATTATACAAGGAAGTGGAAATCCAACAATGTCTTATTGACTAGAGATATTATTTTCTTAGGAGCCCTAGTAGAGGAAGGAAAATTTCTTACAGAGATGGTGATCGTGATAGAGAAAGACGCAGAGATAGGGAAGATCGCGAGGATAGAGATAGAAGGTACAGGTATATTTTTTACTATTTGATTTAGTATACCAGAGATGGGTTATTCCAGACATTGTCATTTATGTCTGGGAAGTGTCAACATTTTTTGGCATTACTGTTGTAAATGTCACAAGAATACTGTTATGTATTTCTATTGCTGCCAAAGATTTGCTTAAAAGAACAGTAATAGTGTTACTATTTACTTCAATTAATAAATGTATTTTTTTATTAATTTCACTAGTGTTGAAATAAATTGTTTCTTTTAAAATATAAACAAATTGCGGTAAAAGACTGGATATTGGATATACTTGGGCACACATAGTTCTATTGTCTTAAATTTAAACGGAACACCTGGTATACTCGGTATATTATAAAACATTTTTTTAATGTCGATTGTTACATGATGCGCCTACTTACAATGGGTTGGTACCATAATAATTGCAAGTTCGTGCTACGATTTTGTCGATATATCGATCCGATAAAACGATATATCGATACATTTGAAATATCGATATTTTCGATATTTTATTCAATATCGCCCATCCCGAGTCGGCAAACACCAAATCTACATTTTTTTATTTATGCAAACGGAGCATCCCGTTTAACTGTCATGCGATTTTGTGTCTAAATTTTGTTTTTGTTTTTGTGCTTTTTTGTATGGTCTATATAACATTTAAGTTATTAGTGTTATTACCATAATATTTATAAATTTATACAAATTATTATTTAAAAAAAAATACTGTTTGGAAAGTGTTGGACGTTTTTAATTTTTACGTCATAAACTTTCCGAGCAGCCCATCTCTAGGTGTAACAAATCATTTCTATTAAGTTAAGCAACAGTCGCATCATAATGCTTGGAACGTTTTCGTAATACAATCGCGTATTTTTGTGTATAGGGAAATATATACAAAAAGCTCTGTTGTGAATGAAAAGTTGCAATCCAGCACTTTATTTACCGAAGAAATGAAATTGAATCATTCATTCTTTTTATTCCTTGCTTTTGACACAGGTGTGCTGCCGTCAACATCTGGGTCCTGTATAGGACTAATTCTTTTGTCATTATACCATTATTTTTTTATTATGAATTTTCTAGGGAAGTAGTATTAGTGGAAAAATTGGGGGGAGTTGGAGACTAGCGAGTAGGTTACATACGCGCCTGTTTTACTTGCCCTCACCATTTCCACAACAATTTACCACACTGGCCCTTATTCAAACCTCGATCTTCCTATGAAGATTAGGACATTTTTTTAGAAACATTCGTGCCGAAAATTGGTTTGCTGAATGCAATCTAAAAACGTGTATTTATGATGTCTTTTTTTGACGGGAAATTATCGTTTACGTACGGGACTCGCGACATAATTCAACTTTAGGTTGTAACTTTTCAACAGTAATAAGAGCTTGGATTTTTAATAGAAAATACTGAACTTAAAAACTTAAGTATTACGCTGCGATTTTTATCTAGTATGTTGTCATTAATGCATTGTGAGTCATATTTTATATGTTCACTTGTAGCACTTTTGGACTAAGGCGTTGTCTGGGTTGAAAACGAAGCCACCTTTCTTTTTTTTTTTTTTTGATTTTTTTATACTTCACATGTAATACATCCAATTAATAGATAGCACATATTGTTGTGTGTCTACACATAACATAATTACTTTGTAAAATGTGCACTTTAGATTAGAATTAATTTGACCTTTCAGGTCGCGGAGTCGATCACGCTCAGACAGACGTTACAAGTCCTCGAGATATTCGCGAAGTCATTCGCGGTCACCGGGATATGGCCGACGGTCACACTCACATAGCCCTATGTCTAGTCGCAGGCGTCATATGGGAACCCGCGACAATCCTAAGCCATCCAGGTGCCTAGGGGTTTTCGGACTCAGCGTCTACACCACTGAAGATGAACTGTATCATATTATGTCGAAATATGGACCGGTCGAGCGAGTCCAAGTTGTCATTGATGCCAAGGTAAGTTTTTCAATTTACGTTACATTACCTGTAGGCATGGTTAGAATATGGTCTGGGATATCGACAAAATATACCGGGTGTAAATGAAATTAGGCTCACCCCTATAACTTTTTTGTTCTTTCAGATATCATTTTGAAATTTTGGTAGTTGCAATAACAAGTAAATTTGAATTAATGCATGTTAATAAAATAATTCTAGCACTTACCGGAAATGACCGTAACATCTGTTTTTTAAATGGAACACCCTGTATATTTTTACATTTTTGGATTCAGGGATTTATTCTTCATACGATGGTATCAACTTCGAGGAAGAAACATAACCTCAAACGTTTTTTTAGGATAATTTAAGTTAGCATCAGGGAGCCATGACTGCTGAAAAACTTTTCTTTCTGAGCGTTTGAGTACTGGAAAAATAAAATCGTGATATTAAGTGAGTTAACTTTGCTTTTTTAGCCATTTAAACATCTCATAAATGGTTTTTTCGATTTAAGATTTTTTTTTTTAATGGAATCATTCATTATACCTCATTATGCTATTTTAATAAAGATTTTCTTTACCTATTATTTCGATAACAAGCACTTCACCATTAGTTCATAAATAACTTACAAAAGATACTTTACTTTGGTTCAAATTTATGTTGGTTTAATAAATTTGTTTTTTTTTCAAGGCATTCCCTATTAATTTCATATCAAATGTTTAACTTGGTCAGAGCTTCCTAAAATAAATTTGAACTAAGGTTTTAAAGTATCTTTTCTAAGATATTTATTAACTAATGATGAAGTGTTTGGTATCGAAATGTAGGTAAAGAAAATCTCTATTAAAATAGCATAATGAGGTATAATGATGCCATTTAAAAAAAATACTTATATCGAAAAAACCATTCCCGAGATGTTTAAATGGCTATAAAAGCAAAGTTAGCTCACTTAATATCCTGATTTTATGTTTCCAATACTCAATGACTCAGAAAGAAAAGTTTTTCAGCAGTCATGGCTCCCTAGATGCCAACTTAAATTATCCAAAAAAAATGTTTGAGGTTATGTTTCTTCCTCGAAGTTGATACCATCGTATGCAGAATGAATCCCTGAATCCAAAATTGTAATGGAACACCCTGTATATTTATACAGGGTGTTCCATTTAAAAAATAGATGTTACGGTCATTTCCGGTGAAACCGGAAGTGCTAGAATCATTTTATTAACATGCATTAATTCAAATTTACTTGTTATTGCAACTGCCGAAATTTCAAAATGATATCTAAAAAAACAAAAAAGTTATAGGGGTGAGCCTAATTTCATTTACACCCGGTATATTTAATTCATCGCAAGATATTTTATCTGCGAGATTATTATATCTATTTTTATTACTATTTTTCCACAATACAGGGTGATTCAAATTCGACTCCCACGTTTACTTTCTCAGAAACTATAGAACTATAGAAACAAATTGTTATCGGCGATCAAATATAACGTATCGCATCTGAAGCTAGACGCGGCGACACTATTTAATTTTTTGCGCCAACAATCAATTTTTTAAATATTTTTTGAAAGATTGAAAGAATCCTGAATATTTTTTGTAAATTACAATTTACAAATAACACTATGGCTTGATCTAATAATTTATAAGCTACAACGCTTATATATTATAAATTTTTTCTTGCCTCTCCATATGTTAGTAGCATGTCAATTTTATGATTGTGATTCAACATTCAGGATTGACAGATCTTCCAAAAAATATTAAAAAAATTGGGTGTTGGCGGGAAAAAAATTAAAAAGAGCGTCGATGCGATAAAACTGTTCGGTTGAGCTTAACGTGTAGTCTGTATAAGTTATGTTTGATCGCCGATAACAATTTGTGCATAACCTCTACAGTTTCCGAGAAATTAGGCGTGGAAGTCGAATTTGAATCTGTACTCGTTAGGGTTATAATTATTTATAAAGTTTTCGTGGTAAGTGATTTCTGCAGCATTGATGTCTTCTATACATAGTTCTGTATTTATTGTTATACAGGGTGTTAAGAAAAACTAGGTCAAGCCACAGATAATTCGGGCAAAAATAAATCGACTTTTATGGTGTGGTTTTTTATCACACCATAAAAGTCGCATTATTTTCGTCCAAAGAATCTGTGGTTGACTTGACTTACTTTCTCCTAACACCCTGTATATTCTTGAAACCTGCTTTCTACAAAGTACTTTCAAATTATAGAGGTTTTATTTAATTTTTTGATACTAAATATTTAGAATCTAGTATCTAGTCAAAAGTGAAATATTGAAAAATAAGGAAATTAGATGTTCATAGCCTTGATAATTAAAAATTTTTCAGACGGGTCGTTCAAGAGGTTTTTCATTTGTATATTTTGAAAGTACCGAAGATGCTAAAGTGGCTAAGGAGCAATGCACGGGTATGAAGATAAATGGGAAAAGTATACGAGTTGATTATTCTATTACGGAAAGAGCCCACACTCCAACGCCAGGAATATACATGGGCAAGCCCACATAGTAAGTGATACACTAATATTTTAGGGAAAATTGTCAACTTAGTTTTTTTTTTTGGCATTAGGACATACGGCCAGGGTCAAATTAGTTGATTAATATTAATAATGGATTAATTGTGCGTTGTGTATTTTAATTTGTTCTAAATTGCTAATCCAAAATTGGAACATATTTTTGCTGTGTAAAAAGAATTGTGTATAGAAATTTTGGTATATAAATGCTGAACAAACAAAGAGTTTTAGTAAGCTATTGGGGAGAACAGAATTTGTGCTGTGAAGATTAGGTACAGGTAAAGGCCTCTCCAAACAATTCAAATGAAGTGCATTTCAGAAGGAATTTTGTTATTACTTTTATAATATGTAGTTATAGTTGCACTACTTTAAATAAGGAAACATATCAAAATTAACTAATATGTTACCATTTCTTTGAAGTGGCACTGGATTTCTTACTTCTAAATAACCTTTTTCTAACCCTTCAGTTAATTAAATAAATCTCACTTCAAAGTCCCATTATCAACTGTCGTAGCTAGAAATGGGTCTCCAACACCAAACACCTACTCTTTAACTTGTTGCGTTCATGTTTACAAATGTATTTTTTCCTTTTTCAGCAAATATAGTGACCGCTATGACAGACGTAGAGATAGAGAGTAAGTATGCACACCTATGTAGTTCAAGAATATATAGATTAGAGTAGGTCTGAGTTATCCGAGGTAACGGGTGGCAGCCACCTTCGATAAACCAGATTCACAACGTGAACAACTTTTTTGGTTGTTTTGTGTCATAACCTTGGTAATATGGATATTTTAAGAGAACCTAGGTTCGGATAATCTAGAACTGAAGTAATCGCGACTCGGACAACCAGGACTCTACTGTATAATGGGGAATGTCTGCATTTTTTTAAATTCAGGGACCTTAGGTCAAAGAAAGTAATATATGTTTATTCGTGTACTGTAAATTGTGACTAAAGTTTGTTTTTTTATTTAATTATCCAGTGACTATTATGGGAGTCGAGGATCAAGATACAATCATCGTCGTTCACCTTCACCTTATTATAGGAGACGTCGGTACGACAGATCGAGGTCACGCAGCTACTCACCACGTAAGTATCAGTCCTGATTATTGTTGCTGATAACAAGAACATAAAGAAAATCGTTTAAATTTATATTTCAACATCACCCACATCGGAGATGCACTATGCATGAAATTTACCATGTACTATATAAAATGGTCAAATCTGTATGAAATGTTCAGTCAACAGTTACAATATCATGTCTACCTGGCCCTTTGTATGTACTTGGCTGCTGGTTACTGTATAACAACAAATATTAACAGATGAATATATACGACTCAAAAAAAATGTATAGTTACAATGAAACATAAAAATATATACACCTACATACGCACACATAATAATAATAATAATAATATGCCTTTATTTCTGACAAATACAAAATATACAAATATTAGTATTCGCAGAAAGGGCGAAGTTCAGCTTGATAAGCTACCATTTTCTCTTACACTTAACCCAACCTACATATACAACATGCAACATACACATACGATTTTTCTTTGTGTCCTTGTTTAATTTTAAGATTTTAATCCGTGTTTATTTAATATTAATTTCAGGTCGTTATTAATCTTCGTGGAGGTACTACATATTTAAAAGGGCGATCATTAGATGTAATAACTTTAAGAGGGTTTTCCATTTTGTGTATTAATTACATAGATGTATAATTATTTTTATAATTGGCTAAAACTCTCTTCACTTTTATACTGTTTGACTCGCGTTTAATTTCTTTTTTTATTTTTGTTTATGTATTTGAAATATCAATTTTTTTTATGGCAATAATTGTGCCATTACTGTGTACAAGTTCAGTTTTACCAAAAAAAAAAACTTGAAATTAATGAGAATCGTAATTAAAATTGTCCTAGATTTTATGATTTTTTTTTAGTTGTAAATGTGACATTTAGATAGTATCTAATAAAAGAATAATTTCCACACTAATCTTTGTTTTTTATGTTTTAAAAAGGGTTAAGAACAAGAGGTTTTGGATGAAATTGAAGTTTGTTTAAGAAATAGAAATTTTCTCAAGTTACGTTATAATACTTCAATGTGAAGCTTGTCAATGAATTCAGCAATGAATATAAGAATGAAAATATGAAAATCATCAAGAGAATTGAGAAAAATTTTTGCAACTCTCTTGAAGAATGAAATTGTTTTTGTCTCTTTAGAAGTCATCTATATATCTTGAATTGCATTGAAAACAAGACCATTCAAGCCCACATCAGATATATTCTTGCCAAGGGCGTTTCGATAACTTCCATGCAATAAAAATTATGAATATATTATGTAGAAATGATTATCCCTGAAAAACCTATCCCTATCTGTTTTGATCTCCAAAAGCCAACGATTTATCATTGTAAAAATTCAATCATGAATCTTACTAATTATCTTGCATATATAAAGGTAAGTAAACTTAATTTTGGAAGAATTAATTTAGATAGATTTTAACGAAATTTCTACTTCTACTCTCCCATACTCTAAATAAATTACCAAAAAATCAAATTAAAATGTCTATGAATAAACTAAAAAATTGAGAATTATATTAGCATAGTTTTGACGTATAGTATTTTAAATTTTTTATAGAATATTAAGCGACATACAGTTGTGGAATATATTTTCATATAAGAGAACAGTTGTTACCTGTTCTAAAAATGTGCAACTAATATTAATCTTTATTTATAGTTTATACAAAGTCAATTGAAAAACTTTTTATCAAAGCGTTTTTATATTTCAAAAGAGCCGACAAAGTGCCGACTACCTTTAAGGCGGTGCAGATGAAACATAAGTTTTCAATTGACTTTGTATAAACTATAACTCCTTTAAGTAATTGTAGGTTACAAAACTAAAATCAAAAAATATATTTTGTTAACAATAAAACGTGAAACCATTGAATAACAAGTTGCCAAAATTTAAACTAATTGTACTTAATCTTAATATAAAATAAAATTAAATATTTCAGCTGGTTTTTATCCTCTTTATGAAATTAAGATATAAATAGATTTATTATAAATAGCAGTTTCTGGTGCACCTCTAAGTACACCTCCAAAGATTCTTCTAAAAAATCGAGGAAATCGGAGCACATTTTTTGTACCTATTATGATTTTTTATTTTTCTTTTCGGTTTAACCAGGAGTGACACTTGGGCAAGTTTTAAATGGCAACCCTAATTTTCTCTCGTGTATTCTTCAAAGTATCAAAATTCTAAAGTTGGTTTTAAAAATGGAAAATTTGTTTCAAAATGATGCGGATAATAAGCACATTTATAAGTTTTTTTTAAATTTGCAATTATGAGAGATTGTCATTTTTGATAAATTCCCATTAGAAAAAAATTTTCTTTGCGAGTCATTTTACAATTAAAATAGTTATTGAAAATACAGTGCCGCAAAACAGTTAATTCAGCAGTATGGCATCACCGTTTTGTTGTAATACTGGCCCGACTGATGAGTCGTATGCTAATACCTAATAAACAGTCTATCGTCTTGGTCTGATGCGATACAAGTTTACTTGGTTATTAAATAAGATTCAAAAACGTAATAGATTTCATTACAAATCAATGTACCAATACTGAACTGTCTATAAATTGTACGTTCTCAACAGTTAATAACTCAAAAATCATTTGAGATAGCGAAAAACATTTTTTAGATATTTCTTGTAGATGTTATTGAAGTGATTTTTGATTCTGTGAATTAGATATGAGGGGTGGAAATAAGTTACGTTTTTTTTTTATGGAATGGTATATTTTTTATATATTCAAAAAGTGTTCCAACACAAAAACGTGAGACACTTTATGTTTTTTACAAATTATACTTTCTTAGCTTGATATGTATTCTTTATAAATAACTTAATTTAGATTTTATAAAAGCATAATAATAAAAATATCCAATTTGATACACATATTTATATTGATGCTCTACTTTTGAACATAGGTATGAATATAAAATCTGTTGGACGTAAAAATTTGTTCCGAGATTTTAATATTGTATTTTGTTGCCAATAGCTTCTGGATTGTTATCAATTAGCAGAATTTAATTTTGTTTTTGTTTGGTTATTTTTAAATGTACGACGTTTTTGTTTGGGTTAATTTTATATGTACGACTAGGTTTTTGAAAATTTTTGTTGTATTATTGACCACCAGACCACTCGATATTTGAGGGTAGGTCGCCTTATAACCAGAGACACTTATTCATGGCTTTGGGCATTTGGACAAATTGGCAAAAACGCAAAAAATCTGGCACGGATAATTTGGCAATTTAAGTTCTTGGGGAAATTTAATCGACGTCTGTGAATTTCTGCTTACGTCAGTTGGCACAGTAATCGATTGATTTTGGTAATCGAATAGTCGGTATTCGAATAATTCTAGTAATCGAATAATCATTCGAATTCAAATGGTCATTCAAATACTCTTTGAATATCTTTATATTCAAAGCAAATACTCAATAACTCAATACCATTATATCTTTATCCGAGTGTATGCTCAATTAATAATACTCATGCCATGTAACACGGCAGTAACGATGAATTCGTTTTATTCCGTCAGAAATTGCGAAATTTTTAATTAGTTATTTTAATTTATTAGTAAATCGACGAAAGTCCTCCTTCATTTCGTATCACGTTTAATTCGGTTGACAGCCCTTCGAATGATGTGGTGAGATCTCGAGTCATATGAATAATCGAATGGATGATTATTTTTCAGTCGAATGCGCCCATCACTTCACTAGTTGGCAGCTCTGTTTTGTGATCCGTGCTTCTGGCCACGGAACAAAGATACTTCTTATGTTCTGTGGTGTACTTCCCGTCTTCTTCTTCTGGCTGCTGGTTAAATGATCCAGAGACATGTCTCTGGTTAAATCACTTTAAATTTTAATGTTCTCTTTATTGTGCAGTGATAATTGATAAATAATGGAGTACATAATCCAAAACCTGATGAAGTTAAAAAACTTAGAACGTACTCTATCAGATCTACTCGATAAAATTGATAAAGAAATTATCCAGACGGACGTTGAATGGTTACATTTGAAGAACATTTCCGAGGCGAACGTTCTAACCTCAACACCTGCAAGTAGTGGATATCCTTGCCAGTATAAAACATTCTCGAATATTATGGACCCATTGCAGAAGAATGCCGCTGGTTCAGAGAATGTTAAGAAGGAAATTATTGATGAGACAATTAATTCTGTGACACTTAACCTCGATTCTTTTGAAGAAAGTACTTTTCGTCAAGGAACTGATGAAGAATTTGATAGTGATTAAGTTAAATTTATATAATCTATTAATTCGACGCACAGGTATATTAAAATATAGTTTCCTTTCACGAAAGAAACTTAATCTCAAGACTTCGTGGAATTGACATCAAGAACTGTGTGGATTGATAGAACAGAAATTTATTGTTAAAAAAATACCTACATAAGCCAAAAAACTTAGATATTAGTTTGAATTACTATGAGATTTTTTATAATTTTTAGTAGCGACATTTAATTTTATCATTATTCTCCAAGAAATTTCTTTTATCTCGGACTTAGGTATAAGTGACCTCATAAAAACTTAATTATTTAGTGTTAACTATTTTATAAGTCCTTGACATGTTCTACATACGCACTTTGGGTATTGTAATTTTGTTTTTCTTTTTACAAATGAACAAATAAAGATTTAAAAAATATTCCGGGGTAATGTTTCACTTTACTGCAATGGGTAGCTAGAAGGCTGCTCTGTTATAGTTACTTAGTGCTCTTAAGTAGAGTCCGGCTGCTATAAGAACAAGCCAGGGGCGTTGGAACGGCTGTGCTAGCTTTGGCGATACCATGCTTCTACAAAGTAAGTAGCGACGTGCATTTATCAAACTCAAAGCTGCGAATAACAGATTTAAAAAATATTATGATGATACGATTATGCTAGAGGGTGGGACTTCGATGGACGACCGCGAAGATATTCTTTGATGACGCAGGTGGCTTGTTCTTATAGCGGCCGGAGTCTAAAAAAGCACCCATGAAAATTTCAAGCAGCATGTAACCAACAAAATGTTTAATTTTTTTGGGAAATAGTTCACAGTAATAATCAAAGTTTGACAAGTTACAAAGCACTTGCTAGTTTAAAAAAAAATATTAGTTTAATATGTACTTGGTTTTGAAGATTGAGGGTTCGAACCAAAGTAAAAATTTATTTGTGATTATCTTTAGGCTTAAATGGAGAGGGAAAGGGCAAACACAAAATCTTAAGATTTTCCGGAGGGTAAATGGTAATTTATATCTTATTTTTACCTTGGTATAAAATATTATACCAAGGTAAAAGTAAAAGATTATCAATATTTATAATAATAATATAATTAAAAAATGTATTATACAATAACAAAATAATAAACGATATTTTAGATTTTTGATTAACGCAATATTAATAAAAATGTTAAACACCAGGTTTTAAATACAATCCTTGTTTATGGGAATAAACTTTCAAAACGCTTTTATATGGTGGCGGTTGAGGAAATTTTTCTTGAGACTGAAACAAATGCTTGAATTTTTCATCTAAATCAACAATTATTTTTTTCGCTGTAGGCGTATCCCTCATCGATGAATGCCTTGGCGGAGGTGGAGGTGGTGGATTAACGTTATTATTAACAGGCACCTAAAACGATGGGACGTTAATTTTATAAAATGGTTCTGTAATTTCAGAGGTTTTTCTTATTAAATAAAAGCAGACCTATATAAAATTTAATCTTCTTTTATGCAAATCTTTTATAACAACTAATACGACTGATTTCAAAAGTAGAACTTTTATTATTAATGCGATATATTCATTCTGAAATGCATCAATAGAAGCGCTATAAATGTGGGACTTGTAAACCCCAGATAGAAAAAGAGCAGCATCTTCTAGTGATCGTCTTTTAGCGGGGGGAAAAAGTTCGTAAAGACATAGGTAGTAGTAACAGAAAATAAGCAGAGAGGAGGCTTTTAGTTTTACGTATGGTGTACGTTGTTTGTTACAAATATATTCTTTCCGTTTTGAGTGTGGCCTTTTTTTATTAAACGGCACTCAAATTTTCTCCTCACCACCCTACAGTTACCGCAGCTAAACAAGAACAATTAACGTTTCTTTTACTACTAAAAATAATCATACGGTATTATATATCGTATAAATTAAACTTACGGTACTCACCAACAGTGGTTGCCGCCCTTGATGGGTTTTGTGAGGAGGGGGAGGGGGAGCATGATTAGGAGCTTGTGGTAATAGAGTTGGTGGGGGCGGTGGAGGTGCATGATTGGGATGTTTCACTGCATTTATTTTTGGTGGGGGAGGAGGGGGTATATGGGATTGTGAGGAAGAATTAATTGGTATTTGTTGTGCTGGAACTGAAGGAGGTGGGGCCGACGGTCTGCTATTTAGAGCAGACCTCAGTCTTGGGTTATGTCCAGTGGAATTTGATAAGGACTGGCTAATAATGGAGGACATGTGTCTAACGGTGCCAAATTTATTAGGAGGATTGCTGTCCGGGCTTTGCGGTGATGGTGACCTTGGGCTTTTCATACTATGAGCCCTACTAACAGGTTTGCCAGTTTTTTTCTGAGGAGGAGCAGGTTTACCTGAAACACCAAAATTATTTATCTGTATTTTTCAGAAAATGTACATTAGATATTGCAGAGTAGGTAATAACATTAAAGTAACATTTCCTAAATATGCTGACGTGTACACCAAATAAAAGTTTTAATTTCATCAATTCACCTAACAAAACCAATAATCTAAAACAAAAATGTGTGAATTTTTTTTATATCAAAACTTACCATTTAAAGCTGGCGGTTTGGGAGCTAAGTTTGGTTTTCCATGATTGATCACAGGTCGGGTAGGTGGAAAACCATTATTTGCATCGTCAACGATATCTAGATTACTTAAATTTGCATTACTTTTGGCTTTTCGGTGTAGAGTGCTACTGTTAGCATGTAAACTGGAAGGGTTTGCATTCAAGGATGACTGACTCAAATGAAGCCCATTTGAAATATTTTCTTTTAACGATTGTTTTTGTGTACTTGTATCTCCAGACATCTAAAAAAATATTTTGTCACCATCAAGTAAACAACTAAGGCTATATACGTCATTTAAATATAGTTTTAATTTAGAATAATTCGACTTGAGAAAAATCAGTTTTTAATTATCGGCCCAAATCCTTCCACCTAAGTTTAAAGGAAATATATACAGTAACTGGCAGCCAAGTACGTATAATATGAACTTATGGGTAACTCGACATTTCACATTTGCAGTAACCGTTGAAAATGATAAAAAACCTAATTTTGTACAATCATATTTAGATTATAGTCACACTTTTACTACTTACATTTCTACTCGGTGCAGGTGGAGGAGGCCCTCGATTTCTGTTATCACTAGCCAGTTGCTTTTTCAACTCGATCTGTATACTATTAAAATTTTTCGAAGGCGTTACAACTGGCGGAGCAGCATCTTCATTATTATTGACACATTTATTAATAGAACTATTAGGAGCCCCTATAAACAAAATATATCATTTAATACGATACTATCTTAAAACATTATTAACAGATTCAAATCAGAGACATTTATTTTTAGAATAACATATTTTTGTCACAACGTGTCATGTGTAAATATAGTTGGGTAGCGTTCCAAATAATTCCTTAACTTTTCCTGACTAACAGCCAAATTATCAAAGTGACCATATTCACAATGTAACAATGGCAATTATCATTATAAATATAAAGTATTCGAAACCTATTTTTTTTTTAATCAGATATGCTTTGTAGTTTTGGTATGGAGGCGTCCTATTCCAACTGTAACGTATTAGCAATTTCAATATTTTTTACATAATTATTATAAAAATTACAAGAATAACGTTCTGGATATTTTCATTTATATTGACTTTGCCTCTAATTAGTTACGGTTGGCGCGTTTAGTATTTGGATGGGGGACCATCGAAGAAGGACACGTAGGTGAGAGTTGAATTGTGGATTTACCAACCTCCGGAGGGGATGTATAGCAGTCGGTCCCCCATGTGTCGATCGCTATAATTATAGCATGTAATTTAATTTTATATTACTGTCATTTAACAGATTACCCTGTAATTTATTCAATTTTGGATCTAATTATAATTTACTTAAAATCAGTTATTTTTAAGAATTAAACTAATTACAAACCTGTTTTATCTACGACAGTTTTAGAAAACATTTCCTTTACATACAGTTCGAGTTGGGGCTTAAAAATGTATTAGTATTATTTGAAATACACGAAGGCCACCAAACTGTACTCCAAAGAAAACCAGACTTCAGAATATTGATAACAAATGTCAGTACATATTATCTCATAGCAACATTATTCCGTTCAACTTTTCTTATTTGTTTAGTCAAATAATTTCTATAGTCTCTTTCTATATTATGATTTATTACGTGTAATAGTTATTTATGTATTAAGGGCATAAGGTTTTTATGGTCCCAGGCACTATTTCGAGCCGAGCGCGTTAGCGCGAGGGATGTAACTGTTGGGCATATAAATTTCCAGATTTCCTTTGTTTAATTTGAACGGGACTTGTTGTATTTATATGTTATCTATTTTAATTTGTAGTACCTACCACCATTAGGGAAACTTTTTAATTTACCTAATTTGCCTGTAGATTTAAGTTTTGGTATTCCACCAGCGAATAGCCCTCCTAGCCCATTGGATGGCAAAGTTCCAGGAAAAGTTGAGGATGATTCAACAGACGATACACCGTTATTATTTCCTACAACAGTGCTCACTTTACCTGAAAAATGCGTACTTAAGTACTGACTGGTTCTTATAATGTTATGCTTAAATCATTTTTACCACGATATACAGAGTGAGTAGGGCGGAAAATGCCAATCCAATAAACAAATAAAAAACGGATTACAACTTTTTGGTATTTTAGTCATATATTTAAGAATTGTACTATACACTCCCGGAGTTTCGCACTTTCCTCCCCACTCACCCTATCGGAACACACTGTTCGAAATTGGCAATGGATGTATTAGATACTTGAGTATTATAAGTGACAGAAAAAAGGTTAAGCTGGGACAATTTTGTAACTTACTAACTTAAAACTATTCTACAATTTAAGATAAGGTTCTAACTATTCCAACATTTATGCTTGCGGTTCCGCTTTAGAACAACAATACGAATCTTAACTGAAAAAGCGAAACTGAACATTATTAAAAATTATAAATAAAAATAGCACTAACCTGGTATTAGTGGAGCACTTTTGTCGTTGGTGACAGTTTTCTTCAACTTCGCTCCCTGCCTAATAGATTTTAATAATGCACCCCTCTCGTTCGGATTACTTTTCGTCAGATTAAAAGCTGGTTGAGGTGGAGCGGCTGGGGCCAGCGGAGGGGGAGGTGGCGGCGCAGGCATTGCTTAGTACTAGTAACATAAATTACATAAACTTGTCATACCGTGTCTTTCTTGGAAATAAAATTTTTAAAATATCCTAATATTATTATTACTAAATATTATTTTTGAAAACAGTAAGACATCTTAGACGATTCAAGTCTTTGGTTATAACGCTATAATTTTGAGCAGTTTTGAAGATGAGCAATTCAAGATGTTTTGTTAAAAAAAATTCGAGTATTAATCCGAGTATTAATTCGAGGATTATCCGAGTATTAATTCGATGATTAATCCGAGTATTAATCCGAGATTAATTCGAGGATTAATCCAAGTATTAATTCGAGGATTAACCCGAGTATTAATTCGAGGATTAATTCGAGTATTAGTTCGAGTATTAATTCGAGGATTATCCGAGTATTAATTCGAGGATTATCCGAGTATTAATTCGAGGATTATCCGAGTATTAATTCGATGATTAATCCGAGAATTAATCCAAGTATTAATTCGAGGATTAATCCAAGTATTAATTCGAGTATTAATCCGTGTATCAATTCGAGGATTACCGAGTATTCGAGTATTTTTATTGAAAACTTCAATAAACATTAAAGTTTTTATAGGTACATAATTTTACAAATTAATTACTTCAACAGAACACGTTAAGCTGCATTCAGCTTGTATTGTGCTCTGGACAAAATAAAAATATATTGAATAATTTTACAAGATAACTATTTCCTTATTAATTTTATTAAATTATTTTTATGGCAATGTTATCAACAGCAATTTGAGGAAATTTTCATACCACTTGATACTTTTGGGAAAAAGTCGATTTAGACAGATTATCCACAAATTAGAATTTTGAATTAAATTTAATTCTAAACAACTTTTTTAGTGACAGTTTTTCCACATCAATAGGGGTAAATGATCACATTGATCACATCTCAGAATATTGTCTAAAAGTTATTTGTGGCATCTCAGAATATTCCGTAATTTTTGCAACTACACAATTTTTTTTAAAATTAAATTGTTTTCTTAACCATTGAAGGTGTTTTGCCGCTTCATTGGATAAACCCTCCCTCAAATCATACTCATTACTATTGAAAATATTACTTTCCGAAAGAAATTAGCCTATCATTTTGAATTAGCAGAGGATCATATTTTTAAATATAGGAGTGACAACTGATACTTTTAAATTACCAGAAAATTCACCGAGTCCAACAAACTTATTTATTATTTTTGCAACAATGTTGGAAAGTCTAGAGCAATATTTTTTTAATAAAATGTCAGTTATAGTTCAGTTCATATCTGTTGAGCACATAAAAAGAGCCGGATTGTTTGAAGTTTTTATCGGCATCAAACAAGCCGCCGGTTTTTTACGTGTCTTACAAATCTGAAGTCAACCATACCTCGTCATACCCAGTTGATATTTTAATCTTTAGGTCCTAATGTGCTTGACTGACTTTCGTTTTCTTGCTTTTTGTATTGGTCGAGTAATTTAATAATATAGGGACTGAGTTTTCGGAGTTGATTTAGTTTCATTAGAATTTTAGATTTGGTTTTTTAATTGCTGAGTATATCACGTAATAGATCTTTTGTCTTTCTGCATAATATTTGGAAGCGAAGCATCAAAAGCCGAAACCTATTCAATCAATTAGTATGTATCGATTCTTCCGATATGTTTTATGTAATTCTATACTACTCAAAGGAGTGGTATAGATGCTATAAGGGTATCGAATCGTTCCTAGTCAAAATAGGAACTAAGCCAATAGACGGCACAAATGGCCCAGAGTAAGCTAGTTATTCTTTAAAATGTCTATAGTGTTTACAAAGTCAATTGAATCCAAGCGTTTTTATAACTTAAAAGTGCCGACAAAGTACCGACTACTTTTAAGGCGGTGCAGATGAAACGTTTCAGTTTCAATTGACTTTGTATAAACTATAACACAATAGTTAGTAACGCACGTTGCCTGCTGAGTAGGAGATTTTGCAGATTGCCTAGGCATTTTATGGATTTTACGTCTTGGCAATTAATTACATTAACTAAATTGTACATTTAGTCTAAAATTTCAATTGTGGAACTATTTCTAATAAGGTGAATCAGGTACGTACATGTATCAGTTGGTAATAAAATCGGGTAATTTATCTTGATCTAAGTGGGAGACCAGATGGGAAAAAAATTGCTATAAAATCATCATTTCCTAGTATTACTTAATACAAATTGTTAAGCTACAAGTATCGTATCAAACCAATCGGATTGCCCACAATTTGGTTTTAGATATTTTTGCATAGATATTACCTACCTATATATGGAAATATAACTGCAAAATATTTACACAAATTACACTGTATTGCTCATTACTATAAATCGCTATAAGAGTTTATTAACATTATTAACTAACGTTTTAAAACAACATATTTAACAACTTTCTTCTTAATGAAATAATAAAAATTAATCACTATTTTATAAATATGGAGTTCTTATTTTATTAACAATAATGACAATTGACAGTATTCATATTGACACTGAGCATGCGCCTAATGGCCTCGACCTAAGCTGTTTTTTGCGATGAACCGGGTTCGTCCACTGTTTCAAACCGCATTCAATTGTGACGTCAGTGATCTGTGAGACCGGTAAAATGAATGGTTTCAAACACGGTTCAAGTTCTGTTTGCTTTAAAACTAAACGTGTTTTTCGTTGTAAAAAGTAAAATTGACATTAAGGTCATTATGGAAATGGAGCTGGGCATGTTACAACTAATAATTAATCATAATAATTATTTGCACCATGTTTTAGTTCAAACCGGTCTTCAAAATACTTATTTCCTAACAAGTGCGGAAAGTGGTACTTTCCAAACGACGCGAAGCGGAGTTCAGCCAAGCAGTAGAGTGCGGAAAAGACAGTTTCCGCATGTGTTAGGAACAACATATTTCCTACGAGCGTGATGAATACGTTTTTCTTAATAAAAAAACAAGGCTCTACTTTAAAAAGATACTACTGTTTTACTTGACGTTCGCTAATTGTTAAAAGGGTTAGTTTAAATAGATATTGCTTTAATTCCATTAAATTTGTATATAAAATAAGAAAATATAAAACATATAAACTTACCCGAAAATGCAAATGTACTTTACAGCACTAGTGAGGAAAAAAACGTACTTTTCCGCACTAGTGTGGAAAAATGTACTTTGCTCTTTCAATTAAAAAAAACAGGTACTTTTAACAGCTATTAAAAAAAAATAAAAATATTTTTCCAACTCGGCGATACAGCAAATTCATGAATGCATAAAATGACGTGTCCGGGCATTTTTGCAAAAATACACCATTTTTGGAGATAATTCCGTGTGTTACACACTTTTCTGTCGGTACTACACTATAACTATCAAAAAGTAAAAAATAATCAGGAGACATATACTGATGGATCGCTGTATTTAGAAAGGATGTGCAGTCTCGTTATTATACGCACCAAAACGCACTGAAATAATAATCACAGTACGGACGTTCAGCCCAAAAGCTCACGAACAATTTGAAATGGATCAAAAATTAACATCGTCTATGCTGTTCGGACGTCTCTTATTATCTGGTATAGCTAGGGTATAGCAGCACTTGGAGCCTTATATTGATATTTAGTCCGTTTCTTCATCTCCTGGGTGATTTTTCTCTCAGTAGAGCATGTGTCTAGAACTCAATGACATATACCTACTTTACTTTAGTCGAGGAGGACCAGTCGGGAGGGAATGATTTGAATAAATTCAGCATTGCTGCTCGACAACGGATTCAATCTTCGGGGATGTTGAGGCATCGCTATGATTTGATCTATGGGCTCGAGCCGTGTAGTACTCGTACCGCCGCGTTATAGATAGGTAAATGCTGGGAAATCGAGTAGGTAATTCGGACACGCCGGGTACATGCATTACTTGTTCAACAGGATTTTGTTTACTTGAGAGTTAATTCAACCTGAATAAAACGGAAATTTTATTGTCTGATAATATTGTGCCGTTACGAAATAAAGAGCTCAGCAGAGGGATAGATAGAATAGAAAAGTGTGCGCTACTAGGTGTAAGGTAAAAGATTAAAATAGAAACTGATGCGAAACGGCTTTTGTGGCAGACTATTTTCGAGATTCGAGAGTTGAATATTAAAAATGCAATTTTTAAAAGTGTAGACCAGGGCATTTAGGGGAGGCTATAGTCCCGGGTTGGCACGGTGCCCACGGACGGAGTCCCCTACAGGTAGCTACCGAACTTATAAAAGCTCTCACATTTAAAGTCAGTCGCCCGTTTGTTCAGCAGCTTAGTGAAATATAGTTTCGCATCGTTCCATGGGGGCCTAAAATTTCGTGTAGTTTTAACGTTTTATATTTTTGAACTGTCTTAAAATCAAGTGATACCACTGGGACCACATTTTTGTGATAAGCGGTAAGTTCTAAGTGCAGTGAAGTGACTATATGAAGAAAAACCATTCACTTATTATGGATAAAAAATAAAGTACCTACCTATACCTACCTATTAAATATAATTGATGTGGTGGTGTGAAGGAATTATACCGTACGTTTGAATATTGAAGGTGTAAGAAAGAAACCTTTAACAACAGTTTTTATATTTTTTTCTCGCGGGTCCCGTAATAATTTACCAATACCAGTTAGGTACCGAAATACATTTTCGATGTAGTTGCTATTATTATTTTATTTACTTAATTGGTCACACACAATTTAAAATGTTTTAACGATTGCATAAGACTTAAATGTTGATTTCATTAAAGTATCTATGTTAGTTTCGAAAACCGTCTTTATGTGGTTATTCACCAATTGAACCATACTTCATAATCTTGCCAAAATAATTATGAAGACGACGATATGTGTGCTAAAAACGTCGCTGGCAGGTTGGCAATGGGCCCAAAACCCGGCTATTCGCTGAGATACCCCACTCGTTTTGCCGTTCTAAAATAAAACAACGTTTGCACTAATGACGCATTCTAAATAATATTCCGTTTTCTTTCTAATAATTATTATCATTTGACTGTTCGCATTTAAAAGTTTGCGGCCTGTGCGTTATCAAGGCACGTGACCGTCAACCAGCCAATAAATGACGTCCACATGCGTACTACTATTTTAATGAAAAACTTGCAGTAGGCTTTAAATTAAAATACGAGAAATCTGCTTACGCGAAACAACGTAACGCCGATTCCATTAACAGGCAATTTTATTAATGAAGAGACTATGGAAGAGACTACATTTTTTTCCATAATCTAAAAAATAATCAAAATAAACTCGCGCATGTCACGGTGGCATATTAATAATACGAACGTGGCCTTAGTTCACTGTTCGCTCCCAGCACGGCAGTAACAATTAAATTACGTTTATAGTCCAATAGTCGAGTCGTGGAGTTATTAGAAATTAGTGGTTTTATAAAGAAAAGTATGTTGCAATAGAATAGAACATGTATATATTGTGTGGTTCCTCAGTTCGCGAAAAGAAAAAGGATTTGTAAAAAAATCTGAAATTGACACTGTTAGACTGTGACTGTGCAGTTTACCAATTTTTAGGTTATAAATCCATTTAATAATTTGTGCACACGTTTTCTTTGTCAGAAACGGTGAGTGTGTTAATGTATGTAATCAAAGGCGTACTTTATAGTTTCACTACTACTTGACAAAATGGTATTACCTTAAAAATTTGCAGAATTAATGGATTCCTGCAAGGTTATTGACACAATTCTTATACTTTGATGCACAATTATTGTTCTAGAAATAAATATTCCTATTGTTAGTTATAACGCCACTGCCCAAATCATAATCAAAACTGCAAGCTGTGTTCGCAAAAAACGTGTACCTAATTATAACAGTGATAATAATATAGGTACCTGTTTTCATAATTTTTTATTTTACAGTAAACCTGGCAATAGCCAACCTATTTGATATTTGTCAGACTGATAGTTCGTTTGAAACAGCATTGTGCAATTTTTTGTTACGTCTTGTACAATTTTCAAAATGTTTTTCCAGGAAGTGACTGACAGCCACCATGGAAGACGGTCATATAAAGACAGTGGATGAAGTATTAACTTATTTTAATGCCGACCCAGAACGAGGGCTTACACCTGATCAAGTTAAAAAGAATGCAGAAAAATATGGGCCTAACGGTAAGTGTATCTACTATCTAACTAACTAATCATATTATACTAAGTAAAACAATCATTCGGAAAGTACGGTTTGTAGAGGTCCTACCTACCTAGTAAACTTATCTTTTCGGGCCTTTGGTGATATATCGAATGAAATTCTATAACTTCCGTTATAAGAATGGAGTTGATGTGAACTTTTGAATTAAAATATTTTGTGAAATACTGTACATTTTTTACTGATATTCGATATATTTAAATCGGAACAACATCAAGTAATTTATAACATAAAAATCATGAAAAAATGTCCCGTCTTCTCAGGTGACAACTTGTATTTAAGTTCTATGTCAAGTGTCTATCCTCTTCTGGATCCCGAAAGCAAAGTTGGCATGTTTAAAATATAGCACCATGTGCCACGTTTTAACAAATGAGTTCAAATCTTTGCGTTTAAAGTAATAAATAAAAAGTAAACTGTTTTAAATAAAACAATTCTAAAACATATATTTTCTGTGTTTGTTTTTGGAAGTAAGATGATAGTAGATTGTGCGAAGGTGTGTATTTGCAGGTGTATGGGAAAATACTGACAATATTTAGTTCATTATCAACTTTTGGTGTTTCATTTAGTGTGGCCTAGGTTTGTTCATCAGCGCCATCTAGCATTAAGTAGTATCAGAAACGACAGAAACTGTGTAGATTCTTAGGATTATTGGTCATAGGTCGTAGGTAAAATTAAAAAAATATTTAAATCATAATTAACATGTTTAAAAAAATGGCAACTTTTTTTAAAAAATTTTGAATGCTGAAAAACAAATGTTAAGGGCCCGGATAATCACCCTGTAGATAAAAACCTCCAAACCGATGTTGAACGATAGTCAATGAATTTTGCTAATGATCACATAAAACTGCATCAGGATTAACCATTTCCTTCCAAAAATAAAGAGGCCCGAATATGGTCCATATTTTTCCAACATTCAGTTTAGGTTAAAATGAAGACAGTTAAATTAGGAATGCCTAATTATGCAACGCCGTGATCGCGAATTAAATTTCGCGTTTTTATTTTGGGCCTACTTAAAATCGAGTAATTGCTCGAAAAACGTATTGGCTATGACCCGTTTACCTTCAAATTTATCAGCGAGTGTTTTGTATAGAATTCAGCCAAAGGCGTCGCCTCCAAAATTTCCGGGGGGGGGGCGGTAGAGCAAATTGTTTTAGAAATGTCTTAGCGCTTTTATTGAAAAAAAAAGGTACCGAATTGTTACTTAAATAAAGAATTTCATTGTAGATACCTTTGATACATGGATCATGAAAAATTGCAATCAAATTTATTTGTGAATGTTAAATTTAACACTATTTCAAAAGTCAGAGGGGCGATCGTCCTCCCCCTGGCGACACCCATGAATTCAGCAGTTATCGTATTATTATAACATTTGATAAATAAAGGCCAACATGAAAAGGCGGAAGAAGGATAATTTATGTATTTGTTATTACAATTTTGTTTACGTTATTAATTAATAATTATAACATTATTATAAAAGTACATAGGTATCTCTACTCGTTGTGAGAAAATAGAACGATCACCAGATATCGTTTCCACCATGAGCAGAACTGTGGAATTTATTGCCCTGCTGTTTTTCCTGATTACAACCCTTCCCAGGCCTTTAAGGTCAGGGTTAATAGTTCTCCAATCTTCCAGCATTCAAGCACGTGGTATAACAGTGTATTTTTCGTGAACTGCCATGAAATAAAAGAAATGGACTAATTCCCAAGTCACTTTCATTAAAAGTTTTTCAATGGTATTCTTATTACATATAACTTCTAGAAATTTTAACCATACACTTTCAAATAAAAAATGTTTTTTGTGGTGCGGTATGTGTACATATTTATCAAACATTTTAACGTAATTTTTATATACAGGTTGGGAAAATCTGGAACTTGGTATGGGGAATCTAAAGCGCATTGTAAAACATCGAGTCTATACCAAGATCCGCGTTTTCCCAACGTGTATAATATGCTTTTATGTATTTATTTATTCAGTGTATGTATCATTACTAATGATTTATTTTTTTCTATTGCAGAACTTCCTGCGGAAGAAGGTAAGATTTTGATTGCGAACAATACATTCAAATAATCATTAGCCGTAGTTTCCCTATTATATTTGCGCATAATACCTATATTTACCAGTTTTTTTTTTAAATTTGTGATTAAGATTCTTTATTATAATCTGTCTCAAGTTTTATTATCGTATAGTCGTTAAATATTAGTTACATGTAATTTAGAAAATTCCATATGTCATTTAAGTTTTATTTTAAAAGTAGTTGGTATTATGGTATTTGAAAAATAGTATATCAAGTCTATTATAACTGTAATACACAGGATTGTGTGCAGTACAAGCGGAATTTATAATTTATTAGTTGCTATAGATTCATATAAACAAATATCAGCATTGTCAAAAAGAAAGCATATAATATATTAATATTATATAATTTAAAAATACAGAAAACACATATATTCTATGTACATTAAAAAAAAATTATTAATTAATTATAGTCTTCCCAGATAAATGAAATAACTGAACAGTGTTTCCCTAATCCTAATCCTGTACCAGTCTAACTAGTGAGATGACGCGCTTTATCACGACATCCGGTGCTGAGTGGTTTCAACATAGCCGGCCTATTATTATTATTATTTTTGTCACTTCAGATTTCATAGGCTATGACTTTCCTTTTTTAAATGGACCGCCCTGTATGTTTTTACTTTTTTTTTTCGCCGTATTCTGAACGTACAATACTATTTGAAAAATTGCTCACAAAAATTCATCAGAAAAAATCTCGGAAAAATATGAAAAAAAAATGTCCAATTTTACGTCGCACAGGTTCCTCGAAACTAAAATCACATTTATCAAAAAATATACAGGGTGTTTCATGACGAACTGTACATACTTCTAAGGATGATAGAGGATCCCTGGACTATTCACGAATGGGTATAGAAATTAGTTTGTTGCGCTTAATTACTGAGATACAGGGTGATAAACTACTTATGACCAATACTTCTTTTGGTCAGAACTTCCTTACCATTTATCACATTTTCTTAAAATTTTATACAATTTGTGTACTTATCACAGTTGATATACTTAATGCCGTTTTTAATATTTAAAAATTTCAGGACCGGACTTTTAATTCTAGTTTTTTTATTTCTGTAGAGAAAATCACCCTGTATAATATTTTTTTCAAATTATATGGGAAATTATAAAAGTCCATACATAAGTAAACAAAAGCATGTGAACAGATTTTTTGTCGCACCTTTATTGATTTTTTTACAAACGATTGAATTTGCGAAATGGGGAAATGAAAGATAAAAAATTATAATTTGCTTAACTAAATTATCTAAATAAAAAATAAATGTGTATAGCCTTAGGTGTCGATGTATTTATTATCTATATTTATTATAAAATTATAATTTTTTCTTTCATTTCCCCATTTCGCCAAATTCAATAGCTTGTAAAAAAATCAATGAAGGTGCGACAAAAAACCTGTTCACATGCTTTTGTTTACTGATGTATGGACTTTTATAATTTCCCATATAATTTGAAAAAAATATTATACAGGGTGATTTTCTCTACAGAAATAAAAAACTTGAGTTAAAAAAGTCCGGTCCTGGAATTTTTAAATATTAAAAACGGCATTATATATCAACTGTGATAAGTACACAAATTGTATAAAATTTGCACAAATTGTGATAAATAAGTAAGGAAGTTCTGGTCAAAAGAAATATGGGATCTTCTATCATCCTTTGAAGTATGTACAGTTCGTCATAAAACACCCTGTATATAGACTCGTTCATCTAGTTTACTCTTTTAAGTCAAATTTTTAACTAATACAGAATTCGAGATATCGAAGTCGGACGCATTTGTTCATTGGAAGTAAACAAATTACAAAAATTAAATCGGTAAAAATGTTTTTTAAGCAACATCGTACTTGTAGAGGATCATGATAAAGCAAGAGAATTATGAAATCTAAGAAGGTATTTCAATATTTCTACTATAAAAAGAAAACATTTACAAAATAATAATCCGGAAAGAATATTAAACAATTTAAGAACGCAGTATTATGCCGATCGGATTCGTTGCTTAATTTAGATATCAAGTTAAAATAAGACATTTATTGAGAAACCCGAGTGAGAAACGTTCCTAAAAATCAACTAATCTTTGCGTGATTTTTTAGGAATCCGTTTGCAAATGACGGTAAAAATCCAAAAGTTTGTATTTCTGTTATCTGCTGGTTTCAATATTAATTATTTCAAAAAAGTTAGATATGAAAAAACTTATACGCTTATAATTTTATAATTAATACACATGCACAACTCTATTTTATCTATTTATTTATTTATCTTGACGTTCAGTGCATGTGCTACTTAACTATTCCCATAACACCATCTGCGCATGCGGCTTAGTATTTACAATTAGGGAATATCACAATAATCATTCTTCATGGCAAGTACGATGTTAGAAAACATTTTTTACAGATTAAAAAAAAACGACCGGTTCTAATGAATAAATATGTCACGATAGGTATATCGTTGAAAAGAAGAAAAAAATGCTTTATTTAATGTTGCCATATTCCATCTGATCTACATATTATGTATTTTTTCACTTGCAAGAGTAAATCTCGAAATCCAGCGGTTCCGAAAAAAACAGAACCTCGTTAAAAGTTTATATTTTGCAAGCGAATTTCATAACTTTCGTCATAACTTCCAAAGTAGGCCCCACGGACTTCAATCTTTTTAAACTAAATATTTTGTAGTTATATATCGACACCAAAAAAATTGGTCGATTTTGAAAAACCTGGAGTTCATTGTCGTGGACTTGAGCCAGATACGAATCTAAAATTTGTGTTCGACGTCATTCAGCATTTATTTTTTTACAAAATAATAGGTGTTTTGGATAATCCCGCCCCATGTTTGGTAATTTCTGTTGGCATCCATTGTCGTTCGAACGTTCGTGTGCCAATTACAAAATCAGAGTAGTCCAATGTTTTCGTTATCATTTATTTGCTTACCACGATTTACAAAGATAAGTAAACAATTCAGCAGACGTGAAACTCGGCACAGATAATGTACGAGAAGCTTATGCTTAAGCTTGGGCTTAACACTCAACACGTTTTTACTTATTATTTATTTAATTATGAGAATAATAAGTAATACTCTTTTAAAAACTTGTTATTCAACTCGTGTCAAATGTAAATGGCTGCGGTAGGTACGTCTATGGAATAGTTCCTGAGGAACATAAAAAATTACAAGAAGACAGTCATCGAAACGGTTGAAAACTTCGGAAAATTGGGGTGTTTGATGAATTTGATATTGAATTTTGAATTCTTATCCCGATTGCTTCCCAGAAAATCTCGGGAACTATATTGAGAGTAAAGTGAAAGATTTTATCAAGATATCAGATAAGTGAAGCGCCGATATTAAGGGAAATGAGGTGAAACGAAAATATGACGGGCGACTTTTGTTGGATGCTGAAAATGTAAGGTCAAGGAACGAAAGAGAAAGATACTGATACTAGAAAAAAATTGGTACTGATAAAGTAATTAATTAAAATCATAAGAGTGTCACTGTTTCATTTGTTTGCAAAACAAATTGATGTCGTTTAATTTTTTCGGGTCTCGTAGTCACATGCAATTTGATGGTCACTGGAAAAAATCTTCTCATTGAAATGCGTAAATAATAAATATACTACTTGTTAATCTCGAGGTAACGTCAGCGTTCATTCATTTAGTTGATTTTAATTACTTTTTAAGTGCAAAGTTTAGAAATAGCATTGTTAAGAGGCAATTTATCTTGAAAAAATAAAATGAAACTGAAAATGCGTCACTGTCCAAAGAAGTATACGTAATACGGAACCCACTCTGTGACATAGATCATAAGATTTATTTACTTAACCGTAGATAACATATATTCCACTACTAGATACGATAGACTGTTTCAAGTTACCAGCAGTTCCAAAACATTTGCATTAATAAATGAAATTGGCTCTAAAAAAATCAAGTAGGCTTAAAGAGTCCCCAAAATAGTTCTATCGTACTCAGAATTTTCTCATATTTCAAAAATACAATAATATACAAGGTGTTCCATTTAAAATTCCAAATTTGAGGTCACTTCCGTCGAAACCGGACGTCGAAAAAAAAATCGGAAGGGCCAAAATGAGTCTTTTTGGACATATATTACAGCTGCAAAATTTCATTTGGATAGCTCGAAAAGTGTGGAAATGGCGGAGGTTTACCATGATCCGTGGTCACCCGGTATATGTATAGTAAGTTCAGGTAAGTTTGTCAAACCATAGGAATTTTGTAAATTACGTGCAGTTGCATTTGGTACTATATATTCTTTTTTTTATGGGATTAACTTTAAAGTTATAGTATAATTACATGAAAATACATTTATGGGAAAATTGTGATATACATACTTATTTTGTTTTGAATTATTTAGTTGACTTAGCTCTGGACTTTCAATAAATTGTAGAACTCGTGAAACGTGTTTATTTAATTTTTTATAAATTACTCAACGAAATATTTTCAATTACGGCCTCCGCCTCCGATACCTCACGAAGAGAGCGCCACCAGCCTTAACCACTCCCCACATTCTGCAGAGTTGTTATTGTTTTTATTTATTTATTAATAATATTAATATTAGTCGACTTGAACACTTATAATTTTTTTTCATTTCAGGAAAGTCCATATGGCAATTAGTTTTAGAACAGTTTGATGATCTACTAGTCAAGATTTTATTATTAGCCGCTATTATTTCATTCGTAAGTATACAATAATTTTTTATAGTCTATATTTAGATAGAATTTTTCTATTGGTCGTGCTTTCCTTAACCCATGACACAAGCAACCGCTACATATGCAAATCGTGCACTAAATAAATCTGAAAAACTCTGTGCGATAGATACCGGTTCCTTTAAGGGTAGTTCGAATCGTGAAGCATTTTTGTATTTTTATTCGCTAAAAGTTTCATGACCTCAGACCGTCGGTATATTAATTTGGGAACAATCCTTTTAGTAGATTAACGGCGACTAATTTTAGAAGAGGGCTTTTACGATAAATTTTAGGCGTTTACGTTTATGAATCTCTTATTGGTGTGTTGCATAAATATGTTGCATACGGAAATGCGTACATTTGCACACGAAATTGTTTTTGCAAGGCGCAATCGTTTATCCAGAAATTGCACACCAGGAATTGACGCACCTCTGACGGCTCTGACGACTGTCCAGAATACCAATATCAGTCACAGTCGCCTGTAATGACGTAAGTAATAACTTGTGGTATCAAAAACTAACAGGAAAAAGCATGATTAATATATGCATACGATTATTAAAATGACCATATTTGTGGTCTCGGTAAAACTTCATTAATAATGCACCGAATAATATTTTAGTTGCTAGTACAGGAACCAAGCAGAAATTTTTGAGGTTAATTGTGCCGTCACACATGCACAAACGAATTTGTTTTGAATTTAACCAATGGCAGGACCGTCCGCTTTTGACGTCACGGAAAACTGGCGGGACTTTTGAAATTGATACAACTTATTAATATTAATGCAACTGTAAGAATGATATATTATTGGAATTTATTGCATTATTATATTTAATATATATTTAACTTTGATGTAAATCTATTAAAAACTTTAATTTAATTTTGGTTTAAGAGTCCATTATGCTAAATAATATTTATACTTTGTTTCAGGTACTCGCGTTATTTGAAGATCATGATGGAGCCTTCACAGCATTCGTAGAACCTTTTGTAATTCTTCTTATTCTTATAGCAAATGCAGTAGTAGGTGTATGGCAGGTAAGGGTCTGAACGAATTATTACGAAATAAAAAATAATATCTATATTAATTATGTACTTGTGCGTGCCCAGATTTTGGCGAAAATATTCGCGGAAATTACGCGGTGAACGGCAAACCGATTAAGTCCTGTTAAAACTGTGATCAAGTAGATGTCCTGATAATCCAAGAAAAATCGTCATAAAAATAATGCGGAGTTGGTAAAAATTGCAACGAGCTGAATTTTTGCGTTTGACCGCCGGCCAAATATCTTGAAAACGGCGAAAAAAAAAAAACAAAAACTGAATTTACTAATTCGTAGCAGAGATAATTTGCTACACGAACTCAACAGTTTTTTTTTGTAGGAGAAATCGTTCACGAGATATAGGCGCTCCAAAGAATCGAGGGACTTCTAAAAAACAACACCCTGAATAGCAAACTTTTGTAGATAATCTCTTGATATTTGAAAAGAAGTAAACAAATTAAACAGTGTATAAATGTTCAACTTAATAAATATGATATAAAATGCGTATATTAATAGGTACATCTAATCTTGTTGATACCCAACAAAACCAGTCAATACGTGCTGGGGCGTTTTTATCGTCGCAAAGTGGTATTAGAATAATATAATTGTATAATTATCATTTTCTCTCCTTTTCTATGTTTAGATTTTTATTACGTTATTGTCATTGTATAATAATTATAATTTGATTATGCATACTTGATAGTAATAATAGAGAAAATACATTATACAAAGACAAAAGAATGAACAAAAATATATACCCGCGGCTTTTGGGGAATTTAATTATTAACAGTTAGATATTGAGATTAATGAGATTTGTAATAGTTATTTGTGTAACTCTCGCGAATTTTGCAAGTGTTGCACGTTGCACACAACATTTTTTCTACGATCGAATTAAATTGATTGTTTTTAAATTTTATTGAACAGAATATTACATTAACACAAAATATTCAAATGTCAAACTGACAACTAGAGAAATTGTCACTGTCAAACGCCATCCATAAATAACTACGAATAAACTTTCACTATTTATTTGTAGAAAAAAGTATATATACTCGTATATGTTAGAATCAATGGCTGAAAAAGACCGGAGCGCGCTCTAATGGTATATTATTCAACAAGCATATAATGTTGCATATTATTCACGAGGGTGAAAGTTACGGCACGAGCCGCAGACGAGGGTCGTAAATCACCCGAGTGAATAATAGCCATTATATGCGAGTAGCATACCATACTTTGTCCACGACTATTAAATATTTTTGACTAAATTTTTAATGAAGTCAATTTGTAAAATTGTACACCACAGCTGTTTTTTTTCCATTACTAAATAAAATTTAAAAACGAAATAGATGAAGTAGGTTTTGCTGGCAGTGAATACTTGGCATAGTCCGCAATTTCGAATGTTTTAAAATACCTAGAACGCGATAATTGGAATCCTAGGTTAATTAATCCAAATAATTACATTGCACCTCCACTTCTATTGCCATAGTATTATTGTTTATAAATTTTTGCAGGAAAGAAATGCCGAATCTGCCATAGAAGCTCTTAAAGAATATGAACCTGAAATGGGTAAAGTCATTAGGGGGGACAAATCTGGAGTACAAAAAATTAGGGCGAAAGAAATCGTTCCTGGTGATATTGTAGAGGTGTCAGTCGGTGACAAAATTCCTGCTGATATCCGATTGGTTAAAATCTTTTCTACGACGCTCCGTATTGATCAGTCCATTTTGACTGGTGAATCCATTTCTGTAATCAAACATACTGACGCTATTCCTGACCCACGTGCCGTGAATCAAGATAAAAAGAACATACTTTTCTCTGGTACTAATGTAGCAGCGGGAAAAGCTCGGGGTATTGTTATTGGAACAGGTCTTAACACCGCCATCGGTAAGATCAGAACTGAAATGTCAGAAACTGAAGAAATCAAAACTCCACTCCAACAAAAACTCGATGAATTTGGTGAACAATTATCTAAAGTAATATCTGTGATTTGCGTTGCTGTATGGGCTATAAATATTGGCCACTTTAATGATCCCGCCCATGGTGGATCATGGATCAAGGGTGCCGTTTACTATTTTAAAATTGCTGTTGCCTTGGCTGTTGCTGCCATCCCAGAAGGTCTACCTGCTGTAATTACGACCTGCTTGGCCTTGGGTACTCGTCGTATGGCCAAGAAAAATGCCATCGTGAGATCTCTACCGTCTGTGGAAACTTTAGGTTGCACATCCGTTATCTGTTCCGATAAGACGGGCACTCTTACTACTAATCAAATGTCTGTGTCTCGAATGTTCATTTTTGACAAAGTTGAGGGAAGTGATAGCAGCTTTCATGAATTCGAAATCACCGGTTCCACATACGAACCCATTGGTGAAGTCTTCCTTAAAGGACAAAAAGTAAAGTGTACCGAGTTCGATGCCCTCCAGGAATTGGGTACCATCTGCATCATGTGCAATGATTCGTCTATTGACTTTAACGAATTCAAGCAAGCTTTTGAAAAAGTTGGTGAGGCTACCGAAACGGCCCTTATTGTTTTAGCAGAAAAGATGAATCCCTTCAACATTTCAAAATCTGGAGATCGTCGTCAAGTTGCTATTTGTGTAAGGCAGGACATTGAAACCAAATGGAAGAAGGAGTTTACTCTGGAATTTTCTCGAGATCGCAAATCTATGTCTTCCTACTGTGTACCCCTGAAACCTTCCCGTCTAGGAAATGGACCTAAACTCTTCGTAAAAGGTGCTACAGAAGGTGTTTTGGATAGGTGCACACATGCCCGCGTTGGCGCACAGAAAGTTCCTTTAACTAGCACTTTGAAAAAACGTATCCTTGAACTGACCGCCCAGTATGGTTGTGGACGTGACACCCTTCGTTGCCTTGCTCTCGCCACGGCTGATAATCCTATGAAACCAGAAGAAATGGACCTCGGAGACTCGACCAAATTTTTCACCTATGAAGTTAATCTGACATTTATTGGTGTTGTTGGTATGTTGGATCCTCCACGTAAAGAAGTATTTGATTCCATAGTGAGGTGTCGGGCTGCAGGCATTCGCGTAATTGTAATTACTGGCGACAACAAGGCAACTGCTGAGGCCATTTGCAGGCGTATCGGAGTGTTCGGTGAAGATGAAGATACTACTGGAAAATCATATTCTGGACGTGAATTCGACGATTTGCCTGCTTCTGAACAAAAGGCAGCTTGTGCTCGTGCTAGGTTGTTTTCCCGTGTAGAACCCGCTCACAAGTCCAAAATTGTTGAATACTTACAAAGTATGAATGAAATCTCTGCTATGGTAAGTTTTTCAATTAATAATATAA
The DNA here is from genome assembly GCA_963680705.1 of Rhagium mordax. NCBI lineage: Eukaryota > Metazoa > Arthropoda > Insecta > Coleoptera > Cerambycidae > Rhagium > Rhagium mordax. The sequence goes on along the minus strand of OY796661.1, from coordinate 674,240 downwards.
CGCAAGTTGTTTTGCTTTAATTATCGTAATAATCTACGTCTGTTATTTAACCTTCCTTATTTAGACAGGTGATGGTGTAAATGATGCTCCAGCATTAAAAAAAGCTGAAATTGGCATAGCCATGGGTTCGGGTACAGCAGTAGCCAAGTCCGCCTCCGAGATGGTTTTGGCGGATGACAATTTCTCATCCATTGTAGCCGCCGTTGAAGAAGGCCGTGCCATCTACAATAACATGAAACAATTTATTCGTTACTTGATATCTTCCAATATTGGTGAAGTTGTTTCTATCTTCTTGACTGCCGCCCTCGGCCTTCCTGAAGCTCTCATTCCAGTACAACTTTTGTGGGTCAATTTGGTCACTGATGGTCTCCCGGCCACAGCTTTGGGTTTCAATCCTCCCGACTTGGACATCATGAACAAACCACCACGTAAAGCTGATGAATCCCTCATCTCCGGTTGGTTGTTCTTCAGGTACATGGCTATTGGAGGATACGTCGGCGCTGCCACTGTTGGCGCTGCTGCCTGGTGGTTTATGTATTCGCCGCATGGTCCACAAATGAGTTATTATCAATTGGTATGGATAGACCGACTAAGAATTTGTGGGAGAATGTTCATTTTTTTTTTTTCCTTAGACCCATCACTTGCAGTGTTCTACGGGCGCAGCGGAGTTCAAAGGTGTCGACTGTAAAGTTTTCACTGATCCTCATCCCATGACGATGGCTCTCTCAGTACTTGTAACTATTGAGATGTTGAACGCTATGAATAGGTAAGCATTATTCTGTTTCGTGTGCCTCTTAACAATGTATGAATAATATAGGTCAATAAATAAGTCCTATTTGAGAAGTGAATATTTTATTGTATCTACTTTGTATTCTTCCAGCTTATCAGAAAATCAGTCTCTGATTGCCATGCCTCCATGGTGCAATTGGTGGTTGATAGGTTCAATGGCTCTGTCCTTCACTCTCCATTTTGTTATTCTCTATATTGACGTCCTTTCAGTAAGTAGCAGTTTTATTGTGTTCATTAAAATTTTTGACGAGTAAACTTTCTACAGGTTGTATTCCAAGTTTGCCCTTTGACGGTAGAAGAATGGCTCACAGTAATGAAATTTTCTATTCCAGTAATATTACTTGACGAAACACTCAAATTTGTTGCCAGAAAGATTGCAGATGGTGAGAATCCAATATACACTGTACATTGGATTATACTAATGTGGGCTGTGTTCTTTGGCTTACTACATGTGTGCCCCCTATAAGTTAAACTGCCTCCATAGACGAGGACAGCATTAGTGTGTAAACGGGTGCTATTTATCATGTTAGGTCAAAAAGTGCGAAAGAAAACACTAGTTTTGGTTGAGTATTAAGGAAGTGCCTTTTTGATAATTTAATTCTCTACATATGTACATGGTAAATTCCAAAAATATATTATTCAGTATAATATAGATAATTTTTCTTTAGCATACGGGTCATTTAAATATATTTTTACGGAATGGGTTATGATTATTTTAGTTAGTATATTTTTAATTCTACATTTCTTTGATCATTTTGTGACCAAAAGAATGGCGGTAAATATTTTTGTAAATCATTCAATCTGAGATCTTTTTCAAGGACAATTGCTGTTCATTTTTTAATTATTGAATACTTAGGTACTGCGTGAAGTTACACCCGGCAAAATTAAAATTCAAAACTATAGTGAATTAGCGAAACCCGTTTTTACTCACTAAATTGCAACATTAACAATGCTAGTGGTTCTTTAGTGTCCTTAACAATAGAGTTTGTATTATAAAACATTTAAGACATTCCTAGAAATAACTGACAACAGACAATAGTTAGATTTTCAATTAAAAAAGTATTTCATGTCTTGAATGTTTTCAATACAAAAATAAAGCCAAAAGTTCGTCGAATATCAGGCAAGTCGTGTACCCTCAAGTGTTGTGATTCGTAGGAAGAAACTTGTTTACAAAGTGCATGATTTGATTAAAACGCAACAAGACTGAAAGTTTTTAATCAGCAACGAATGTTAACAAAACCAAAAAGTTATCTTTTTGGGCATAGTGATTATTAAAACAAGCATGTTTTTAAGACACGGCATAATTTCAAGATTGTTCTCTTTGTCTCAATATTCCGGTAGAAGTCTAGAGTATTTTGATAATTATATTGAACCAAGATGATTTTTGGAGGGATTTTATTGTGAAAGTGATATTTTTCATACAGAATTATTGATTCGTCCATATTATCTAGATTTAGAATAGAATGAATCTAGTAATAAAAACAAGTTATTCTATTTGTATATTATATTATAGTACTTACTATTCACACAGCCTTGAAATTATTCCATGCCTGGTCGTAATTTAGGTTTTTGATTTCTGTAGTAATTTGATTGTTAAAGCGCAAAAGGAAATACTAACTAATGCTACATGTCACCAAAAAAGTAAATGAATTACTTATGTAGAAATTATATAATCCCAAACGTCCTATTAAAAATAACTAAAACGTTTGTAGGACCAGTAACGATTATACTCTACGTTCCGTTCCGACGCAGAAAGACTTAATTGAATTAAAAAACTAAGTAGAATATAGGCGGTTACTAACAGTGGACGATACTGTTCTACTGCTATTGCTTCACTTATACCACTGAATAATGGTGCATTTATTGGAATAACTTAAAGGGTCTATTAGGTAATATATTTTTTAAGTATAGTATAACAGAGCGTGGAAGAATATGTAGCGTCACCCCCTCGGTAGTACTATCCATATTCTAGTCAGTTTCTTGCTTCAATTTGTCTTTCCGTGTATTTGTAGTGTAAAAATGGAAATTTTCCGGTCTCGTCGTATCCATTTCAAACAAAGCAATTTGAAAATTCTACTTTATAATATTATTTCGTTGATGGTCTTCAAACAAGATGTTTGCGTGTAAAATGTAAACAAATCCGAGAAATCTCTCGAGGGAATTAGTTGTAAAAAATGGAAAACAGCAAAACAATTTTTATACGGATAACATCACTGTGTAAAATTGTCATGGCAGCATCACTGAATATTTATCAATAATCCAATAACTACAACCGCCACTAATCCTCAACCCTGCATATAATATGTTTACTTTTTTTTATGAATCAAATACTATTCAAAAATTAACTTGAGCCTAATATTTAAAAGGAGAAATCTGCATGAATTGAAAAATAATAAACTAATAATAATTTGTATTTGCGCTTTAACTTTCAAATTTCAAAAGTAAATCATGAAATCGTTTTAAAAATCTGTAATATATAGTGTGAGAATTTTATGATTTACTCGAGTGTTTCTGGATAATTTGACAAATGGTTTTTAAGCGTATTTATTTATATAGATAATTTGTACATTTGTTCATTCTGTATCGTTGTACGGATATACCGATTTTTTTGTATTTTATTATTTTTACATAATTCTGGAACCGTTTGTCTTACTCTTATCCAGTGTTTGTAGACTATTACATGTGTATATAATTGTAATAGGCAGTGTTATAATTATAATAGGCAAATTAATTTCAAGAACTAATAAAATTTTAAAACTTATTGCTAATTGTATTGCATTTAAAATTGTTGTTGTGTTTTCGTTAGAAACCTAATAACAATTATTGTTAGATGTGTTCTGTGGCTGTTGGCGAGATAAGGATTCCTCATCGTGTAATTCAACGAGTCAATTATGATTATGTTATGAGCAGAAAATTAGGGCATATACATATTTTGACATTAAATATACAGGGTGTTCCCTGTAAGACGCAAATTTAGTCTGCATTTTTTTGCCATATACCTATTTGAAATCTACATAATTGCTAAAACGCAAGTTTCCAATCTAATTAAAAGCTAAACAAATAAATTTTCATCCAGTTCAACGATTCTATTGACTATTGAAGTTGTCGGCGTATGTTGGTTTCCTTTTTCCAGCGGCTGTTAGAGACATGGGGTAGTGTTGTACTAAAAGAGAAAGTGGTAAAGCCCAAACTGTGCAAATTTTGGCTGTGGAAGAAGAATTTCTGAATAGAGATGAAATCCAAGCGCAAGTGTCCGATCTTGAATTATCTATGTTTTACCGCTTGTAGTCCACAGAACACTACAAAGACAATGCGGAATAATGTTAAGTTGAATAACCGTGTTCGCTAGTATTGGACGGAACGTTGTGACCCCTGCATAAGTGAAAATATTTTGCAGCTATTGTGATTCTGGCTGTTGTTTCCGTTAAGCTTTTATTATTAAAAAATATTACTTTCCAACGCTTTATTTACTTACTTTGACATCTGTCACTTTAATACAACACAATGTGATATAATTGTTAAAGTGCTGTTCTCGAAGGAAACCTATAGATGGCTGAATTTTGCATGTTGCGCATGTGGAGTGTACGAAATAATATGTCATTTCCCACAATGTGAGAAATTACTAAATTTGAAACTTAGTGTAAGTTATGAGAAATATACAAGTTTCTATAACAATCATAGGAAATAGTTATTTGTTTTTTTTGTTTTACCAATTTAAAAACAATTAAAATTAAGTTAAAAACAAAAATTAAAATTAAATTAAAAACAAACTTTTATTAAAACATGGTAAAGAGGAAAAAATTATTGTTCTCTCGGGCCTTCGATCTCAGTTGATATGATACCAGTCTAAGTGGCTGTCTTAGAAGAATTGCCTCTGAAGAGGCTGCTTGGCGTAAAAAAATGCCCCTCTTATATGATTATTTATATTGTTGTACGTATTCTAAAACATTCCTTTTGCATGACTGTGATATTCAATACTTAGACCTTATGCTTTTATTTTTAGTTATACGAGTTCAAATATACTGGGGCTATCATTGCAAGCCTCATCTTCAGGGGGATAACCACCAGTTGGGCTGTTATCATTAACTGAAGCCGAAAGCCTAAGATTGTTTTTCCTTTTTAGCACCATACAGGGTGGGCCTTTGAAATGAAACAGACGGGTTTTCGGGTGTGTTAAATTTATTATTTTTTTTAAATGATGACACATTTTCATGAAAGAAACTCACCTGTAAAACTTTTTAAATGGCATGACGTGTAAATATTTTGCAAGTTGTCCTCGATTACATTTAACATTTATTCAATGTTTTTATCACAATATGAAGCTGGTATCTGCAAACATACAAATTTCACAATTTTCTTAATGCAAATATTTTCCAGCGTTATTTACGTTTGCATTGTTAAAGTTTGTTTGACTGAATATAAGAATTTACTAAATATTTACAAAATTAGTTTTATTTACCGTTTTATAATCTATAACTTTTGCCGGTTTTGTTGTAAAAAAACATTGAAAAAATGAAATGAAATTGTACTGTTGTCTGCAAGTTACATTGTCTGGAAAACTGCATTGGGATATGCTGCTATTTTATTTAAAGACTTTGTTGCACTTTTCGAATTCATTTTTTTATGTTGGCCATCATTCTGTTCTACAAATTTTCTTGCATCCTGCCCCGTACACCCCTAAACCTAGAGCTAGCTCGAAATGTACACTTGCATGATAAAACCAAATCAAAAACAGTACATTGTATATTTCAGTATCTCTGCTATATTAACATGTCCTCCGAAATCTCTCGGCAAGCTTTGTTTTAATAATAAATGTTTGGTGTTAATGAGTGCTTAAAAGCCATTAATAGCACCGATGTTATGTAAGTATTCAGTATTATTTTGTGTGATTGTTTTGGATTTATAAAATATATTTTTTATCTTGCCACGGAATTATTGCATTTAAAACTGTTTTGATTTTCACAGTACCAACACCTATATTCCGACTGTAATAAGCTCGTCATGAAGACAGAATGAGCCATTTGGAGTGCCCTTTTCTCCCCCCAAAAATGAAGCCCTTAAAATTGTTCGATAATTAATTTATTAATTTCTTTTTATAGTACTAACAGTTTTTTTGATTTCATGATGGCGTTAATTTTCTGTATCGTTCTTATGTTCTTAAATTGTTCTGTTTCAGTTGGCGAGGTTGTAGTTGATAAATGGTAATAAAATCTCATCAGTATCAGACATGCTTTTCTAAAATTATAATTAATTCTAGAATAATTTGTAAAAGACTCAGCTGGCTTTTTCTTTTTTACCTAACATAGAAGTACATCATCTTTCATAATAATTGTATTTGCTAATAGTCTCTCATTTTATTTTCTAAGACTTAAATAGCTGTAGAAAACAATTTCCGATAGCTTTACTTTAATTTAGCAGTTTTATGTTGTTTCTTTGTCAATTTCATTTTGTCTTCCTGGAGGCATGTAATGGTGTTTAAAAAGCGCATTAGATCATAGTTATTTAACCTAACAAAATGTACATATTAAAAAATAATTTAAGATAAACTTTAAAGTTGTTATATGTTTTATGTCCGATGACATAAGACCTGCCCACAGACGAGACCAGCTCCGACCAGGATTCAAAATACAGAGGGGGATTTAGCCCCTTCGCCTTCTCCTGAGTGTTGTTATCACCACTTATTCGTTTACTTTTGCCATGTTGGTGTTTCGTGGCCTCACTTTTTTCGGTCGAGCTGGTATCGACTGAAGACCGATTGTTCTGGTTTCGGCAGCCGTTAATACACATTGTATAGTTCTACACTGTAATTTACATCAGTTTTGTAAACAGGATATTTGTGTAAATAAAATGATGGATGGCCATCTGGCTGTCTAAGTTTAAGTGTGTGTGTGTCATTTTTGTATCACAATGCTATGTAAAATAATCAATCGACCTTATAACATTTGGAATACAGACCGCCTCCAGATGTACAGGGTTTTTCCTTATAATTAGCCACCCCTCCTACAGAGTTTATTTGAAGGAATACAGACAAATTTTGTATACAAAAGTTGCAGTATTTTTCCTGAATTTTAATAATTGCCAATAAAACCAAGAGAGTGGCAATCTCAAAATGGCGAAATTCTATAAACTTCGGTTTTTTTATGGAACACCCTATATATATTATATTTTCGAAATTCTTATAATTTCCTGATTTCAAAAGTACATAATACATAGGTAATAAGTCTATCCGTTCTCCAGTTATTCAAAATAAAAATGTTTTTAAGACAATACCTACCATGTTTTTACACATATTTTTATTTTGAATAACGAATAGTGTAAATAAACGTATAACAATTTTTTTAAATCGGGAAATTCAGGATTTTGAAAATATAATATACAGGAGTGACCCATTTGAAAATTTTTGTTCCAATTTCGATCAACTTTTCTTTTAGGTTATCATAAAAATCAAGGTCTACTTTGCAATTTTTTTTTAGAGCAAAAATTCGAGAAATCTTATTAGCGATTATTTTACGTGAAAACTAAGTACGCCATTGTATTCAGCGTCTCCTAAAATGGGTATTTACCAAATATCATCCTAATGTGCCGGCTGCCCCATATTAAAAATTTATACTATTACTTTTAAAAATTAGTTTATACCCGAAGTGCTCAAAAAATCTCTATTAAATAATTTGTTTATGAGTTGCTTTTATTCATTTATTTCATGAATTGGTACTTTATATGTTCACAATGCATTTCCGGGTATAAACTAATTTTTGAAAATTGAAAGTAATAAAAATTATTAATTAATATGCGGAGCCTTAGGGAGAAATTTGATACAAACCCATTTTAGAGGCCGCTGAATACAGTGGCGTAGGTACTTACTTTTCACGTAAAAAAATTGCTAATACCCAGTAAACACACATATATATGATATGTAGCATAGGAAGCTCAACGATATTTTGTTCGTTATGTAACCATTTTATGTAATTGATCCATAACATACCCATTTATTTCAAATATAACATTTATGTATCGTGGATATGTATCAGAGACATACTCCATGTCTCTGATATATATATAGAATGTATTATATACTTGCCACAGATAGATATGATATATTATAAATACATGTTCATGCCCACTAATAGACATATATTTTATGTAAACCGCAGATAAATATTAGTTCAAACTAAAATGGCGAAGGTACGCGAATCGTGCTGCTATTTTGCATTGATTTAATCCCTAAATCTTAAAATATTCAATACAAATTGTTGGCGCGATTTGAAGTGTTCAGTATGCAGTGCGCGATTTTTGGTGTGCTGCGTCCGTTTTGATGAAAAATGAAAAAAAACAGCATAAAATTGACATAACCTCTAAGGGATGCCTATGTAGCTACGTTTTGACAAGCAAGTTTTTCCAAATGTGACAGAGACGATTGGATATTTGAAATTAACAAACAATCAGGGAAACCGTCTGTTCAACATGTAAGTATAATACCACCGTAATTCCAATTTTCCAAAGAAATTCTCGTGGTAAAATCTTAACCCTTATTACGTTTTATCAACGTTCTTCTTTTTAAAATAGACCTTTTACGACAAAACATTTCGCTTAAGTTAGTGATATTTCAAGTTAAATATTTTCAACTCGATTTAAATAATTTCTAGTATAATAAATAAGTTTATATAAAATTGTATAAGACTTATTTTTGGTCTTATTCTTTTCAGATGTTATTATACCTTAATATCTTCTACCCAGATATAAAAGAAAATACATTTGAAACAACCGCTAGTGAATGGTTCCATTTAGCTAAACTTCGACTAGACAGAAAAATGAAGTGAAATGAATAAAGTATATCTTTTGTAATTATTATATCTATACTATATTATATCCTATAAATATATTTATTTTTTTGTTCTCTATAATTATGCGTCTTTTTAAATATATATATATATAGAAACATTTCTAAATAATATGCTGTTGATTTTATTCTTGCACTCTTCTTTTGCACTCTTAGCATAAAAAATTAAAATGAAAGAAGTGGTCCTATGAATGTAGAGAAAATAGAATACTTGACTTGATCCTGATCTTTCTGAGTAGGTATATCTTGTAAGTATTATACTTATATGAGGCTTTTTCCACTTAAGTACATACTATACACAAAAACTGCAGGGCATAGGTATAGTACACATATTATGCATGAGGTGAGTGACGATAACACTTTAATTGGTTTCTGTTTATTTGCAGACATAAAATCGAAAAAGAAAGTATAATTAATGAATCTACATATTTTCAGAACAAATTGTAAATAAATAAATAAAATAACTGACAGAAAAACTGATTAATTCAACAATTTCTTATGTAATTTTAAAGCCTTAATTTTTTTCCGAAAAATCTATTTGTAATGTAATTTTAAAGCCTTAATTTTTTTCAGAAAAATCTATTTTCGTTCAATACGTTCTTTGGCTCAATTGCATTTTCAGAATCATAATTTAAATGTAAATAAATAAAAACTGATAAAAAACAAGAGTTATAAGTCATCCTGCATGCAGTATGTATTTATAATATATCATATTGTCTATAATTATTTATTTGTGGCCGTTATTCTCTTGACTTGACTTCTTTGGATATTAGCCACTGTTTCTATAAAATATTAAAATTATTAATAAATAAACTTTTACGCCAAAGGGACACAGTCAGAAGTTGTTCTTGATTAAAATATATTTTTTCCTGATAGGCAAAAAAAATTTTACTCAATAACAATTTCCGACTGTGTCTTTTTGGCGCAGAAGTTTATTTATTAATTATTTTAATATTTTATAAAAATAGTGGCTTAAAATACCCAAAGAAATCCAGGAGAATAGTACATACATATTACATAATATATCATATTATAATATGTATATGTTATGTATTATATATGTAGCATGTTACATGTTAAATGTATCTGATACATTACATGAGATGTATGAACTACATAGTCATAATATATCAGACAAGTTACGACCATACGTATTATATACATAAATGATACATGTCGATGTTGCTGACATAGAGCCATAATATTTTATGAGAATGTATATTACCTGCTACATAGCTGATATATTCAAAGGAACAGCAGTTATGTATTTTATATATATATATTACCTCGCCGTGTTTACTGGGTACGATATCTCGAAATTTTGCTTCAAAAAAAAATAATCAATTACAAGGAAAACCCTGTACATATATGTAGCAGGTAGTAATTTAATTAATAGTATGCAGAATTTATGCAAGTACAGATTAGACTATGTCAGAATTATTGAACTTTGCGATGTGCTCGCGTATGTTTTGCTCTTTAATCAATAGAGTCCCAAAATCCACGGCAGTTAACAAATTCGTATTAAGGCGATGCAGATATATGATTTTACATTACATTGGTAGGTATGTGAATATTGTCTTTATAAATAAGAAACAGCATGCGCCACGCAGCTAAAGGCTCCACATTAGTAAGACGGCAGGGAACGAGGATGTTGCGTACGATACAACTACAATTTAGCATTTCGTCGTGAAAGTGTGTAAGTACTGCTAATACTTCTTGTACTGTTATTCGTTTTCTACAAATACGACTGCTAACTTTGCTCCTCCCTCGAATTCCCTTTTATTCTGAGTCCCTACCTCGGTAATCAAGTAAAGCAGGATTTGAAGAAAACAAACGCAGCAAGTATTCAATAAAAAAAATAGTAAGTATATTTTTGGGTAGATACCTACCTATTATTACCCGAAGTTGTATAAATATTAAATCGTCAACTCCCTGGCGATTTTCCCATCAGCTCTGAATATAGGGGACCAAAAAAAGACGTTAATATGCAGGTCCTAAAATTGTACTTACATTTTGCTCCCTTGTATAATTAGCTGTCGATATTTTTAGATTTCACTCTCCTATTTCATATGACGCGATAGCTCCGCCTCCGCGCAGTTTTTTCAAGGTCACCTACCGCCGTGAGAAAAATTTACCTCCACCTATATTGTTTGTACCTACTATAAGATGTCAGTCTAGTGTCATATAAATGGACGTTGTTAATAAAACATTACTGATATCTCTCAAACAAGATATTAAAACGTTAAATGAAGTTATTGAAAGTATACCTCATTCGAGCGGTGAAAGCAATGAAATAAGGTCTTGGTTGTTTCCGTCTAAATCGGAGCAATTTGTTAACGAATTTATTTGCCACGATGCGATTTCGAGAAATGATAATTTCAGAAGACATCTAGAATTAATTATAGACAGGTAAGTTGCAACGAAATAAATATGTAACATAAAGGGATGACTCTATTTTTGGTAGGTATATTGTTGAAAGTAACGCAGAAAATAATCCTAGTGGGGCGTTCGTGATACAACTAAATAAGATCGTTGCCTGAAATAATTATTATAAAGAGACGCAACGCCGTATATAATATTGCTGACAGCGAGCAATAGATGGCGCTCCCGCAGCATCGGTTCGGAGACCTGCCAGTATGGGGTTAAAATTGTCACACTCGATATCTCCTCCTGTAGAATTTTAACTACGACGCTGTGGGAGCGCCATCTATTGCCCGCTGCCAGCAATATTACGACGTTGCACCTCTCTATAATTCATTCACTTAACGATAAGATACAAGAGTATAGAGAGTTCATAAGTGATCGTAAACCACGTGACCAAAGCACATAATTATGATTTATTTTATTTAATTTTTAGGTTATACGTTGGAATACGATTGATTCTACTTTATATTGGTACCAAAACTCAAGGAGAAGCTAGAGGAAATCAATTTGTGTACACGCCTAAACATCTGACACTTGGTTTCACTTTCCAAACTTTATGGAAAATAGTTTCAGTTCATTTGGTTCAAAAGATAGTAAACATTTTTTTTCAACAAACATTACGTTTCTTAAATAAGAGTAAATCAAATAGACACGTAATATAAACTCAAAATTATCGCCTAGGTCTAAGTGGTATCAAGGGATGTCAACTTTTCTCACCGATTCTCAATTATTTATGTCGTTCATTGACTACTATTTTAGCGCGAAATAAAATGCAACGTGCGATAAAGTTTCATTATATCACTAGTGCGACAAAGCATTACTTTATACACTTACAAGTCTACTGTTGTAGAAAAAAGTAGTTTCGAAACTACGAGTGGAATAACAAGAAAAAAGTCACTATTAATAAATGATTGTAGAGGAAATAATTATTGAAACCATAAAAAACGTCATACTTATAAGATTAGGCAAACTTTATGCACATAAGTTCTTAAAAGTAGAGATTTCAAAAATTTTAATCTAGCCGCGACCCACATTGCAGTGTGTGTGTGTAATATTATGCAGTTGCGTTATCAGTTATTCGAGATATTTTACTCCAAATGTATGCAACTGAATATACATCTAAAAATGTATACATTTAAAAAAACTAATTTCTCAAACTCTAGTAAATTCAATAGAATAAGCTTTTATATTACCTGCATTTTTAAATTTTTAGGTATTTTTCATTTTTGCTTCACAGTTCACACGGTAGTTTTACATTTTTTGCAGTTAATAAAACGAGTTATTTTCATTTAAATATATTTCTTTAATGTTTTTAATAATCTTTTCATTAACTTCCTTAATGAATAAATATGCCAACGTGTTGTACAGGGTGAGTCAAGGTTGCGTTGCGATAAAGTCCAACAATTTTATATAGAAGTTATAGGAGACCAAAATGGCTACATTTTAAAATTAGTTCGAAATCTACGGGGTGATTCATGAAAGTGGGGCGCTATAGATGGCAATTTTTTTAAATGAAACACCCTATACATTTAAAAAAATTTGATTTTCCATGAAATTCTCGATATTTCTATATGAGGATATCATAGTCTAAAATCTATAGTTCTCTAGATATTTAGGATAATTGAAAAAAATGAAATTTTCAGCATTTTTTTTAATTACTATTGTTTCGTCACTGTGTTAAGTTAAACAAGATCCCTTTCATTTCGGGTTAAAAGAAGGTTTAATTTAACTACTAGTTTAGACAAGAATTGATTTATTTGTTATAGGGTGTTCAGAAAATGTTGACATTTTCAGAAAACACATTAGCCTCGAGAAAAACAAATAGAAGATGTTAAATGAGAAGAAAAATAAATTATTCAGATTATTTAAAAAAAACTAGTATTCCTAATAAAATGGAATATTTTTTTCTTATAAGTAATGTAAAAGCTCCTCTGAACAAGGAAATTATTATTTTAATTTCATTTAATTGCAAAAAAGCCAAACAAAATAAAAAGTTAAAAAGTAATTAGTACCTAAGTAAATTAAGATATATGTATTAAACATTTTTAAGGTGTACGGAGACTTTTGGTTTTATTATTTAAATATATTAGGTACCAGGGTGGTACTTGAGACCGACGTACATTTTGTTCTTGGGGACAATTACCGAAACCGTTTGTTTGTAGGTTATCGACAATGTCATGATTAAAATAATGAGAATAGTCCACAGCTGTTACATCATTTGTAGCTTATTTCTTTATACTACGACTACGGTGTTGTCAAGTCAGGAATAGGAAGTTGATAACATATATTTTGCGTATTAACTTGTCCTGAATAATAGTTTTACTGAATTGTATCGTTAGGCATGTTATCGCTATCGACGTAGGGTTTGGAAATTTGCCAGTTTTATTCATTAACTGATTGCTCTTCTGAAGAATTAATATAAATCTAACTTCTCTACCAATCCGTCGATATACTCCAAACTCGGGTAACCTATTCTTTAATATTTGGCCCAATAGGTACAACTGGTGCTTATGGCTCCATAATCGGTGTAGTAACGCCATGAATCACTGCTCTCCTAGCAGATCCTTCCTTAAATCCTTCGTTATTTCCTAAATATCCAAAGTGTTATTATAGAGACCAAAATATTTCTCTTTCGCCGAGCATCGTCAACGATTGAATTATTCAAAACTGATACCTGAAATATTTCGCCTAGGAATTTCTAAGGTTACACCCTGGAAAATCGCGATTATACTACTATCTAGGAAAATCGTCCGAAATAAAAATTTAAGGAATACCTATGTTGATACTGATTTCTTTATAGAGTAATCTAATGGAAAAGGAAATCCCACCCAAGGGGAGACATAGTATTACTTCTCGCACCAGTAACAAACAAATTCAGACTGACAGTTTATCCTTAAATACATGTGATAGCTGTTCCTCTGCTATGTTCTGCATGAAAAACCTATTGCTGAGTTTGGGTGATGAGAAATCTCAGAGGACGTCTACTAGAAGGTATAGAATAATCGCCATTTTGTTTATCTTTTGATTCGCCATTAGTAAATAAACGTTGGATGCACGTAAAGTAAGGATCTCATCTAGAAGTTTGGAGAGTTCCTTCCTTCTGTCACTGATTTCTCCATCACTATATCTTGAATACGTTGCGATTATTTTTAAATCACTTGTAAATGGAACCTTAGAAGGAGAGTAAAATTTTATATTTCAGACCAATAATTCGTCCTCAGATTTATGATATAACTCAGTTTGGATGTATGTTACAAACTACCTCTACCATAGAAAGTGGCGTAAACAGTCTTTACGAAAAATTATTTGCCAAGAAACAAGAGAACGATATGCTTAGAGCCGAAAATGAAAAGGTAAATTTTGAAGTTGAAGCTAAAGCTAGAAAGATAACTCTATTAGAAAAAGAGGTGAACATTTTTAAAGAAAAATACGAAAAGGGTACATTCATAACGTTTAATTTTCATGATGACCATTTTTACCATTGTAGGTGCCGTAAAACTAATCCACCTGTCAAATAAAAATGAAGGTTTAATAGCAGCACACGTTAAAAATGAGTTTGAGCGTAAAATGCTACAAGAAGTTATAAATAATTTAAATAATTCTATGAAATCTAATAGACAAAACATGCTAAAATTAACTCAAGAGCAGAATATTATGAATAACTCGTATTATGGCATTTTAAAGAAACAAACATACCTAGTTAACATAGAATCACTGTTGCAGAGCAAACTTGCTATTTTAAATAATGAACACGCATGTATAGAAGATAATTTGAGACAGTTGGAGAATTTTATCGACAAAATAAATACCAAACTAAATACAATTATAGAAATTATCAGTATCACAAAAGTAAAAATTGATAATCTACATAATGGCCATCAGGACAATTCTAAGTTTGTGATGTCAAAATTCAAGAAAATGAAGGTAAAACAAGCCTATGTTAATAATTTATATACATATCTACTAATTTATAAATGAACGTTGTTTGTTAGGAGAGCATACAAAGAAAAGTTGCGGAGATATCTATTTATGAAGCAAATAGTACAAGAAACCTGTTTCCTTCATCATTTCACGTCAAGGGAAAT
This sequence comes from Rhagium mordax, assembly GCA_963680705.1. Taxonomy (NCBI): domain Eukaryota; kingdom Metazoa; phylum Arthropoda; class Insecta; order Coleoptera; family Cerambycidae; genus Rhagium; species Rhagium mordax. The sequence continues at coordinate 659,105 of OY796661.1, read as the reverse complement.
CCAGTTGAGGATTTAGCAAGGCAAATAGAGGAAAATAATGAAAAAATTAAAACGCTGCAAAAAGAAAATATTAAACTAGAGAATATTATTAAAAAATGTAACGGTTTAAATATATGAAACAATAATTATTAAAGAAAAATCTTCTAAGTTTTAATGTTTACTTATAAACAATTGAAGGGAACAATTCTCTACCACCTCTTATTCTAGAACTTTTTTTTTGCTTGGAGGAATTCGCAGTTCAAAATTGTAATTTAAGAGGCGTTGAATAGAGGCATATACAGGGTGTTAATGACGAATTTATTCTAATCAAAAGCGATTATTTACAGAGATATCCTCATTTCATTTCTTTAAATAAAATCACAATAAAATGTTTGATAGTCACTGGAATTAACATAGAGCAATGACTGACGAACGTAGCGACACCTTGAGACAACTGAAGTAACGTACGTAAAAGGTAAACAGACTAATAACACAGCTGCTGTGTTATTTTTTTATCGTTAATTTTAAGTGTATGTGTCGCGGTGTGTGTTATGGATGACAACGAAGAAGGTCATGTTTAATCGAATTCTGAAATTGTCGACATGATATTAATTTTTGATGAAGCACAGAATTTGTTGGCAGTTAGTAGTCTTTTATAAGTGGTTCTCAAACAAATACAATAATTATTCGGATTTTTAACTAGTTCTTGATTTTTCAGATATTTAATTAATTTATGCCGAACTTGTTCAATAGCACCCTTTATTTAAATCACTGTATCTCGGCTAACTTTCATCGTAGACAGAAATTGGAAATCGAACATTTTTGCAAATAGCTCATTTTACCCCTTCCAACTCCCCGCAAATCTATATTCACCATGCAGGCCTCTCCAGAATCCCAAAATAACCAATTACAACTGAACGTGTTACCCAAAAACTCCAACCCACCTGAACTAGGTATCCAATTTAGTTTAAATAAAGAAATAATTATAGAGTGAGATTATAGATTCATTTATACAATACCATATGAATATTGTTATCTGCCTGAGGGGGCTAAACGTCAGATAACCTAAAATGACATGTCGGCCGTGCCCACGTTCAGAATTTTTTAAAACAAAATTGAAATTAACTCCTAAATCATATCGAAGGAGATACGGTAGAGTGCAATAGATTCACTGGCTACAAGTGGCCGTGGTAGGAATACGTATACTCTCACTAAGCTAGTGGCTACAGAAAGCGGTTTACGTTTACAGTCAGTGTTCAATCTACTAGTAGTACGAGCGGTTGCATGCAGTGAATCATTTACGAAATCGTGAGTGTTTGTGATTTTGTTTTGTTTACATTCATTCAGTTTTGTGATAGTTGTTTCAGTGGGACTTACTTTGGAACGAGTTAAATACATCCATTTATTTCTTCTGCAGGCTATAAGCCCAGCGTTTTATGTAAGTATTGCCTCAGTAGCTGGAATCGTTATATTTTAATGAGTAGCAATCCTTTTTCTAAACTAAACGGGGGAATAATCCATAAATAATGCTCACACGTGAATAAAGTGCAAATGACATTTTTGTTAGGTAGGTGCCTACACAGAAATTGCATTGAATTCTCGACCATACCACCACACCACAAACGTTGGTCGAGAAATTTTTTAAAAACCCTACCTTGACGCGTGTGTTATACAAAGTAGGTAGGTACATACTTTAGGATACACATGCAAGTAAGTGCAGATAATTTATGCCAGAGGCGGCGCGGTAGGTTTTATTTTTCGATCTGTACTGTCATCAGACTAGGTCAAGCATGTCAGGCGAAAAATCCATATTTACATTGGACACGCAATAGCCAGCCATACGCACTCAAAATAATGACCCAATTTCCCAAAGGCTAGGAAAATGCCTTTGGACATAGATACTATCGATATTATACTCGAACATTTGTGTAGTCATATACAGGGCGAGCCAAGACGATTCTACAGGGTTGAAATGAGGTTTCTACAATTCTGTAAAATTGCTGGTGTGATACTTCTAAACGCATTCATTATCCTTTCCTTCATATTTTGGATTGTCTCTAGCGTATCTGTACAAGCAATTTGCATCGCATAAAAAATTCATTTAGGTAAGGTCTGGGGATCTAGCAGACCATTTCTTCTAATCCACTTGTGTGGGTGATATTATTTAGGTCGTCTCTTACTGCATCTAAATAGTAGTAGGGACACCATCTTGTTGAACCCACATCCTGTTTCTGATCGCTTAAAGAAGATCCACCAATAATTGTGCAGATAGTTCTCAAAAAACGGAGACGAGCAAGAAAATCCCCACAAAATGATTCGGAAAAGGTTAATAATGCACTGATATACCTACGTGGAATTTCATGTCAAAAAATGTATTTGACTTTGGCTCACCCTGTATGAGTATTTGAAAACAATTTCTGGTTATACGAATTATTGCCCCACCCTGTATGTGCATATAATAGGTTGCGCTTCTACTTTTTAATTTCATCAGCGTAGGTACAATAATAGGTACCTACACTCGCCGTTTAGTGTGTTAGATAATATATTTTATATATGATTTAGATACTTAGATACAGGAAATGCGAATAATAAATAAGTACCTATTTAAAATGTTAAACAGTTGTCGCGCCGAGCAGACTCTGTTACCCCGGGGGAGTCGATCACAGTTTTGATGAAGGAGATAAACAAAATATGAAACATCAAAAATACGAATTCATCAGGTTTTCACTTTGTTTGCGTGTGGTAGTAAAAGCGATTTTCCCTTCATAAATATAATTAAAAACGTACCTTCTAATGAGTCAACCGCAACCCAAGTACAAGGGTAGAAACCGCTCTCGTGTTAATTAAAAAGTGAATATCTTCCACTCGGCATTAGATATACGAGTTAGTGAGTCAGCGAAAAAGTAGCGTTCCGAACACAATTTTTATTATCCTAGATACAGCAAAAAGTCTGATATGAAAGTTATTACGTTATTAAGTTATACTATAAATAATTTTTCAAACTGTACTGTACAAAACTGTAAAAATATACATGGTGTTCTATTTAAAAAAGCATAAGTTGTGTCTCTTTCTCTACTTTCTGATGCTATTTTGTTTTTTTTTTCGGCAAAAGAAATTTTACGCGAAAATCTACAACTTTTGCGTCTACACTCTTTTCTTATCTCTAATCATAAAGGCTGTGAATAGGGGTCAAATATATGGAACTACCCTGTACACAGGGGAGGTACCGATACTGATCTGTGATTCAGAATTAAATCGAACGGGTTTGAGTGTGCCTCGGCTGTTGTTTGTTTTGTGATTTAAAAAATTTTTAATTTGTACTACATAGGACATAGATGGTAGTTTTAAGTGACTTAGTGCCTCGAGAACATTATGCACCTGTTTTTCTTTATTGTCGATTAAAAGTTCGCTCCAGTAACTCTTCATTAATGAATATTGGTCCGTTCAGGGTTCTTAAAGATCATGAGAGGTAACATGAAATAATAAATAGTGGCAAAAATAATATATAATTTTTTTTAGATGATGCTTTGTGGACGGGCAGATTTAGGAAATCTACCCCCAGCCATATCTACAATAATTATACAAGGTGTGCAGCATATATTTCAAGGCTGAAATGTTTGCAAGTTTTCTCAAAACCAGTACCTACAAGACTCGCATCTGATGAAGCTACAGTGCAGCGAAACTATTGTTATGTAAAAATAAAAAGTTTGTAAAAATCCCAAGTTTTTTATATGTTTAGTTAAATTATATGTCAAGGAACGTGTAAATTTATCGGAGGATGTTCTTTTCACACCTTCGGTAACTTCCATCTGAAAATGTTAGAATTTCTATTTGGTATAGTTTTTTCAAGTCTTTTTGAAAAACATCTTTAACTTTATATTTCAATTGAAACAGAAACATCTAATAAACATGACCATAATGAGGTTCCAACCTTCAATTATATGAATAGGTAATTTTATTGAGCACACACATCCCTGTCTGTCTGTCTATCAAGGACTCGCCACGTCTTCAAATTCAAATAAAGAAATTTAATAATATAACATGGTTCCTTTTTAAATTATTTAGCCCCACTAATCACCATTTTTTTATTTTAAAGTTCTCTAAGTAGAAATCGGACTCTGTGAAAGCGCGAAAAAAAATACGTGTCCGTAGGTGCATCTTGTTTCTTTTTCAGGGTCTATACACTAGTTCAATTATTTTGTATTATTTAGCACCACTGAACACCAGTCTTTTATAATCAGTATTACTGGTCCTATAAGTATTTTATTTAATTGTTGTTAGCAATTTACGTAAATAATCCACTCCTCCATACAGTAGCTGGGCGTTAATAAAAACGAGAGAATAAATTATTACAAGTCTTTGCTTACCAAAGTTGTTGGAAATTTTCCTCGAACTTAAATATTTATAATAGTACAATAAGTAATTCCAAATAATGTACACAAAATAATATTTCACCGCCTTCAGTGAATTGATTTATTAATAAACGATGAAACAGAGTCTGCTACATTCGATTTCTCACTGGTGCACCTTATAATTTTGTACTAAAGTCGTTGGAAACTATTACCTATGAGAGCCTTCGACCAAAATTTCGAGTTATCACGACACGGGTTGTTTCATGAAAAATGTTTAGTTCGAGTCAAAAGAAAGTCTCCAAAGTTTTATTTATGAAGGAAAGTTCCAGGAAAGGGTGAAAATAAGTTTTCAGTCGTTGGATCTAGAGGATCCGGACCCTGACGGCGCGGCGGGTAAGAAGAAAAAAAAATGAAGAACTTTTTTTTTTTTTAGGTCCATCTCCGATATTAGCCGAGATAGGAATTTTTTATAAAGGTCAATTTTGCCGAAAAATTTACTTTTCTGGGGGCCCTTGCTCCCCTCCCCGAAGGATTTTTTTGACCGAACTTTCAGGCGAGCTAGAACCAACCTTCCTCTCGGATCCCTGAAAATTTCGTTGCTTAATATCCAACCGCGGCCGAGCTCGGATAATCGCATAACTATTATCAGTCGCAATAGAATTTTTTTTTCATATTGACATTTTTTTTTTTTTTTTATTTCGGGGTTTTTGGCTTTGGTATGTTACCATTAGCACAGTGCCATGTATTTTTTAATATTTATTTGAGACAACGGCACGCGGTCTTCCCGAGTGGTGTGACCCCATCTCGGTACTAAGCGCGCCCAACGCTGCTTTACCTCGGTGATCGGCCGAGAGCCGTTTCACTAACGTGGTTAGCCGTTGCCCTTTCATATTGACATGAAATGTTGAAATAAAAATAAAATAGGTCGAAAATCCTGGTCGAGGGCTCTCCTATAAAATGACAGAGATCGATTCAAAACTTTGAATGTTTACTAAGAATAGTAGAACCCTTGTATATATTACAAGGGTGGAACCACGTGAGTCCTCCATCAATATATTTGTCCAATAATGCTGCCAAATTAACTGAAATTGCATGCGAATAGCTTCTTATTTTTCATGTCAGATATCTTAATTTAATGTCTGTGTAATAATTTTTCTTTAAAATGGATGAATTTTTAACAATTTATTTTCTAATTCGCATTACTTTTGTTAATAACATGTATATTTTTATTTTAGGTGTCGTCTACACTACAACCCGATATACTACTTTGTTGAGGAATGCCCAAGTTCGTGTGCTGCTTTACATAACTAGAGATTACATAACCTCAGTAAATTTGCCATGAAGAGCTCGTAGACAAAATATTAATGGAACTTGTCGATATAAAAGGTAGAACCATCTTTTATATTGAAATTTGCTTTGTTTCTATCAGCATTATTACTTTTAGTTCCTCTGGTTATTGAATGTTGCCTGTAAAGACGATAATATATATTACCACCGATGAGAGGGATTGACGGATCCAACCGTTACCGAAAAGAATTCTTTGGTCTAAGCCCAAGAGTAGTAGTTTTGTTTTGTGGTGGTTTAAATTTTCTTATTCATTTGAGAGCACGAAATAAAATTAATATTTAGCTTTTGTGAGGAATCAACAGACAATAAATCTTGGTACCTATTGAAGCAAGCGTTTTATTGATTTGCTTGTTGAAATTACATGATTTAAAAAATCGCAACGCTGTGGTAAAATGTGTACTACTACTCCCGCCTAAGCGTTTCGCTCCCTCCTGTACAAACAGGCAAACATTAAAGGACCTAAAACAGACCCCTGGGGTACGCCACTCTTTCATTACGACTGAGTCTCTGTGTTAGGATATTAAATTTTCTTAAACGATTTCCCAATTAAAAATCTAAAAATGTTTTCATTACTTTTTTCCTAAATCATTATTCAGCCGACTGCGATACTTTTGGTAACATAAGCGTTAAATATGTTGAGTCCTTGACGATAAATCATTAACATAGAGGTGAACACGACAATGAGAACGTACTTTGGGAAGATTCACATAATACAGAGCGGAAGTGCTGGTCCCAGCATGCTACCCTGTGGCACCCTTGAAGAGGTCAATTCTACAAAATATTCATGAAGCCTTTTGCCACGGTTATATTATATGGAGGTTGGTGGTGCGCATTTAATTAAATAAATTGGTAGTTTTTAATTTCTTAGAATAACTAACTCTTAAGAACTCAGTTTTTTCTGTCTCTCATCCGTTGATATTGAACTCGTTTTGATAGACGATATATGTTTGCTAAGTTAATAATTTTTATGCAAACAATTTAATCTGGAATTTAATATGATACCGTTAGCAGGAAAATCCCACGTTCGAGAAAGCCCTGTATGCGTACTTACGTGCGAAAGGTGTATATTTGTCTTAAAGGAAAAATATGGTCTATGTCAATCATGAATACGTTTAAAATAAGTTATAAATAATTAATATCCCGATGAATTTTGGGTATAAACATTAATACCTTTCAACATGCACGAGCGGCTGTGCTGTGTTTAATAATGTTATGACTAGAAAACTAGAAATTGCGCAACGTTTTCAATCTACTTGTAACATGACTATATAAACATGTAATTTAGTCTAGGCAAGACATAATATGCAAACGCGAACGTTCATCGCCACAGTTTAGGTTAATTTATTTACCGCTTTACTTTATTCAATTATCAAGCAATAATTATTATTGGAGAAGATATAAACACTTCAAAAAAATCTTCATAATTAATTCTATTAACTCTTTGTGATGAAACATGCAATTTTCGATGTTGAGCCAACATTGGCATTAACAAATTTGAGCCGACAGCTATTAACTGTTCATTTGGAGTGGGGAGTACCTAGTGGCCTCGGAAAATTTTGTAAAACCGGTCATATACAGGGTGTTACTAAGTTAAGGAAAAAAGTTTAAAACTCATAATTTATTCTAATCAATAAAATGTTTGACAGTCACTGGAATTAATAGAGCAATGATTGAGGAACGTAGCGTAGTGTAGCGCCACCTTGTGACAACTGCAGTAACGTACTTAAAAGGTAAACAGACCAATAACACAGCTGCTGTGCTAATAATCTACTAACCTAATTTCAGTATTGAGGAGCATGTTAGCTGTTGCATTGCTATTTTTTTATCGTTACCATTCGCTAATTCCATTGTTGTACCCCATTTTAAGTGTATGTGTCGAGGTGTGTGTTATGGATGACAACGAAGAAGGTCGTCGTAATGTTAGTCGAATTCTGAAATTGTCGACATGATTTTAATTTATGGCGAAGCTATAGACATAGTTTGTTGGCAGCTAGCAATCTTTTATCAGTGGTTCTCAAACAAATACAATTATTCGGATTTTTAATTAGTTTCTTATTCTTCAGATATTCGATTAATTTATGCTTTAATTGGTTTAAAACATCAAAAATAACATGCGGTTACATTTTTTCCCTTAAGTTCAATAACACCCTGTTCATGTTCATCTGTTGTGTAACGTACAGTTGAATTCGCACTTTGTTGTTCCTGAATTGTGTGACAAGCAGTCAACAATAATGCAAGTGCAATAAGCATTTATAAATTTTAATTCATTCACCTTCGACCTTTACAGATTACGGGTCACATATCGTATTGTTGCTGTTGTTGTTGTTTCAATAAAACAGCAACTTACATGTGAGTATTTCCATGCATTTTCTTACGCATCTCTCGTGTCGGTACAATACTTTTTGAAGTGCAGTTAATAGATTTGTCATATTTTTAATTGCGCCATTAACGAAAACTGGAATGAAATCGTAAAAAACTGTTAACCATTAACATTTATTTCTATCTATCGTACCATCTGTGTTAATTGGTAAATATTGCGTGTGGCGCGTGGGTGGGGAACAACTGGTTAAATAAGCGCAAACTAAATTATATTAAGCTCTTAACTGATTCGCAATTGCATTTTGATGTATTTTTTAAATTAATCATTTCTTGATTAATATGATTTTATATTTGACAATTTAGTATCAAATGTATCTATCATAGATCTAATGCTGAGTATAGAACAAAACCCAGTGTATAGGTTTCACTAGTATAATGAAAAATAATAATCCGGTTATAGACTTATTTATCTGATTTAATTACGGTTTTTAATCAAATTTTTAGCTATAGTAGAACTCTATCGCCCGATCTTTTAGGTGTAAGTATTTTCCTTGAGTTGAGAATCTTATTGAAGAGTTTAGTATATTTCAAAAAATATATTGATAATTTCATTGGGAGATCTGGAACTACTATTACAATAATAAAAAATTGTAATTTCTATAGAAGTAATTTCACGTGGTAGTATTTTATTTTTTTAGATTATATATATTTTTTTGTATATAATACTCCACCTCTTGTTCTCCACCTGTTATCGGTTCTATAAAGATCATTGACCAGGATGAAATTACAGTATTTTATGTTATGTTATGTTCCTTTTCCAACGTTGGGTTATAAATAATATGTTTATTCCTTTATCACTAATTAAGAGTTCAAGTTTATCTGACTTATTAACTATGCTTTGAATATAATAATAATTGTGGTCGTATATTGCCCACCAGTTTCATCGTTGCTTAACAAATATTTTTTCTTTCTCGTTGTCTTTATTGTTTTTTTTTTCATCTTCTTTATCAGCTTGATTTTTCCTCCTCGTTTGAGTCAATTATTCACAGTCGCTGTTGACACATTTCTTTAGAGTTTCTTTATAAGGGCGTACATCAATTGCTTCTCTTTCAGATTTTTTTATTTTCAATTGTTCTCATAACCTTATGATTATTTGCCTCATTTCCCCAATGCAATATTGTGACTACTTAAGGTTATCGTGGTTAATATATTTATTTCTTATGTGGTATGTATATAGGTTGTTAAAAATAATGTTTTTGTTGTGACATTTAGATCTGGTTTATAATTGTAAACATTTTCTGTATCTATAGTAGACGATTCGTTTCAACATAATGGAAATGGATCAAATTCTTTGGTGACATAGTCCAAATAATATTAATTAAATGCATATATACATTTACTTAGGATACTCCTATATCCACAGTCAATTCAGTTAACAATTATTGTAACATTTATATTTTTAAGACCAACCACTAAATCGGTTAGTTTCTGGATATTGCCTCGTTGTAGCAAATATAATTATTACGTGATCGGTTTTCGCACATTTTATGAATTCAAAAAAACGTAACATCCTCAAATGTTGCATTATGTTTAAATAGCGATGTAACTATGTATTTATTGTCGCAGCATCTATTCTCAGCATTAGATTTATGATCTAATGCTGAGAATAAAACAAAATCCAGTGCATATGTTTCATTAGTATATTAGTTTGTTTCGCTTTTGCTTTTTCGTTAAACTCCAATGATGATTTGTTAAAAAATTTAAGTAAGTGAAGCTATGAAGCTTTTAAGAATACGAGGACATTTGACAAAAATTTGCGCTGAAGGAAGGTAAGGGATTTAAAAGGAATTATCTTATTTTAAAGCACAAAGAAAAAAATCTAAAATAATCCAAACATGACGATTTGGGTTACGTGCTTCTTACAACATTTCGTTACTAATTGGCCAAATTCGTGGTGAAGAACTAATTCTGCCGGCTATAAGTGAGTCAGTACGCCATGTGCTTATTATCAAGAAAATTCTGAGCAATGATAATGTAAATAAAAGTTGGTGAAGTGACTCAAGGTATTGAAAATTCATCATGTGGATATTTAAAAACATCCCGGCAGTTCTCTATACAGCTTGATGAGTCAATTTTGTCAGGAAATGAAGCATTAGTTTCAGCAGTGCTAGAATTCCTAGAAAACAAAGATAATGCTTTACGAGTCAACTTGATCGATTCCAAAAATAGCATAGTTTATTTGACAGACTTGCTTAACAAATCTACTGAATTAATTCTATAGCTCCAAGGCGATGAGCTGAATTTAATCAAAACAAAAAAGTGTTACTTCTGCGTTTGTGACAAAACGTCTTCCGTACAAATGAAATTTAGGAGAATATATCAACAGTAGAAAAACATGACGAGACCTATTGGCAGAACTCAGTCAGCTCTCCATTTCGATTTCAATCGACGGTATGCAGATTTTCTTAAAATGAACATATCTGATTGGGATTTGGACTCTCTTTCAAACACAGAAGAATCTTCAGAACAATAAGAGGGGCTGATAGAAGTAACAACAAATGAGGAATTTGAATTTAAATTCAAAGGCGGCTGCCAACAGTTTTGGCTTCTTATCTTTTTTTAAATATGACAAATAAGACAAATATGACCTTAAAAATATCCAAACAGAACTGAATAGCAAAAATAGTTCCATTTCAAAGAACAGTTATACATTAATAGGTAACATTAATATTGACAATAATAACAAAAAAACCGCAAAAAAAATCACACAGTAATGGCCGCGACTGTGCAAATATATTAAAGAATACTTTGAACTGCGAAAATAAATACATAGTTACATCGCTATTTAAACAAAATGAATGCAACATTTGAGGATGTCACGTTTTTTTGAATTCATAAAATGTGCGAAAACCGATCACGTAATAATTATATTTGCTACAAATGTACTTCGAGGTAATATCCAGAAACTAACCAATTTAGTGATTGGTCTCAAAAATATAAATGTTACAATAATCTAAATAAATGTATATATGTATTTAATTAATATTATTTGGACCATGTCACCAAAGAATTTGATCCATTTCCATTATGTTGAAACGAATCGTCTATTACAGATACAGAAAATGTTTACAATTATAAACCAGATCTAAATGTCACAACAAAAACATTATTTTTAACAACCTATATACATACCACATAAGAAATAAGTATATTAACCACGATAACCTTAAGGAAGTAGTCACAATATTGCATTGGGGAAATGAGGCAAATAATCATAAGGTTATGAGAACAATTGAAAATAAAAAAATCTGAAAGAGATAAATAAACTCTAAAGAAATATGTCAACAGCGACTGTGAATAATTGACTCAAACGAGGAGGAAAAATCAAGCTGATAAAGAAGATGAAAAAAACAATAAAGACAACGATAAAGAAAAAATATTTGTTAAGCAACGTTGAAACTGGTGGGCAATATACGACCACAATTAATTATTGTATTCAAAGCATAGTTAATAAGTTAGATAAACTTGAACTCAAAGGCATATTCTTTATAACTCAACATTGGTAAAGGAACATTAATTAAAATTCTGTAATTTCCTCCTGGTCAAAGCTCTTTATAGAACCGATAACAGGTGGAGGACAAGAGGTGGAAAAAAATAAAATACTACCCTGTGAAATTACTTCTAGGGAAATCATCGTAATTGTTGTTCCAGATGAAGATATCAATATATTTTTTGAAATATTAACTAAATCTTCAATACGATTTTCAACTGAAGGAAAACGCTTACTTAGTCCTACGATAGCTAAAAATTTGATTAAAAACCGTAAGTAAATTAGATAACAAGTCTATAACCGGATATTATTATTATTTATATTAGCGTTAAGCTGACAATTTCTATACTTATGTACATAAGTCAAAAAGAAATAAATGCTTTATTATTATTATTATTATTTTTGAATATACAGGGGGTGAACCAAGAGGATTCTACAGGGTCAATTCTTTTTTAAATGATACATTTTTTGAAGCCTCTTTATAACCTTCTTCCACTTTTATATTATTATTGACTAGCTTCCAACCACTTGAATGTAAAGAATGTGAAAATAGTGCCACCTACATGTGAACATTAAAAATATCACTACAGTCACAATTATGGACTTTAAGAAGAAATATTCAACACCGAAGGGCTACTTTTCATAAGATTGGCGAGGGGGTTGTTTGCGAAGACTATATGAACATTCTTCTTCAGAGATTTTGTGTTGAAATTATTGCTGCTGCGTTCAGGGGCATAATAATACAGAAAATTGTTCAATACACTAGCGAGACTATTTTAGAGCCGCTTAAACAAGTTTTGAACAAATGCTGCGGAAGCGCCATCTATATCTCGCAGCCAGCATTATTACGGCCTCTTCACAATGATGATACCAATAAATTTTTCTTTACCTTATACCCGCCCATGCCTACTACAATCGCATAATAACAGAAACTGATGATAATACGAATTTCAAATTATGTGCACTTTCCATACCAACGTTATGCTTCTTATCATAATGTGCGGTTTTGTTATCACTTCCTGCTTTCTGATGACCGTTGAACGGTTGATTAATTTAGCTATTATTTGCCACAGTATAAAACCGCAAGTCATGCCAACTTAAGATACAAATTTATCGACCAGAAGGACATTAGGTGCAGGTCTGGAGCTCCTATTGACGGAGGGCCCTTGAAAAAAAAAACTAATAACTCTTTAAAATATACAGGACGTACCTTTTAATTTCTGTCTCACTTTTCTGATTACATTTGGAATAGTCGGGAAGTGTTATATGTATATATTTAAACCTTTGCATTTCAGAAAATATATTTTCATTAAAATCATTTCTTTTGTAGGTACCAGATTAGAACTAAGGAAACCGCAAAGAACGAATAGGAAAATCCTCATTGAAGTTGTACTACGCAGTAAAAGGAAATAGATAGGAACAATGGCTGAAATACACTTTAGAGGGAGATAAACCAAATAATCAGGGAGCGCGGGAAATAACAAGCAGTATAACATGGTGTTGTTTTTTCTCGATAACCGCTAATTCAATCGAAGACTTAAGCACTATTGGAAAGTAAGTAAAAGTGTGAGTTGTATTTTTACGATTAAACTTGAACGTTTGTGCGTATAACAGCTTAAAGGTATATTTCACGTAACATCGTCGGACTTTCAGCACCCCCCATATAACTCCCGTATTTTGTTTAATAAAGCAAATTTTTAAACACATTTATAAAACTAATATTGATATAAAATTTGAGAAGTCTAACGTAAGATTTTCCTCAGATAAATATGTAGCAAATGTGTGGTAGCATTGCCAGTTTTAAATCTGAATTAAAACAAAGTATTTCTGAAATACTTGACGAATAATTGGTCAAAGGAAATTTGATTCGGCTGCTGCATTTTGATTTCCCTAAGAAATATGCAGAGATGGTTTTGAAACACTTTAACGGTTTTTTTGACTCACAGGCTTGCACCAGATCAACCGGGTGGTATTAAATATTTAACTAGACCTGAAGACTTGAAGAAAAATAATAAGGAAAAAAATGTATTCAATGCCCATAAATAACAAAGAGAAGATATGCACATTAAATTCCTATCTAATTAAAGTTATATTAACAACTTTGTTTGCATGTGATACTACATGGTAATTAATAACAGCACCACTTAAGTTCCCTGGTTCGATAGCAATCAACCTACACACACAAAGATTTACTTCCGTAGAAGATTAACATTCATTTGTTTCCAGTTTAAAAATGCTGATCATATAAACACATATTTACAAATAGTTTTTCATTCGCTTATAATTTTATTAAAAAAATAATAATTGCTCTCCTGGGCGTCTCAATAAATTTTTTTCTGATTTCTGTTTCCGTTTTTCAAAATTGCATACATTCCCGTTTTAGACTGAATTATATTTAAATGCGAGTCATGATCTGATAGATTTAAGTCTATTGTTTTTGCTATACAATTTAAATTTGAACAAAAAATGTCAATACATGTACTAGTATTGCTGTTATCATCGTCGGTAGTGATATTGTCATATTAACATTTCACAAATAAATATAAATGACAGTTATTAGCAACTGTTTTTTCCGTAACCAATTTTATGACGTTTTGTTGTTACCGTTCCACGGCCTACTTGGCGTTTTTTTTTTTTTAACCGACAACAAATAGCACATACATTTTACCAATTTTTTAATTAAGTGAAATAAACATTTTGTCTTATTTCAAACCACACTTTATGCTTTATTTAATGTTATTAATTTTCATTTTCTTTTTATAAAAACGAATATCAATTTAATTAGAATTAGAAATAATTGAATATTTAAATAAAACTTGTCAATTTCCATTACTTAACATTGAATAATGTCTAAAGGCTTAATAATTATTCCGGTCACAATTTACTCGTAAATTGAATCAATTAATATTTTTATTATATTCAGTATTGAACGTGTTCAAACATCGACATTCATTTCTTATTTAGGAGGGCATGTAGGAAATTTGTGAAAACGATTAAATTGTTACGAATAATATTTTCATTAAAGTATGTTCAAGTACCACCTACGGAAAAAGATTTAAACAAATTATTCAAATTTTCATAATATTCATCCTATAAAAAACGAAAGAATGCATGTCAATTTAATTAGATAGGTATCGCGATAATAAGTTTCTTTGTCTTATTACCATTAATGTAATTCTAAGCTGTATTTGAAAAAACAATAAACTATTATGATAATTATATTACATACGTTACATACACATGAATACGCTATATTCATATTTATTTTGCTTATTAACAATTTAGCAATTTTGAAAATTTTTACTTAGAAACAAAATTAAAATTATGACAGTCTTTTTAAAAGGCCTGCCATCTAAAACTCAATGTAACGAAATTACAGCAACTTTGCTTTTCCAAAAAATTACTTTTGGTTTTTTTCGAGGTTTTTTTTCTTATGACGAAACTGGTTGAGAAATTAAAGCTCTTCCACATGCAAATAATTCAAAGTTTGTTTCATCGAAACTTTTTTACACCTTAACATACCAAAAAACTAAAGCTATTTATACATTTTAGCAATTGGGTTTTACAGAAATCAAAAATTTTTATTATCTTTCAAAATATGTATATGTAGCCTAGGAGTTTCGTTGGCACACCTTGTACACCGGGATTCAATATTATTCATACGTTATAAATACAAAAATTTGGCACAAGCACATTTATCATTGATTTTCAATTAGATGTAATACTATATTCTTTATAAGGAGGAACATCTGCCCTCCGGCCTTTAACCGCGACTCTTAGCATGGCTAGACTTCGTTATTTGTATCTAAGAGGGTAAAAATATGGGTTTTGATCTATTTTTAGGGCTTCCACTTTTCACACGTGTAAAAACTTTGTCGCAAGTCTGCAGCGAAGGAATATTGTTCCAGTAGTAAATAAGGACATCGTTCAAAATTTGCACACCGATTTCTGGTTATTAACCTTCATCAGTGATTTATCTGATTATTTTGCTATGTTATTTGCTGTGTTACGATAAATTGAGCCATGGTTCTATTTCTTTTTTTAGGATAAAATGGGCAAATCAAAGAAAAACTGGAATATTGCATTAACTTTAGTACTATTTGTTACCACAGCTTCAGTAGCATTTGATCGGCATTTAGGTAAGCAGACATTTTTAGATTTATGTCTTCATAGGTTTATAGTAATTTATTCCCAGACAAAATCGTCGGCAGGGCATCAATTAATTCGTCACAGTCGATAAGGGGGGATATTCAGTGTGACATCTGGGACGACTCAAAAATTTGAAATTCATAATTAATCGCAGGCATTTTAAAAGCGGTTTCGATTTTTATCAGTGTGGGGAGTTTTCATGGAAATTGAGACTATTAAATTGAAAAATTTTGTATTAATTAAGCCATATTGTACTAAAATAAACATGGTGTTGCTACTTATAAACGACAAAGTTTTTAGTCAGACATTAACATCATGTCTGTCCTAGACTGAGAGGGTATTTTAGAATGTTGCTGCATTAAAATAGATTCTTACAAAATAATTTTAGCCGTTGTCTATCGCTTAGTAATTTTAGGTGACATAAAAGCACCGACGAGAGGAACCCCAGATACTAGTACATGTAGTGATAATTTTTTTGTTAGTGCAAATTAAATTATGGAGCATAAACCCATCCCTACGATTTCAATCGCATGAGCAACTTGGCGTCTTTTTATTTGACTTGTTACATTTTCCACTCAAACCTGTACTTGACAGTTTAATATTTTCAGAAGGCAAACGAGCACGCTGTCAAAATGAAGGAGACCGAATAGCTGTCGACTACATTGATAAACATCGCTGTTACTCCTGTATATGTAAGGTAAATATACCAATTTGCTTTAATAACACTGGTATTATGTAGGTGAATCCATTTTTGGTTTTTAATATTTTTTTGCTTAAAATTAAAAAAATAAATAAAAGTTGCGGATCAAAATTGCCAAAATCCATATACAGGGCGATGTTTTTAGGTAACTTCCCCAACTGAAGAATTTTTTACTACGGCCCTGTTATTTTTTCCTTTTGTTTACTGAATGATGTAGACAACCATTAGTGAAACACATCAGCCAAATGTGGTTCAATTCGGTGAAGATATTAAACAAAAATGGCCGATCAAAAATTTGGCAGAAAATAGAAAACATGCTGTATATCAGAAATAAAGAGCATTCGGGGATAAATTAACCGCCTCGGGGTTCTCTACTTCCCACTAGCGTGTGGCCAGTCACTCAGGAAACGCCCTGTATAATATAAATAAACCAAATAATGCCCCTTTTAAGTTAAAAAAGTATTAAAATATTATATATATTATTAATATTTACTTTTTGCTGTTACAGAATGGATATGTCGAATGCATCAACGATTGCCCTCGAATAGAGGAATGTCACATGATCGTTGAGGACGGTTGCTGCAAGAGATGTAAAGGTAAGCATGAACGTGTCGGATTTTGAAAAATTATGTTCCCTTTAGAAACCCAATGCTGTAAATGGAAAAGTCTTGTTATAACAATTTCAACTCTCAAATTATCATGGGATGTGGCTTAATACGGTACCAATAAGAATAATCAAACGATTTGCTTTTCAGGCTGCATGTACAATGGAACCTATCACCAAAGTCACACAGAATGGTCAAGTCCAAATAGCCCGTGTAAAATATTAAGATGCGAAGCAGGTGTCGTTACCGAATCAGAGCTACATTGTCACACACCTTGCGCAAAGCCTCTACCACCAGAACCAGGAAAATGTTGCTCGACATGCCCAGGTAATATTTATTATAGGCAGGGCTTAGGTTTTCCTAGTTCTTAATTTTTTCAGAATGTAAAATAAACGGCCAAATTGCTTCGGACGATCGGGATGTCATATCCGACGACCCTTGTCTGAAATGTCGATGTAGTGGAGGAAAGATGATTTGTTCGAAAAAAGCATGCCCGGTTCTACAGTGCACCTTGAGCAGACAGCAACATCCTCCAGGAGAATGTTGCCCTAGATGCAAGGGCACTAGGGCGCTAATTGCGATAAAAAATACGTGCACTTTACAAACGTCATTTTTTCGAGAGGGAGCAAACTTCAACATAGACAAGTGTACCAACTGCACGTGTCAAAATGATACTTCAGTTTGCACGAGAGCGTCATGCCCAATATTGAATTGTTCACCCGAGTTGCATAAGTCCATGCCAGGCAGTTGTTGCAAGAAATGCATCATGCCCGAGGAAGTCAGATCGCAATGCTATTATAGGGGAGTTTTGTATGAGGCAAGTAAAATAACATTTTTTTTTGTATTTGACATATAAATAAAAAATAAGTCGATTGTTTAAATATAGAAGGGCGATTTTCTTTTATACTTTATATATTTAAGGATCATCTGTTTCCTATTAACATCGTTAAAATACACATGATTTGGAAGCGGTGAGCGAAAGGGTTATAAAGAGACGCAACGCTGCAATAATTCTGGTTGCGAGATACAGATGGCGCTTCCGCAGCATCGTTGCGCCTCTTAATAATTATTTCACTCGACGCTGAAATTAGTTGCTAATTTTATAAGTTGCATGTGACATATCATATAATACTAGTTTGCTAGGTAGGATGGCCAACAATGGAATCTCGATACCTGCAAGTCCTGTAAGTGCCAAAGAGGTATGCCGAGCTGTGCAATCACAAAATGTAATACGACATGCATATCAGGTACACGACTAGTCAACTCGACGGGGGAATGTTGTCCTAAGTGTATTGCAGGTATATATCAAAAATCGGCTTAAATTTTTGTCTAATAAATGATACTCGACTCGTTAGAGGCCTATCGGAAATTTGATCAATCCCTATTTTCGATCTGCTTCCTTAATCAAACCCCAAAGGTCGGGTGTTATTTTTTAAACACTCTGTATAGACACCCGAGAAAAGTAGACCTAACCATTTTTTTTTTACAGAGGAGGGCGTATGCATGGTCTTCGGAGATCCCCATTATAAATCATTTGACGGGAATATATTCACATTTAAAGGCCTTGGAAAATATCAACTGACAGCCGATTGTGAAAACTATACGTTTTCAATAAAAGTGGCCAACACAAACAAAATATCGTCCACTTTTACAAAACGAGTAGCTATACGATACAAAGATAAACGCATAAATCTTCAGCAGAAAGGGCGCGTAAAATTTAATGGCCGGAGAATAAAACCGCCGTACGAGATGAAGGAAATATTTCGCGTTGAAAAATTTAGCGACAACGTCGAAGTTCGGTTGCAAAATGGAGTTAAACTACTTTGGAACGGTAAAAGTTTTTTGGAAATCTCCGTCCCAGCCTCGTATAAAAATAAATTATGCGGATTATGTGGAAATTTCAACTCCAACGTGCAAGATGATCTAAAAACCAAAGGAGGACGCCTGGTGACAGACAAAGAAATACTCAGCTTTGCTACATCCTGGTGTACAGGGAGGAGAAACGATTGTGCCAAAAAAATAAAACCAGTAAATAAGGACTCTTGTACTAAACAACAGTTGGAGAGAAACTTCTGTAAATACTTGAATAGTGAACCGTTTACGGTTTGTGATTCTAAATTAAATTACAGCAAATATTACAAATCCTGCAAAATGGACATGTGTCACTGTCCAAATGGAAAATGTTATTGCGAAAGTCTTATGGCTTATGCGAGAGAATGTCAACGGTTGGGCGTTCAACTGCCAAATTGGCAGAAGTATAGTTACTGCGACGTCAACAGCTTAAGGAGGCCGAACAGAAACTTGCAAAACTCGCACAAATCTCATAAACAAAAGACACTGTTTAGGATTGCCCCAAAAAATTTTAACAAAACGAGAGGCCCCGTCAATCCAATTCCATTACATTAGGAAGTAAAAAGATAGAAAGCTAGTCATTTTCAGTATTTTTCACATCTGAATATAAGAGTAAAATTTAAAAATGTAAATATTATTTAAAGCTAATGTAGGTATTGTAAATGAAATGTACTTATATGTAATTATTAAGTTTGTATTTAAAGTTAAATGTTAGTTAGTTATTATCTCAATTGTAGTTTTTTATAGAAACAATTATTTTTATACATAATAGTAATAAATATTTAAATAATTTGCAACAGAAATGGAAACCCTCATTAATTAGGTGACAATTGTGAAGATTAGGAAATGCTGATTGTTTTGCCTATTGCTTTGATTTTACTATATTTCTTGCCGCCATCGTTTTGAAATTATTTATACAAAGCGGTTTATTTTGGCAACGCAACATCCGCATACATAATAATATATGCACCCAGTTATTTCAGCGCTGTTCCTGTGAATGGTTTTACAGATAAAACTACGACCTACAAAATCTGTTAAATTAGCAGATTGATGGCAATTCTTCCTGATTAAAATGGTGAAAATAAAAAAACAATTGAGGGTTTAGTTATACAGGGTGTTTCATGACAAACTGTACATACTTTTAAGGATGTTAGAGGATCCCTTGATTTTTTTAAATTCAATAGGTGCGATAAAAAATCTGTTCACATGCTTTCGTTTACTGATGTATGGACTTTTATAATTTCCCACTTAATTTGAAAAAAATATACAGGATGATTTTCTCTACAGAAATAAAAAAAACTTGAAAAAAGTCCGGTCCTGGAATTTTTAAATATTAAAAACGGCATTATATCAACTGTGATAAGTACACAAATTGTATAAAATTTGAACAAATTGTGATAAATAGTAAGGAAGTTCTGGCCAAAAGAAATATTGGCCATAAGTAGTTTATCACCCTGTATCTCAGTAATTAAGCGCGACAGATAAATTTCTATACCCATTCGTGAATAGTCAAGGGATCCTCTATCATCCTTAGAAGTATGTACAGTTCGTCATGAAACACCCTATATATCCACAAAAAGAAAAAATAAATAAAAGAAACACCTTGTGTCCTTGTGTCAAATCTTTTACTTCCCAACCGATTGTCTTGAAATTTTGCATGCTTATGTATTATCGGTGACGATATAAGAAAAAAATTTTCAAAAATTCAAAATGATTTAACTTCATTTGTTAGGATCAAATCTAGTCATCCAATGTTCAAGATGTCTAACTGTATTTTTTTTTAATGAGGTTATGTTTGTATCTTTGTTATACGATTTTTTCAATTTGCATACAAGGTTTGTGACCAACCCAAAAACTTTTTCTAGTTAAAGGTTTCTCCAATAATTAACGTTTTAATTTTTGTGTAAAATATACTGGAATAAATTATACATATTAATTTAAACTTAAAATTTCTGGCTTGCCTTCGCCACAATAACGTTAGTCTGATTTGGTTGAAATTAATAATTTAGGAAAATTTTTTATACAATATTATGGAATTTCCTACCGTTGTCTGCGGCGATTGATATCCTAAAATGACTGGTAGGAAAATATCCAAAGAAATACACGAAATATATAGATCTTGCGCATCATATGACATAACCTTACATTTTTAATTTTTGAAAATTTATTTTGAATTTGAATTTTAATTTTTGTAGCTTGGATCCGTTATAACATTTAAAAACTTTCTCAGACGGTAGATTTATAAAGTTTCAATATTGTAGATTATTAAAAATAGGCTACTAATTATAGGTTAGAATTCTAACCTACAAAAGGCATCTTATTTTATTAGATCAAGGCAATTAAAATTTTATTAATAATGCACCGAACAAGATTTTGGTTGACAGTACAGGATCCAAGCAGAAATTTTGATAAAATTGACGCAATATACGAAAATTTTAGATAAATGCACATTTTTTAGGTTAGTTGTGACGTCACGTGCGTGTCATCCATTGCAGGTAAGTACTACACTTGGTATAATTCTCACGTTTCCAGTGATAATTACAAGCTTGTTTACTTTAATTTCTAAAACACAAATTCAGCAATCGGGAAAAGACAGAGATTCATGTATAAAATAGTTTGACTAATTGTTATTCAACTGTGCCAGGCCAGTACTGCCAAACTATCTTCTAACAAGCAAAATACCAGCGAAAGATCTGATTGTTTGATCGTGATAGCTCTCCGAGTTGGTCTCGTACTGAGGCGCCTCCACCAGTTTTTAAATTTTAACTTGATTATTTGATCTAGGTAGGATGTTAGTATTGGTTTATAAATTTTTGTTTCATGGATGACAACATTAGTAATCTAAATTAGAGCTGTTAGTTGTTGTCCTAGACATTTTGACTACGACCTTGCGTGGCCCCAACGACTTTAAGTCGCTGCGTGGCCCTAACATAAATAATTTTTGAATTTCTACAAATAAATTGATACGTATTAGATATTTTGTAATAATTTTTTATTCTTAGTGTAACTGAATAAAGTGTCAACGCAAAGCGGGTACACTTAATAGAAAACCGAACAGTTCGGGTAAAATCCCGATACCTGGCAACACTGAGACACACCCTTTATCAAAGTCTCGAACCAGGATCAGTCGGCTTTCAGTAAATCCAATATCATTTTCAGGTTCAATATCAACGTTCTGAATTTAGTTATTCTTCTGCATGTTATTTGAATGTGCATCATGTAAAGGGCATTTACCATAAAGAATTTATTATGAATGTTAATCCCTAATTAGGCGCAGGTCAAAAGCGAACGAACTAGGCGCCGAGACGCATGCTCGTTATCGGGAGCGGTTCACATAGTGTGCGGTCGTGAAGCGAGGCGTTATGACTCCCAGCGAGTTCCTTTTCGAAAAACTCGCCGCCGACGAGGGCAAACACCTCGACCACATGGGCCTCGACGGGGGCACCAAATACTCTTATTGATATTCTAAAATAGCTAGTGTGTATGTCTTTTGATTTCGTGTAAATATTTTATTTAATTATTCTCACACCGATTCACGTGCAAGTTTCGGGTTAACGGGTACTGTATATAATGTGTTAGGGACCAACATATTTAGTGATTAAATATTTACCGTGTAATATTAATAAAATTTATATATGTGCAGAATAATTAAGGTGCATATCTTTTGTGTATTGTCAAAATATGTAGAATAATTATAAAGCGGCGTTTGTAAATGCATGTAAACGCGAATGCTAAACAGTGGAATTCGTATAAGGGGTTTAATGCAAGCACAAGTGACGTGTTACATTTGGGTTTCGTTATTATTACAGTTAAAATGTCAGGGAAAAAGATAGTTTTGTACGCAACAATTGCAAAAATTTTATGTTCACTTGTGACATTTTATTATACATATACAGGTTGTTTATTTTATCAGGGTCCTCGAGGGCATCTCGCTTAATATCTAACGTGCAAAAGATTGTCTTTACGAAAATTGTGTCGATTTTTATAAGCCACAAAACGGTTTAAATACATTAGAAATCCGTGGCCTACTTTAGGAGTTGTGACGGGAAAATACGAGGCCACATATCTCCGTTATTTGAAAAGATACGAAAAAACTTCGAAGATAAAATTAATAATAATTTTGTCCAGAACCGATTTATTTCGAGATTTACAATTGAACGTGAACAAAAAAAAGAAAATTGTGACAGTAAATAAAGTATTTTTTACCCCTTGTGACGGCATAGCTTATGCCATATTTAGTCATTGGTACTAAGCAAGTAATTATAAAAACATTTTTTTTTAAATCAGAAAAAAACCTTCTTAACCAACACGGAGAATAATCATTGTGACATATTCCTTAATTGCAAGTACTAGGCCGCATGCGCAGATAGTGTTATGGGAACAGTAATTAAGTGGCACATGGATTGAAGATAAATAAATAATAAAGATTCGTGTATGTGTAGTAATTATCAAACTAAAGGGTACAAGTTTTTTCATAGCCCTTTTTAAATAATAAACTGATAACATAGCCAGTTGATAATAGAAATACGGATATTTTTAAAGTAATTTTCGTTAGGAACGAATTTAAATGAAAAATCATGCTGGCAAAGAACAATTGGGCGTCAGAAACATTTCTCGATTAATGAAAAAAAAAAATTAAAATATCTTTTTAAAATTAGCAATTCGTTTGTTTCATCATGTTCCTCCATGGCCTCCATGGTTAAAACATTGATTTAACAAAAAAGATGTTTATAATTACATACTTGCCTAGCTTTAATAAAAAACTATATCATATGATAATATCGTTAAAAACTGGCAAAAAACGTGTCAAATGTCATAAGTTTGTCCCTGTTTTATAATTTTCCTTCTATCCTCGACAGTAAATATCGAAATCCAGCGTTCTAAAAAAATAAATAGTTTTATTAAATAGGTACATAATTCCTATCCTGCAAACAATTTTCGTTTTGTTTATATCTTTTGGGCGCAATTTTTGTAAAAATTTTTTTTCACGAATATTAAGCGTGATATCCTCGAGGGCCCTGATAAAATGAACAGTCTGTATGTATATATAAAGGGTGTTTTCAATAATTCTTTGTGACAAAATATGAAAAAAAGTACCTATGGGTCCACAAATAATGTCCAGGGTCCTTTGAATGCGGCGCCCAAAATGTGGTGGGGCAATAGAGCCTCTAACTGCAATATCTCGGGTTCTATGGTAGCTAGAAATTTGATTTTAAAACGTACGTAAACCAGTCTATGACCAAAAGTTATTTTCGATTATACAGAGCGAGCGAAAATTATTCTACAGGGTTAAATTTATTTTTTTAAAATAGGAAGCCATGTATGTATATATATTTTTTGAAGCTCATTTATAACCTCCTTCCACTCCCACATTATTGGATATAATGATTTTTTTGCTGAAATAGTGTTACTTGCACATGCATATCGAACAGATCACTATATAGAGTCACAAATATGAATTTTAAGAAGAAATATGTTAATATCAGTTACAAAACAGCTGTGAGGGGTTTCTGAAACATTTGGACTTTTTATAAGTGTACAGGGTGGTCACAAATAATTTTTAAATTTACAACTCTGAATTGAATTTTCTCAATCTTCTCACCCTGTATATTTTTCGGCGATGTGATGTAGAAATGACAAACAAATATCTTGCATACGTATATCCCTATGGCTATTTGTAATCATTTTCCATTTATTAAGCAATAAGTATAAAATCCAACAAGACACTTTAAAAAATAAGAGGCGTTCCACATGTCCACATAAAGAAAGTACATATGAATTTTTTTAACGAACTTGTGTCCTAATCTGACTGTACGAATTTTTAGCTATCACAGAACTTGAGATATCGAAGTCGAATCCACTATCGCTCCACCCTGTATATAAGGATATTTTTTTGAATTGTAGATCTTTAAATGACGTATTCTCTGACCACTTGAGGTCTATGGGGAAAGAAAATGTCTAGGTCAAGAGTCAAAATATCATACTAGTGATTTTTCGAAAAACTGAATACATGATGATGCTCAGGACGCTTTAAAAAACAATTTTTGTGAAAAATATTGATTCTTTTTTTTTGTAAGAAGCCAATTGAACTTACTTTTTTTAAAGAGAATGCCATGGATTGTGCGAAAACAACTTTTTCACAAAAAATCAAAAGAATTAAAATTTTCTCATGAAGCATATCATCACTTCATTCAGTTTTTTTATACAAAAATCGTTAATTCTTTAATTTTGACATCGATATCTCGTTAAGTTGTCAGCCGGTCCGGATGATCCGCCGGACATTGCTGAATAGTCAAGGGATCCTCTATCATCCTTAGAAGTATGTACAGTTCGTTATGAAACACCCTGTATACAGCAAATTAATTAGCCCTGTATTGAATTATTGATTAATGAAGTGCTAACTGTAGTAGCTTACCTGCTTAGATAATGAAAATGCAATTTTGAATAAGGAAAATGATTGCTGGTTGAGGGAATATGATTTACTAAGTGAATTATTAAACGACAACGATTATTCGCTAAATTATACAAAATCCAGTGATTAATAATGTTTGTAAAAAACCTGTAAGCTTTCATTATCACTTCCCACCTTATAGTGACATCGTAAAAACTAAATATAACAACAATAACTTCTCTCCAGTCTTGCTAATAAAAGCTACTTATAAAGTTCTATCACTAATCAAATGGTTGAAAAAAGTTACGCCAGGGTCTATAAATGTAAGTATAAATAATAACAAATTAATTAAAGATATCATACGCTATGATAATCAGGAGTCTAAAAATTCTGAAGAACAAGTTGCAAAAGAAAAAAATCCTAGAGTAATAATAATATGAAATGTTATTCACAGTTATTCGAATTTAACTGCGAAAATCATAGCTGACATAATAAGTTGCAAGCTTATATTTATGAAGAACGTTAAAATTTGCCTACACGTCACGAACAAAGGATTTTTATGTTTAAACGTTTTGTACAAGAACATTTCAATTTGTTCTCTGGTATGTTCAGTATTAGACATGCAAAATATCTATTTTGTGTAATCTATAAAGCTCCGTCCTCTCAATTTGATTTGATAGAAAAGATGGATAATCTATTATCCTTTATCACTCCTTAGCATGAAAACTTGTATTCCAGGTGGCATAAATATCGACCAAACAACTGACAACATATTTTTAAATTCGTATTGACGTTATTTTTTTCAAATCGCAAAAATTCGATTATAATTCAGGTACATATCTTCCATCATCTTATTTTTTGCACATTTAATACTGTTTGTTTCTCCTACTAAACTGATTACATACATATAGATGTTTTAAGCATTTTTATGGAGATAGTTAAATCTGATTCTTGTCTACCAGAATTTTAAATACTTTTGATAAGCTATGCACCTTTGGTTAGATCTCGTAACACGAAGCTACACGCCTCATGGATTACAGAAAATATAAAGACGACGGAAAGAGAGGCAAAAAGCTTTGAGCAAACGGAGCAAACGTAAAAAATCTAAAACATTCCAAACTGGATATATTACAAAAAGTAAAGAAACCTTACCCTTAGTGCTATTAGATAGGCTTATAAAAATCGGCCTAGCAAGGTACTTTGGGTTGCTATCGAAAAGAACAAGTGGGATATACATATTTACCATGACATACTAATATGCGTATACGTCAATACATTATTTCATTTGAATTATGCCTAAATACAAAATTATGGTTAAATTATTTTATTTTGGCCCGCCGCAAATTTTCATGTTGCAATTCAGCCTGCCACCGAAAAAGTATGCCCATCGCTGGTTTAGAACTTTATCTCAATTGTTTTATTATTTTCAGATTTTACTGCCATCAAACACTATGTCAGACAAGACTTAGAAGTAAGGCCGGGAATTGAATTCGAATAATTCGAATAGTCGAATATTCGAATATCAAAACTCGAATAAGTTGAAACTAAATCTTTCATATATTCGAATGTTCGGAATACTCGACCATTCGAGTATTAGACTATTCGAATATTCGACTATTCGAATAATCAACTATTCGAATATTCGACTATTCGATTATTCGAATATTCGACTATTCGATTATTAGAATATTTGAATAAACTAATATTCAAATATTCGGATAGTCGAATATTCAATATTTGAATACTTAGTCTATACTATATTCGAATGGTCGAGTATTCGAACATTCGAATATGTGAATAGTTTAGTTTCAAACTTATTCGAGTTTTGAATATTCGAATATTCGATTATTCGAATATTTGAATGGTCGAATATTCGTCGAATAGTCGAATATCCGAATAGTCGAGTATCGAACATTCGAATACATTTATGAATAATAAGGCTGGGAATTGAATTCGAATAGTCGATTATTCGAATATGCAAAACTCGAATAAGTTTGAGACTAAATTATTCATATATTCGAATGTTCGATACTCGACTATTTGAAGCATTCGACTATTCGAATCGACTATTCAAATATTCGAATAGTCGAATAATCAAATATCGAATATTCGAATAGACGAATATTCGATATTTAAATTTCAAATATTCGAATAGTGGAAAATTTGAATAGCTGAGTAGTTTACAAATTTCATAAAATGATCTGAAAGTCGATTTGATTATAATTAAAAGTTCCGGATTAATATTAAATTAATTCGAATTAATGATTCGATTATTGATTCGAATTAATGATTCGAATTAATGATTCGAATTAATCATTCGAATTAATGATTCGAATTAATGATTCGAATTAATCATTCGAATTAATGATTCGAATTAATCATTCGAATAATGATTCGAATTAATCATTCGGATAATGATTCGAATTAATGATTCGAATTAATGATTCGATTATTGATTCGAATTAATGATTCGAATTAATGATTCGAATTAATCATTCGAATTAATGATTCGACTTAATCATTCGAATTAATGATTCGAATTAATGATTCGATTATTGATTCGAATTAATGATTCGAATTAATGATTCGAATAATGATTCGAATTAATGATTCGATTATTGATTCGAATTAATGATTCGAATTAATGATTCGAATTAATGATTCGAATTAATGATTCGACTTAATCATTCGAATTAATGATTCGAATTAATGATTCGAATTAATGATTCGATTATTGATTCGAATTAATGATTCGAATTAATGATTCGAATAATGATTCGAATTAATGATTCGAATTAATGATTCGAATATTGATTCGAATTAATGATTCGAATTAATGATTCGAATTAATGATTCGAATATTGATTCGAATTAATGATTCGAATTAATGATTCGAATATTGATTCGAATTAATGATTCGAATTAATGATTCGAATATTGATTCGAATTAATGATTCGAATTAATCATTCGAATTAATGATTCGACTTAATCATTCGAATTAATGATTCGAATTAATGATTCGAATTAATGATTCGATTATTGATTCGAATTAATGATTCGAATTAATGATTCGAATAATGATTCGAATTAATGATTCGAATTAATGATTCGAATATTGATT
This sequence comes from Rhagium mordax, assembly GCA_963680705.1. Taxonomy (NCBI): domain Eukaryota; kingdom Metazoa; phylum Arthropoda; class Insecta; order Coleoptera; family Cerambycidae; genus Rhagium; species Rhagium mordax. The sequence goes on along the minus strand of OY796661.1, from coordinate 630,740 downwards.
CGAATTAATGATTCGAATTAATGATTCGAATTAATGATTCGAATTAATGATTCGAATATTGATTCGAATTAATGATTCGAATTAATGATTCGAATATTGATTCGAATTAATGATTCGAATTAATGATTCGAATATTGATTCGAATTAATGATTCGAATTAATGATTCGAATTAATCATTCGAATTAATGATTCGAATTAATGATTCGAATTAATGATTCGAATTAATGATTCGAATATTGATTCGAATTAATGATTCGAATTAATGATTCGAATTAATGATTCGAATATTGATTCGAATTAATGATTCGAATGAATCATTCGAATTAATGATTCGAATTAATGATTCGAATTAATGATTCGAATATTGATTCGAATTAATGATTCGAATTAATGATTCGAATTAATGATTCGAATATTGATTCGAATTAATGATTCGAATTAATGATTCGAATTAATGATTCGAATATTGATTCGAATTAATGATTCGAATTAATGATTCGAATTAATGATTCGAATTAATGATTCGAATTAATGATTCGAATAATGATTCGAATTAATGATTCGAATTAATGATTCGAATATTGATTCGAATTAATGATTCGAATTAATGATTCGAATTAATGATTCGAATTAATGATTCGAATTAATGATTCGAATTAATGATTCGAATAATGATTCGAATTAATGATTCGAATTAATGATTCGAATATTGATTCGAATTAATGATTCGAATTAATGATTCGAATTAATGATTCGAATTAATGATTCGAATATTGATTCGAATTAATGATTCGAATCATGATTCGAATTAATAATTCGAATTAATGATTCGAACTAATGATTCGAATAGTCTAATTGGTCGAGTATTCGAACACGAATGATTTAGTTTCAACTTATTCGAGTTTTGATATTCGAATATTCGACTATTCGAATTATTCGAATTCAATTCCCGGCCTACTTCTTAATGATTCGAATTAATCATTCGAATTAATGATTCGAATTAATGATTCGAACTAATGATTCGAATAGTCTAATTGGTCGAGTATTCGAACACGAATATATGAATGATTTAGTTTCAACTTATTCGAGTTTTGATATTCGAATATTCGACTATTCGAATTATTCGAATTCAATTCCCGGCCTTACTTCTTAGTGATTCGAATTAATGATTCGAATTCATGACCGTATTAATCATTCGAATTAATGATTCGAATAGTCTAATATTCGAATGGTCGAGTATTCGATCACTCGAATATATGAATGATTTAGTTTGAACTTATTCGAGTTTTGATATTCGAATATTCGACTATTCGAATTATTCGAATTCCCGGAATTACTTCTAAGTCTTGTCCACATAGTGTTTGATGGCAGTAAAATCTGAAAATAATAAAACAATTGAGATAAAGTTCTAAACCATATCAACTTTTTCTGTGGCGGGCTGAATTGCAACATGAGAATTTGCGGCGGGCCAAAATAAAATAATTTAACCAAAATTTTGTATGTTAGGCATAATTCAAATGAAATAATGTATTGACGTATGTCATGGTAAATATGTATAATTATGTCCTTAAAATCAAATACTGCGGGTTGCATTGGCATTTCGACTACCTATTATTTTATTGCATGTATCTCATGTTGGACTGCTGCTAAGTTACTTTTCCATTGATTGGGCCTCGCTAAGACCAACAGTTGTCAAGAATTCAAGAATTTAAGGATTGCGTTGTCAAAGATTTTGCAAAATTTATTACGGGTATTGTATACATATACAGGGTGTTAGTTGAGGGCATTCATCAACAATGCGACGTCACAACTCTTCCACAGACTTCTGTTACAATAGATTTTACTCGTCAAATGGTCGAGCGGAGTTGAATATGGATATCGGCTCGGCCATCCCATAGCATGTCTTCGTCTAATTCATTGTTGGAACATTAAAATGGTATTCCACGATCAACGTCTTTAATAACATCAACGAGTAATGGATGGACAAGATCCTCCAGTAATACGTTTCATCGTTCAGATTACCATCAAGGAAAAGGAGTGCAACGAAACAATCAATTTTTAAGGAATTACTACAACACTCCCTTCTGGAAAACTCTTGGTTTAGCATCCAACTAATAGCGATAGTTATGACGATTTAAAGTTGAGGTTAGGAAAAACGTACGCTGGTACAAAAATGATGTTAAAAAAAATTCCTATCAGTAGATATTTCAAAACCATCCTCATTGATTCGTTAATTTGGTAAGGATGAAATTTATGTTTCAGGATTCGGCGGGTAGTCGTTCCACCCATGTTTGTAACTGTAGCTAATTTTCTCGTGTTTAAAGCTGGATCTGCACTAACTTGTTCCAAAACTGCAACCTTAACAGCTTCGTTCCTTGCCGGATGTTCACGTTCAGATTCCCGTTTCTTGTTAGCTAGTTTCTCGGAACTTTTCCACTAACTCCAAATAGAATTTTTTGTTCACATGCCAATCCGGACGTTGCTCGTGGGATTAATTTGCTGTGCGGGTGCAGCAATCATTATTTAAAAAAATGTGATTATCCCAACCCTTTGTGTAAACCGTTGTTGGAAATTAAACTGCTCAATAGAGTTTCGAATTATTTAACGCTGCATTTTTGGTTTAACTGGAAAAACAATTTCGTTTTAAATACTAAATACATTCTTTTAAGTGCATCCGAAATGCTAGGACAGAAGTTATGTGAACTTTTTGAATATACTGTTACACAACTCCATCAGTCAAAAATCTTAAATGGCAGCTCATTAATATTATATTAATTTATTAATAAAAACGAATTCGTAACATTCCCCCTCTTTGAAAATATGAAAGTAGATTTACAAAATTGTGTTTTTTTATAAAGACGGACCTGGATTCGACCAACGAACACTAATGATGGATGATTTCAGACTACCAAAGTAGCTTACCCCCATAGGTATCGTATGTAAATTTGCCTTTGAAACACCCTGTATATTTTTTAAATTCTGACAAACTGTAATATAAACGTACAAACCGTTTGTAGTTTCTATTGAACCCAAATATTAATCTATTGCCCAATGCAGTATAGATTTTAAATTAAATTTTAATAAAAAAATTGCTTAAATTGAATGAAATGTTAATTACGATTCGAGTTCAATATTAAGTAAAAACACACCTTGTGCGCTTATTTGGAACACTGTATAACCGTTATAAGCTTCAACGAATTCCAAGATTTAAATTTCTTAATCAGAGGCGTACGAAACTGGGGGGCAGTGTAGGGTAAAATGCGCCATAACTATATTGGCTGTAACTTATCAAAGTAAAAACGCAATTAACAATGTTTTCCTTTACTTTTTGCAGACTTCAAATGGCATTGGCTAACGCCACTGCAAGAGCGGCACTGGCCGTAGAAGACGTGCTTCTACTATTTGATAACTCGACTGCAAATGGTACAACAAATGCTACCGTCACGGTTCCGCACTACCCCAGCGGATACACACTTCCACAAATCGTAGTTGCGTCGATCGTGGTGACCTTACTGATGATCGTGGTGGTGGTTGGTAACATGCTGGTAATTATTGCAATAACAACAGAAAAGGCGCTGAAAAATATACAGAACTGGTTTATCGCTTCGTTGGCTGTGGCAGATTTCTTCCTCGGATTAGTGATTATGCCTTTCTCCTTGGCGAATGAGCTGATGGGGTACTGGATTTTCGGCGTGTGGTGGTAAGTTCTACACTGATACTAAAAAAGCTTTACGTTTCTTCATTTGCGAATTACTCTCTTTAACTTAACTCTAACTAAAGGAATCAAAGTTACATTATTATTATTATTATTATTATTATTATTATTATTATTATTATTATTATTATTTAAATCACTGAATAATACAAATCAAGTCGCATATCAAAACTGATTTGTACCGATATTAATTATTGACAATCAAAGTTTCTACATATATGTGTAGGATGTTTCAAAGTTAAATGTTGTACATACGATACCTGTTGTGGATGGAGGAAACTTTGACGGTCTCAAATCATCCATCATTAATGTTTCCATCGTCCTTCGTTACTGAGATACAGGGCGCTTTATTGAATTTTTCTTTTGAACCACCATCTACAATCAGCTTCTACATATTATTTTACTTAAAAGACTGATTGAAAAATCCTTCTCAAATTTTTATTGTGGTCTTTTAGAAAGCGACTAAAAGTATATGATTGCCACAAGAACTGAAAACTAAAACGCATTGTATATAAATACATTATAAACTTCCTTCGATGTGCCACCAACGCCATTCCTATAGTTATTTCGATTTCATCGAAAGGGGTATGTCATATCTTAGATCTGAAGTGGGTTATCATGTGACAGTAACACTGAGGTAGTTTCTACTAATCTTACAACAAGACGCGCGTGAGTTCCATCCTTAATTGAACATCGAACCATGTCAACCATGACAATAATTTGGGTATAAATAGGAAACTTTGTTAATTTAAGTTTAGTGCTAATCATCTCCAGATTATGTCAACTTGGTTGACAAAGCAATCACAACATTGGCATATACAGGGTGTTAAGAAAAAGTAGGTCATGCCTTTAACCACACAAATAATGTGACAACAAAAAACGTCTCTAGCATTTTTTGTCTAAAAGTAGTCGATTTAAAAAAAAACCAGGATTACTACGAACAACAATAGTAAAAACAATAAATTCCGAAACTGAAATATTGAAAATGATTCTGAATTTACTGGAATATCTCGTTAATCAAGTCCTAAATCAAAATTTTGTAGGAGTAAAAAAAATTGGGGAAATAAGTGTTTAATCTAAAAATAAATATCTAGAGGCCATAGGCGTACTCATGAAAAAGTTGGGAGAGTTAATGGGTAACACAACCCCCCTTTTTCCCGTTTGCGCTTTGACTTTTTTGACCAAAATTACACAAAAAGTGTATCTGTATAAGATGAAAGTCTGTGCAAAAATTCGGGTAAAAATCTTAAACAGTAACAGAATTATTAATAATAATAATTTTCAAAATGTAAACTTTAACACCCTGTTTAAAAAAACTACGCTCCAAAATAAAAAATCACATTATAAAAGTCACATTATTTTCGCCCAAAGAATCTGTGGTTAAAGGCATGACCTACTTTTTCTTAACACCCTGTATACATACGATATACAATCTTGTTTAATCTGTTTCTGTACAATTTAAGTCCTTTATAAGCTCAGGATCATTTAAAACACTTTCATCCAGAAAGCGTATTTTTAGTCTGGGATTCAATTGTTTTGCTCTCAATTATTATTTATTAAATTAATTTTTGGTTTGTTTGGCATATCCTAATCATCGCAGTTCACTACGAGTCCAATTTTAATGGTCCTTGTGCTCTGTATACAAATATTTAGATCACAAGTATTTATAGTCTTTAATTTGCTTTACAATATCAGCTTTAGGTTTTTTCATTTGACTTTATTAATAAAACAGCAGATTCCTGCGTGTTGTATTTCCGAGAGTTTTTAATTACACTGCTGAAACTAGTATCCGACCTCGAACTGTTCGATATTGATAAGCATGTGGCACAGTTTGATTTGATAAATCCGTTAACCTGCCCTCCTGCAGTGTTGAATTGTGTCATCTTTATTCCTCTACCGCTCGGGTTTATGTTTTACGTATTCGTTCTCCTCTATTAGCAACTCTAATTGGACTACTGTCAAAATTCGAATTATCACACTTGGCAGCATTTACTTTACATTTCCAATTTAGTTTTTGCACACCTCCCTTGATGGAGACGCTCCATTTCTCTGATATCTTAATGAAATCTTTGTCCTATAGTTCCCAAGATTTTCTGGAATGTAATCAATATGTGATTCAAAGAAATGCAGTTTCAAATTCATCAAACATATCAAGTCTTCAAAATTCCAATCATTTCGGATATTATCTTCTTTTATAATCTAGACGTTTATGGTTTCCCAGGAAATTTCCAAACTTTTAAACCTCAGCCATGCTGCTTTTCGATAACGTTTATTTTAGTGAGAAAAATTTAATTTCTTACGAATTTGAATTTTCCTGCCTTAAAACTTTCCCCTCTATGCAGTTGCTAAAGCTTTTTATCGGAGAGGTGGACTTTTGGTGGATTTACTAATAACGTTCATAGACTCATATTTTAAGGAGGGATTTTCTGTAATAGTTGTCCCGATCTTTACTATCCAAAAAGTAAAGCAGAGTAGCTGGTCTACTATTATTGAAAGGTCAATTGCACTTCGAATCCAAATCTGGTAAATCTTTGAGTAAATTTTCGACGTCAGATAAAATCCTGAATTCAGCGGTTCAAAAGGCACAACTTATCAGGTCAAGCGGCAACGGTAATTTCACACCCAGATTCGCATCTAAATTGATACTTCACATCGACATGTGTGAGCTCCTTGGCCTTACTGACTCGATCTACTAGTTGAAGGATTTTTAATAAAAACGACAAACTATTACAGTTACCAAATAAAAAGTGTAGTTAAATTAACATATTATTTTTCAGGTGCGATGTTCATTCAGCCATGGATGTCCTCCTCAGTACGGCTTCGATAATGAACTTATGCCTGATATCTCTCGATCGGTACTGGAGCATCACTCAAGCTGTTGAGTATCTCAAGAAGCGCACACCAATTCGTGCAATAGTGATGATTGGGGCCGTCTGGTTGTTGTCGGCAGTTATTTGCATTCCTCCTCTTCTCGGTTGGAAAGTGGCGCGTGCACCGGAAGAACAATATCCGAAATGTCAGGTAAGATTCACTATTAATATAAATTACGTAAAATCCTACAAGAAACTAGAGGTCTACGTCGAGTTTTGATGGATTTACTTGCCCAACTAGTCGACGGGAACGAAAATTAACAGTAATTGTACTAGTATACTTGTTTACGTCGTTAGAGCGTCCATACATAAAACCAAGTTAGGGCGTCCGTCTCTAGAAAATCATATAATGCTCCCATCTCTCGGTATATACTCAATTAATTTCTAAAATGGGTAATAATACAAGCAAGAACGAACAAATTTTTTTATAAAAAAACAATATAGGGTGTCCTCGTGGCACTATTCTTCTTTCATTAAACAACTACGTTCACAGCGTATATTTTATTTCATTCTACGCACTGGAATTTTTCAGACGAAAAAATAATCCTAGTATACTCAGTACTTTGTTGTATCTTGTGGTGTTTGAAGGTGTGGCCCCCTCCCCCCACAAGGCTCTTTCAAAATCTGCTGGAACAAAGGGGTGACGGTTATTATTATTATTATTATTATTGTGGTAGGATGTCTCTAAATTATGTGGGTTCAGCGGTTTCTTGTTACTTCTTAAATCGTCTAATTTAAAATCTCTAGGGTTGTAAACATTTTTTTTGTCTTTATTACAGGCAATAGTCCCTCGATTGTTTCTCTTTCGTTCGAATAGACATAATCGGACGTATTGAAGTTCACTTCGTGGGTAAAATCCTTGAAGGATAATAAAATCAATGGTTTTACAGGTAGCCTGAATTTTTATATCCTTTGGGAAAATACCTGTGTAGTAGAATTCAGTGAGTTGTTCAACGATGGGATGTCTGATGTTTTGTTAGCTTAGTTGTAACAATTGGAATATACAGTAATTTGGTCTCAATCAATCGATTAACAGGCTTTCTCGGCAATAATATAAGAAGTCTTCGCTTATAGCCAGAAGAAATAATTCGAGGCATCAAAAATTTTTAATTTACTTCAGCATGGATTCGAACTATCGATCCTCGCAAGCAAGTAGTATCGACGCAGTTTGCTTGTCTGTATACAAAAACGACCAATGAAAATTTGTTGTGCCATGTGTTGAGTTTTTAAGATATTAATGCCTTTTTCAATAGGTTCTAAATCGAGATAATATCAGGTAAATACTTGTTTTTATTGGGGCGGTACCCAACTTAAAGTAGGGGATACCTGTATGGTTTGAGATCAGTTATCTTTATTTCCTGAAGCTTCGCCGGTGTTATCAGAAATATTCTGCAGCGAATGTTGTTTAGTTAGTTTTGGGCGTTTAACGCTTTGTTTCGATATGTCTGCCGATTTATCAGTAGATATTGTTTTATTGTCTTGATTTACTACGGTTTCAGGGACGTATTTAGCATCAGGTAATTTATTTCTACTTATTATTTTTTTATAGATTCTAGTTTGTGATTAAACGTCTAACTAATTTTCCCTAGATTCTTTATGTTTAATAATAATTTTTTCTTCTTTGAACTCCGAACTTCCTTTGTAATTTTCTATATAATTATTTAGTCAAACTTGTTATTTCGATGTTAAATTGATACTTTGTAAGTATATGTCATACTGTTTATTGGTTCCTGCTTAGTTACAGATAATGGGTATTGTTATGGTTCCTGTTTAATTACGGATGATGGGTATTGTTAGATCCTTTATATCGCGTAAGGCATTAAATTTATTATTGATTTCTCATTGGGTTGTTTTGACTTGTAGATACCCTATCTTAAAAATGTACGCTTTTACTAAATAACACATTAAACATTTTGATAATTATTACCAAAAAAATAATACAATGAAATTAAATTTCATAAGTAAAACTAAAAATCGTCATTTTTCTTTTAATATAATATATATAGAAATATATTTTTAACACATTCAAATGAAAGATTGCCATTTTCCAGTACCCAAAAATGGCCGAATCGCTTTTCAACCCTAAATACGAACATTAAACGAAAATATTTAAACAAAAAGTTGAAACAATATAGGCGTTAGTCGTCTGTTTAGGTTTAGATAATATAATGAGAGGAGGCTAGTGGCACATTCTAAATGTGTAGCCGAGTTAGCAGGGCGTGTACATGCTCACACTACCAATCGATAGCAGATGTTTGTGAAACAATGTACTGTTTACAAGGTTAACCATGATTCAGTTCATCTCATTCTTGAAAATTTCATTCCCAAACTCATTTTTCTCTTCTATAACACGGAATTTTCACGTATTCATATTTCATTAATAGATAAAAACAATTTTTCCAACCACTTACGCGTAGGCGGGAAAATAAGGGCAGATAAAGTGAGGAAAAAATGATTTATAGAGAAGTAAATAAATAACGTACATAGCAAGCCAAAAATATGATCGAATCCTGTTAAGTAAAAGCTATATAAACTGAAGGACTTGCCAATTCGTTGATGCAGATTAATGTAACTGAATCCTATATCAACTGGTATGTTTAAGGATACAACGAAAGGATGATATAGGATAAACTAGGAAAATTCTAATTTACATATACACGTTTTTAAGTTTTACTTAGGTATTTTACTGTGTCGTTTGAAAACTGTCCATCCTATTCCCTTTAAAACCACAAAAGATGTATCGATTTTTGTTCCACGGGGGAAATTTATTGGTGCTTGGATAATGATGATCGATTCATCCCGTTAATTCCAGAACTTCCACTTTAAAAATTTAAATGGAAGCATCTTTTTAACTTTTAAGTTAATCCATACAATGACCTGCCCGCTACCACGATTTATCTCCCCTTCATTTTTTCTGTGGTGGCATTTGATATCATTTGGCTATAAGACGCCGCCTGGGGATATTGAAGATCTCAAAAATAAAATAATTTAGGAATAAAATAAAATAGTAAAAGTAAATTTTACTATTTACGTCAAAAATGTGAGTCTGCATACTCTAAATAACGTCTTAAAAAGACATAAAACTCTTTACAGAGCTTATTTGCAAATTCTACATTTAACTGATGAAAATCAAGTACTACGAAAGCAAATGATTTAATATTGCAATAAGCCCCACCAGATGGATTAATCCAAAAGGACTCCTCTGTTATCAGGCAGCGCACGCCACCATCCCATGGACCGGTTTCTGACGTGCGCTGCCTTATAACAGAGGAGTCCTTTTGGATTAATACATCTGGTGGGGCTTATTGCAATATTAAATTATTTGCTTTCTACATTCGTAGTAATACTTGATTTTCATCAGTTAAATGTAGAATTTGCAAATAAGCTCTGTAAAGAGTTTTATGCCTTTTTATTTTAGAGAATACAGACTCGCATATTGACGTAAATAGTAAAATATACTTATTTTTTTTTTAATTTAGGAATGTTCAAGCATCACCCGTACATTTTTGTTAAAATAGGATCAGAATTTGATTTGAATAAAGCTGTCACCAACCAAAGTTGAAAATCTGATAAATAAATGGATACCAATGCAACAATCTTTGTGGCTAAATAAATTAAGAGTGCCAAGTGGAGTTTTAGGTTTATTCAATTTTCATTTGATATCGTATATCGAAAAGGAAATACAACGTCGCTCCAGACGTATTTGAAATTATCGTATATTACAGCTATGCGAAAAGTAATTGATCAAAATAATTAGAGCAATATAAATATTTATATAAAAGGAACATTCAATAATATGTACGCCCCACGCTTTTATTTTTAGTCATATGAGTCCAAATAAACCGTGATCTGATCCAACGACTAGGCCTATCATCGCCAGCCATTTCTTTAGGGCCAAGCCTATTAAGGCAGCCCCTTAGGCCGGGATCATATCAACTGATGCCGAAAGCCTGAGAAGAATTATTTTATCCTCTTTAACAAAAAATTTTGTATTTATGATATTAGAATGACAACTAGAATTAATTATTGTTTGTTTCAACTAACATTTTAACCTACTTTGTTTTTTAAACAAAAGAAAAAGTATTGCAAAAAATGCGGTATTCATTTCTGCAGCACCGACGGTGGTCATATTGAACAGTTATTGTGAAAGAAAAGTGGACCATAAATTCCTGTAAATTGATTCCATTGTTATATCTTTTATAATCAGATAAATGAATAAAAACTAAATCGAGTTTAAATCGATGAGGCAGGTCCGACTGAAAAAATGGATTCTGTCAAAACTGATTCAGCTACAAAAACTTCACAAGAGACTAATGATAATTTGTAGTTAATTACTTTGATCTTCTTCTGAAGCTTCAAAGGACCATGGGGAAAAATCTTTTTATTGGATCAGAAAGTACTAGTGACCTGATGGTGTGTTATTCATTCAAAAATACACGAACTCACGTTTGAATTGCCTGTATTTCAAGTAACAATGTAAACGGTAATTTTGAACGATTGTTATGAAGTTGAAGATGTAAGAGAATGCACTTAAGGAAGAGGTTTCAAACAGTAATAGCCTTGACAAGATGAAGAATAGAATTGCCTGAGAGGTGAGAAGTAGACAGAGGTGTTTGCTTAAGGTAAGAATGACAAGCCAAGGTTGGCACAAGGCTAACACGCAAGTTAAAGGTAGCACAAAACTAACACACAAGTCACAGTTAGCACAAGACCACAAGATTAGCGATTAGCGCAAGGTCAAGATGAGCACAAGGCCAACGCACAAGTCAAGGTTACCGCAATATTGCGCACTAATGAACGTTAGTGCCAGGCACAAGGTTAGCACAAGGCTTGCACACAAGTCGAGATTAGCACAAGGCTAATACACGAGTCAAGGTTAGAACAAGGTTAACGACTTTGTTACAGCTAGCACAAGAATCATGCACGAGCCAAGGTTAGCACAGAGCTGACGCATTATTTGTTAAATCGTATTTGGTTAATCTAAAACTAAATCCTTCCAAACGCGATTTTAAAAAACGAGTTACTTTACTTAAAACACGTAATTACCGCTGAAGGTATGAGGCTATTATACCGGAAAAACTAGAGATTTAAGAGAATTTCCAAATTAGTTGGTCAAAAAAATTGGTTCCTCATTTCAAATTTTAAAAATACTGGTAATTGTTTTTCACATTGTTTCAGCTCAGCGAGGAATTAGGTTATGTACTATATTCAGCACTAGGCTCGTTTTACATTCCTTCCTGTATAATGGTATTTGTGTACATTCGCATATATTATGCTGCAAAAGCTCGTGCTCGAAGAGGGATCCGAAAACCACCCCGACGTCCAGCGCAGGAAGTGGTAACCAGCTTTTCAAGCAACCCAGGGGTAAGAAGTTGAAATATAATACTTGGTAATTTAAGAGAACTCATTCACTACCTTCTTTAAGAGAAAATTACTTGGTATTATAAGTACCTAATGGATGATTTTTTTTTTTTTTCAGGGGACCAAAATCGGAACCGAAACCCTGGCAGGCGGGTCTCTTGATCGTAATAGCAATAATTCTCCGAGAGATAATGAAAGGCAAATCGCTACAATAGAGACGCACTCTCGTCCAATTCCAATACCAACAGTCACATGTGATTTAGCCTCCGATATATCCACTAGCGATGCAGGCGATAACATACAAAGCGACGCTGGGGAACAAAAAGACACCCTTAAGGTAGGCATAGTTAACTATTTTTCCATTACGAAAATACGATGCTTTATGATTCAAGGAAAGAGAAAAAATTTAACTGCATGTTATTTTTGATGTTTTAAAACAAGGACGGCATAAATTAATTGAATATCCCTAAAAAGCTAATAAGAAATCCGAATAATTATTGTATTTGTTATTAGCACAGCAGCTGTGTTATTGGTCTGTTTACCTTTTGCGTACGTTACTTCAGTTATCACAAGGTGGCGTTACACTACGCTGCGTTCCTCGGTCACTGCTCTATTAATTCCAGTGACTATCAAACATTTTATTGCGATTTGATTTAAAGAAATTAAATGAGGTTATCGCTGTAAATAATCACTTTTCATTAGAATAAATTCGTCGTTTAATGTATTTGACTACGGATTTTTATGTGTTAAATATAAGAATGAACAAAGCACGGCGATCTATGCTAATATGTGGAATTTAGTACAGAGACTTTATAGGGACAGAAACGACAATAGAGCTAAAGCCACGCCCACCCGCCATTATGAGGCTAAATTTGTCAGAACTAACATAACCTCAAATTTTTTAGTTTTGCAAATTTATTGTCAATTTTCATTTTAATTTTTGAATCCATTGTAACATTTAAAAGCTCTTTCAGGCAGTAAGTAGATTTATAAAGTTTCAATATTGTAGATTATTAAAAATAGACTACTAATTATAGGTTAGAATTCCAACCAACAAAACAAAAATCATTTCGGCTTGGTTTTCTTTAGTTTACTAATGAACGTCTAGAATATTTTTATATACTTGTTTTAAAAATTTAAAAATGTATGCGCGTTTGAGGTTAGGTAAAGTTGTAAATTTCATTAAAATGTTTTAAGCAAAAAACATTTCACACTAGCCAATAATACAATGAATTTATATTTTCTACAATTTTTAAAACAGCTTTTTCCTAGACTTTTCCAGTTAAACAATAAATAATAATAATAAAGGCCAACAATGGTCACAATAAATTGTTAAAAATGCACAAGTATAGTATAGTATAATATGACAGCTTAAACAATTTCAGCATTTTTAGCCCCTTAATGGCGGTACATGCCACGTGAATCCAACTACCAATCAAAATGCTGACAACACTTTGTCGCCACTGTCCCTATAGTCTCTGTGGAATTTAGGCACCAGGAGATATGCAACCCGGTGTACTATCCTGTGTATTGTAAATAAAGAACCTCAAATAAAATGACAGATCTGTTTACTATGAAGATAATAGGTTATGTTATAATAAACAATTAACAACAAGTGATATAAAATGAAGAGCATCGAATTTTGCGAGATTTAAAGGTAAGTTGAATACGTTAAATAAGTAAGATGGAAACTAAAATTACAAGAAGTGGTATTCGCAGAAAAGTCAGCGGTGAAACTTTAGATAACAACCAAATCGTAGAAGAATAAATTACGTCTGAGATATACGAGGTGTGTCGAAAAGTATACTTGAACAAGTTAATGTAAATGGCAATATTGAATTTGATTTTATTATTATAAGAGTGGAATAAAATATCGTTTCAATCATACAAATCTGTTATTGCTTAGTTAGATAAACCGGAAACGTTGAAATTATTCTTTTGAACTGTAATAGTATGCTTCTGCGTTCGGAGGACTGGAAAAAGGGTCCAAAACCCAATCGGGTACGTTCATTATAAGAATATCTGCAAATCGTTGACCAGTCAGAATGGAGAGCCTCCAAATACTGCTTTTCTACTGCCTAGGTTTTGGGCTTCAGTATGATAATGCGCAAGAATCATTTGTATTGTTCTTAATGCCTAATAATTTTATTTCAGGTGATGGGAAGTGTTGGTCAGGTTGTCAGAAATCCTTTGGCACAATGTCAATTCAGGGACTCCACTCTTTCGGTGAACGGGGAAATTCAACAGCAGGCAGCAGCTTTAGCGCGTAGTCGACAGCCGTCCATGGGAATTGATACAGATATGGTTAGTGAATTCGATCCTAGCAGTTCAGATTCTGGTGTTGTGGCACAGTGTACAGCAGTGAAACCTTTAAAATTAAGATTGTGCAAACCAATTTTTGGCCGTAGGAAAAACACCAAAAATCGAAGGACTGAAGATAAAAAGTCACAGAAATTTTCAGGTGATAAAGTGGCAATAGAACATGTAGTGCCGCGAGTTCAAAAGCCTAGAGACCCTGAAAGGGAAAAGCGTCGTATAGCTAGGAAAAAAGAGAAAAGGGCTACTCTTATTTTAGGACTTATCATGGGGTCCTTTATAGCATGCTGGATGCCGTTTTTCTTTATGTATATACTCAGACTGGTCTACGTCATTCCAGGAATTGCCTTTTCAACTGCGTTCTGGCTAGGGTATATGAACTCAGCATTGAATCCTGTTATCTATACTATTTTTAATAAGGACTTCCGAAGAGCGTTTAGACGTATTTTGTTTAAGTGATGTTTGGCATACGTGTGCTGCTATGAATGTGTTAGTCGACGAATTCGTACTGCACAGTACCGCAGCGCACCAAGCGCCTTATATCGACACTGAACTTTTCGACAATCTCACCTCATGTGTAATGATAATTATTTTTTTATTACTTTTAAACTTACGCTGCCGTCAATGAGGAATATGTTTATACGTACTTGTTAAAAATAATAATATGTACAATAGTCCACGTGTTTCCACTCCATTTCTGACTTGCAGTTAAAAACAGTTACGGGGTACAGGGTGGTCCATCTAAGCGGAAACGTTGACATAGGGGTTTTACGCCTGTACTAGGAAAACAATTTGAACGCTGAAAAGATGGTATTTTTTCCTGGCATTCCGAATCTGAGGTCAAAAAAACAATAGAACATCAAATGGTGAAAATATTCGCGAAAAACCTGTTTCGAAAAAACAAAATCACCTTGTATATTTCTACTGGAAATGAAATGTTGTGATGTTATCAATGATAATAAGTATTCAAATTCAAAATTTGCGTTCGAATTGGTCGCAAAATCGCAATGAAGTTCGTATTTTCTAATCAACCCTGTATAATTTAAAAAAAATCAGATTTAAATTTTTTTCTGATTTCAACGATACTATATTTGATATACTTGCTACAGATAGTTATTGAGGTATTCGAGAAAACGGTATCCCACATTTTATTAACAACTAAATTACAAGAGATAGTAGTAAGCTATGAAAAACATAAAAATCATTGGTGTTGAAGAATATTCCTTGCAACTCTATGCATCAAGTTGGCTTTGGAAATTAAACAAAAATATAAGTATTCTACCTGTCAATATTGTGATAATTACTTTCAAATGCTTCAACACCAATGTTTTTCATAGCTTACTACTATCTCTTGTAATTTAGTTGTTAATAAAATGTGGGATACCGTTTTCTCGAATACCTCAGGAACTATCTGTAGCAAAAGTATATCAAATATAGTATCGTTGAAATCAGAAAAAAAATTTAAATCTGATTTTTTTTTAAATTATACAGGGTTGATTAGAAAATACGAACTTCATTGCGATTTTGCGACCAATTCGAACGCAAATTTTGAATTTGAATACTTATTATCATTGATAATATCACAACATTTCATTTCGAGTAGAAATATACAAGGTGATTTTTTTTACCATTTGATGTTCTATTGTTTTTTTGACCTCAGATTCGGAATGCCAGGAAAAAATACCATCTTTTCAGCGTTCAAATTTTTTTCCTAGTACAGCCGTAAAGCCCCTATGTCAACGTTTCCGCTTAGATGGACCACCCTGTACAAAAGAATAAATACTTAATCTGATTCAGTGAGATATTTAAATTGAGAATATTTTGAATTCATTCATCCAATAAATAGCTTCCTAAATATTTTTCCATTTTATTAATCACGGTTGCCTTATCCAACAAATAAGTAGTAAATCTTAACAATAAGTATAAACAAAAACAAGCGTACAAATAATGATATTTATTAGTTATAAAATATAATAACTCGATTCTTGTTACAACATAGGCATTAAAAGTTATTCTTAACCATCTTTTCTTGCAATTACCTCACTTTATTTTTAAACAAAATTAGGCAATAATTAATAATGATCCAACAAACTATTCTTCTTTTCTTACCTATAACAGCCTTTTTTTTCTTAAATTGAATCTTATGTTAGATAGGCTGCCAAGGGTGCAGTATAGTTATTTTTAGTTAGAAACGTCCATATTTAAATACGTAATTCAAGGTATGCATAATGCATAAAATCGCGTCATCGGAGATGTTAAGTAACCAAAAGAGCAGATATAATATACAGGGTGGGGCAATAGCGCGTCCGACTTCGATATCTCGAGTTTTATGATAGCTAGAAATATTATTTAAAAACTTAAGTAAGCTGGATAAACGAGTCTGTCACCTGAATTTATCTTCGAACAAACTGGGCGAACCAAGACAGGGTCAACTGCTTTGTTTTAAAATTAAAATTCATGTATATCAGTATATTTTTAGAAATCTCTTTCTAACCTCCTTCCACTTCTATATTATTATTGACTCTCCCAGCCACATAGATGTAACGATTATTTTTATTGAAATAGTGTTCCCCGCGCGTGCATACTGAAAAAATCGCTGAAGCTAATGGATTTCAAGAAAAAAATCGAAAACTATACAGAGGAAAATTCAAGCGTTGTAAATCTAAAAATAATTTTTGGCCACGCTGTATAACTTCAAGGAAGTGAAAATAATCCAGAAACGCCACGCCACACGACTGTTTTTATTTATTGTTATATATTTTTCTTAAAATCCATAATTGTGATTAGTGATTTTTTTCAATAAGTACAAAACAATGTAATTTCCGCTACTGGCTTAAGATTCCAGGTTCTCATGAGCCGATCGTGTAATAATAACATCATTAAACTTTTATATGTATATTTCTTTCCAAGATCACACTGCTACGATTTGTGGAAGTCTATCTAGCTAATCACCATTAAAATTATATTTCAACCTAGTTCTAATTAATTAATCAGCTTATCAATAGTTACAATAATAAGTGGTATTTGAATTAATTGTTTTAGATTTATATGCTTAATAAATTATTTATTAGGCATTTCATCCTCCGGTACACTTCCCGTGAGAAACTGAAATAGTAGCTATTACAGAGCTTTTACGACTGCGATCTTTATGTACCTCTACTAACTTATTATTTATTTTTATGACAACGTTCGGAGACTTCAACAACTTGATACGGCTTTTATACAAAGGTTCTAAGTTATTGTCTGACTCAGTTTACAAAAGACTTTGGCCACCTAACTTGTAATCAAATTTATTAATCATTATATCCTTTAGTTTCTTCCTCTTAGTTTTTGATATCACTAAATTATTTCTTGTTAATTTATTTGCTCCAATTCTTTCATTGCCACTTGTCAGGATACCTGCAGGATGTATGATCTTTCCTTCTTAAGAATTTGCATTTTTATGTAGATTTAGTTTTAGATTTACTTTCTTTAATCGTTGTAGAACTTGTGGATGATAAATTAGTTGAGATTAAATATGACGATGAGTGTATTCATAGTGCAGATGAAGCTCCAAATATATTCGCCAGTCACTTCCATTGAGCAAAACGGGCAAAAACCGGTCTAATAGTATTGATTTCAAGGTAAATTATGTTTTAGTTATCGGTGCTTTTTTTTATAGAGAGACGACTTTGAAATAGAGACTGGTTTGATAAATATAGAAATGGTTGATTAATAACGTCTATTAAATTGTAAATAGTAAAAAATAGAGGGTTCGTCGATTTCAGATTTTTTTTTTGTTTTTTGTTTATGTTAAGGCATCTGTTATTTCTTGTTCTGTTGCGGGTGTTGAATTAAATTGAAACTGAATATAATTGTGTGTTTTTGTGCATGGCAGTGACAGGTTTTGACCGAAGTGAGATAATGAGTTGATTGCCTGCCCCAGGGAAATGTTTAGCAAACAAAGTAGCAATAACATAGGGATCATTAATTATGCTGGGGTTGAATCTTAAGTTAATTTATTCGTACTGCTCACAAGTTTCATCCGATTTCGAATTATATTTCCGATGGTGCTTTAGGTGCGGACTAATCATTTTATTGAAATAATTTGCCTTACTGTTTTTTAATATTGTACAGGGTTATCCAACAAAAAGGCCCACCCTTATATTTTCTTTATTTTTCGAGTTAGGAAAAAATGTTTCAAATAAAAGTTGTAGTGAATCAAATGAACTCATTTAAAACCCCTGCAAAGAATATACAGGGTGTTCCATAAAAGCGGGACTAACCTAACTTACATTTTTTTAAATGGAACATCCTATATTTTTGTACATTTTTCAAATCTGTGTTTTTTTGTGATTTCAAATACATGTATATATATGTTGTAACTTATCTTTTACTGTTTTTTATTTATTGCAAATTTCGTGAACAATATTATTTATAACACCAGCATCTGCATGCGTATCAATCAGTTAGCCATGGATGAAAAACAATTAATTTGACACTTATGCCTTACAGAATAATTAAATAAATTCAAAAAGCAAACTTTTCATCCTTGGCTAACCTGATTGATACGCATGCAGATGCTGGTGGTATAAATAATATTGTTCACGAAATTTGCAATAAATAAAAAACAGTAAAAGATAAGTTACAACATATATATATATAATATGTATTTGAAATCACAAAAAAACACAGATTTGAAAAATGTACAAAAATATAGGATGTTCCATTTAAAAAAATGTAAGTTAGGTTTGTCCCACTTTTATGGAACACCCTGTATATTCTTTGCAGGGGTTTTAAATGAGTTCATTTGATTCACTACAACTTTTATTTGAAACATTTTTTCCTAACTCGAAAAATAAAGAAAATATAAGGGTGGGCCTTTTCGTTGGATAACCCTGTACTTTTACTTTCTGATCCTGGCATTAGCCAAAATATATTTGTTTTTTAGAATTCTTTAATAAGCCAGGTTTGGTAATGAGTTTGCCTGTTTATAAGGACAGGATATCAACAAAGAAATTAATTAAACGGCACGAAATTAAAACCAAATAATATTTCATTTTTGAAATACGGTGGGGAACGCAGAGCGCGCACGAAGGGGATATTTAGTATGTTTATTAGACTAAAATAAAGCAAACAGAACAACTTTCTGACATTAATCTCGTTCAAACTGCATAATGTGGTAAAACATTTAAATACATAATTTTATTATGTTAATGGCAGTACGATATTAATTACACTTTCTTACAATAGTTGAAATCAGTTTCTAAAATTAAAATTATGCAGTAAGCAGCACGTGCAATATTATACAGTGTGCCCGCAAAGTATGAAATAAATTCATTATATCAGAATTTTGAAAAAAAAAATATTTTTGAATGCGCATCGTTTCCTTCACTTATTATTTGTCTTAGTTATGACTTCATCGTTGTTCCGGATATCATTGACATTTAACATAAATAAAGCAAAATATGCGCATTTGAAAATATGAACAGACCTGTCCGAGGATATATTCGAAATATTTATTTCTGAAATAATGAGTTTCTTCCTGGCTTTACAGACACACTGTATAGTAATATATTTTCCTATTTAATGTACAGCTACAAGGACGAGTAACAGAAAAACCATTGATGCAATTTTCAGCAGTAAATCATGAATGGAACTCATTAGAATTATTGGGTTCGTGAGACTATTCAATCTTTAAGTCGCTGTTCAAATAGCCGTATAATTATTGTAATTGTGGGTATAGTATCGTGCAAAATTTAACGTCCAAATCGGCAAACCAAACAAAAAATGCTCCTTATATTTTGCATTTTACCTCACAATTATAATGTATTTTTCTTCAGGGACATTTTCTCATGGCGGTAGCAGTAACGTTGTAAAACATTCGCAAATAGATTTGCACATATCTTTAGAACCAGTTTCTGATGCTAATTTATTTTCTGTACAAAACGACCATTATCATATATTTATTTATAAGTAAATTTGTGACACAATATATTTGTGTTCAACATATCACTATATTAACTAATCATATACCAAATATATACTTTATCTTTACATATAACTGATAAATTTTGATTAACGAAAAATTTGGTACCACTTGGCCTTAAGAGGATAGAAAATTTGTTTGCAAAAAATCGGATGATCCCCAAATTTGATTTTCCAACCTGAGTGTATTCAATGCGACCTCCAACACTGCACGACTTAAAAGAAAGAGTTGTTGCTGGAATGTGACGACGCTGGATTTCGTGCGTGTGTTGATGAGTCACCTACAGTATATATTTTTTTATAAATAAATTTCCCATCTTTCAAGAACACGTTATACCAATTTTTAGTTTTATTTATGTACAGCATGTAAGTGAACACTCGTAAAAAATTCATTTGTGGGTCATTTTAGCCGGATTTTTTCTAAATTCTAGATCTCTAATGACGGATTTTGTGACCACTTGAGGCCTTTGGAGAAATAAACGCCTGGCCTACCATGGTGTTTTATTTACGTCAAAAATCAGGAAATCATGTTACGAATTTTTTTATGGAACATACATGATGTGCAAAACCAAAATAAAATACCTTTGTACCCAAATTTCGCGAAAAAATATAAAAAGTCTCTTTCTAACAGAATGCCATGGACTGCAAAACAAATTATCAAATAAAAGAATTTCAACTGCCTCAAAAACATGGCTATCTCTGTTAAAAAGAGTCTCTTTAAAAAAGTTTATCTTGCTACAAAAAACAAATGAATGAATATTTTTTCCATGAAACTTGGTAGAAAGGTATTCAGTTTTCAATAAATCTATATTTTTTAATGTGTTCCTTTATATCAAAATAAAGCATAAGGAGATCTACAATTAAAAAAAGGCCGATGAAAATCAGCCCATAAATAAACTTTTTTCAGGGGTGTATCCACTCAAAAGAAGACACTGCATATTTTATTAGCTGTGTACATATTTCCCTTATCTTTTAATATAAGATAGTGAAGGACATGTCAAACCATATTTTTTGGCGTACCCACCAAGATCTACTATTTGCGGTTTAACCGAAAGTGGCGTCTACTTCCGGACACAAATACCAAATGGATTCAAATCTAATTAAAATGTATAAATTTTTTAAACCAATATTTTGAAAAATATATTATTATTAAATAAATTAATAAATCTCCGAATATCTAAGCAAAAATCAGTGTTTATCCTAATAATTCAAACGTTAATGCCACTTTCAGTTGAATAGGAAATACAGAAAATTTGGAGACGTACATTTATCTTGTGGTCGTCACCTATAACACACACATACAACACACACATGCTACAGGGTGTTCTAAAAATATTGATACTACGCATGACTTTAGGTTCTTTTCCGCCTATATATTTCTCACAATTTTCATCTGATTTTATTTATTAAACTAGGAAATTAAAATTTCGTGGACATAGTGCATGTGATTTGCTTAACGTTCTAACTCGATTTTTCAACAATATTTGAAGACTACCGACCAGAAATAAAAAACGGATTTATCAAAATGCCAAATTTCATACACTTATATTGATGTTCGAATTTTCCGTATGAATTAAGGATTTTCTAGAACCTAGAGAAGAGCTAACCAAATTTTCTAGAATCTTGTGCCATTTATATAGGTACTGTCACAAAATTATCAAACTTAAATTTGTGAGTCAGTATACCTATTATATTGTATTTAATTTTTTTTGTCCATTTACGACACATCCTAATAATTGCTACTTGCTGCTTTGTATTTTATGTAACACTTCTATCGTTTATAAAATATTTTATATAATTTCAAGGATGCGTGGCGAATAAATAATATTTTCTAATTACTATAATTGTTACCTTCTTTATTTATCATGTCTTTCCGGAAATGAGGTAACTCCTTATTATTTCAGATCACCAAATAAGACAATTATTGGTGATTAAATTCTATTTTCGGCGTAAAAAGTAATAATGGTACTTAGCAAACAACTAAAAAATATTATACGATAATAAATTACAAAATTCATTTACACTATCGTTCTACATAAAATTACTCATTTCTGAAAGTTAACCTTAAATAAGTCTCCAATCAGCAAAAATTATGGGCCCAGTAATAAATTTTCAAGAGACCAACTTCTTGCATTATTTTTGCTAAAGCGAGATGAAAATGAATTAATGTAATGGCTTCCGCCTGCAATTCGTCTCATGTCAAACAAAGTAGTTCTGGCAGGGTGTCGGCGTCTATTTGGATTAACGCGCTCCGTACAGTGATGAAGTGGCAATTGCATTTTTCAAACTTAACGTCACCTTTTCGTCCATTGTGTACGTCATTTTTAGTACTTGAAACTCGAACTGGCCCTGCACCAGAATTAATATTCGGCAATTGTTAACAAAGCATTTTGTTTTTATGGCCTACCTTTAATTAACTTAAAATGTGTTAAAATGTTCTTCTGGTTTAATAAAATTTCTAGTTCGATATACAGGGTGATTCATAAGGAATGGGTAATATTTTACCTGCAGATTCTATAGCAGAAAATATTAATTTTTCGGTACAATTAGGTTTTATGACGTGAGGAAATCGAATATCATTTTTTGTGTATGGCATAGAGCTATCTTGCTTCAACAGAATCCGTCATAACTTTTTCGTACTTCATTCATTTATAATCTCATTGCAAATTTTTTTATTTAACCATTATTTTTAAACAAAAAAGGGATACTTGTTTTATCTTCATAAAATGCACCCCTATATTTAATTTTAGAAAATCCTGCGCATCCATAATTTTAAACAAACATTCGGATTAATTAAAGGGTAAGTACTAAAAATGTTTAACAAAGTGTGCTATGGAAATAAGTGAAACATACTGACATATTAGATGTAAAAAATAACTGGATCATTTTTATAAACACCCTGTATCTCAGTAAATAATAATATTTGGCTCCCAGTTATCAAGCAAAAAGTTAATATTTTCTGCTATAGAATCTACAGGTAAAATATTACCCATTCCTTATGAATCACCCTGTATAGATATTATTGGTTTGTGAATATTCAAATTAAAATAATTAAGTAACCAAAGTTGATGCTTCACAATAATAAATAAATCGAAAGAAAGAGGCTATAATTATCTCATTTCTGGATAAACATGAGAAAGTTTAAAACCCCATTAACTAGAGAAGATTAATGAGTGGATTTAATTCACTAATATTTCAATTTCTTCAGCCTTCAATTTCTCTTGAAAATATGATAACGTTCCTGTTTTTTTTTTCACTGAAGTCAGAGAAGTATTTAGAAAAAATCGGTTGGCTTGCGAAGACGGCTTTATATCAATTTATATACAAATTATTTGACGTTGCGAACTGCCACTGTTAAACAAAAATGTGGTATTTAATTTTAATAGTAGTTAAGGGCGCGATTGCGGAAACACCCTGTGCACATACATACGAGTGGTCCTATATTCGATGCAATCCTCTAAAATGGAGATAATATGAATCATTTATTTCTATTATTTTCTTAAAAAATATTTCAGTTTTCAGAATGACCCAACGTCTTATTTTCAAAACTTGATAATTTTTTTTTTGTCATTTATTGACGTAGAAAAATATTCTAAACTTTGCTATTTTCAGCAAAATATTTCCTATTTATGTTTGACTCCTGTGAATAATTTTTTTTCAGTTTTTAAGTTCAGTGTTAATGACATCCCAGGATAAAAACGAGCAAGAAATTATGGAGAGTAAATATTCTCAATTTCCTGACTGTATGTAAGAGTAATATAATATCCAAAATATATATGTTGCTGCAAATAACAAGACTGGAGCACTTTTCTTAAATAAATGGTGGAATATAAAAATCAGTGGCTGGAAACACAAAATTTAGAAAATATTGACGTTAAGATAATTCTGAAGAGATACAAATTTTTAGAGAAATTGACTAATCGTATAAATATAACGAGGCTTTGAGTTATTTAGAATATTATCTCTTTTTACGAGGGATATTCCGAATTTAGGACAACGCTGAATATACGTACATATTACCGTAGAAATTCAAAAATAGTATATTAAATATCTTTGGTTTGACTTGAGATTCCTGAATATTGTGCATATAAATAAAAACAACACTGTAGAACTATATGCGAATGTTACTCCTTTTAATTATACCTATCTAGTCCAGAAGTTTTGAATTTTTGAATTGTTGATTTCTTCTGCTAGTTAATATGGCATGAAATCTAGAATAATTATATTTTTCTGAAACTCCTCACTACATATATTTACAAAAAGAATCAAAATTTTTGGACAAACTTTATTTAACAAATATGGAGCAATGACTACCACTGTGATATTATAACGCTTTTATTCTGGTATTTATTGTTAGTGATTTTATCTTAAATATACAGAATGTGTTTTAAAAAAATATTTGATGTTTAGGAAACTAGTTTTATTGTAAATATCTATTTTGTTGGGAGAAGAAACTAGTTGTTAATATATATCATAATCTGTTTATTTAATTCAATGCTGATATTGCATCTAATATCAAAATACAAAAAGGCGTATTAGTCACAAAGTGTATTTACGCGAAAATTAAATATTTAAGTCATAGTATTTAACATCTTAATAAGAATTACCAGTTCCTCTGTTCCTCTTTCGGGCTGGTAGACCATTACCCAACATGGAGAAAATTGGAAATATTTGATAAATAATATTACCTAAGCCAACAGAGAATTGCATTATCTTATGGGTATGTATTTTTATTTTTTATAGGTACACAATATTATTTACAATATATTTAAAACAATAAGTCATTATTAATATTATTAAATACTATGGCCTTAAATGAATAATTTATATAGAAATGTAAATATATTATTTCTCTATATCTTTATTTGTATCAAATCGTTATTACGAGGTCTGTGAAGATGACGAAACATAATTGAACTAATTTTCAAACTGCCAGGAATTCTCTAAGTTGTAGAAAAATACAAAATTGTTTCGCCAAGTTCACAGAAGTAAAAGATTTTTAATTTTTCTTTAACTTCTTTTATAATTTAAGTGAAAATTGTTAAAACAATTGAGTTTGTTTAGGTAGCAAGGAAATGGGACAATTTATTACCAAAATTTGTTTACCGTAGAAAAATATCGTTTTTAATTTTTGTGGCTACAAGCACATTTTCAAAATATTCATAAATTTGTAAAAAATGGACACAGAATATTATAATTCTGTGGTGAGGAGTTATTGCCCTGTTTGTTCTATTTTGTGCTATGGAATATTAAAATCTGATCTTAAAAATCCGGAGGCTAAAACTGTTTTTAAATTGTGAAGGTGGCGAAACATTTGAACTTTGTTTTCGATATTATTTCTTAGAGTTTATTTTTCAATATTGTGCTGGATTTCGAGATTTACTCTTTTTAAAGGTGAAAAAAAAAAGTGGCTAGAAATTATGGCATCAAATCAATTTTTTCCGCTCGTACCTCAAAATAGTATATTTTAAAGTAGCCCTCGTATTGTTTTAAACATAATCATTGCGCCCTTTTTTTATACCAAATTTTCGTATAGTTTTCTCGGTCCTTTCATGAACTTCAAATAAATTAGGTAAATATTAAATAAAAAAAATAAATAAAAAATTGTAAACTGTATCGTTACACTTCGTGTTTACATACAAATGTTTCGGCACCTTTACAATGTGAGAATGATTGCAGCAGTTGGATTTGTTAAATAATTTTTTTTTAAATTTTACAAGTAAAAAACAAATTATATCTACTAACAAAACTTGTTTTCCACGTTAATATTTTGATTTCTTCAACTTAGAAGAGAACCCGAAAATTCTTTTACAAATCATTAGTTTCGTGAGAGCCCTAAATTCGTAGTTTTGTTTCGCCATCTTCACAAACCAGTTACTAAGGGGTATATTGAAAAACCAAGGACGGATGGGGCCTTCGGGACGTCCGGAAATTTCCCGAAGGGCCGACCAAATCTGGGCCAATTGTTATTAATAAAAATACTGGCATAATCAATTATAAACCAACTAACTTTAGTTAAGTAATATTATTATAATGTGTAGTATTGTGCCAAATTTAATGCCACACTTGAAACAAGCCAAAAATTCTCTGTATATTTTGCATTTTACTTTAATGTATTTGTATAATGATACAAATCAAGTGTTTTAAATACAAGTCGACAATAATAGCCCGCTGTTTTGCAGTAATCGTCAAAACGTAGTGACAAATTTATGTAGTGCTACAAATTTGGAAATGGCAAACGATCGGTGGCAATGCTTTTGATATTTTGTCCAAGTACCATGTGAGATGCAGATGCTTACTTTTGTATGTACAAAGTTTAACGTCCAAATTCCCGACCTTTTTTCTATTCTGATTCTATTATTATTATTATTATTATTAATTATTTGGACTTGGGCAAATTTTCCTGGGCCGGTAAAGAATAGTCCGTCCGTCCCTGGGAAAAACTACTCTGTCCATTTTATTTAAAAAAGTGAATTTTGAATGTGATAACATTACCTACCAATAGATATTACCCGAGAGAAGTCAGAATCACTTGCCCCCCTGAACAGCAATTATCGAGATACGGGTTTCACGTTTTTTTTTTAATTAAACGGATTTTATACAGTAGAGTGCTTGAATAAAAATGGATCGATTTAAATGAAATAGTACAATCTCACTTCTTAAACGGTTATGAACCTTCAAAAGCAATTTGTTTATTTTCTTTATATTACAGCTGGACCGTTTAGAACATCTGTGGTCGTTAATTAAAACAAACAACAGGGCAAAATGAGACCTGCAAACGAGGAACTAAGAGGCTTAAATGCCTGTGAACGGTTCATGGTCGATGAGGGTTCGTAATCCAAAAAATGTCTTCAACATCCAGAAATCTACTCCTAAAATCAACTAAAGAAGTAAACTAGTGCCATAGAACCTTATACCGTCGATTTCATTGGTAACCTAATCTACAATATTTCATATCATACTGAACCTACTACAGATCTGGAATCCCACAATCCTATTATAGGAGAAACTATCACCGTAAGTAAGAACGTGGATCTTCAGTTAAACTTAATCGACCACCAGGCTTGATTGCAAGGAAGAAACAGAAGCAGTAGTAAGAGAATAAGCTAAGACTAGGCCACCTTTTATGTTGAATCAATGCTTTTCTGACCTTCCTGAGTACAACGCTCCTAAATAAATCCCAGTCAAAATTTTTGGGTAGGAAATGTTCCCTCATCAATTCAATCAGGAATTCCCAATCCGTAGCCCACTTCTTGACAGGATTATATCAGGCATAAGCATCCTTATCAAGAGGATCTACGGCATGGTGAAATACCTTAGTTTCTCTAGAAGTTCAAGAAAAATTTAAGTCGAATCTCTAAGTTGGTGTCAATCTCAACTTCATTTCTGGGCCAGCACGATAATGCGACCAAATGAGTGTGCTATTTTCGACATTGTCCCCATAAATTAGTTGTCGTTGGCCATTCCAGCAAAATCATAACTTGTACAGGTATGACGGACGTTTAATGGGAAGCGAAGGTTTCTCCAAATAGTCCAAATGAAGGCCACTTTGAAGGACTGCATGTATTCCTGCTACCGTGAGTTTCCCCTTCTCAGGC
Organism: Rhagium mordax; assembly: GCA_963680705.1. NCBI lineage: Eukaryota > Metazoa > Arthropoda > Insecta > Coleoptera > Cerambycidae > Rhagium > Rhagium mordax. The sequence goes on along the minus strand of OY796661.1, from coordinate 602,912 downwards.
ACTTAATTAGCTTAGTCCTCGTAAAGAACGTGCTCCTGAAGGCTCATAACCTTTTAAAAGGTACTAAGGAATGCTCAGCTATTTATTTTTACTTGTGGAACCTACTGTTGTCTGGTCAGTAGTAGTCATATGAAAAAAAAAAGACTATTAAAATTAAGATAAATACCAGCAATCAGTCAAAGCGTTGAGTGAAGTGTACAAGTAAAAAACAATGTAATTTTTCAATCAAACATTGATTGACGCGAGTAGGAAGGAGAAGCAGCAGGACGATTGGAATGGGATTTTGAAACCTCTAACGACACTATCTATTGCCATTTCAATAATTTAGCACAAAACAGCAATTTTTGGAAATTTATTAATTAGTCATCATCAACCCTTTATCGAGTAGCAAAAATTTTGGTCTGATAGTTATTTTTCCTTGGCATTTTAACTCATACTTTTCCTCATTAAGTTATAACAGTCCTAAATAATAGTTTTGTCTGTCCAACAATATCTTAAAATTAATAAATAAAATTGTTTTTAGCAGAAAAGTGTCTTATTTCTCTCTGAAAAGATTTTGGAAAGCCTGAAACACATTTTAAAAATTGTTAAGCAAAGGAAGAATTGCATTTCAGAAGCCAGAGTGGGGCATATGAGTTGTAGAACTTATTTGACAAGATATGAACAAGATCGACTTGTGGCCATAATGAATATTGGATAAAGTTCGTCGGGACTCGGGAGAAGATAATTCTTTCTTGGGGATTCTATTCCACGAGAAATCCTCGATAATATATGTTCAAAGAGTATATGTTGAATTGAAAGGACCAAAGAGGCAAATTACTCGGAGTGAGATGCTAGACAAGAATTAGCATAAACCTTTCTTGGTTCAGACACCGCGCTGTGAATTTCTAAAACCGCATAAGAGGTACCGGATCAAAAACAAATTCAACAAGTAGGTACTGGCGAAACATCCATGCAAAAATTTTAAATAATAGGCATATCCGAAACGACCCAGATAACTGCTCACAAGAAACACAGGAATTCCATCAGGATATTTTTCTTTAAAAACATCTCAATGAATGTTGTTATTTTTTCACTTAACCATTCTCTCTACTTTATGCGAGCAACGTGAAACCAGTGGCGACTTAACCAAAAATTCTCGAGCGACACCATAAATCAAAAAACAAATTTTAATTGCGAACATAAAACTGACCAAATAAATCGTTCATTCCAGAACACACGTAATAAAAAAAAGGCTGTCGCAGAGGTGATGATTTGTAGAAAAGTTCCTTGGTTCCTTCCAGCATTGATTATTTTGGGAGGACGTTTCGATCATTTTGACCACGATCCTTGCTTCAGAAGCAGACCAGATGGTGGAAACGGTAAGCGATCCAAATAAGCAATGCGGAAGAGAACCTGGAAACTATTCTGCAAACGTAACCATTTGTTGCAAAATTCCAACTGCCCGTATTGTCCATTAATTTTTTTTTTTTACTTTATGATCAGTTATGTATCTTTTACAGTGTCCTGTCCAGCTTACATATGGCTTATAATATACGAATGTAATGACTAGGAAAATTAATTTTCATGGTGGGTTTGTTTTTATGTTTTTTTAAGGTTGCATATTAAGAAGTTACGAATCAATCAGCATTCTGGTATTTTAAAAACCTAGAAGTCGGAGTAAAACAAGAACTGGAATGAATTAAAAAGAGAAGAAAAAATTTGCTGACAATATTTTGCCCGAGTTTTGGTAAGGAGAGGTCAAATTGGCGTCCAAATGTCCAACATTTAAAAGTTAACTGAGAGTAATAAAATGTGTAAAAAACTTACTGTTTCTATAAGTTTCTACTGAATGGTAAAATTACAAATCATAAAATTTAAAAAAGTTCAAAATTTGTAATCAGAGTTATACACAATTGCACATAAAATTGTTTTGTACTTCCTAATTTATACGTCAACAAATGGCCGATGGCAGGCAAAATCATGGCATAAGATACAACAGCAAATATATAACAATTACTTACTTCTCCTTATAGTTTAAAGTAAACGTGTGAATGATTTGAGTGGATGACGAGTGGAAAAATAGAAAAATAAATCAAAACCTCTGGAGGCCATTGGCTGTTATCAATATGTAAGTAATAATAATATATCCACATTTCGATTTATACTATAAAAACGTTGCCTTGACAAGGTCTCCAGTGGAAGTCTTCCATAGTACAATCATTTTAGATTATTTCACGTATTATAACTAGTCTGTCCTTCAATCACCTGTCTATCTAATAACCACAATAGTTAAGACAAAGAAAAAATTACTACATAATTATGGATTTTAAGAAAAAATAGTTTCTGTCTCATGTTCACTTTCTAAAAGTATACGGAGTGCCAAGAACAATTTTTAAATTCATAACGACGAGACGTCTGGCTACAGTGACTTATCATCTCAAGACTCTAAAATTTACGTTACAAAGTGGCTGTTTAAAAATTTGATTTTCACAGGTTGATAAATCAATGACTACTAGAAGACTCGATTGATTTGTCAAAATATGTGTCATTCATGACCAGCCACTTTTCTCATTATTCAAAGTTCAAGAACTCCTTCCTATGACGTCAGCGGGACCCGGCTTGGATTCCGCGTCCGGCCGCTACACACAGCGTATATTAAATTAATTACTTCTAAGTCATATATTAGCGTACTTAGATTTGGACAATATTCTTAGAACATTAGGTAATGTCTTGATTTTATATTATATAAAAATATAGATTGCTTAATACCTAATATAGAAATTAGCAAGCAAATAAGGGATAATTTCGAAAAACAAATTGTGTATATGCTTGTCAAACGCATTCAAATTATAAAACTGTCAATACTTGGTTAATTTTTTCTTTAATGCAGTTGAAAGTTTTAAATCACATTTTTTTTTTCGTCCAGAAATACAAAGACAATACGAATACGAATACAATACATATCCAGTCCAACAAATGCAAAATAAATACTGAGGCAAACAAATACATATTATGTATTTCCAACAGTAGCTAAGTATGTATATCTATATTTAAATACATATGAAACATTGTGGTTACACCTTCTTAAATATGTAGTAGTAACACTAGAAAAACTGAGATGCGATTATCTAAAATGGTTGTACTAAGAGCTCACGGGGTCCAGTTGACTTTCGTAAAAAAAAATTGCAACGAAAAAATTTGGTGCTAATGACTGTAGTGTCCTATAGTGTGGAGCATATAATCTCGATATGGGCATTCTGTGGCCCCGTGCGGCGGGATTGATGGTTGCTCTGAGCTCGCGACTCTCAATCTACCTAGCTCCTTCATCTTGTTAAATCTTTAGCTAATTATTGTTAAAAAAAAACAATTATTAATATATTATTACTGTCCTATATTTCTGTGTGTACTTTTTCGTGAATATAATATTATTAACATTGTAAGGTATACCTAATTAAATTAATATTAATCTACTTCATTTGTTTTATTTAATATCGAAAAGTGAGCCTCATATTTGTTACATTTGACGGTATTAGAAACAAATTTTCTAGCGTTAAATGATATTCAACAAACCTGCAGTTTGAGTGAATATTAAAAAGACAAAGAAAATTAATGGCTAAAAACTAATTCCAGAGTATCCAATATTAACTAGTGAGGACCGGAATATTCTTCCACTTGGGTCAATATCTTTCTGAACAGCTTTGTTCACCAACCAAGAAAGTAAGTATCTAAATTGTTTATACTTTAGGCATTTCACAATTTATTTCATATATTTAATTTTGGTCTTTTGTACATGCTTTCCTCTTGCTACCATTGTATGTAATAAAAATGTTAATGACGAATTCATAACTTTGGGAAAGAATTTTAATAAACAACTAGGCCAATTTACTATGTTTTGTGCTAAAATTTTGAAAATAGGTTTTTCCTTAAATTTTAATAGCGTTGTTAAAAAACCGATAAAAATAATGAACATGCATTCATTCAAATAAAAGCCACTTTTTCCTTGTATATATAAATATAATTTGTTATTCTGATTACGGAAATATATAAACTTTATCTTGTTTTCAAAAATTTTTAATGTTTCCTCCTCACTTTAATATTTAAATAAATGATTTATCTTTGCTATTATATTTATAACTTGATGTGTAATATCTCGAGAATTTTCGACCATTTAAATAAAATTCGCACATCCAGATATTTGATATCAACTGTTAAGAAAAATATTTATAATTAGAGTCGCCTGACATGGCGGCGTAAACAAATAGTTAGAATGTAAACAAAATTCTTCACTAATATTCTCATTGCATTTTAATACCATAACATCTGCCCTGGTCATTCGTTTTATTAAAGTAAAATAAAGTTAAATAAAAAACAAGTTCGGGAAGTCACTTTCCTGGCCTAGGCCGGAAAAGTAACTTTCCCGGACTGTTTTCTGATGGTTACTTAGCAACGGTCTAAAATACTAGAATAGGGTATTTTGGGGTCTGAAATTGCGCCGGGAAGCACTCTTGAACGATTACAGAAAAAACTAATTTATGAACGTTGTAGAATAGTGCACGATTTACTTGTTAAAATTTTCTATTAAATTGGACGAATGATTTTTACAAAGGCAGTGGAAGGTGCCTGATTCAGAATTCTTGTACACCGAATATAATGAAAAATACATAAACAACAAAAAAAAAACTTTATCAGTAAGCTTTTCTTAAGATGTACTAAAATGGAAAAAACAATTCTTAGGTTTTCGACGTCAGTTATGATGACAACATAAGTGGCTGGATTAGAAGAGGGAGCTTGAACTGATAGGCCTGCTCGTGAACTTTAACACTGGTATCGGATCGGATCATAATATATTTGGATTAATAAGACTAAAAATAAAAGCGTCGTGCGTAAACATCGAATATTACAGTTATGCGAAAAGTAATGCATCAAAATATGTAGAGCAATGAGCAATATAAATATTTATTTATTTATATCAATATTTACGCCGACGCTTTTATTTTTAGTCACATTGCCAGAAACTATTTTAAATGGATGCACGCAAATTTATTATTTTCTATTTGTATTTGGAATAAGGATGAAGTAAAATATGACCTAACCGTTCGAAATAATTTAATTCCAAGTAATAGAAAAAATGCTATCGGACACTTTTGCGAAGTGTCGTTGCCCCAGTCATGAACTGTGAAAATTGCAGACTTTGTATTAACTATTAACCTATATACCAAATCATTTGATAGTTACTCAGGCTCTCGAGTCTCGGGGTATAGTTTAATAGCCGCTAATAGTAAAAACATCAAAACTGGGGCGGTTTCTTCGACTCAAAAATTGGCTATTGGAAAAAGCGAGGAAGCCAAGGGACTATCGGCGCTGAAATCAAAAGAGGCTGTGAGTTTCGCGACGGTTCTTCTAAAAAAATTGTGCAAGGGTAGGAAGTGCAAAGATATAAAAGGGCAAAGAAGGTCTAAAGTATGAGGTTTTCTCCCAAGGAGATACTACCAGCCGTCGAGTCGTCCAGAGATGAAGGCCCCAGCAGTTATTAGGTAAGTCCAATTTTTGTTTCACATTTAGTACTAATCTGCTAACAAAAAAACGATGTACTGTTGAGAAATGCTTAGTTTTCGAGATACGGGGTGGGGTGTTAAAGTTTGAAAATAAATATGGATTTATATTTCTATTTCCAGAATGCTAAGAAGTATCGAATCCAAACTTACCAATTCTTTACATACAATTTAGAGGCCTATTTTAGAATAACAAACTACTACTTTACTTAACCATGGGCGTAGATATATGGATTTACTAAGGCTCTTTTTTACAAAAAAGTAGTACGCCACTGATATTTTCCCATGTTTCTAGTTTAATTCAATAAAGCAAGAAAAAACAAAAATTTAATGTCTCTTGGCACTTTTTGATATGACAAGCCGTTGTTCAGAAAATTTCCATTTAATCTTTTGATGCACGCATCTGGACGAATTTTAGACAAACTTGAAGTCGCTCAGAATTTCACCAAATTTGATGTTACGAAAAGTCTTTAAATAGAAAGAATGAAACGCTTGTAATGAAGTAAGACACTTTTACATGTTGCTAGCTTTTGTGTTTGTGTTTCTAATAATTTATTTTAGTTCGACCGTTGCGTTTTAATACATTTGTGTTATAAAAATTTTGATTTACATGATACTAAACTTTTACAATAAATATTTAAAATGTTTCATTCTTTCTTTTTAAGAGACTTTTCGCACCATCAAATTTGGTGAAATTCTGAGCGACTTCAAGTTTGTCTAAAATTCGTCCAGATGCCTGTATCAAAAGATTAAATGTAAATTTTCTGAACAACGGCTTGTCATATCAAAAAGTGCCAAGAGACATTAAATTTTTGTTTTTTGCTGCTTTATTGAATTAAACTAGAAACATGGGAAAATATCAGTGGCGTACTACTTTTTTGTAAAAAAGAACCTTAGTAAATCCATATATCTACGCCCATGGTTAAGTAAAGTAGTAGTTTGTTATTCTAAAATAAGCCTCTAAATTGCATGTAAAGAATTGGCAAGTTTGGATTCGATACTTCTTAGCATTCTGGAAATATAAATATAAATCCATATTCATTTTCAAACTTTAACACCCTGTATCTCGAAAACTAAGAATTTCTCAACCTATGTTTATATGAACTTTTTTTAATATTTTTCAAATGTCTATCGACTGTTAAAGTCCTGCTACAAAAAACTGGAACACCCTGTATATATTTTATAGTGCATATAAATCCTCGCTATATCCTATCTGATGTCGTTTTGAAATAAATTTTACTCGAATACGAGAGATATGAACATTAACGTTTCTGGTGAATTAAATTTATAAGTACCTTAAAAAACTCTTCAAGCATAGGTGGGAGTATCCTCCGTCCCGGACTTCCAATCATGCAACCATGAAGCAAACACATCAGTGAGTGCGACATTGTGTGGACTTGAACTATTCTTAATCGGTTGCTTACATAGTTGTTTAATTACTTTTCAAACCGGTGTGTTACATCTTGTAATCAATATTTCTGCGCCTGATTTGATACTCGAATTCTTCCGTTATTCCGCTCTCTTCTATGCAAAGTATGTGTAAATGTGACCTTAGTTCTTGGAATATCATAAATAGTTTTAGTTTTCTGGAGATACATACAGGTGCGATTATATATAATATACATATATATTTATATACATATATATTATATATTTATGTATACAATGTGGCTATGGATTGAATTCGGCGGCAGAGGAAAGACCTTTTTGTTTGTAGATGATGCCTCGAAAATATCATTTTTATGATTTTTTACAGGGTGATCTAGAATGCAGAAAACTGGCAGGTAGAAAGAATTATTATTATATTTGTTGGAATTGAAAATTGTAGACAAGAGAATTTTTTATTTTACTTGATATTTTAAGAACCTTGATCTACATGATCATATTTGGAAAATGTGCAAATCGTATATAGTTACTTCACTGAAATTGATATTTTAAGTAGGTACTTACGGAAGAATTTTGAAACTTTTCGTTTCCAATGATTATCAGGGTACTTTATACACGTCCAATTTTGACGCTTTTTGAGGTTTCACGCTAGAATGATTATCTACAAATAAGTTTCTTTCCCTTCGAAAAAATCCTTGGGCATATTGTGTATTTTACTTTCTTTTACCTAACCAGTACAAACAAAAGTACTCCCTAATGCTGTAGATATACAGGGTGAGGCATCAGTTCGACCGACTTTGATACCTTAAGTTCTGTGATAGGTAAAAATTTGATTTTAAAACGTAGTGTTACAAAAATGGATGTCTTTTTATGGAGGGACACGTGACAGATACAGATGCACCAGCAATAATCCAAAATACGCAGAAAATGCAATGCATTTAGTATTATCACATTAGCAATTTTAAGAACAGTGGAACCTCATTCCACAATAGCCATAGGGATATACGTACAAGAATTGTTGGTCTTTTAATTCTACATCACATTTTCGAAAAATATACAGCGTGTTCCATTTGGGAAAATTGGGACAATTCAATTTAATTCAAGTTAAAATTTATGAAGCGAAAATGATTCAGAAAGACCACGATATTTTAAGAAAAACATTGCATCCAAATGGTAGGGAGAGAGAATAAAGGAGTGGAATTTAAAAAAAAACTGTGACTCTCGTCTTGACTCGCCCTGTATACCTATTCAAAAATAATTTCATAGACTCGTTTCTATAGCTACGACTGAACTCGAGGTACCAAAGTCGGACGCACCATTGCCCCAATATGTATTTATAGTTATTTATTTTTAATTTTTGTTATCCAATGTTATTACTTGTTTCTAGCAGTTTTCTGCCATCTATAGTTTTTATATTTGTAAAAATTAATTAAACAATGCAAACGTTGTATTCCCGTACTACGAACGATGATTTTAATTGTTTAATTCATTGTGATATAATAAATAATTAGTAAAAATAAAATAGTAAAAGTAAGTTTTACTATTTACGTCAATAAATAACTCTAAATAACGTCTTAAAAAGACATAAAACTCTTTACAGAGCTTATTTGCAAATTCTACATTTAACTGCTGAAAATCAAGTACTACGATGTAGAAAGCAAATAATTTAATATTGCAATAAGCCCCACCAGTTGGATTAATCCAAAAGGACTCCTCTGTTGTGTTGTTATGTAAAACTTACTTTTACTATTTTATTTTTACCAAGTATTTACCTCGAAGGATTTCTGACTTCTTTGGGTTTCATTTCTAATAAATAATTGAAAGGAAACATATGAATCCTATTTGAAAATTTAACTAGAAAATGTGCCAGGGCGTGCTATACGAACAAATTTTATAAAACAAAGGTGAAACAATACAAATGATTCATTCCAGTATCACGAACCATGCGTTTATTCGATCAAATGACCAGAAAATAATGTTGTATATACTTTAGTCACGTCGCAAAAAATTAAACTGGTAAAACAGCAGGTACTTACTATAGGAAAAGAACTTAAAAATAATCATAAAATATATATAATTAATTAACTTTCCTGTTAGGAACAACCAGTACGTCGAATTAAAAAAATATCGGGAGGAATATTTGCTTTATTCATGTTTCAACAAATTCTGAGATTTTCTGGGGCTACTTCGGCCAAGAAAACATTTTAATTAAATTCTGTAAAGTAAATATTAGTTATCGGTAAAGGGATGCCAACGTTAATTTACTGTCGTGTTATAATTAGTCCTGTCAACTTGTTCCACCATTTGAGCTGTTATTGCAAGCAAATTAAAATGAATATATGAATAAAAATAATCGTATTGGTACCCCTTCAAAAACAGCTATAATTTCTAAAACACACATGATGTAATTGGGTAAACCAGGGAATAATAGATGGGAGGATTCAGCAGATTCACCTGTTGAGTAGCAATTGTTTCCGCTTATTAGTACATTAGATATAATATAAAAGTCCAACTTCCATCAAAGCATAATTTGAAGATTGGTTTTTACGATTTTTTTCTCTCTAATGATTCACAAATGTATTTTTAATATGCACGATTAGTAAATATTTATTCGGAGATCCAGCTTGACCAGTTCGAAATTAATAAAATCAGCAATTGCAAGTGCGGGACGTAGGTATAGTGACGTTTTTGGCGGGATCATAATTACTGTCCAAGAAACCAACAAATTATTTGATGAAAAGTGGATGTAATCGGGAAGTTGAAAAAATTCAGCTTTTCTTTTTTTATACGTCCAATTTTCTCAAAGATCTAAAAATTTTTACCCCACTTATTGCATTATTAGTAAAAGAAAAGTGCTCACTCTGTATTTATGCACCACGTCAAGTGTGGCAGTAAATCCCAAATAAGAATAGAAAGAAAATTGAACGATGCCACAAATAACTTTTAGACAATACCACGTCATAATGGCAACATAGTGGTTTTAGTTTTGGAATATTAATAATAATAATTATGCATTTACTATTACCTAGACGAATAGTTGTTTTGACTGATTCTACAACGTGTTTTTTAGCCAACTTTCCAAAACAAGGTCTATATATTCGTTTTGTTTGTTAGTTTGCTTGTCAGTTTGTCCTCACACACAACTTATAAATGGCTGAATTGATTAGAATTGAATTTTTTGTGTATTGTTCATCTGCCCTCCAGCTAGTTTAGAGGCTATTGTAATTATAAAAATTGAGCATTTGATTGTTATTTGGGAGCAATTTGCTACTTTTTTGATGAGTCAGCCTCAACATCTAAAATGTTAAGTTTAGGAAAAAAGCATATTACATGGCAAATATTTGAGAATTAAAGAACCGTGCATAGTGTTATATACAGGGTGTTCCAGTTTTTTGTAGCAGGACTTTAACAGTCGATAGACATTTGATTATTATTAAAAAAAAAAAAAAGTTCATATAAACATAGGTTGAGAATTGCTTAGTTTTCAAGATACAGGGTGTTAAAGTTTGAAAATAAATATGGATTTATATTTCTATTTCCAGAATGCTAAGAAGTATCGAATCCAAACTTACCAATTCTTTACATACAATAATTTAGAGGCCTATTTTAGAATAACAAACTACTACTTTACTTAACCATGGGCGTAGATATATGGATTTACTAAGGCTCTTTTTTACAAAAAAGTAGTACGCCACTGATATTTTCCCATGTTTCCAGTTTAATTCAATAAAGCAAGAAAAAACCAAAATTTAATGTCTCTTGGCACTTTTTGATATGACAAGCCGTTGTTCTGCAGGCATCTGGATCACTATTTACATAGATGTCTTATGGGGGGGGGGGGGGGGGGGGTGAATATTGGAGAAAGAAATCAAAACAAATCGTTCCTGACATAATTAATTGATGAAATTTTGCGCAGTAAATGATAATTTAATTATAATAAGTAAGACTAAAAAATATAAAATAAGAAAAATTAAAAAAAACTTCTTAAAAAACTTGCCCTCGCTCATTTTAAAAATTTATATTTTTAAGATAATAATTATTTACTAAATTATTTATGCCCAGAGTGACGGATATCGCAAAAGTTATACTGATGTTGCCGAAATCGAAACTGTTATCCGAACAAACCAACAAATATACAGGGTGTTCCATTTTTTTGTAGCAGGACTTTAACAGTCGATAGACATTTGAATATTATTAAAAAAAGTTCATATAAACATAGGTTGAGAAATGCTTAGTTTTCAAGATACAGGGTGTTAAAGTTTGAAAGTAAATATGGATTTATATTTATATTTTCAGAATGCTAAGAAGTATCGAATCCAAACTTACCAATTCTTTACATACAATTTAGAGGCCTAATTTAGAATAACAAACTACTACTTTACTTAACCATGGGCGTAGATATATGGATTTACTAAGGCTCTTTTTTACAAAAAAGTAGTACGCCACTGATATTTTCCCATGTTCCTAGTTTACTTCAATAAAACAAGAAAAAACAAAAATTTAATGTCTCTTGGCACTTTTTGATATGACAAGCCGGTGTTCAGAAAATTTAATCTTTTGATGCACGCATCTGGACGAATTTTAGACAAACTTGAAGTCGCTCAGAATTTCACCAAATTTGATGGTCTTTCAAAAAGAAAGAATGAAACATTTAAAATATTTATTGTAAAAGTTTATTATCATGTAAATCAAAATTTTTATAACACAAGTGTATTAAAACGCAACGGTCGAACTAAAATAAATTATTAGAAACAAAAACACAAAAGCTAGCAACATGTAAAAGTGTCTTACTTCATTACAAGCATCATTGGCGATGTTTCATTCTTTCTTTTTAAAAGACTTTTCGTACCATCAAATTTCAACTTCAAGTTTGTCTAAAATTCATCCAGATGCGTGCATCAAAAGATTAAATTTTCTGAACAACGGCTTGTCATATCAAAAAGTGCCAATAGACATTAAATTTTTGGTTTTTCTTGCTTTATTGAATTAAACTAGAAACATGGGAAAATATCAGTGGCGTACTACTTCTTTGTAAAAAAGAAAATCCATATTTACTTTCAAACTTTAACACCCTCCCATTCACCCCCCCCCCCCCCCCATAAGACATTACAGGGTGGTCCAAAGTTTACCTCTGACAAAGACAAACTTCGGCAGGTGATAGAGGGAACTTAAAATAAGTGGAAAAGTTCCTATCAACTTATGTCCTTAGGTGATTGCTAACAAAGATACAGGGTGTTAAAGTTTTGTGAAAAATAAACCATTTCTTTGGAAGAAAAAAAGGTATCTTTTAATTTATTCGTACAACGCTTACTTTTCGAGTAAAATAGCAAATATAATTTCCATGACTAAACTTTATTGCAAATTTATCATTTATTTTACATTGCTGAACAATCTTGGCATCTTGATACCCAACATTAATACTATAAAAACTGACAGGGTAACAGGTCAAACATTGACTGATAATAATGTTTCATTGTTTATCATGGGCAACTAGGATTATTAATTTTATTATTATTGTAGTAAAGGTTTTAGTGGAGATATAAAGCAAAAACAGCCGTTTTACTCGAAAAGTAAGCGTTGGACGAATAAATTAAAAATACCTTCTTTCTTCCAAATTGAGCTGAGATTCGGAAAATCTTAAAAACAACCGTACAAAGCAGTGGCGTTACATAGTTTCGGCGAAAAATTTAACTCCCCCACCCTGTGACGGCGCCACTGGTAACAGTACAAAGGCAAGATTCCGTAAAACAATTGAGGCTTAAAAAATATCGCCGCCCCTAAAATTTCAAGTCAATAGCTTTCATAATTTTAGAGTTATTAAAGAAATGGTTTGTTTTTCACAAAACTTTAACACCCTGTATCTTGGTTAGCAATCACCTAAGGACATAAGTTGATAGGAACTTTTCCACTTATTTTAAGTCCCTCTATCACCTGCCGAAGTTTGTCAGATAAACATATGACCACCCTGTATGCAAATGGTGGTCCTTCTCACGATCAAAATAAATCGGATATAAACAGTGGTTATGTATATTCACCTTACGATGTCTTCACCATGTCCTATCTCGTTCGGAACCTACCTACATACAGAAAAATACAAATTAGTTAAGTATAATTGAATAATATAATAATACATTACCTTTATCTCCTTTCCCTAAAGCGGTTCGTCCCCATAGTCCAATCCTTGTGCAACCTACACTCGCACGAAAAAACCAGAGCCTACTAACTGCTTTTCTGGGCTCCGAAGAACCCAAAAAATCCCCGAATACAGTTACAAGCCTTAACACTTGTAATATGCCTGCTATTTTAGAAATAACAAAGATATTGACAAGATACTCGTCGAGATCTCGGCTCTGGTTTGACGAAACCGGTCGTTCTCTCTACGATAGAGTGAACTAGATATGTCCAAATAAATGTCACTAGTGTCTGTTATATATAGGTAGTTATACTCCGTCCATGACGTATGGATGTCAAAACTACTACACGCTTGAATATCTGTTTCTTTCCCTAATAGTTCGTCCCTTGGCTTAATCTGGAAAAAAATTGCAGTGTTAAAAGCTTTTATCCAAATTATATAACTTATGAGCTAGTAATAGAATCTTCCACTATAATTTAGTTGGTAATTGACAGAGATTTTCTCAAATATTAATAGACATGAAAAAATTTCGAGACCCTAGTTCTTTGGCAAGTGAAAATTTCTTGCCTATTTTTGCATATTGTAATGTATTATTTTTGTTGCTTCTAATGACTTAATCCACCTGAATCGGTAGCGGCACTAGCTGGGATTCAGAAGAGTCGTCATATTCGTCCAGATATAATCATATAAAGTATTTAAAAAAATTCAATAAATAAACAACGTAAACAAAATCACCCGCTCAAGGAAAATTTGTTGCTATCAGCGGTTTACGTGACCATAAGCAGCTCCTATGGCGAGACACGGGTCATTAAATATTCATTTCTCGAGAATGTAATTGTATATCTGTTACAAGTTGTGAGATGCAGTCGGTTGTACCTCTTCGAAAGCCGTAGGTATTTAAATTCCGGAATTATTTTGTATTTCGCAAGCCACCATTCAAGCCGATATTTAATCACCGTTCTAGTGTTTTAAAACAAAAGAGAAATGCCGCCTGTTGGCCTGTGTATTCGCTGATGAGAATCAGTAATGTTCAAGTTCGTTCTTCAAGCTTTAAGATATTTTTACTACATAGATATAACTGATTATGTAATTATTAAAGGCCAATTTGTAGGTATAATACCTATACATTTTTACTAGTTGGACATCTTTCTGCATAATGTTAATTACTTGGTACTGATGAAGATTAATAGTGTTGAAATTTTTTGTATATATTTTACACATATTGATTAGCATATAATAACTATTGCTACATGTAGGTAGTGCCAGAAACCTTACCTTACCTATTTCCATATTTTTTGAGTTATTTAGTTAGAATAATGATCTCTGGAGGGGCTATGAGCATCTTAAATCTGATCAGGTGGGGTCAATATGCTCTAAGAATTTACACGGTACTTATTATCGACAATAAAATACTTAATTTTTGGATTTTTGTACACAGGTCGTCACACTGTTCGATGGTGGGAGAAATAGGAAGCCCCTCTCTTATACTACTACTAGAGTTCTACGGCATCGCCTAATACCTCCCACCCACCAATTGTGGGGGCGAGCGGTGGAGCTTATGAAAGGAGTGGGGGCGTTTTTTCTGGTATACATTTTCTGTTAATTACTTTAAAGCAAACGCATCTTTGGATTTAATATTAATAGGGCACCTCTAATTACATTAAAATACAGATACCTATATAATAATTTTAAGAAGTAATTCTGGTGTACTTTCACTACATAGTTTTTAGCATTACTGGCTCCGAAATCTGTAACTTAAAATACAAGTCTGACCGGCGCGGCGAAAGAAATTGATTGGTTTTAATTGATTTTAATTTATGCTTGAAGTGGAACACAAATTTACTTCAAGTAAATATTTGCATTTTACCTCATCATCATTTGAATACTCGTTATACGTTGTTAATACATAGTAATAGTAAGAACAGTAAAGTTCTGTATTTTATTAGTGACAGAACAGCCTCGGCGTTAATAAAATTTGCATAATTTCAAATATTTGTTAGAAATATTGGCATTTCGTTACATAATTGCGTAAGGCACTAAAATCACTATTTTATATATTAATATTGACCGAAGTGACAGTATAAACATATAATATAAACCGCTTGCTAATTTAACCAAGAATAATTGCTTACTTATTTGAATTTAATCGTTTATATGCTATATGCTTAACTGATTATTACTTTTATTACAGAAAAGAAATTGATGAAAGTAAATACGATATCAAATTAACAGAGCAAACATGTCGAAGGAAGCTACTAGTATGATATGGGACTATCTAGTATTTGTAATTTTCGTAATTGCAAGTACATTTGTAGCACTGTACACTCGGTGTTTTGGACCAAAAGAAAAAACAAAAGCAGATTATGTGTTTGCGGCCGGCAAAGTATCCATGGCAGCTATGATGTTGAGTATAGCAAGAGGGACCTTGGGAGTTCGATCGTTTCTGGGTGAGATAAATTATATATAATCGTTGAGTGAAAGAATTACGAAGAGGCGCAACGTCGTAATAATGCCAACTGCGAGATATAGGTGGCGCTTCCGCAGTATGAACGTTACCTCGTTGCAAACTAAGCTGCAGAAGCGCCACCTATATCTTGCAGCCAGAACTATTACGATGTTTAGTCTATAATTTTTCACTCAATAATATAACGCAAATTTTTTATTTTAATTTTCTCGGCAAATAAGACCGTATTACTTAACTTTTACATAAATAATCTGACACCATAAGTAACTTTCTATATCGTGAAAGATATCCGAAACGCCAACAATCCTTTCAAAAATGCTAAAAGACGTGTTCGAGAAATTGAAAGTGAATAAGGCTCAGAACAGGCATATTGTTGGCCGTCATTCCAGAGAAGAAGCAATTTAAGACTGACGAAAGAAAATTTAGAAACCCATGCCAGATTAATAGAGGTTCAAAGAGCAACCGATTCATCCTCTTCATGCTGAGCTAGTTCAAGAATTTGTACCTATCGATCGTGATGTTCGTTTTCAATTGTTGTAGATGATTGGACAATACAAAACGCATATGGACTTGCACAAGAAGAGTATTTTGCCAAAGGCTTCAAGACTCACAAGATGTGCGCCAATCATAACTCCGGAAGAGGTTCGAAAGACCCTCGCAGGCTCTAAAAAATTTTTTGCTTCAGGTCCCAATGGGATAATCAACTTTTGGTGGAACCTGGAACCATTTAGCAGCAAATATATTTTTCGGTGGTTTAGAGATGAACCTAAAGAATGAAGATTTGTCTAACCCAAAGATCTACCTTCTTTTACAAGCAGGTTCTCCAAACGATTGAAATAGTCTATAAGAGCCTTATGGATCGAAGAAAGGTGTCATTACTGCAAGGCTTCTGACACGACATCGCACGAGCTTATTGTTCACTATTTTTTCTTCCAGCTATTTACACAATGATTTGTATATCTAAAACGTGTTTCAGGTTACCCCTCTGAATTATTCTACCGAGGCGCTACAATGTGGGAAACCCTATACGGTATGGTGCTTGCCTATCCAATTGTGTGCTTCATATTTGTGCCGGTCTACTTCGATTTAGGAATCACCTCAGTATACCAATATTTGGACCTACGTTTCAAATCTCGACTAGTCAGATGTCTGGCGTCTGGAACATACATCATAAGGCAGCTCTTAAATCAAGGAGTGACAGTTTTCACTCCTTGCGTCGCTCTCAATACTGTTATTGGGATTCCTTATTGGGCCTCGATCCTCGGTATTACCATCGTCAGCATAATATTCACGCTTCTGGTAAGTAACATATGGAAAATATTATAATCATCTGTAGATGTAGAATAATGTTAAATGGTAAATAAGGAATAAAGCAAAACTATTCAATCATTAAAACTTTGTGCTTTAGGGAGGTTTAAAGGCTGCCATCCTAGCAGATGTAATGCAAGGTTTAACGATGATCGGAGTTAGCATTGCTATTATAATTCAGGGCTGCATTGAAGCGGATGGATTCAAGCAGGTTTACGTCGCAAATAAAGAAGATGGCAGACTTAATTTCTTTAAGTAAGTACACATTATTTATTTTTTTGTTAACAAGTTTTTCGGTTCTCTTTTGCGCTGACTATAGATAGCTATAATGCAACAGATTGATATGGGCGTTGGTGGAACAAAGCCACGCCTCTCGCAATCAATTGTTTGCATATCTTGATGAAGGCGAACTAATGGCGCGCGACTGGCCACGTGACATTGGTGGAAGGGAGCCACGCCTATGCCTATCGACGGCTGGATCTGAATTAGCTCCCAATTTTAAAATCGTTAATTACTTTGCAAAAGCAATTAGCACTTCTGGTTTTACCATTCCTGTAGGATGCTTAACGATGGAAAATGATTCGCAATTAGCACCCCCTCTCATAGAGTCCCTACTTAGGACCTATTCCCTCTGGATTTTTCTCGGGAAGCCAGAGGATCTGGAAGAACCTCGACAAAGGATTAATGATAAAATCCAAGAAATGTCACCAGAAATACTCTATGTAAAATTATGAATAACTCATTTTCCGTTCCGTTACTATATTCTAACCCTGTATAATATAGTTTCAGTGTAGATCCAACAGCTAGAGTTACAACAACATCTGCGATTATTGGGCAACTCTTCATGTCCCTTTCAATTTTTGGCTGCCAGCAAAACTTTGTCCAACGTTACTGCAGCATGGACTCCAAAAAGAAAGTGACAAAGTAAGTACGATACATATATTATATCCATGTTATTCCTTACTGAAGACAGTAAGGGTCCAAGGGTGGGTCTTTGAGGAACTCTATAATCGGTGTCTTTAGACTTAACACTTGAAAAATTACACCATATTGTAGATTCTTCGTCTGATAAATCCAAACCAGAATTAAGTATCGCAGCTCTGTGGCACCAATTATATGTATAGGAATGAACGTAGATTGTGGTATACATTTAGAATCATTTTCCAGGACACTCATGTGCAATATTCCTGTGATAACAGTACTGTTCAGTTTATCATGGGTGGTTGGGATGGTCGTATATGCCGTGTACGCCCGGTGTGATCCACTTTCGTCTGGATACATTGAAAAATATGACGAGATCCTTCCGTTTTTTGTAGAAGATCGGCTCAGCTACTTACCCGGCATACTTGGTTTGTTCATGGCGAGTCTATTCAATGGGGCGTTGAGGTAAGAGTTTTTTTACAAACTTCTATGACTTTAGCAACAAAAATAGTTAGAAACAATTATGTATCATGTTTGCAGTTTGAACGTGTCGAATTTGAATTCCCTAGCTACCGTCACATTCGAAGATTTCCTCCGACCCTTTCCACTTCTTAGGAAAATGAAAGATTCCCATCAGCTTATGGCTATCAAATTTATTTGCATCGTCTACGGCTTCGTCATTATGGGAATCAGCTTTGGAGTTGGACTGATAAACGGCGTCATCGAGTCCTCAATGCTGGTAACGTCGGCCACATCAGGACCACTTCTCGGAGTGTTCATCATGGCTATGTTAATACCATGTGCTAACTGGAAGGTGAGTTTCAATGAATGACACCAATTTTCATAATATAAAAACAAATAACCCTAATATAATCGAATATTATTTTGGGACCATTGTAATTCAACTTTCTTCTCCAAAAGTTTCTTACAACCACTTACGTATATTTAAATTTTAGTTAATTTTACTTTCAGGGTGCATCCGCGGGGGTGATATTCGGTCATTTGGTTACATTATGGATCACTTTCGGTGGACTAACGATAGACAAACCGCCATCCAAGATGTTACCCTTGCACACAGACGGTTGCACTAATTCATCATTTAATGATCATATTTTAAAACCAGAGCACAGAGTTTCTACATGGACTCCAACTACCACCTTAGCACCCTATTACGTCTATTACGATACAAACGACATCTTAAATACAACGAGAGCTGCATCTTCGTGAGTATACCAATTTTATTGCGATTAAGGTTCTAGAACAAATAACGTTTTTATTTAAAATTTTTAATTAATTTCACTAAAATTAATTTTGTTGATTTCAGTGACCTTCTTACCCAGTTGTATTCGGTGACGTACATGTACTATTCGTTCATTGGATGTTTCTTTACAATCCTCATCGGCTGGACGATTTCCTACTTTACCAGCAGCGAAAGCGACCTGTACGATGAAGAGCTGATTCATCCGATAGCTCGTAAGATGGCACAACTTTTCCCTGGCAAGAAACGAATTTACTCCCAAAAAATAGATATTGAAGATGAGAGAAACTCTTCAACTAGGGGCAGGAAAGCTAAACTAAAAAAAAATCGGAAATTGGCGAAGTCAAAGAAATATGGAACGTCAAATCCTGCTTTGTGCTTAGATAAGAACGATAAACCTACGGAAATGATTTTTGAAGAAACTTGTAAAACGAAATTATGATCTTCACTAGAGCTTGTGCCAATGTGGTGCCTGTATTTTTAGTAATATCTGTGATCTCTAGCCGATCATAATTAAATCCTTAAAATAAATAAATTAGTATTTTCAATAATGATCGTGTTAAATATAAGTGTTTCATTTAGACTATGTTACATCATAATTTACAAATCTAGCGAGAAAGGGAGTGTAATTAATTTATTGTCCAATGTTTAGTGTTTTAATGTGATTATTTTTTTTCCTTTACAATTTATAATCTTGGTCACGGTTTCAACCAATAATAAGTTACTTACTATTTATTGGAGTCAAAATGCATCAATGATAATACACCAAGCCCTTAAGGTGCTTTGGAAACAAAGATGATATAATTTGGCAAACCCATAACTTTGGCTAATTATAGTAAAGGGTCGAGTGCAGCTTTGTCTTGACCGAAAAATTACACAAAGAGGTAGCGTTTGGTATCTGGATGGATCAGAAAATGTGGGCGATGGCGCTGGTTTTGCAGGTGCAATAAGAATCAAAACTGAAAGTAGATTATGGTGTATAAGTTTGTATTAAATATAAGTAGGTATAGAATAAAAAAAAAATGTGAAACATATTTATTGCAAACAGAGTTATACATATCGATTTATTGGATTATTACATATCTGGGCTATTTTTAAGATACTAACACTAACCAAATTTAATAAAACAGTTCACTGTTGTACAGTAGTTTTTGTAAATCTATCTTTAAAAAAATCAATAGTTCTACAACATTCTGATACTAAAATATGAGGTGGAAAGGAAAGTTGACTGTACACCGAGGTCTACAAGAGTAGCAGGTCTTTGAAGGACTACATTGTCTTCACTGCAGTAAAAAATAAGAGGATTTTGATTGTGTAAGCCATCTAACGTTACACTTACAAACTTTTGAATGCTTCCAAATTCAGCAGTTGGATATCTACTATAGGCTACAATTAGGTTTAGTATTAAACATTTTGCAAAGATGTCACATCAATAGTCCACGAAAGAATTGAATTGTTCTAATTTTAAGCATGCCCCAATGACTCGAATTTGACAGGAACTTGACCACTTCCCAGTGACCTTGGTCAGCAGCTTCGCGAAGTGCCGTCCTGCCTCGCTAGCCTTTGATACTTGCGTCCGCCCCTACCTTCTCCACCAGAAATTCGACTACTTCTAATACACCTTGGCGAGCAGCTTTATGGAGCGCCGTCCAACCATCACCTTCTTGGTTATTTACGTCTGCACCGGCTTCTTCCACTATGTATGTGACCACTTCTAAACCACCCCAAAACGCAGCTCCATAAACTAACATCTTTAACATTCACATCCACGCCAGCTTCGTCCAGCAGGAACTTGACAATTTTTAATTTATTGCCTATAGCAGCCATCATAATAGTTTTTTCAAGGAATTTTGTATATGCATCTTTTCCCTTATTATATGTTTCGTTTAATTTCAGTAGCAACTTTAATATGCTTAAATGTCCACAGACAATGGCGTAAGAAAGTGGAGGACTTACATATCCTAGTTATTTACTGCTTTAGATAACACCCCATGTTGCTCTTTGTCGATACATTTAATAAAACAATCAAACAATCTCCCAGTACCATCTACGCTGAAAGCTTCTAAGTATTTCGTTAGCAACTTCTGGGATATTCGATTAAGACGGAAATAACTGCAAAAGTTATCTTCCATAACGTGCAACATGTTTCGCATGAGACTGTCAATGAATGCTCGTACCACATGAAATTTTCTCTCCATCATTATTGAGCTCATGAAGAATCCTATTTTAATTTGTACTATTTTTAGGGTTAGCATATTTCCTTGACATCCTATGAATATCTTAACTGCTTACCTATCTCTTCTTCGTTCAATGTCCTTTTTTCGTTCCGAAGTCTGCGAGGATGCATTTTGAATGTCAAATTTCTAATTTCTGGTATTAGACTTGAACTAGTCACGTCCGCAAGTTAGTCGTAAACTACGTACGTTATCTGGTTTACATGTTTATCAATTTAATTTTCTTATCATATCTGATGATTTAATCATCAGTTTAGTAGCGTCGCAGGTGGGTGGGGCGGGGGACCATGGTCCTCTCAGGCTTCAGTCTAGAAGAAGGTGACATTCATGGTCTTAATGGAAGTCACGACAAGGCAGGTATTTATTTTTTTGTTTACAAAAAATATTTCTAGCAATAGAAATGCTAATACCGAATTGAATAATCTACTTTCAGTTTAATTGCAATTTCTGATCGAATGCAATTTAAATTTTCGTTTAATTTGATTTATTATTATTCATATCATTTCCTTGCAGTTCTGCAAAACACTACTGCCAAATTTATACCTTCATTACGTCCATCACACACCATTTTGTAAATTTGATCGTAATTAACTGATAGTTATATTTCAACTCACGTGCGTGCTTAACAGTGGTATTATTTCTTTGAAACAATAATATTAATGAAAGAAATAAACAGAGATAATTTTCTAGTAAATGAATTTGCCTATTTCTAAATATAAACTATAACCCTGATTTAGTAAAGGAGTTTTATCTATTGTACTTGAAAAGTTAAGACAATGACGTGAAAGTCGCTTTGCCGTACCTTCAGCTGTTTTTGCCGAGCTATCGCTTTTAAGTTAACAAAATACTATTTTCAATTGTTTGTAGCTCCCAAATTTAGATAATTCGCCCTGTACACATGATATATACTTAATTTGGAAAAAATATGTACAGATGAACCATAAAAAGCATTACTGTCCCTCAACCTGATTAGTAATTAGTTTGCTAGTCACAAATCCACGTACGTGTGTTGTTGATGTAACGTTGTAATGTATAATTACAGATACAATAGGAACTAATATAAACGTAATAAAACGTACACGACACGTTTTGTTTGTATGAACACTAATCAGGGTGAACTAAATAAATGCGACAGTACGAAAAAGTGTTTCTAACATTTTGGGTTTAACAGGTTGAAATAAAAAAATCATTTAAAAAATATGGGTGGACGCTTATATCAGAACTAAGACCAATAAAGCAGATGTCCCAGGATTTTTATATTCTAATATAATGACTATTCCATACTGTTCGGACATATTGTATAAAACCGTTTTATAAATTTTGATTTTCTTATTTATTATAAACTTTATTTTTAATTAATTCTGAAAATTGTGCACCAAATTGCGTCCATAAAAGGCACGCAAACATATTGTTTTCAAAAGTAGATGAGCTTATCAGTGTTTGAGTAAATACTGGCACTCCCAGGTTGAAAATTCCGCCAAACACGTATTCACATGGCAGATACACGGAAGTCGACAACTCCACATGCCACCATACCTCATCGATTTGATCCCGTCCCGACAGGATCCGGGTCACCTGAGTGGAAGGACGTGCCACTGTCCACTGTGCCACCATGGGACCGACAAGTATTGAATTCCATTTATAAATATAATTTAACGAAGTGCCGTTGTTGACACTCGATATGAGTCATATCAAAACCAGGATCAGCTCTCTGGACGTTATAAACCGTGGCATAACTATTTTCGAAATAATATAATATATTACTCTTTAATTGTATGGAGGAAATAGATATTTAAGGTTTTAATAGAAATTTATTAAGTATAATTCAAAAATCTGCTTTTTGTTTTATATTAAAAATTATTTTTTTTTTTTATTAAAAAAAAACCGACATATTAACTTGATAAATAATTTCTTGTCTTTTTAAATTTAATCACGTATTTACAGAATGAAAATACATCTTTTCTCCAATTTTCGTAAAGATCAGCAGATTCTTACCCCACTTATTGCATTATTAGTAAAAAAAAAAAAAGAATAAACTGAGAAACTTAGAACTTTTTTGAGGTTAAGATGCACTTTTAATGCAACTATACCCCAACAGTTTGATAGGCTATTCATTTACGAGTATTTTAGTTTCTTTAAAATTTTTCTGCGACCAATAGAGTCGAAAATATTTAAAAAATAGCGTAGCGATGCACTCGAAATGCATAGAAAATGCACGTTTATGCGCTTTTCTCGCGAAGTCCCAGTTCGATTTTGCTAATTTTTTTGATTTTCGACTCTTTTGCATATATAAAACAAAAAACAAAAAAAAAATAAAGTTGAGAAAATTTCCTACATTTCAGGCATCTATCATTATTTTCGTAAAACCAACAGTTGGCATAATTTTTTTTTATTTAAAAAATAATTTGACCAACAAGGAAACGTTGCACATCTCCCGATATGCAACGCGCCACTGTGTATCTCATCGGCGGCATCTTATAAAAGATGCGCAACGTCGCGCACCCAATCAATACGTATACGCATCTGTGTCCGGGCGAAGCATGTGCTTGCGCCAGTCAGTATGAAGCATTTCCAGTGCCACCTCGTGCTGTCAGCCACCTGGACGGCTTCCTCGTGGTCGCGTGCCCCGTAAAGGACATGCTGGGCGATGACGCCGCCGCCGGCCGCCGAGGACGATTTGGCTTTGGTCGGGTCCTGGCTGGAATCCAACCCTTCTGTTATCGAACGTTGGCTGAAAGAACACGCTTCTTCCGAGTTAAGACAGCGTGTTCAGCAAGCCCTTACCACATCGCCTGAAACTGTGAAAAACACCACCGTTACCTCCGACATATTTCAATTGTGGTTAGCAGCGTCACCCAATAACAATGATCAGCATCAACTTCAGAATGTCCGTCCTAAATACGACCTTGAGTCCATGGAGGTAGTGTATGGTCTTTATTTACCGTAAACAAAAACACAGAAAACTGACTTTTGGCGTTTGTTTTAAATAATAGTTTTCAGCATTTAAGGCACCTATGCACGCTTTTACTGTTTACCTCAACTTTGTATGAAATTCAAAGCGGTGAAAATTAAATGAAAAACTTTTTTTTTGCATATGTTTGCTAAGAAATAACGTTTTTGTTTATGAAAAATAGTAAACTGTAGCGCAAATATTTTTAAAATTGTTAAATAAAACAATTTTCGTAATATTTGTCACTACGGTATCAAAATAACATCAAAAATGCATACAAAATACAGTTCAAAGGAAAAAAACGTTGATGCACCTTTTTAGAAGGGTGTAACTTTCTAGGCATGCCTAGTTTTTATAAAAATCCAACTTGAAGCTGCAGCACTGGGATACATATTTTTGTATGCATTTTTGTACCTCCTGGACACATAATTAATTAACGTCCCCTCTGCAAAGGAGTCTGATCTCTTCATGGAACTAATCCGAGACGTCGCTAATGAACTGGACATAGACGTCCTTTGTCACAAAATATTAAAAAACGTTAGCATACTAACCCACGCTGACAGAGGGTCACTTTTCTTGTCAAGAACATCTGCCGATGAACGATATCTCGTGGCAAAATTATTTGATGTACGACACGATACATCACTCGAAGAGGCAATTAAGCTAGCAAGATCCGAAGAAATTAGGATTCCTTTTGGAGTAGGAATAGCCGGAACTGTCGCACAAAATAAAACGCTGGTGAACATTAAGGATGCCTATAAGGTAATAATATTTCTAGCATTATTTTATTTCGTTTTTACGAAAAGCACAAGCACAGTTTTGCCCTCAATGAAGTGAATTTATTCAAAAAATGTCCAGCACAATAGTTAAAATTTTTTTGATAATTATAACAAAAATATTATTTCAGCGATACACAAATTCAACTTTATTGTACTATTATTAGTAACCTTTACTTTGTTGGACTATTATTATCTCGCGATGGCTTTAGTATTTTTGTCTCCAATTTTCTTCAGCGTTATTGGACGTTATGTAAAACGATTGTCACGCATATTCATAAAAGCAGCTGTTTAGTACTCAAGGAGTTGTTAAATATTTACCGAGGTAAATTTTCCCCTTAACATTTATGATGCCGTCGTTACTATTTTATTCATATTTGGAACAGGAAAAGAACTAATACTATAATCTAAAACGAAATATTTCAGAAACTCTTTTCGGGTATAAAGGAATTTAATATTAACAACAAGGGGAAATACAGGTATGAATAAATCACCCTTTTCTATCAGCGGCGAAGTAGGGAAATTATGCAACCTCTTTTCGTAAAAATCGGTCATCTGTCGGTCACCTTATACGTAAATTACACAGCATGCATTCAGGTATTAAAAATTCATAGTGTATAGTATTCCTAGATATTGTAAAGAGGCCTTAGTTATTTTTAAACAGACACCCAGTATACAGGGTGATTCATGATGAACTGTGCATGCTTCTAAGAATGATTGAGGATCCCCTGACTATTCACGAATGGGTATAGAAATTTGTCTGTTGTGCTTAATTACTGAGATACACGGTGATAAACTACTTATGGCCAATATTTCATTTGGCCAGAACTTCCTTACTATTTATCACAATATGTTCAAATTTTATGCAATTTGTGTACTTATCGCAGTTGATATAATGCCGTTTTTAATATTTAAAAATTCCAGGACCGGACTTTTAATTGGCCATAAGTAGTTTATCACCCTGTATCTCAGTAATTAAGAGCAACAGACAAATTTCTATACCCATTCGTGAATAGTCAAGGGATCCTCAATCATCCTCAGAAGTATGCATAGTTCGTCATGAAACACCCTGTATACTATGCTAATCATATTTATATAACACATTATTTTATTTTGGTTAAATAACTGCCCATATATCTATTAAATAATTAATCGTCTTGCATATATTAAACATAATTTAAGTAAGTACCTAGGCTCTTTACACGTTTCCTCTTCATATGGAAATCAATAACAATAACTATTTTATTACGGTTTGTTTCCAATAGTTCATGATTGCTTTCCTGTTTAGATCATCTCATCACCTTACCATAAATTAAAAATATTACCTTACCGTAAAATAAAAACTGATATTAATGCATTATTAATATATACAATTAAATTTAATAATTTAATTAATTAATAATTTAGTAATTATCGGACAGTAATTATGGGTATAATTACTTTTATCACTTTAGCGGTATTAATTAATTTGACGGTAAATTCATTTACGAAAAAATATCGCCCGCAAACTTATATTTAATGCATCAAATTTAATGTCGTAATTTTCGATTTTCTTGTCACGCTAGCACATCCCCCATAAAATGAGATACGGGTCGAATTGAAGAAATTTTAATTTTTGAAGTTATTTAAAAATACTATCTGATTTAATTACATTAACGTCAGAGGTTTCTATAGGCTTCATCCGAGTAACTGAAAATAACATAATTTGAATATAGATACTTAATAATCATCTAAATTTATTATTGTCGTCATGAAATTTGTATAGAGCTTTATATAAACCAAATTACTAATAATTATCTTCCCTAACGACGTCTACAAAGAAACGGTTTCGTAAACAGACTCGTTTTAAAATCAGAATTTGAATGATAAAACAGTAATATTAGATCAGAATATTGGTTTACTGTTTTGGTTTAAAATTTTTCTTTAAAAAAGAAGGTCAAGAAATTTCTTCACTCAACGATAAAACTTTGATGGCGAAAGAAGTTCCTTTCCATTTTCTGGCCTGGGTTCTATCGATTTCCACGTTTCGAAACTACGACAGAGACAAGACTAACTTCTAGGTTTATCTTGTCTCGTCTCGCGACAAACCACCCTGCAAATATTTACCTTGATTTGTTCACTGACTTCAAAACAGGGCGAGCTTCTTTCTTTGAAAAATAATATGAATCTATAAAACCGGATCCTCCGCCAAAAACAAAAAAAATCGGTTAATTATTTTTTGCATAGTTTTCGACTGCAATAAAAAGGAGGAGGTTCTTAATTTAACGAATAATCTGATTATGAACAAATTTAAAAATTGTTCCCAATTTTTTATTGGTCATTGGTGTGGCTGAAAATTACGTTTCAGTATTATGTAGAATCCTTTTTATTTAATAAAGGTAAAAAAGGTTGGAGAAAGACTATAACCATGCAACTAACCGCCGAACAAAACTTAGTTTCGTGATATGATAAATCGAATATGTATATTATCAAAATCCGCTTGGCACGGCATGTAAAATGGCGTAGAAAAATATTTGTAGTCGTGATGAGCTTCTGTATTTTTTAGTGAGGTTAACTTCGTTTTGGAATTTTTAATCTTTAAATATTTTCCATATCAATTCAATGAACGTTCCTTAAATATTTCACATATTAATTAATTAGATTCCCATCAACTCATTTCCTGTTCTAAAACTTCGCTTGAACTATACGTGTACTGTTGTATTAGCTACCCATTGTGGAAATTCTATCCTCTCCCCGAAGGCTAAACAGAACGCTTATAAATAGCTGAAACTCAGCAAAAATATTAGCTCTAAGAGCTACTTCGTTTAAATTGTTGTTGAAATCTCCTGGGAATTGCAAGCAGGATAATGTGAAACGTTCTAATAAATAGGATCACATTTAAGTCACGCTATATTTAATCCACCAATTACGCTATTGGCGATAAGCAATAATTAATCGGGAGCAAGGTTTATTGGGAAATCTAACGTGCCTCGTCGTTTTCTCCTGTTTTTTATTAGATCAAATTGTAATTTAATATCTCTTTTATATATATATAAAAGGATTGGTATTTATAAAATGGTTGATCGATATAATAAGGACTTATCCTTAGCTCATATTATTATATCTATGTTTCAAATTACATATGATCACCTATACAGGGTGTCCCAAAACTAGTGGGCAAAAACTGGACATACTAGATATTAAATTATTAGCAAAATGTCACTCGTTAGAGTGTTTAAGGTGAATTTTTTTTTTTTTAGAGATAGCAATAATTTGGTTGAACATACAGATTCAAAATTAGCAAAATTAGGTTTTTGATTTCGGTAGGCGTATACTAACTACTTATTTATTGTCGTTGTTCAGATTGGCGACCTTTTTTGGCCACTACTACACTAGTGAGTAGCAAATACATGTGGAAATCTTTGTCCGATGCAAATAATCGAACTTGAAATATTTATAAAACTGTAAATGTATTTGTAGAATTAAAAATACGATCTGTAGAACAAAAATGCACGAACGCATTATATTTACAGATCGTACGATGAAACTTTATTTAAAATAAACAAATCAGGTTCATTTCAAATGTGTATTCGATAAGTACCTAGATAAAAACTGACAGTAATATTAATTTGTGGCTATACATTGTTAACTTGAAAACTTTTTAATGGTAAACAGCAATTACTCATTTTAAATGGATAATTTTAACATTCCCACTTCACAAATGTTTAGTTTTTTTAAATGATTTGTATCAGTAATAAATACCAAAATATCCGCCAAAAGCAAAGCGTTTCTCCAAAATTACGAATTACGTTTTAGACAAATAATTTTAAAACAATACAATTATTTCTTTAAATCCAAAGAAAAATAATTAAACTCTAAGTATAGGCGTAACTAATGTACACATAATCAATACGATTCAACAACTAACATATAATTTAGAAGTGATTAAATAACACTGCGATTAGACTGAGAGCCGGGTGTAATTTTCGTTTGAATGATTTAATTGATTCGTTCCAATTATTTTTTGATAACGCCAAAATAATCAAATCATTTATTGGCCAGTTACATATACACAGATACGCTTATGATACGTCATAGACCAAATAAATAGACAAGCTACCAACTAGAGTGTAATACCAAGCAGTAATGGAAATAATAATAATAATAACAAAAAAATTGGTTTAAAAAACATATCTATTTTATGTACAGTGACACCGACAGCAACATACAATTTTGAACATAAAATTTGATTCAATTTGATTGGAAGTGATATTGGATTGGATTGGAAAAATTTCAAATATGCCCCATTTACCTATTTTACGTCCGGTCTGTTTATTTATAGTTCCATTAAATACATTTTCTTTTCGCAGGATCCACGGTTCAGCAACGAGATCGATTTAAGAACGGGTTATAAAACAAATTTAATATTGTGTATGCCCATTTGTAATTACGAGGGTGATGTTATCGGGGTAGCACAAATAATTAATAAAACCAACGACTCCCAGGAGTTTACACCTCATGACGTGGAGGTTTTCCAACGTTACCTAACCTTCTGCGGCATTGGCATCCAAAATGCACAACTATTTGAGGTTTCAGTTTTGGAATATAAGAGAAATCAGGTAAGAATATTATACGATTTTATTTATCCTATACACACGCAAAATAGTCATTTTTTTTTCATGGTTATCAATCATGTCGTTCGTCAATATTTTTTTTATTGCTTGCTACATAAGTCCTTGAGTTGCGGTGTTTCAACATATAGACATTCTTGGATATAAAAATTCATCACAGAAAACTTAATAACATATTATACAGGGTGTTTCTTGACGAACTGTACATACTTCTAAGGATGATAGAGGATCCCTCGACTATTCATGAATGGGTATAGAAATTTGTCTGTTCTCTATCATCTTTAGAAGTATGTACAGTTCATCATGAAACACCCTGTATATAATTATCACCAGTAACAATATTTTCTTATTTTTCCAGATACTCCTCAACTTGGCCCGCAGCATATTCGAGGAACAAAATAACCTGGAATGTCTCGTAACGAAAATAATGCGAGAAGCACAAGATTTATTAAAGTGTGAAAGATGTGCTGTGTATCTTCTAGATCTTGACTGCTGCGAGGCTGTGAGTAATCTTATAATAATAATTTAAAATATTGCCTCTTAATACGTATAAGAATACTTAGTTTTCTTTTTGATTCTTCCTCCTTCTTCCTTGGGTATTCGTTTGCACTCTCCCAATTGGAAAGACCAAAGAGCCGGCAGATCACTGGAATCAGTTCTAAGGCACACATTTTGAGAGAAGCTGGGTTGATTTATTAGTATTATATTCATACAAAAATATAGGCATAAAGAGAATATTCTTTTATGTCAATCCCTTCTAACAATTAATACACGTTTGGTTTATTTAATTTAAGGGACCTGACATTCTCTCTCCTGCAGTGGCAAAGATTAATGTTTAATGCACCCAATTTCTCGTTAACGACGTCACAACGTCAACCTTTAATAAATTACCCTTGGGACTAGAACAAAAGCCGAAGGAATGAATAGGCACAGCGACCTTTCATCTCGATTCTACAACGTACACAAAGTTGTAAAATACAAGTATATACAGAGTGGAACAAAAGTATCAAATAATAGTTTTAACTTTGTTATTTGCAAAGTTACAAAAAAATGTTCAATATGAAAGTTGATTGGTAATAAATTTTTTTTTTACGCTTATTTTTTTACCAAAAATTGCAAAATTTTATGACTGAATAGAGAAAAATATGCTTGTTTCAAATTGACAAAAAAAAATTATGGGTGCCATTTAAAAAGAAAAAGTTGGTTGCCATAGGAACAAACCAGAAGAAGATATCAACAAACTCAAAAACTCAAAACATGCACGGTAAAGAACCAAACAACTTTTATATTGAACATTTTTTTGTAACTTTGCAAATAACAAAGTTAAAGCCATTATTTGATACTTTTGTTCCACCCTGTATATCAAATTTAGGCATGGTATACTATAAATAGTAACTTTTTAAAATGTAGTGTTGAAAAATATTTTCTTGGACAAATTAGATTCTTTTCGAAAAAATCACAAGATAAAATTCGGACGCATGTCAGGAGGCTATGCAAATTGTCTTATGTGAACGCAGCAATTGTTATTATAACTACTTAAAATTTTTAGTTAATTATGAATGTATTCATTTTTAAAATTTTTTTTACAGAATCATCTAGAACGTATTTTAGAACGTCCAGGAAAAATAGTTCAAAGGCATGCGCCCCTTAATAGGGCGGAAAGTGGAACGGTGACAGCCGAACATATGAGGGAGAATGGTCTAAGGAAACCTAGTTTATTTACAACTGTGTTTGAACTACGTGAAGGGGGGATGCAGACGCTAGTTTCTAGGTAATGTCAAAAATAAATTTCGTTATTTTTTGAAAATTTCCCCATGCACACATTTTTTACTAATTAAAATTGTGGCAGAAAATTCAAGGAGATACAGAACAGTATGACGAGTCGATTGGTGCTACCCGCCATTAAGGTATCTCGTTCCGTTGTGGAGATTTTAAATTATGAAAAAATTCATGGAGGAAAATATGACGAATAGAATGGTAAACTCGTTGAAGTTGCAATTTTCAATAATCACTGAATTTTGTAATCTCTATAACAACATTATTTTCTCTTAACCCACCAGAGAAAGTTGTTAACGCATTTTCCAGAGACAGCTAAAGACACTTATGATTCTATAACTTATCAGCATATACTTCCTATTTCCATTTCTTTATTTCAGACCTTCGTGCTTTGATTTGGCTAGTTCAACGCTAGCTCAAATTGCCAGTTATGCCGCCTCAACCGGTCAAATCCTCAATATAGGCGATGTGAGAGTTTGGCTAAAGGAGAAACATAACGAGGGAGATGCTGAATCGGCGAAAACTATCCTTTGTATGCCGATAATAAATGGTCAGAGGACGCTTATAGGTAATACATTATTTATTTTTGCAAAATGTTTCTATTCAACGTGTTTTATTAAGACAAATTGTTTCGTATTCGTGACCGACGTATTTCTCGCAAATACGGGAAACATATTATTATGCAGTTATACGTACGAATTTTTAGAAAATACGGTTTTCATGCATTTTGCTAAACAGAAAATTTGTTACGGTATTTCTCAAACGTTGCTTTATGTATATACTAAATGTTTGTCCTCATCGATTAGAACGAAGCGAACGATGAACAAACACACTCAAGGAGTGTCAATATAAATAGACAATATATCTTACATATTTATAAAGATGTTTCCTTTACTCAATTTGTTTGTCTACAGTTTAAATTATTTTTTCAATTATTCTTGCGCATTAACTTTTGTCATTGATAACTATTTTTTTAGCAATTCTCACAAAAGTACTACACACCGTCATCAATAGCAGCAGTAAATAATGCGTTTAAAAAAATATTCGATTTCATGCCATCTCATTATTTTCTTTTTTTTTTTTTGATTATCAATAAAATTACTTTTATATTATGTAAAAATAGTAAATTTATGGGGACGATTCAGTTGATTAATCTAATGTATCTAAGTATTCCTGGTTTTACGATCTTGCGTAAAGAAAAGCAAATTTGTTTTGGTTAGTTAAATTTGTGTGGATCGATACCTGCTAAATAAATGGTGCAATTACCTACTAAATAAGCTAGAAGACGAACTGGCTCTGGTTTGGCCATAAACCTAATTAGGAACATAAATTTCGGTTAAATAGTGTTTACGAATATACAGGTCTGGATATAAATGCTAGCTAGTTCTGATAATCGCACTGAATGTTTTCAAACTGTTAGTAAAATCCGTTTTCTTTCTATAATACCTGTCAAAATGTTACAAAGTTGGTAGAAATGCTGCTTAAAGCGTAGGAAATTATAAATTTTTTAGGTTGGAATTCCAAATTTTATTTTCACCGATTTCAACTTCAAAATTCAATAAAAATGATTAAGGTATTGTGCAAGAGCATTTAATCTTCCGGACTATTGTTTTGTATATTGTTTATAATTTAGAAATGTCATATTTAAAAAAATACAATATTGACATTGACAACATTTTGACATTAGATTATTATTCTGACATTAGATTATTAATAATCTGACAAGTATTTATCTAGTACGAAAAAAGTACCTAACCAAAAAACCACTGTGCCAACATAATTGGAGTTGGAGACTTCCAGGAATGCAACTTTTCCCCTAAAAATTTGACCTTGAAGAGTATTATAGAAAAAGAAACAGTCTTGAATCAGAAATATTTTGTCATTTTTTCTCATGGCAACCTATGTTCTCTGTGGGACTGTTTTGCATAATATTTCCAGAACGGACAGAGCAAAATGACCACATTATATATTTTTGGAATAAAAAAAAAATATCTTTCAAAATACGCCAAAATATACAGGATGTCCCATTTAATAAAACAAAAGTTGTGTCTTTTTCCTTACTTTCTGACGCCCTTTTGTTTTATTTTTCTTCACCAATAGATAGTCCACATGCACTAAAATCTACAATTTTTATTTTTACACTTTTTTCATATCTTAAAAATAAAGGCTGTAGGTAGGTGTCAAAATATATGGATATAAACACTCATCGTTGCTTTTCTCTCCTTTTTCAGGCGTCGCTCAACTGATAAACAAGGAAAACAACGCTCCATTTACCGACTGTGATGTTTCACTTTTCGAGGCCTTTGCGATTTTTTGTGGTCTCGGTATTCACAACACCCAGATGTACGAAAATGCGTGTAAATTAATGGCCAAACAAAAAGTTGCGTTAGAATGTCTTTCATACCACGCCACGGCGAGCAATGATGACACCGACAGACTTTTAAAGGAAGATATTCCTTCGGCGAACTGCTTTAATCTGTACAGTTTTACGTTCATCGACTTTGATCTGTCAGATGAGGATACTTGTAAGGCTACTTTAAGGATGTTTCTCGAGTGCAATTTGGTGCAACAGTTCCACATACCTTATGAGGTGAGATTAAGAATATTCTGTTTGTTAATAATAATTGTTTCCCAATGCCCCGATCCAATGCTGACGTAACTTTAGTTTTCAGATATCTCCATAAAAGGTAGCCTGGAGGACTCGAATCAGACAACGTTGGCTGTCAACTATTGTCACTGTTTCGCGTAATTAATCGACCAGATTATTCTCAGTCCTGCGGTGTCTCGTGTCCTCGGCTCTCGTAAACGTCAGTAAAATTTGCTATTTTAAGGCCTCTTGAATGTTTTCTCGCTGAACGCGTGATACTAATTACTACCGTATTTCTTTCCCCTTCAACGTTTCTGGTCTGCGAACAATACGTGAGAAGTAAACTGATGATAGAATCATGAGATACCTTTAAATTATGCAGATTTATTTCGAGATTTATCGCCTCCCAGTATACAGGAGTTTAAGTTTTGAAAATTGTTTTTATTAATAATTCTGTTGTTTTTAAGATTTTTACCTCAAATTTTGCAGACTTTTATCTTATGCAGTTACACTTTTTGTGCAATTTTGGTGAAATAAGTCAAAGCAAAAAGAGAAGAGCTGTGGTACCCATTAACCCTTCCAACTTTTTTATGCGTACGCCTATGGTCTCTAGATATTTATTTTTAGATTAAATACTTATTTCCCTATCTTTCCTGCTTATAAAATTTAAATTTAGGGTTTGGTTAACACTTATATAAGTATTCCAAAAATTCAGATGTGTGATATTAATACGAGGGGTTTTCACTACCTACAGTCGATGTACAAATTTTTAGTAGTGATACGAATTTGGCACTAGAATTCAGGTTAAAAATATAATTTTTATTTTTAGTTTTTGGGGAGTGAAAGATTTTGTTTATTCAGTATCAATTTTGAGCGCAACAATACGAGAATGAATTGTAGAAGATGCAAGGCAATTTAAGCAAAGATATTTTCTTTAAATTATTAGTATTCTTAATTGCTTCTTTTACCTACGCCAGTGGCATAGTTAAATGAGAATTATTCTAGGTTTTCTAAGGAAAAATGTGTACACCACTGGTTTTTTTATAATTTTTATTTTATCGAACTTTTCTAATTATGCGCACAACAAAAAAGATCTCTAGCATTTTTTGCCTAAATGTAAACAATTTAAAGAAAACCAATGGTTACTACAAACAATAATAAAATAAATAATAAATTCCGAAACTAAGATATGTAAAATAAATCTAAATTTATTGACTTATCTCGTTAATCAAGTTCTAAATTAAAATTTTATGGGAGTAAGAAAAATTAGGGAAATAAAGCATTTAATCTAAAAATAAATATCTAGAGACCATAGGCGTACGCATGAAAAAGTTGGAGGGGTTAATGTGTACCACAACTCCCCCTTTTCCCCGTTTGCGCTGTAACTATTTTCACCAAAATCACACAAAAAGTGTATCTGCATAAGATAAACGTTTGTGCAAAATTTCAGGTAAAAATTTTAAAAGATAA
Organism: Rhagium mordax; assembly: GCA_963680705.1. Classification (NCBI taxonomy): domain Eukaryota; kingdom Metazoa; phylum Arthropoda; class Insecta; order Coleoptera; family Cerambycidae; genus Rhagium; species Rhagium mordax. The sequence goes on along the minus strand of OY796661.1, from coordinate 567,505 downwards.
CAGAATTATTAGGTAATCAAAATAATTCAAAATTTTTTTAACACCTAGTAAATTCGCAATATTATAAGAATTTGTGGTTAATGACTTGACCTACTTTTTATTAACGCCCTTATAATTATCTATAAGGAATATGATTCTGTAACGTAGGTATTATCAGACAATTTTTGTTCTAGGTTCTTTGTCGATGGATACTAAGCGTGAAAAAGAACTATAGACCTGTGAAATATCATAACTGGAGACACGCACTAAACGTTGCTCAAACTATGTTTGCCATGTTTAAAACTGGAAAAATGGAAAGGTTCTTATTAATTTCTTATCACATTATCTCTCATCTAGCTTCCTAAGGGTGTTGAAATTTAGTTTTAATTTTAATGCAGGTGTATTCTTAAGTTGAGTTAAAGGATCATTAAATTTATTAACTTAACACTTAAAAATTGTAATATTTTTTATCCAATATTTTGTGGCCCAAATGTTGAAAAAGGGCACGTCTAAATACTTATAAATTGTAGGTTCATGAGCGACTTGGAAATGCTAGGGCTGCTGGTAGCTTGCCTGTGCCACGACCTGGATCATCGGGGCACAAACAACGCCTTCCAGATGAAAACAGATTCTCCACTGGCAGTATTGTACTCCACTAGCACCATGGAACACCACCACTTCGACCAGTGCGTTATGATACTTAATACGGACAGCAATAATATATTCCAAGTAGGTGGGTTTGGTAAATAGTCAGTAAATTTAAATTTAAAAATTGTACCGAATCAGCTTGGTGAGAAAATAATAAAATAGATTAAAGGGCCTATCCTGATGTATCTAACCCATCCGGTTGACCAGTGCAATTATTCAACTTACTTCTAAAATTACCCAATTTACAATAGAGATGATATAGGATGACCACAGACCTATTTCACCTACTTCAATCATAACTGTCAGCAAACGACAACTGATAAATCATAAATAGAAAGAAGTTATTTTTCTAGTAGTGGCAAACTATTACTGAAATTTTACTTAAGCGAAATGAACCAATACGTCCATTAAAATGTAATGAAATCTGATATGTTAAGTATTAAATCAAGAGTTCCTCAAGAACCGATCTTGGGTCCCACTCTAGTTTTAATCTACATAAACAACCTACGAAACCTAAATATAGTAACTATAAAATCATTAAGACAAAAAAAGTTGAAATTTAATTAATTCATGTGGTCGTTTCATTTTTAGGCACTATCACCTGACGATTACAGAAAAGTAATGAGAATGGTGGAAACTGCAATTTTATCAACTGATTTGGCGATGTATTTTAAAAAGAAAAACAAATTTTTAGATCTTATAGACAATGGTGAATTTGACTGGCAAAGCGATGATAAAAAAGAATGTAAGTCAAAATTATGAATTTTGTTTTATTTCCAGAAAAATGAAATTAAACATAATATAAATATAGCAGTTAATATATTTTTTCATTATTCATTTCATTAAAACCGAATCTTTTTCACCACTTATACAGTTAGCACGTCTAGAAATTCTTTTTTTTTTAAGTATTATCTGGAATGATGATGACTGCATGTGACGTTAGTGCCATTGCGAAGCCATGGGACGTTCAGCACAGAGTTGCGAAGCTAGTCGCTGATGAGTTTTTTGACCAAGGAGACTTGGAAAAAATGCAACTTAAAGAACAACCTATCGTAAGTACATCGTACATTAGGGGTGTGCTACTTAGTTTAAATTTGCCTGCTAATTATTGTGACAAGTTTTATTTTGATTTATTCTAAATTCGACAAAAACACTTAAATTATATTATTTATTAAGTAAACAATAATTCGTTCCTAAAACCTACCGTTTATTTTATAAAAGGCGATGATGGACAGAGAACGAAAAGATGAACTGCCGCAGATGCAAGTAGGTTTCATCGATGTGATTTGTTTGCCGTTATACAGAGTATTATCGGAGACGTTTCCATGGGTAAAACCGTTGTATCAAGGTACGCTTGAAAACCGTCAACACTGGCAAGACTTAGCTGAAAAAGTGGAAATGGGCCTTACTTGGATTGATCATGATACTATAGATAAACCGGTAGAAGCCTTTACAGGTATGTTATGTAATATTCATATATATAATTAACAAAAAATAATACAAATTCTTTCCAACTCTCCTGCCTCTCCGCATGAATTCCCCCTGATATGACTTATGGGGAGAGAGTGTAATGTAATATTTTAATTATTAATAGCTGTTCAATCCTCGGTTCGATCGATAATAATTTTGTTTCGTTGTAGATCCCGAGGAGACCAAAGATATAGAACTGACCGTTCAAACTCTTCACACCGTGTCATGCGCTCCTCCAATTGAAATAAAAAAGCGAAATAAACATAAATTTTGTTGCTTATTGTGACAAAAATTTGGGGAATTATTTACGTAAATTGTCATTTTACAAAACTAGATTAAGTTATAAAGATGCTCATAAATTTTTAAATTGTATGTACTTAATAGATAGATAGTTAGGTATATGATTTTATACAAATTAAATTGGTAATGTTAGGAAAATCAACAAAAAGACATTTTATAATATTAATATTTGTAAAGCAGAAATACTGTATATATAGAGATATTGTTAAATAAATAGTGTAACATGAGTACATCAAAATTTGTAATTAAGTTAATTCACATAAAAATTTTGTTTGCAAAATAGAATTAGAATGATTTATTGAACATGTAAATATTACAAATAAACATCAAAAGCAATAAGTACAGTAATTAAAATAGAACTTGGAAAATTAGATGCGATATAATAAAACACGTTTGAGTTCTGGATTGTCGTAGACTATGAATTATTTGCTACTATCGATTTCTATCATCGTAAACAAAATACGAGACAAAACACCTTAAGTCAAGCAATTTAGATGGTTCTAGTGAGCTGTTATTGCTTATCGAAGCAGATCATTTGAACATTCTACATTGCAACAGTAAATATGGTTTGAAGTACTAGGGGTTTATGGGGCCCGGGCATAAAATTATTTATGGGACTTAGACAACCGATACACAAAAAACCTGGTAGTCGCTCCAATTGCCCGGAGATAGCTACGCCACTGTCAAACTGTTGCCAGCAAAAATGTGCAAATTTTTTAGATAATCTATGATAGTTGCAAAGCGCTAAGCAACAGTTCTCCTTAGGGTGATTTTATCAACATAATAGTCCAACAATAGGATATTTATTCGATACCTATAATTGAATTACCTACATCGTTATTCATTTAATTTTCTATGGGTGATATCTGTGTGAAAGTAGAAAGTGGCGTGACACTTATACGCCCTCTGTCGAATAATAGCAAAACTCGAATTTAAATGAAACGTATGATACATAAGGCACCTATAATGTGCCAACCGTAATTTAACGAACAATTTTTTATTATAACTAAAATGAAAACTGTGGCGTATCTACCCAAAATTACATTATTCCTTATGATTCTTTTTACTATACGTACCTAATAGTCCACGTAAAATATTTATTATACGAGGATTTTAAAATGTAAGGTAAGTATACAAAATTTTTCATAATGTCGATGCATGTTGATATTGATCTTAAAATTTTCTAGAATCCATCGGGTTTCAAATTAGGTTTACGACAGTGTGTTTTCACAGCTAAATACAGTCGAGATTTACTAGCGAGTTTTTAAAATCGTTAATATATCATCCAATTTGCCAAATTGAATTTGGGAACCAATGCAGAATTCTAGGAATAGGCGGCACTAACCTGGTTATTTCTGGTTTGATTTTTACGTCTGGCGAGACGAACTTCAGCAACAGATGGATAAGGGACACCTTCCCGCATTCACGATATTAAATACACATTGAAAACTAACGCAAATCACTTTAAACTTTACTCTAATTTTTACTGGGGTCTTTTCTCGTCTTTTACAAATCAAAATGGGTACCACTAATGGCTGCCAACCACACGACAACAAAGTTGCTTTAGAGGCGGCAGTGCCAACTTATTAAACACAAAATCCCCCAAATACAAACAAATTTTGCATTGGCCATTAAAATAATTAATAATTGTGTAATGAACAACTGTGATTGTTTATTACAATTAGAGCCCTATAAAAAAGTAGATAAATAAAAAGGCAAAAAAATTTAAAAGATGGTCATGGGCGGACGCATAACCTGAATGTTAACACTGATACAGTTTTTACAAATATTAAAAAAATTTTGGCCTTCTGCCAGCCAAGTTGGCATTATTGGGAGACCGTAGCTCTAATTTTTATTCAAAAAGTCTGATACAAAACAACACTACTATACGTACCTAATAGTCCATGTAACATTTATTATACAAGGATTTTAAAATACACCTATACAAAATTTTTCATAATCTTAACACGTCACGATACACTGAATAATTTAACACGTCGATGTTGATATTGATCTTAAAATTTTCTAGAATCCATCGAGTTTCAAGTTATGTGTACTAAATGCGATTCTCTTTTTTTCTGTGACAGATTACTTAATAAATGTTAAATTGTCAATATGTTGCTGCAGAATAACAAAACATTTTTCATGGCAATACTGATTTTGTGCAAAATTCGAAACATTTAATTGAATTAGGCATATTGCGCAAACGGCTGGAGCAAATATATGTATAACATATATATATTTTTGTAATCAGGACGACACGTTGATTTCAAAAATCTAAAAATATACAAGGTGTTCCGTATAAAAAATCATAAGTTTGGTTAGTATCTCCGAAATACGATTTTCATTTGATTCTGCGATAGGTGCATTGAGATGATAAGAAAATTTCCTGAAACTTTTGTCCTAACGTAGCCTCCGGGAATACTTGGCTACGGTCCTAACCATTTTTTACTAGGATAAAAAATAAGAAAGGTAAGGGGGGTAAAATCTCTCGTGAATACCCTGTACATACTTAATTGCGTCGACTTTCATAAAATTTATTCTTATTTCTAGAAATATTCAACACGTCTTCATGATTTATTACATACTGATGGTTTTCATTTAATTCTATTAAACATAACAGATTGCTCTTTACGTATGCGACATTTCAATATAAATTTGTATACTCCGTTGACGACTGTTAATAATTTATTGTTTTTAAATATACTCTTGCAATATTCAGGTTAGATTTTACAATTGGGATTTTGATTTCTAATGTCCTGGCCTAATAATCTGGTCTTGTTGAGAACCAGCTGACATCGAATTTGGGCTATCTGATAAACATTAAATGCAGATATTGCTGGAAGCTACTCGATGGCAAAAATTTGAAAAAAAACAGGAATAACAGAACAACCTCGTATCGCCAACAAGGCTCTAGGAATTTCTGTAGTTTGCTCTTAACGAAGTCTAAGAAAAAAATTAATTTTGAGTTTAAACTTTTTTGTGCCAAAGATAATTACAATCATATTTTACAAATATCTGATGAACCCATTGAGATCATTTCATTCAATGAAATGATCTCAATGGGTTCATCAGACTGTAGAGCTGCTGAATAGATATGTCAAGCTGCATTACTTGGTTTGATCAATTTATTGAGACTTTCTTTACATTTGGTTGAACATTTAGAAACAAATCAATTCGTACAATAATTCCATCTATAAAATGTCCAGGACAAGTAAAACGTACGATGAAACACAGGTTAAAAAAAACAGAAACATTTGTTGCGTTTAGTATTATAGTCTTCGCAGAAGTACATGGTACCTGCCAGTGAGTTTTTAAAATCGTTAATATCATCTAATTTGCCAAATTTAATTTGGAAACCAATGCAGAATTCTAGGAATAGGCGGCACTAACCTGGTTATTTCTGGTTCTATTTTTACGTCTGCCGAGACGAACTTCAGTAACAGATGGATAAGGGACACCTTCCCGCATTCACGATATTAAATACACATTGAAAACTAACGCAAATCACTTTAAACTTTACTCTAATTTTTACTGGGGTCTTTTCTCGTCTTTTACAAATCAAAATGGGTACCACTAATGGCTGCCAACCACACGACAACAAAGTTGCTTTAGAGGCGGCAGTGCCAACTTATTAAACACAAAATCCCCCAAATACAAACAAATTTTGCTTCAGCCATAATAATTACAATAATTTATAATTTTATTGTGTAATGAACAACTGTGATTGTTCATTACAAGTAGAGCCCTATAAAAAAAGTAGATAAATAAAAAAGCAAAAATATTTAAAAAATGGTCATAAACAGACGCATAACCTGAAACTCAGAAACTTTTTACAATAAAAGAATTGTAGTCTTCTGCCAACCAAGTTGACATCATTGGGAGACCGAATATGTAGCTCTAATTTTTATTCAAAAAGTCTGGTACAAAGAATATGTAGCTCTAATTTTTATTCAAAAAGTCTGGTACAAAACAACACTATTTTTTATAAGAAAATGAATAAATGAATATTGCCATATACCCTGAAAAAGAAACATGATGCAGCTACGGACACGTGTTTCGGAGTTATTGCTCCTCATCAGCGTAGCGTAGCTTGAATAATGAATCCGTATGAATGGGATCAGAAATAATAACTAATAACGGTACGGGACGCTACGCTGATGAGGAGCAATAACTCCAAAACACGTGTCCGTAGCTGCATCATGTTTCTTTTTCAGGGTATATGGCACTATTCATTTATTCATTTTCTTGTATTATTGAACCCTGCTAAACATCACTATACTATTTTTTATTCCAAGAGCTATTCAGAAAATTAAGGATAATTGTAAAACCTTTTATACAGCACGGAAAGAAATTATAGGCCCGAATCCGAGCAAAGGATGGAATGCTGAGATAGCTATACGATCAACGAAGTGAAGAGTTCGTTCTGTCTGATTCTTCCATGCTTTACTCAGACTGGAGCGTACAATTGATTTTCATATTGTTTAAAGGGCAACAGTTATAAAAAACGCAATAAACGATTGCCTGCGAAGATTGTAACTTTCACCAGCTTCTACATTTTCAAATTTATATCAAAAATTGACCGTCTAAACTCAAAAACTTTACAAGGATGAATTTGAGTTGTGCAACATGTACGGGTTGAGACGAATAAATTAAAAAAGGAGAACAAAATGATTTGCTTCCACCAGTAAAATTATAAACATTTAATTAGATACCACAAACAAAATAGATATATTTTAACATAAATACAATTATAAATAATATCATAGTCGTAACTTATTTTCTTATCATTGACTGGAAAAACTCTGCCCTATTTGAAATGCCATTCACGTCATACAAAAATATTTGATTTAAATATTAATATAGTTATACGAAGTGTTACAAATTGAATTCACTGTGTAGAATCCTAAGGTTCATATAAAAAACTACAAAAATAGAAGTACCTATTTAAAATCAACTAATTAACTGAAAACTCATACACATTTTGACGTACTTTAACCATTGTTAGCTATAATAATCTTCTAATCGGTTGAAAAGTAGCCCAAAGATCGCTACATCAGCGTTGGTTAGTTTGACAACTACTGCCGGACACATTTAAAAACAATAAAGTTAGGTTAGATTAGGTAATCAATGTCAAATTCACTTCTCCAGAATGTTTGGCATATTCTCGTAAAATATATTCTACGTGTTAAATTCAAAGACTTTTTAAACCATAACAATGACCCATTAAGTATAGACTTTCAACGATATGCTTTAATTTTATTGTTTATGGTGCGTAATTTCAAAAATTTATGATGCGCTGATGTATTGATAACCAGGTCAATCAATTGAAAATTACAGAGTACTGTAATACATTTGCTTGATACAGTAAACCGGTACCACAGAGCAACCGCGATATAGCTCACAATGCTTTAAATAATAGTAATATTAAGCAACGCAAGAACTTAGTTTAACACATCAATAAAATGCATTTCATTATAATAACAAATATACCTTAAATAAACCAACTGTTCTGTTCATTTTGAGGATGACTTGATAACTACCACAGAGATGAGGAGAAGAACGGATATATCAGAGACATTAAATAACAATAATTTACCTGTATTGGGTTAATTTATAATTCTATTTTCACTTCATTGGTCTTAGGTAAATGAACACAAATATTATTAACAAATAGAAATAGTTTGTCTCTCTAGTTTTATGTTACATAAAAAACTCCTGGGTGGAGTGTGAAAGTGTGAGTCATGCGTTAGGAGGTCGGTCCAAACAACTTATTTCTAGCACCCTTAGGCCTCTCATACTTGGATCCGTTAATTTTAGTCCTCTTGGTTCATATACCCTTTCATTTTGCTCCGCTATGTATTTTGATACTTTTTTTAGACACTGAAACAAATGTTTGTAATGCAATTAAGTAGAATTGGTAGAAATAAGTTATAGGTACTTATAAGTTTACGAAACCAGTGTATCAGTCACTTCCGCAGCAAGCAACAGAAACGAAAATCAATTCAGTTGGATCCACTATAAAAAAATAAATCACTAAACAACAGAAAGATCCACATAATTAACGTGTCCGTTACGCAACTGGAAGATACTACACAGAAGCAATCTAAAAAAGGCGATAGATTCTCATATTGTAAGCTCTGCAACTGTAAGCTTCTACGTGTGCCTATCATAAAATTATAAATCTTAATCAACAGGAAGAACAGTAGGTATAGGCAACAAGACATAAAAACCTTGTTTAGGAAATAGAGACATGAAAGCTGGCGAAGCTGTGACCTTAAGTGATATGAGCGAGGATATAAATCGAAAAGTTTGCTTTCGAAATATTAGTTTCTTAATTTATTTTACTTATTTGTCATAATAACATTACCAATCTCAATATTCTAGATATTATTATAAATATTCATATTTATCTATGCTTTAAAAAACATTATAGTCGGTTCTATGTGTTCTCGAATAAATATTTTAACAGTACTTACTTTTTCGTAATGGGTTTCTTTACATATATAAATTAAGTATGCAGTTAAACATGCTAAACATCCTTCACAGTACGTAGAACAAGTTGCTTTTTCGGCTTCTGCGAAATATGCGTTCAGTCTATTAATTGTGGTCTCGAAGGCTTGTCTCTCTAACTGAAATAAAAGGGGAGAAATAAATATAGGCAACAATATTAATAAACCTCTATTTACCCTTCCTTCTAATTCTTGAGGAAACCTAGTTTGAAATTTTACAAGCGTTCCTTCACTATAATCCCTCTGTATAAACACCTTCAAACACTGTGGCTGCGCCATTTGTTCAGTTTCACCTGCTCTTGAGCCATTGTTGTGATGGTTACTCATTTTCCTCTTGCAGGAATCTTCAACTAATAGAAAATGAAAAATGTAAAACACGTCAAGACCCAAAAATCATCAATCAGACATCAACATTCAGCACTATAATGCGAAAATACAAAACATGCAGCAGCAGAACGTCATATCGTAGTTGTCAGCTGTCAGCTGTCAGTTTCCAGTTTCATAGATAAATGTCAGTTTGTCATCACAGAACATAGAACATCTACTGAATCACCACAGAACATCTAAAAGATAACTCACCATCTTAATATAAAAATTCAAATCTTCTTTTGGAATATGTTAGAAGCAATTATTTAAAGTACTTAGGGCCGGTTTTTCAATGTTGAGTTAACTCTAACTAAAGGATAATATCCAAGGAGACCATTGTTACAATAATTGTTTCCTTGGATATTATCCTTTAGTTAGGGTTAACTCAACATTGAAAAACCGGCCCTTAATAGTTATAATATAATTATTATTTTGATCTGTCATTACAGTTCGACTACTGTAAAAAGAAATAAGTAAATAAATGTTGACGCTTCTGTAAAATGTTCTTGAATTTAAAAATATTAGATAGCATATTAAAATAAAATAGGTCATTTCTAATAACGTTAAATGCTGGTTGTGAACAAATCTTCTCAATAATTGCAACAAATTTTTATTTTAATAACGTTGTAAAATTAAACTGTAATAATTAATTTTAATTAGGAATTGCCAGAAATTTATTAGGTACTTATTCCTAATTAGGTACATTTAACTAGATCTCAATTCTTCATATTTGCCACACTTACCTTAATATTTTTCATACAGAGTGCCTTGCATACTCACTACTGTCACTAGGTATTAAAGTTATGTAGTATCTACCTATATCTATACTAAGTATCACATTTTAATATTTAATGATACTAATTTACGTCTTTAATGAATACGCCAAATTGTCTGAAATATCAGTAATTTCATTTTCAATAACCTACTGATACGTTTTTAGCATACACACACATATATACGTTACTTTTCTCTTCTTTCTATCATTTTTCACACAGTTCGCAACGTAAACGTATATAATTAATATAAAAATGAATTTTAAATTACTAGTGACTTTATTTGTTTTAATCAAATATGTAAAATCCGATGCATACATTAACGAAATATTGCGAAAGTGTCACATAACAGGAAGACTGAACTTTTGTACACAATACAAATTTTTAAAATTTATAGAAAATTTAGATTTTCACTGGAAAAACGACAATGTGGTGAATTCAGTTGAAATTGCTAAAATATATGATGTTATGATCGATACGCCAAGGTATGGAAACAACGATCCTGAATATATAAAGTTTTTGAAATTTATCAAGAGGAAAGCTATTTCATTTTTGAATGCACATAACTTAGTATTTGAAGTGGGAACAAGCAATGTGGCAGGGAGATCTTTGATGAAAATTTTAATGAATAAACAACAAAAAACAGGTAACAAACACAAATATTTTACGCTTTTTTAAAGTTACGTTCTTACAAATATTAATCGAATTAAAATAATTCGGAAATAAGTACTCTAATTTATTTGATTATAAAATATTTATCTTTAAAATATTAAATCACGAGTTGTATTTAATAAACATGTCCATAAAAGTACTATTAATTATTACCTATTTGATATTTTCATTAGCAAAACCAACAATAATTGTACTGCAATTGCAGATGTGTTTATTTGTAGTCAATAAGTACATAGTGCTTTATTATGTTGTATATTCCAGCAAATTACGATTATGAAGTGAGAGTTGCACATGATTGCTATGTCATTGTAAATCAACTTTGAAAATGTAATTAAACGAATTTAATTGTGCTGATTGATTTGCCAGTTATATAAATACGAAATAGTCATAAATTCTAAATCATCGTATAATTTTAAAAAAATCAGATTTAAATTTTTTTTCTGATTTCAACGATACTATATTTGATATACTTGCTACAGATAGTTCCTGAGGTATTCGAGAAAACGGTATCCCACATTTTATTAACAACTAAATTACAAGAGATAAGTAGTAAGCTATGAAAAACATTGGTGTTGAAGCATTTGAAAGTAATTATAACAATATTGACAGGTAGAATACTTATATTTTTGTTTAATTTTCAAAGCCAACTTGATGCATAGAGTTGCAAGGAATGCTTCAACACCAATGTATTTTATGTTTTTCATAGCTTACTACTATCTCTTGTAATAAAATATTATTAAAACTGTGCTCTTGCAATAGTCTTTATTGCCTAAGCAGAATATTAAAACTGCCAAATTATACAAGGCAAACTTAAATGCTTGTATAAATAATTGGGTATTGAACCAGGATTCCACTAAAAACGCCAAATACTTAACACTTGGCGTAGGTCATTTCGATAGTTAAGTTGGCATCATTAGGATATGATTGAAATAGAAACGTGCACTGCTGTATATTGTTGTCAGTGAAAACTGCTTCAGAGCCGGTGCCATCAGCAAGACGCGAGGTATCTGGCGCCATATAAAAGGTCTCGTATCAGTATTTTTCAGCATATTAATTTAATATATAATTATGGGGATTAATTTGATATTATTTTATCTGTGTAATAAACTGCATCATTAATAGGATATAATGATGATAAACTAATAAATAAACACAAGCAATTTCATTAAGTATATAATTTCCACTTAGTGCTCCTCTATTCCCATTTTGACGACGGATCTCCAGCAAGTTTGACTTTAATTGGTTATCGTTCGGAAACTAGAGGCATGTTTGCTAGAACGCGTCCACAATTTGATTAGTAACGAAATAATCTATGAAATAATTATGATGAAATGTGCACAACATGTATATTACAAAACTTAGCTTAAAAGCTCAAATACCATTTTTTCTAATAAATTTTGCACGAAAATCAAATTGTTATATGACATATTGTCAAATATTTGTTAAGATTTATGCATAATGTTAAGGGGTGATTATTATTAAATTTGAAGGTCGACTACATTTTACAATATTATATTTTCAAGAAATTGAATTGCATGGTCCGCATGAAAATAAGCACAAAGGATCTAAATTAGCATAATTGCTATGTCGTGTTTAAGAAAATAATGTAATTTGTCATTAAGACTGTTTGGCACCGCTATTGGTAAGCCTCGCCTTCTCAATTTACCTAAATCCTAAAACAATTACCTTTTGTAAGTGTTGAGTGAGACTAGAGTATTTTTCTATATAAATTCAATCACATAATATTGTGAAGTGTATAAAAATGAAATTGATAATGACAACATTAACTAACAAAACCAGTTATTTCCTTCTGGCCTTACCAATGATATATGCTTCTCGACCAAGGGCTCTTTATGGCATTTAAGTCTCACAAACAGAGGTCGACTAGGGGCATATAATTTTAAATTTAAATAATTAATTGTTAATAACGTATAATTAAATCTTAAAAGAGTGAGAGTGAAGAAAAAAAGAGACAAAATAACAAACCCACCGTTCGTTTTAATTAACTAATTAATTTACGTTATTATTTAATTTCCAAATTGGATTTTGTTTTATGCGCAAATTCTTGTTGAATATACATACGTGTTATTATATAGGTTGATTGGAGGGTTAAAAGTACGTTTAGGTTCGAAATTACAAAAGAAGCCAGAAATGAAGCGTGGGAAGTTGCAATAAAATGTATGTTGAAATTTTTGTAACCGTGAATATACAGAATGAACAGATAATAATTACCTAATACCAATTTGGCACAAATAAAATACACATATATGTACGAAAAGTTAAGTTAAAAATTCATTTTATTAGACCTTGAGCTAATTTATTGTTCTTACATATTTTTATTTCGTTTTACCAAAACTGAGACTATTTCTGAATAAAACTAATAATAAACTAATATTTATTGTTTTTAGGTGCACGCGAAAAAATATCGCACAAAGACAAGAAGAAATTAAAGATCATATATAAAATAATTATCGTTAAGTTACTGAAAACTAAAGTGGTACTCTCTATGGTTTTATTTACACTCTTGGTAGCGAAAAAATTATTGCTAATTGCCGCATTGGTACTTCCATCAATATACAGTTCTATTATCAATTCGTGCGAAAAAGTCAATATTGGATGGTGGGGATATATTTATTTATATTTAAATAAATTTCTGCGTGTTGTTAGAAATATTCCTCTGCAGATAAAGAAATGGCTGTTACATAATTCAATACCATACTAATTATGTTTCATTTTGAAAACAACTATAAAATCAGAATAAAACACAAATATACTTTTTATTTTATTTCCCTTTATAAACTTTGGATCTTCCAGCGAAATGCGTAACGGATGTTATGAGATTTATAACAAAAATTATCCTCCCCGCCACTACGCTATTTTTTATGTTAATTGTTTGGAAGCAAACATTTTATTAGAAATTATTGGATTTAAATTACCGCATTAGTGTAATAACAACTTTTTAACTGGCAGTCGAATTCCATATCGTAAAAGTGGCAAAGTTACAATATAAAGTGCAGTGGGATATACTCAACAGAGGTTAAGTTAAAAAATTGTTATTATTCTGGTGGTGGAATAGCTTATAGACAATTACGATTATTTTTCAAGGTGAATGGAACGCTGCAGCTCGAAAGAAAAAAAACAATATGTACATTCTGCCCATCTTAATTTTTGTTAAAATGTTAAAAGTTATGGTCCTGTTGGGATTCGTTTTCTCCCTGCTTCTGGGCATAAAGAAGGTGTTAGTTTTGGGAGCGTTTATCTTGCCCAATATTTTAAACAACATCAGAGGTGCTTGTCAAAAAAAGGAAAATAATTATCTGAAGCAAAGCGTAGTGCCTGAGTTTTGGGGGTGAGTAGTAACACAATATTGGTCAATAATTAGGTTTTTATATCGATACAATTATTGAATAAACTTTGTTTTTGGCTAATTTTTTTTGCAACGCAACTTCAAACAAAACCGTCTTACCTCGAGGAATTTTTCCATTTCCTCGTTTCAAATATGAATCTTATTCTTTATTTATGCAAAGTAAAGCAAATATCTATTTATTTGAGTAGGTATATTAATATTTTAAACTTGCCTTATAAAATGTTATCTGAGAATAATTGAATATTTTTTAGATAAATATACGTGAAGGGAGGATGCAACTAACTAAAATAGAAGAAATTTTCTCTAAGTTCATCATATAAATTTGTTTTTCACACATTTGTTAGATTAAATTTAGCCCTTGAATGAAGGAACTATTTCTTTAGTCAACGATTTAGCTAAATTTGTATTATTTCTTATTCTATGTTTAGTAATGTGATTTTTAAAGTACTTACTTGAATATGTATGCCAACTTTTACTTTTTTAAGCTTTAAATAACTATTATAGCATAATAAAAGAAATTAATTAGAGAAAATATGTATTTAATGTTTTAATAATTAATCCGAAATCCAAATTAAAAACTTAATCTTACCAATAAGTCGCATTTCAGATAAGGCGATGTATAAATATATTGAAAATTATGGTCAAACGAGAATTGTAAATAAAATAAGGAACGATACGAATAATATGGGCAACAATAATTCAACATTACCAGTGAAAATGAAACCAATTAGGAAACCGCATTTTATGCAACCCAATTTTACTTTTGTAACTCAAATGCAAGATATGGATATAAAGAAGAGGTACATACGCCCGATTTTGTTAATGTCGAAAATTTACATTATTAATGTAGCTATAATAACATTTTTTCTTATGTACCTGATACTTTCGTTACTGTAAAAACGATTTACTTCAAAATAACATTTTTTACTTAAATGAATAAAAATGTTTTTTAAGTGCAGATTTAACTTGTTTTATTTAAAAAAATCATGGCTAGACTTGCTTTGAATTATCCTTTGGTAACCAAAGTAATAAAAAAGAAATGTGGGATTAAGAAAATGAAACCATTATATCTGAAATTAAAATATTACCTAGTAATCGAATTCTTTTGTTTTTATCAGGGAACTATTTGACTAAAAAATTACCTGATGTTAGTTAAATAAATTAAGCGAAATACTAATACTAATAAACAAAAAACTTATATAGGTTAATACATAAAATAGGCGTTCTATGGAGAGTTTGACTTTAAATATAAATTTTTAACATCTTTGACAATGGAAAAATAATTAGAAAGTCCGTACTTGTAGACCACTTATTGTAGCAATATTTTATTTGAAATTTAAAGGCTGCAAAGCTGAGTCTTTCTATTTACATATTTATTCAATTTGCCGACAGATATAAATCTATTCATATTTTTCAGATAAGAAAAGTGACCGTTCGCAAAAGTTTCCGAAGTGGCCCACAGATAAAATTACTTGGATAATGCCTATTATGATATTGATAAAACTCTACGTAGCATGGAAGGCAGCTGGAGTGTTACTTTTTGGTGTGACTATCCTTAAAAAAGTTATTTTCATCTTATCATTAGTTGTTCCAATTTTGATGTGGAATTTTAAAAAGGAATGCAAAAATGAAAGTTTCTTCTTTGGATGAATCTCACATAATAAGAGCAATTAATGTGTAGAAATTTTAAGTTGAATATATTTTTTGGTAATAATTAATCGTTATTAGTAACGCCACCTGATGGTAAAATTGTTTTAAGCTGGGAGTAACATAAAAAAAATAAATTGCTGGGTTGTTGGTTCCTCATATAACGAAGCTAATTACTTTGCTATGAAGTGCGACGAAAGAACTAGTATCTAGTTATTCATTGCTTGCCTTGGCTTTAAACCACAGCTTTAGGGCTCCCCATGGCTCACAATGTGAAGCTTAATTATATCACAGGGGATCTCTAATTTAACTTCATGATAGCTGTTATTTGTGGTTATTATTGTGCCCTTCCATGACTTCGACTTGGGCCACATATTAATCAGAATTTTTGTAAAAACAAGCGACTATCGGTTTAGAAGTAGATTGATTTATGGAAGAGATCTGAACATATGCAAATAATGTGCTGATCTATGCTAATTTATGGAACACTTAGCGCCAGAAGATATGCAACCCACTATGTTGTTTCCATCCAACCTGCAAGAAAAAACAAGAACTGAATTAATTCGTATAATGTGCCAATGGCTTTAAAAATACCATAAAATGTTAATTGCATTGATTAAGGCTGACCTTAAGTTACTCTAGATTATTATATAAGTATCTTAAATAAAAGCATTTTAAAAAGTAATCCAAACAAAAAACTAACGTCGAAACCAGTGAAACTGCAACTAATATTTTATAGTTTTTCTGTTGTATAGTTTCTGTTAAATATATCCCATCATACGTTCCGTTCTTAAAAAAACCTCTATCGGGTCTGTCGAGAGTTTTATTTTCCACGCGATAATCAATGCTGAAGTAAAACGATTTGCGGTATCAGTTTTTCTGTATCGTTTCTTCTACAATTTATTGACACGTTGAATGACACGAGCCTAATGCCACAATTCTGGCAAGAGCTCGTGACTGCTGGGAATTCAACCGATATGATATAAGAATTTGTATTTATTTATATAACAATACTGATCATAATAAATTTGTTTTTATTAGACACAAGAGATATACAATTTCCTTTATATCTAAAAGGCGAAGTTTTACTCGAGAAAGCACTCTACCATATTTGCCCTTAAAAATAAATTAATAATTTACATAAATAATAAAACTGGATTGAAGTATGTATAAGTAAAAAAAAATGACAATTCTCTAAACTCTAAATTAGGCTATTGGGCTGACGAATGATAAAATACGTTGTTACAGAAAAATATTGATTTCTAAGTGCGGTTAAACGTCGTTTATGTCACGATGTTCCGTTACCATTAAGGATCCCACACTGTTTGTAGCAACGTGTTATTTAATTATTACACGCTGGCTGGGTGGAACTGGTAACTCAACAAATTTAATTTGAAAGCTTTTAAGGTGAAGAAAGTTACTATAATGTTTGTAACGCTAAAATACGAATTAAATTATCTCTTGGTTTAAATAATATTTTACGAAAAGCGGTCTTTGTAGCTATCATATCAATTAGTAACTAATGCTATTAGTACGTTAAAATATGGCAATTCATCCTTCAACGAAAACTAGCTATTATACTCTCTATATCTGTCATATTTGTTCTTTATTTGAAAATCGCTGAGACATGTCAACAAAAATACCAAGGCGTATTTGTACTGAACAACCAGACGCGTACATCAACCCCTTAGTTACCACTAACAACCCTTCTAAAATTTCAAATGGCGACATACCATGTAGAAGATAATTTTACAAGGAATACATTGGCGTAGCTTATTTTGCCTAATTTGAAAACAGACTAAATATTATGTATTATTTAAAAATATTTTTGCTTTTCAATAGAAAAAAAAACGAATGTGATACTTATAGAAGGAAAGACAAAGGATTCAGAAATTTTAATTCCGGAGCTTATTTCTTCATTTTTATAAATAACGACGCTATAATAGAGAATTTTAAAGTTGGGCATGCAAAAATATGTTCCTCTGTTTAATCTAACTTTTTTGTTTTCAAGATCAAGAAATGAAATGGATACGAGAAGCAAAAAGTTAAGGTATGTTTTTTTATGAAGTAGCTTTTTCAATTGTTTTAGATAAGGACACTACCGATTTTTAAATTTGCGTTATTTTTAAACGGTAAATTTTTCAGCCAAATGTGAATTTCATGAATAAAGACGCTGCAGAGTTTCTAAATTAGATATTTCTTAAGATGTATTTGCAACTAAATTTCCAATGGCGTTATAATTTACAAATTTTTTTATATCTTAAAATGAGCCAATTTCGAAGCTGTCGATTCTTAAGCATTTCCGCATAAAAGCAACTTTGATTTAAATTGGCTTCTTTTGACACGAAAAATTTGTCATTCTAATATCAATGCAGATTATGAAAGACCAGTTTAATCACGAATTCCCATTATCATGGCGGTAATTATCGCCGTTACTCCGCAACAATTAATGGGATTGAACACGTTGAATCTAAAATTATATGGATTGTTGGGTTATTTAATTGATTTACATTGATAGAACTGTAAGTGATTAAATTCAGAGATTGGTTATGTAAACTTACATGAATTAAATCATTAATTTACTGTTATTAATACACCAATTAATTAACGCCGGTTACGAAATGTATCAAAACCGAAGATCGACAGAAAAATTTTAATTGTTTCAATGAATGTTTTAAGCCGCATATACAGGGTGTTTCAAGACGAACTGTACATACTTCTAAAGATGGTAGATGTCCCTTGGCTATTCACGAATGGGTATAGAAATTTGTCTGTTGCGCTTAATTACTGAGATACAGGGTGATAAACTACTTAAGGCCAATATTTCTTTTGGCCAGAACTTCCTTATTATTTATCACAATTTTTTCAAATTTTATTAAATTTGTATACTTATCGCAGTTGATATAATTTAAATATTCCAGGACCGGACTTTTTTAATTCAAGTTTTTTTTATTTCTGTTGAGAAAATCACCCTGTATAATATTTTTTCAAATTATACTTAAATAATAAATTATGGATTTGGACTTGGAAACAGCACCATCCTGTATACACATGCGTGTGTATATTAACATGTATTTTTCCAAAGATAATGAACTATTGTGAATACTGACAGGGAAATAAATGATACACCCGTCCAAAAGCGAAACATTTCATGAATACATAAAGATATATAATACCCAGACAAAAATGATTAGTTGGTTTTCTGACTTTTGTAAAAATATCAGCCTCCAGGCATCTTATATTCTCCGACTATGTAACGTATAAGTATGGTTGATTATATTTCATGCCTTTGAAATAAGAAGAGAAAACATCCGAAATAAATTAGCTTATTTATGTTTGTAATTGTCCATTTAAGAACGAGAAACGCTGGTGCTACAAATCCAAAGTTCCTCAGAGCGTCTCCTAAAAGAAACACTTTGGTGCACTCCAATTTAACACCAAAAAGCTATCTTCTACTAATTATAATTATATTATTTATTAACAAACTGAGCAATCAATTAAAGCATTTATCAGATGAGTATGAATTAAAATTTACAGAATATCAAATAATTTACTGGAAGGAAAATGTAGGTACTTCCTTATTAGTATAGAAGCAGAGATAATTGGTAAAATTTAATAGTACTTATTTCGTTTGTTAAAGGACAAAATAGATTTTTTTATTTTTAACGCCTGAGTTTGAATTTTACCTAGAAACTGCCAGAAACCGCTTCTTGTGCAATTACCGGGTGTATTAGGCGAAAGGGGAAATTACCATAAGTGACACTCGTTCTCAATGCCTCTTTAAAATTGAACACGGTGCAATAAACGCTGGGAACAGCACGGAGCGACCCGGAGCTTAAAAGGAAAGCCCTAATTGATTTGCTGCTCGCTTTGGAGAATGGATTTTGCCCGAGAACAAAAAAAACACACCTCACAAATTAGACAGCCCACAAATCCAAAGCCAAGTCGGCCCGGGAGGGGTTACACATATGAAAAAACGTCTATTCCCATACTTATATTCCAGTGTCGGAGCTGAAGGCTATAGAGAGTGACTCGGTAGTTCATTAGGTTTAATTAATTCCATTACACTGATTCCATTCTATAAATATATTCGTCGTAATCTTTCCTTTAGATTTGAACTTTGAAAAAAAATTAAGCTTGTTTTTAAATTGAAAATATCAGCCAACCAAATATCAATTCTTTTGACGTTCATTATAAACAAAAAAGTTTTAAGTAGCTCATACTTTTTTTTACCATGTTTAGATCTTTGTCTAATCCGTCTTAAAAAGAAAGAAAAATAAGTTGAACCGGCTCCTCCGCCAAAACAACAAGTCGGTTAATTATAATTCCTAAAGCAATGTGATTTCATAAAAAAACCTTATCAATTGAAAATCGACGTATAACTAAATTGAGAATACTAACGAAAAAAATGGGGTTTTTGAGGGCGGTTTAATTTAATTCTTTTATTAATTTTCGCATCACTCTGTATGCATTCAAACAAGAATGTTAATTAAGTAGTTGCCACGCCAGCAATTATTAGTTCCTTTTTTAAGATGAGTGCTATTGTGTATACGAAAATTAATGACCGAAGTAGTCTGTAATATCTCGAGAGTGATGAAAGCTGCTGTCAGTTAATTCATTAGAATGTGATGAAAAATATTGTAAACATAAGAAGTGTTTTAGCTCACATTTGGGTCACAATAGACATAACTACTTAGCGTCATAAGGTTTTTATTATAATATATAAAATAAGCCACAATAAGCTACATTTATACTCCAAAGGAAAATAACAGAAGCATGTGTTCAGCATCGGCTCGCTAAATTTTAGCAAACATTTTATAAAGTAAACAAAATATTCTATTATATGAAATAAATGAATGAATATTTTTGTTTTATTAAAAGTGCTTTTTCGGAGCTGGGCAGTGAAATTTAAAAAAAAAAAATTTCTGGAGTCTCTTATTATTTTATAACGTCGATATTTTTGTGTTTTAATTTTATGGTTTAGAAAACCCTACCATATAAAATTTCTATTGATTATCTTATACGAGTGACAATATCAAGACGTACAATTACCTTTATCGATATCGAGACCGTGTTTCAATTTTTTTCCTGGAAGTAAATAAGTTGGGAAATACCGAACTTGTTCCACACTTTATCAGCACACGAAGGAAGTAGAAAGGAAAAACGGAAAATTTTAATATCTGAATTTATATTCGAAGGAAACTATTCTTAAATGTGATATAGATGAGACATCGGGTACAGATAAAATTGGCCTTGTTTGTGGAAAAAATGACAGTTGAGTTTCAAGATGAATTGCTGATGAAGAGAAGAGAAGGGACCAGTAAATCTCGGCTGCATATTGTTCGAAAGACATTTGATGAATAGAAAAACCTAAGGATCGATTCAGAGAGTATAAACTAATCTGGAGCTGAGCAAAAAAAATAGTTGCGAAAGTTTCGACGTCAAATTAAAACAATTTAGCTTCATCATGGACTCAATTCGATCGGAAAAAAATAAATATAACATCAAGCATAATTTCATCGGGTATAGAGAAAACTTTTGGGCGCTGTGGCGCTATATAAATTATGATATATGTTTATATGAAATTCAGAACAAAACATAATTAGCGTTTTCCGGAGAGAATAATCAAATATACATTTGGGGTTTTGGGCTGTGGTAAATATCCGAGTTATAACAAAAATAAACTTCGCAATAAATTAGTCAAAAAATTTAATTTGGGTCTGGTCGAACTTTCTCGATTATATCGAGGCAATCCCTTATAGTCGTGTAAAACTTTAGAATTTTATGGTTAGCCAATATTTTAAGAAATTCTCGCAGAACGAACAACGGTGTAAAGTTTACAAAAATTATTCTTCTTTGGATGAAAATAACAGAGATATTAATTTACGTGAAACAATTTTTGCGCTGGAGGAATCACATAGATGCTCTATGTTCTAAATTACGCAGCCACTGTTATGGATTAAGGTTTATGTCTACGCACGTTCTGATCATCCTCTAATATGCAAATTTTCACTGTCACCTGAGACAACGGCGTACAAAGTGGGGAAACAGTGCACGCATAAATCGAATATTCACTCTGCCAGAAGTATGCTACGAATTATTGGGGCTGTCTTTGAAAATATTTATGAATTTTTATGTGCTTTCTACACCACATTTTTTTTTGTATGTTGGCGTGTGTAAAACAGTTTTTTTGGTTAATTCACTGTCCCGACCAGAAATCGAACCCGAAACTTCTAGGAGAGAGAGCCATTTACGAATGCTTTAAATATGATAAATAAAGAGAACCAAAAGAATTATCAATACTGGTACAATTGTATTCTGTATGTATATTTCATTTAAAATTGATAAGTAATACTGAAGTAGGATAGAAAATAAGGACGAGCTGTAGATGTAAATAATGCCTGTCTGAAAGGTATGTTCTTTGATCGGTCATTTCGACCCCTTATACCAAAACAGAAGGAGATTCAAAAATGGAAAAGTTATTTAAATATCTCAAATGGGTTGTTTATATCGGCAAATATAAGGAAAATCGATGTAGGGCTGATTTGGAATTCTTGTCTAACATATTCATTATTCAGTTTTCGCTTAAATAATTTATGCGTCGAATTCGATTCCTCTAAACGCACGAGCTTCTGGCTGCTTCGTTTTTAATATAAAATAAATACGCTCAGTCAGAGTTGCGACTATGTCACCAAATGCACGAGTTGAAGATGTTATTAAAACATTATATGCATATTTGAAATTGCAATTTCTACGCCTTTTTAAGGAATAATAAAATCCTGATAACCTCTATAACACGCTTCCTGAAATGTCTTTTTTCTTCATATTCTACAAGTAGAAAAGTAAATAATTTAGGGCCCTGATATTGAAAGAATGTTTGCAACTCGACGCTTTTTTTTACTATAAAAGCAATATTTGGTGGATGCGCCGGGCATAAATTAAGATCGTTGATAAATATATTACACGATACGATTTAAATTCTCAACTTAATTTTAAATAACTTGTAGTGGCTAGTTCATTGATATTTCACATGCCTCCTAACCCTTAGGCTTATAATAACACCAAATACTTAATAGCGAGGATACAGTTGACTGAACATGTTTAATGGGGTAATATGGCAATTACTTACAGCTATAAAAAGGAGCAATACCAATAATGATTTTAAATTAACATTAACTATAATAAAAAGAGGCTAATATTGTTAAAAAAAGGCTGACACGTCCTGAATACTAATGTTACAACTCAAGTTGGATGCTACTCAGCAGCTACTATCGCTTTATAAAGTTCAAATATTTTATAGATTGTAATTCAGCCACTCGTAAGTCGAGCTATTCTAATATTTGAATTATGTATTTGTTGTCACATTGGATTCCGAATTACTTTTGACAGTATTATAGGGTGATATTGAATTCCGTTTCTGATATCAGACGATCGCACTATACTATGGAAATTTATGAAAAGAGAGCTGCCTGTCATCTCCGATTTGGCATAGAATTTTTTTATTCATGCAAATAAACCAGATTTAAATAAGTGAACGCTCCGTTTAAATTTAGATGTTAACAAGACGCAAATAACTAGAAAAAGTTCTAAAACGAACAATAAATCATTCCTTTGTTCTAATGTACTTGAATTAATATCAACATTAAACAAATAATATTAATAGTTTTGAAAACCATTCAAGAGTTTTCTCTGCTAAGTTGGCCCCTCTACCTAGAAAAAAATATACACCCTGTATATTAATGCGGAAATGGATATGTGACATTTCACTGATTGTAAATGTGTATCAGATACATATTTTTCACTTCCGGTTTGAACGGAAATTGCTTTAATTTTTTTATTTTAGGTGATACACCCTGTATATTGAGCTCAGTTTAAAGAGCTTTTCTTTCTGAATTCAGCAATATATAACATATCATTATTGTCTTTCATATTTAATAAGATATTGGGGTTTTAATTTAAAATAACACAAATATATGTTATGAAATAAAGTCATCCATGAAAACAAACAAAAACATTTAAATTATTTATTTATTTCAAAATACAAAAGAAGATATAGCATAATAACTTGTATTTGTCCATTTGTCTTTATGGAAAATAAATAAATAATTATTATTATTATATTCTTTAGTTTTTGAAATAAATAAAAAATAATTTAAGTGCTTTTGTTTGTTTTCATGGATGATTTTATTTAATAACATATATTTGTGTCATTTTAAATTTAAACCCCAATATCTTATTAAATATGAAAGATAATGATAATATGTTATATATTTCTGAATTCAGAAAGAAATGTTCTTTAAACTGAGCTCAATATACAGGGTGTATCACCTAAAATAAGAAAATTAAAGCAATTTCCGGTCAAACCGGAAGTGAAAAATATGTATCTGATAAGCATTTACAATCATTGAAATGTCACATATTCATTTCCTTATTAATATACAGGGTGTATATTTTTTCATTTTCAGTTTTTCGGCCATAACATTTTTCTTTGACATTCAATTGTTTTTATCTTTTCGGAATCGGATTCCTCGGAAAAAAAGTACCTACATAAGTATGGTTTTTGAATTTTTTTCGAAATTGAGTGAGGCACTTAAAATGATCACCCTGTACACAATATTTCCTCTCTCCTCCCATTAATGTGTCTTTATGCCTGCAATACTGCCTACTTTTTATATTATTTGAACCTCCAGTCTTTTGTTTATATTCTTCCACGAGTTTGCCTCCGACGTATTCGAGGGTTAGTTCATCATCTCGACGAGCTTCGAGTGCTGCGACGAGAGTCACAGTACTTCCATCAGGAAATCCCTAAAGCAAGAGTGCCCTTTCAGTGTGACTGGTATAATTACGCTTTAAATGCAATCTTCTATGGTCATTCGGAATCCACAGAAACGTGACTAATTCTAATTAGAAATTTTCAATGAAACTGGCTACACAAATGTCTTGTTAAACTTTTTTACACCCATATTTACTGAAGCACATATAGAAAAAAAACCCTATGCAATGTGTTCAGCTTTAGAACTTGGACAATATAATTGAGACGGGGTAAAGTAAACAGGTCAAAAAAGACTCTCGTTTCAACAAAAGATAAGTGAACTTCCAGCGGTTCGACGTAGGTATTAGAAGGCAACGTTTTACAGTCGACCCGAGCTATCTCACCTAAGCGACTTTAAAAATCTCCAGGAGATTTATTATCAGCAGATAAAGCACTTCTGTGGCTTTGCGAGTTAAAATTTAAAGTCGCAAAAAAATTCGGTAATAAAAAAAGTCATTACTTTTTTCATAGAACTTTTTAATTTGAACGTAAAAACAGCAGAAATTACCTTTGCAACTACCTATAAAGTAAAGTAGAATTGACGTCTCTTTAATATACGAGTAGTTGAATCTTTCTTCGGCTTATCATATAGGGGCTTGGGGCCGCTCTTATCCAGCTTACATAAAGAAATTTCATTTATATAATTCAGTAAGAAGAACGTTATATATAAAAGCTCTGGTAAATCATGGTAATAAGTAAAGGGCCAGTGCTGCAGCTCTGCAGCACTGGTTTACATTTTAACCTCTCTTAGATATTATAAATCTGTGTAAAATACATATTTTTCTTATCTAAATCGACGTTTGAATGAAACTCCACCCGCTACATCCATTAGACGATAACCGATAAACTCTATCATATATCTGCATCAACAAATAAATTGCCATTAACTAATGACTAAAGCCCATACAAGATAGTTATTTAGTAAGTTCTTATCAGTTTCCGATAGCACTTTGCATTATTAATTTTTTATTATTATTGGCGAGATTTTGTACCACAATTAATGAAAATTCTAAAAATAGGTTTGCAAGTTATCAGAAAAAGTGCCCGCAAAATGTGTAAGCTCATTATATATCCTGTTAATTCGGTTTCTTCACTTTTCCTTCCTTGCAGACTTACTTTGTTGTATAAGTTTTACAACAAATGACAAACTGATACTGTGTGAAATAATTTTTGCAAGGGAGTAAAATATTGTTATTTGTACTAATACCTTACAATTTTTTATATTTATTAGAATACTATAAGTATACATGTGTATACTCTTTATACGTAAATTGCAGTATGAGGTTCTGAACCTAAATATTATTTTGGATGCGGACTAAAAGTCTGTTTACGCGATAATTTACTTTAGAAGTAATGTGTATTTAAACAATGTCACATTTCAATGAATAACATCTAAATCTGTTGTGGAATTTACTTTATCATTTGTCTGTAGGTGTCACATTTATTTTACTTTAACTAATTTCCCAATTATTCCAAACATACGTTTTACTTGAGAAGTTTGCAGAAATTTTAATATCCAGTTTTAATGTTTGGTAGTTTTATATATTATGAAGTGTTCTTTACAAATGTTTACTTTGCTACCTTATATTTTGATCGTTGGACTTCTACCACTACATTGGAAAAATGATCGGAAAAATGCAAAACTAATTTTTCGGTGCCAATGTCCTGTCCGGTTATTTTTTACAATAAATATGCTGTACAGGGTGAGTCAACGTTTATTTACGTTCTTTTTTTTTGCAAAAAGTAATTTATGATTCTGATTTTTGATTACCTATACAAAAATTGATTGTCTTTAAGTGATTTCCAAGTTAATCTATTTTAATTATTATCGATATATTTTTCGAAATTAAATTAATCATAAATAATCTAACAGATAAATCATGTATTAACTTAGTATGCCTTTAAAGCGACAGTAATGAATGAACTGCAATAAGAGTAGAAAATGAAGTTGACAAGCTCTGAAGTAAATCCTCTCAGGTTTCGATTCATAACAAATTACACTCCTGAGGTAAGCAATTTTATAAATTTTGCAAGTGAATTATTAATGTTTTAAATATCTTATTTTTTTTTCTAACAAAATATATTGTCCACCACTTACTAATTTTCCAGGAGTCATTAGAAACGCTGTTAGAAATTGGAAAATAATTTTCTTCGGCCTATAATTAAATGACAATTTTATTCTACGAAGGCACTTTAGTGGACAAATATTAATTATAATTAAACAATTATTTAAATAATACTAAAAAATATTTCTCTTTGATATAAATACAGAATTCATTAAAACGAAAAAATTGTTTCTTAACGAAAGTACCCCCTGTAAAATCTAGTATACATTTCGAAAATGTTTATGTACTATCACTTTTTTTTTAAACAAAAAGGTACGTAATATTTCTTAAAGTGACGTCGATACATGACAAAATAATCTCGTAAAAGAGGGGATATTGAGAGCCATCGAAGGGGGGGATAGAGGATGCGCCGCGACGCGTGCTGTCTTTTATATAGAAACAACCGACTAACAAGCAAAACAGTTTCAAATCGCCTGCTGGTTAAGGCGATCTAGGCTTTGATGTTTGACAAAAATTACGCGTGCATCGAAAGTTCTAAACTTTTTCGAATGTTCCCACATTATTTTGAGTGAAAATAACTTTAAAGTGACTATTGAGGTGAACAAAGAATGCTATATACTTCCCATACTAGTGTGAGACTGTTAAGGTAAGAAGAGTTTTTATAAAAACCGAAATTTCCTTGATCAAATTTAATGTCAAGTTCCAATATACAGGGAGCGCCAAAGTTCTTTTTTTAGATAAAAAAAATTTTTGAAAAGTTTTAAGGCATTCTATGAATTTTTTTTCAACCATATATAATGGTATACAGGGTGCCTCATAAAATCGGCACAAAGCAATCTTATGTTTTTTTAATGGATCACCCTGTGTATGTTTGCATAGTATGAAAGTCCTCGTATTCCAGATTTCAAAAATGTATAATATGTTGACATTTACTTATCTATGCATAATTATTATTGTTTAGATCAATATTTCAGTTTTACAATAAACAAAAATAGTACGAAATTTTTATTAATAACAAGATTCTATATATATAATAAAGATTAAAAAATTATTGTAATACATTTTCAACATGTCCCCAGTTTTCATCAATACATTTTCTATAACCTTTTGTTTTTGAAAATCATGGCACACTGACTGTATTTTATTCGATTTTTATGTAAATAGAAGCCGCTGTATATCGAAAATGGCCCCAGTAAATGGCAACATATTATACATTTTTGAAATCAGGAAAACGACGACTCTCATAATATTCAAAATTATACAGGGTGTTCCATTTAAAAAAACATAAATTTGGTTTGTCCGACTTTTATGAGGCACCCTGTATACTATTGAAAATGGTAGCAAGAAAATTCATAGAATGCCCTAAAACTTTTGTTTAAAATTATTTTCTTATCTCAAAAAATAACGAAGTTACGAGATGTAAAATCAACTGATTATAAGTATAAAAAATCTGAAAAGTAATCATGCAGAGAACATTAAATCTCGGACATTATATTACTGCGCAAATAATCTCGTAGTTATAATCTAAACTGGATTGTGTATTTTGGTTTTAATACCGGCAAACAACCCATTTACGATATTGGCACTTAGCGATATTGCTTTTTTCCAGAATAAAATTAAATTCATAATTGTTTATACGTGTGACATTTATTTCGACAGTTTTTGGAAGTTTGAGCCAAACCTATCGTCATAAATTTTTTATACCAAGCCGTTGAATTCGATAGTTGTAATTTATATGCTTTCTCACTGTAGCTTAGGCGCACATAAATAAATCGTATTTATGTAAATGAAAGTGAGCAGTAATTAAATTGTTTTACAAACAACTGAAATAAATATAAATAACATAATTATAATCATTACCATTCGGCAGTCACAACATGGGCAAGGAAGAAGCAGAGAACACAGGAATGTCATTAGTGCAAAATACAAAGCTAATAAAGTAAGTGCAAAGGAGACAAATTTTAAATACACAGCCCAGGGGACGTAAGCGAATTTGATTGGAGTGGACACGATACTGACATAGTAGGTAATGAATAATGATTAATGGAAAACAAAAAAAAATAAAACAAATGTTGCTAGAAGGCTCGTACAGAATAATGAATAATCCACAAATCTACACAGTAAATCGACATAAACATAGGAATACTTAAACATAAATACTTAATCAATGTATAGTGACTAATGAATTATTGATCGTTTCTGTAATAAAAAGTAGTAATAACGAAATATATAGTAATAAAATGGTAGGAACTATTCAGTCATTATTTTTCGAATAATTGCAAAATTGAAATTATTTATAATATTCGACGCTTTGCCTAAGGTCTGTTTAATAGTTTTCAGTGGAAATACAAAGCGGGCACAAAAACTGAAAACTGGTACAATCAGCCTAAAAAGTATTGCCACTAGCACTACTACAAAAAATTATGCCTTCTAGTATATAAAATTTTTATTTTTATTATCGATAATAAATAAAGTGTTGGACTCGTTGACTCACACCCTGTACATACAGTCGGTTTCCTCCAGTAACATACCGCACAAAGGACCGATAATTATGTTCAGTGAATAATCTAACTTGTTTCTTATTTACTTATGCTGGATATTTAGGTATATCGCATTATTGATTTCATTCATACTGCATCAGCACCATCTAATCATTTTAATTAATTTTAATATAATATTTACAACCAATTGTTGACTCCTCCACTGCAGACTGTAATATTATTTATTTCATTCAGTTATGTTAAATCCACCGTACGCACACGAATACAAAATCGCCACTAAGGTAGGACACAATAGGTTGGAAGATTTATCACATACAATAGCCCACACCACAACGCCATCAAACACAGTCCTGTTGCAGCTAAATTATGGAAACGAGGATTTTCCATGACGTCTCTTACATCCATCATGTGCCATAAACAGAAAAGAAAACTTACCTTTAAACGCAATAATGTGCCATATCGAATAACCGTAACTCTATAAGTAATAAAGTGTTTTACGGTCTATAAATTGTTCGAATGATCAGGCAGCCCACTAAGGATTTTGTGAAGTTGTCGATCTTTCTCGCTATAATAATTTTTTCTATTATAGGTACTTTACACCGTCAAAGAATCTCGGGAAGTTAACTTCGATGATCAGTCCCTCTCCGTTAGTGGACAAAATAAGATAAGATTATTCATGCGGATATTCAGTTTCCTATTTAACGTGTTGCTTTCCACATAAAGTTTTGTACTACTCTGTTATTGGCAGCTTTGATTTCGTCGTCACGTTATTGGATTCTGCAACGGCTAAAGTATAATTATTGATGACGGTACTTTCCTTTTATAACCTTTTCAGATATAAAACAATCTTATATATATCGTTCTCACATTCATAGGTCTTCTCTGTTCACTCAAATATGTCTAAAATTGTAGGGAGGGTTTTTATCTGTCGACGTTAATCAACTTAAATGCCTTCCAATGTGTTTTCAGAGAAATGTAATCGGGTTAAATGGTATCAACATTTCTCATGGATATTCTTGTTAGGACGGGCATCTGCGACAATTAAACATATATTTAAAGAAAATAAATGTGTTTCCCATTGCCGCAATTATTACTAATGGGATTTTTTTGCTGCAATATTTTACTCACTATTGAATGAAATATTGCATGATGACGTTTTAAAGGTGGAAATTTATGATCACAGTTACATCTGTATAATTAAAAGTGGCCAGACCCAGAAATTATATTATATGGTTGTAATTAAGGCTGTATCCATAGAAGCACAATACAGGTCCAGAAATCTAACCCCCTTGGATTTTGACGTGCTGAAACCGAACCATAGGTCTAAATTGCTTGATTTCATTCCAGTTGTTTTTAAATCGAGAAAAAAGATGCTTTTGGCATTTTACCTCGAGTTCGTATTCGTAAATAGATGACGTAGATAGAGCTGTATGGAGGAATAGGTGCGATAGCTCTAAAGGGCAACAGCAAAAATTAAAAAAAGTAGAAATTTCTGGTTTTAAAGTGGAAATTTCTATTTTGAAACTAGAAATTTCTTCTTTAAAACTAGAAATTACTACTTTAAAACTAGACACTTCTACTTGAAAACTGGAAATTTCTACATTCTGCTTCAAAACTAGTCATTTCTACTTTAAAACTAGAAATTTCTGCCTAAAACCTAGAAATTTCTACTTTAAAACTACAAATATCTAAATATCTGTAAATTATTTTCAATGTAGATAAGAGAAAGAAACAAATACCAAGTGCTCTAGATATGCAATAACTTGGAAATCACATAATGTTATGCAGCATAAACTATTGAACAAAAGAAATAATCAAGCGAAATTTTGATACAACTTGAGTTGAGTAATCGGATGATGCACTTCTATGCACTTTGTCTAATATACTATGCAGTAAACTGTTGTTTGTGAAACACTGGCCTGGGATTAAGTTTCTCATCTACAGGACATGACACAAAACAGAGTAGTTCGAACAAATCTCACCATTCACCAAAGTAATATTTGAACCATAGTAAAATTATTTTACTTTCAAATATCTTTTTCAAGGAAAGTCACGCTTTGTGTGATATAACAGATTTAAAATCGGTAAATTTTGATATTATGTTTTCCCAGAATTGTTTGTATAACGTTCCTGGGAAAATTTAAATATTGATTTGCATTTACGCTTGTTTTTTCTTTGGATTATTGGCAAAACAACGCAACATCCTATTTTCTTGATTTTTATCACGAGCCTTATTCCTTTATATCTCGCTAACTTTCTTTATGAAATTTATTATAAAAGTTAGCAAAACATGTTTGTCCGTCATCTCTTATTCTGGATACTTTTCCGTACACAATGCAAGCGCCGCATTTCAATCGTCAGAAATATATCTTCTATTTATAAACAAAATTTCAACTCTCATTCTTCCTCGCCTGTTAAGATAATTCTCTTGAACCAGTGGAGGGAACCGTTCCGAATCGAATTACGCCCGTAAAACTATATTTGGGAGTATTTTATTAAATGAAACTTGAAGATTGGTGTAAAGGTCTGGAACTGATCCTATTTGGGTCCGAGCCCACCATGACTTTCATTTGAAATTATCCTCTGGGTCCAATAATGCTTAAATTGTTTGCTCCAAAAGCAGAAAATCTTATTAAACCCGAACATCCAATAAATAAATATGAATAAAATATGATAAATATGATTTGGGAACTATAGAGCACATACGGAATTTAGGTCCATTTGGACCATTTCACGAGATATTCGTATACTTACATAAATAATAGAACGTGCCAGCATATGCATTCACCGACTATAATAAATAATTGTACTTATTAAAAAATATGGGTCTTAGAAAGACGCCAATTTGTAGATAAAAATGTTTTAAATAACGCATCTAAGCCCCAGGTTTTCATTTGCATGGGCAGCTGGATGTCGTTTTTTAAGGCTTACTTACTATTTGAATAACAATGCAACTTACTTCAGGCAAACGAAAGAAAAAATGAACTGTGAAAGTGCCATGAAAAGTTCTCGTTTGATATACTCAATGTCACGTTCGAAATGTAAATAAAGAGTGTCAGAGCAGCTAAAATACATTTGATTTCTATAATGTAGGCGATGCTTCTTGTCACATTGTGCGCTTTTTTATATTCCCTCGAACTGAACCGATAACTTTGTAAGTCAACCCTTTTTATATATTGCAGGTTTAATATTGCAAAAACTCATTTTTTTCTGGTCTAAGCAATGCCGAATGTTTACGCAATAAGAAAAACAGAATTATTAATTTTATGTGCGCGAAGCTTAACTATAATGAAGGACCCCCATGAAGAAGTGCCTCTTGAAACAGAAGTAAGGTGAACAATACTGACGAACTTCTTGCGCAAACAGTTGTACAATAACGTCATTTGATCATCCAAATAGACTGATGTATTTGCTTAATTGAAAAAAGTTTACATTTAATGCACACGTTCATCTATTCCTATTGTCTGGTTGTTTTCTATTAACGTCTAACCATCGACGCAAACAATATTCTAGATAGACCAACTATTTCATTGAATAACAAAGACGACGAAAGCAGAAGTTCCAAGCCGGGCAAATAATTAAAACCTTTTCAGTGTAGGTATAAGGGTTGTACGCAATGACTTGGTGGACTGAGGCCTGACGATATCGGAAAATGGAAGGATTTAACTAATAATGAAATGTCTTCTTCTCATACCTTTATAATATTGTGTAATTATATCACCTGCAATTTGGTCATTATTTTTTCGTTTGATTTCTTTGTAGATTTCCTCAGCTGTTTTCCATTTTTGGTAGAAATATTTCGTATAAGCGTTGGTAGCTTAAAGAAACCGACTATACCGAGGAAATAACATTTCACGAATTCAAATAAATCATCAGAAATAGCCTATTCTCTTTGATGTCAAATGCCGAAAGAATACACCTTTGATGTCATCCAATGACTGTTAATAAAACACTTTCGACGGAAAATTTAATTAAGTACTTACTAAGAAACGTGTTTATTCGTTTATTTGTAAATATAATTAATTTATAGATACTACTTCGTCGCAGGATATTTTCAGTTAGGTACAGTCTGGTCTTTGGTGTTGAAACATTCGTTGGGCATTTAATTTAAATACCCAGATACGCCTGCAGATGCGTAATTTGCAGGGATATCTGATTAAATCCCAGCTCTTGTGTAGGTAGTTTATTACTTGTGTTACCGCCAGCCATTTAAATGTTATGAAATTGTATTTCCGCCCCAATTTGAAGGGCCCGTGATATTCATACCCGACTAATCAATATGACAAAGAAAGGCATGTACAGTTGGCAATTCACGAATACATTAAAATTGTTCTCCCAAAGTTGTATTTAATTACATATTTTCTAAGTTGCTATAAATAATACCACTAGAACCATTTTGCATTGCAGATAAATAGGTATTATGCCCACGAGTTATTAACATTCATATCGCATATATTTTCTAGATAAAA
This sequence comes from Rhagium mordax, assembly GCA_963680705.1. Lineage (NCBI taxonomy): Eukaryota > Metazoa > Arthropoda > Insecta > Coleoptera > Cerambycidae > Rhagium > Rhagium mordax. The sequence continues at coordinate 533,923 of OY796661.1, read as the reverse complement.
TTCATAAAATATGTACAGGGTGATCCATAACTTCCTTTTCATCGTAAACAATTCGGTTGCTGTTAATATATTTGATTGTTTTCAAATGTATATATATGTAGAAAGTCCTGCAGAATCCGAATATGTATTCAGAAAAACAATTGAATGCTAATTTAAAATAATAATAATAAAAATACGATTCTCTTAAAAAATTTCACCCTGTATTTTATTGCATAAAATGATATGGTAACATATTATAGACATACACATGATACTCATTGATGTGTCCAACTTCCGGTTTGGCCGGAAGTGCTTACAATTTATAGCAATTTTTTATTTACCCTGTATATTTTAATTATTTCAGATAATCCTATCGATTACGAATCCAATAATATATAAACATCATAGTTTCACCATTTTATAAGCGAAATAATTCACAAAATTCAAATTTTATCATACATAATACAATACATATATTAAATACACAGATTTTAAATTATTGTAGTAGGCGGCATGCTTGAAAAAATTGCCTATCCGATTGTAGCTGTCATTACTATATGATTGATATTGTTAGTGCGTTTTCTGTAATCAAAATGAAATAGCCAATTAGTGAAAGATATGATATGATTGAAATGTTTATTTTAAATTCGTTGAAGTAGGCTTCTTGCAGCTCTTGCATTTTTTTCCATTTAAAATTAACATTTTAATCATATCACATCTTTCACTAATTGAGTATTTCATTTTGATTACAGAAAACGCTTTAACAATATCAATAATATAGTAATGACAGCTACAATCGGATAGGCAATTTTTTCAAGCATGCCGCCTACTACAATAATTTAAAATCTGTGTATTTAATATATTGTACTATGTATCATAAAAATTTGAATTTTGTGAATTATTTCGCTTATAAAATGGTGAAACTATGATGTTTATATATCATTGGATTCGTAATCGATAGTATTATCTGAAATAATTAAAATATACAGGGTTAATAAAAAATTGCTATAAATTGTAAGCACTTCCGGCCAAACCGGAAGTTGGACACATCAATGAGTATCATGCGTATGTTTATAATATCTTGTCATTTTATGCAATAATATACAGGGTGAAATTTTTTAAGAAAATCTTATTTTTATTATTATTATTTTAAATTGGCATTCAATTGTTTTTCTGAATACATATTCGGATTCTGCAGGACTTTCAACATATATATACATTTGGAAACAATCAAATATATTAACAGCAACCGAATTATTTATGATGAAAAGAGAGTTATGGATCACCCTGTACATGTACTCCAAGCATTGAGTGCCACAAAAAACGGTCACCAGAATATTATAGTTTTGCGGAAGTTTATTTTTGTGAGTTCTATGAGCTATTCCAATATTATAGTAGAACTTGATTATGTGTGGTCTAAAATTAATAGACGCCTTTAGAGTCAAATACGTTGGTACTTAATTCTGACAAAACAGTAACCTTTCAAACTAATTAAAAATAGCCACACGATACAATATTCCAAATGCAGTACAATATAAAATTTGTTTGGCTATATGGTTGAACTTAATTAAATATAAAGGTCTTCACGTAACATAGACAGATATAGATCTTTATTTAACCACGTCACATAAGGGATGCGATGCGATGTTTGTGGCAAGTCAATAAACGCACACATAAATAAAATAATGCAAAAAATAGTGTATTTACAAACAACTATAGTAACTAGGTAATGATAAAAATAAACTGAGTAAAATCACAGTAAACAGGGAATTGAAACATAAATTGATTTATAAAAACATTACTGTTTACAGTTCTCAATAAAATAAAAACACGTTTTAATGAGAAATCTCTTCAGGGCATTGTTAAATTTATGGAAATCTAGGTTTTTTTCCAATGTGTAGGCAGTATTGTAAGTATTAAGGCAGAGCGAATTATTTTTAGATTTACTTTAGTAATCTGAGAATAATTATTTACCTCTAGTATCCTTACTTCTGTATACCACGCTTATTTTTTAGCGTACGTCAATATGAAACTGAGTTCTGAGGAAATTGTGATAATATTCAGATCACGTTCGTTATTCAAAAAAGGACAGGAAGAAAATTAAGTTTTTAAATTCGAATCAAATCATGTGGCGATTATTTTAAATAGCTGAAAATATTCAAATATTCATATGAACTGTGTGGAAAGAAAAACTCGCATTTCGTGGACATGTTCTTTTGTTGAAACATATGTTTAAATAATATACCACCCTAGGGATAACTAGAGTGATAGTAGTACAAGTCTGCAGTTGTCTAGCTTTCACCGGCATAACTTGTACGTTTAATGGAGCGGGAGGGAATGATTTATTGCTCCTGGCTCCTTCGCCAAAACCTAAAAGGTTGTGACGGCGTTCTGTTAGATACTATGCAGCTTAGATACATTTTCGATACAATAATGTTTAAGCAGCTCCATCGTAGCTGTAATTAAAACATTTTTTTTAAATACTGGTATTTTTGTGATAACTGTTTAAAAAATATGATATAAAAATACATGGGGCGTAAACCGGAAATTAATAACCACTGTCTGTACACTTTAAGGTTGATATTTTTCCTGTTAAATGTCTTCTCTTGTCCCTTTCAACCTAGACAAATATATGGTGGGTGTAGCGTAGACGTAACTTATACCTGTAATATATGTCTAGCCGCCTCACCTTTTTTCTTAATAAAGCGACTTTATTGGCGTCTGCTATTTACGATGGAACGAAATATATTTTATTATTTCTCCGCTCTCTCTTTTTAATAAAAAGGAAAATAACTGTCAAGCTATGGATATAATGATCACCTTATATTAAAACTTAAGAAATAGTTGCAAATTATTTCTAATACTTAGCTATTATAAGTATAAAAATTTACGCCAGACGTTCTCAATTTTATGAAAAAATTATTTTCGAGGTAAAAGAACTTACTCCGTATAAACGAACAAAATAACTGGATTTATTTATACATTAATAAGGCAGAGTTAAGTATTATATTTGCACACTTTGAATTGAAGTTGTTCATCTCGATGAAATCACGTATTTCGTATGTGGAAAACAAGCTAGGCTCACTAACAAGACAATGGTGAATTTTGTGAATGTCAGACTGAATCTTAAATTCCTAGACCTTTGATCTTTAAAGCCATCGAATTAATATATCTTTACATTTTCATCCATGTTCACCCCATAGTCATACCAATGAGGACTTATACGCTGTAACCCTCATACCGACAGAAAGGCAGGGAGAAAGGAGCAGTTTGTTTGTATGTTATTATGAATGTATAGCTGGCGACGAGACCACCACAATAGCAGATGTTTCTATAATAATTTAACTTTAGTCTCAAAAAAATTTAAACGAAAGTTTAACAGAGTTCATTGAAGTTCTACGTTTCATTTGCACGGGCAATTTGACGTCGAACTTACTTTATAATACACTTTTATATTGCAGTCGGTGTATTTAAAAATACCAAGTACCTGATCTATTTTTGGAATGCCACTATTTTATAAATATGCAAATGTCTCGTGTATACATTTTTCTTATAAACATGCATTAATGCAAAGCTCAAACTTTTAAAATCGAGAATATTGTGGAAACAAAATGCTTATATAATGGTGCCTCAATGCGAGGTATATATAAATTTATAGCTTTAGTTTTAACCTACTTAAATATTCCGATATTTATTGTATTTACAACAATAATTTATCATTTGACTTTAACATCTCAAAATAGATATAAATATTTATCATCATCATTAAAATAAGTTATTTTGTTTTAGCGGGTTATTTATTACGCTCAATAGAATTCTTTAGACGAGTACGTCGGTAAAGATAAAGAAATATATTTTGGTACCTAACACTAGCTATACAGGGTGAGTCAACGGTGCGAAAAAGTCCAATATTTCCTTTATTGTCGATAATACAAACATAAGTCTTATAAGGAAGTTGTAGGACACTAAAATGGCTACATTTTAAAATTAGTTTGAAATATACGGGGTGATTCGTGAAATAAGGGCGCTATAGATAGATTTTAAATGGAACACCCTATATATTTTTGAAAATTTGGATTCTTTATGAAATTCTCTATGTTCTAAGTATATCAGGATCATAGTCTAATACTTATAATTCTCGAGATATTTAGAAAAATTAAGAAAAAAATTAATTTGCAAGCATTTGTTTAATTATTGTTATTTTGTCATTGTATTAAATTGAACAAGAAATCCTCTCATTTCGGGTTAAAAGAAGGTTTATTTTAACTACTAGTTTAGACAAGAATTGATTTATTTGTTACAGGGTGTTCCGAACATGTTGACATTTTCAGAAAACTTCGAAGCTTATTATTCTTATTTCAAATGGAACACCCTGTATTTTTTACGGAATTTAATAAAAAAAAAAAGAATGAGATCTATCCTGATTTTCTTTAACATAAAAGAAGTGATGTAAGATTTAGGTAATGTTACTGTAGACATTTTTTAAAAAACATCCTTACATTATTTGTTTGTACACCCTAAATCGGCCGTAACTCTCATCGTTTTTCTTTGCATGGAAAATATATTCGTAGAGTCTCCAGACCGAGAGGCATAAGGGAGGGTTGAGTGGATAAGCTGCTAGTGATGTTGACTATGAAACAATGTTTGCCAGACTGCGTAGAAAATATGTTGCTAGATACTTTTTACGAACATACTTTACGTGACTTTCCCAGGGATAAAGTAGACCCCTAAAAATTTTACATTATTCGAATCTATAAATTTGTTGTATTTGACGTGAATTAATATTTACCTCTTCCTAAAGCACCAAAATTCCTTCGGCACACTTTTATGTCTCGTTTAATATTTTAACGTAGGCTTCTTTTATCATATAAAAACAAACGAAATAATTTAAACTGGGGATGTTGCTTTTGCATCTAATTTCATCTCGATTTCCATTCGCTTTCTGTATAAATAAAATAGTATATTTACCAGGGCATTATAAAGTCAGAACAGCTGGAAGATGGACACTTAAACATTCCCTTTGATGATTCAATTCTGTTACCTTGTTAACAAACGTAATGAACCTTCCCTCTTCTACGTCTTTACTTTAATTAAGTGCATAATCTAGTAGGATAGGCGCTGATATTGGATTAGTCACAGTCAACCACGAGACTTCTGGGATTCTCACTAAGCTCACAAAGAATTAATCTGTCTCTTATTGAACATATCCCGTGATTCGGAATTGCAAGTGCCTGTTAAATAACAACTATGGGATTAACGACTAGAATAATTAATTAACGGCGTGCCATTATCTTTCTCGAAATTCTTAGTTAACTATATTTAGAACAAACGTAGAAAATTCGCTTACGTTTAACTATTGTACAAGGTTAGACAGAAATTTGATTTGAAAAATCACTTTCGGACACCTTGTATAGTTTTAAGCGCTGATAATTATTTATACAGCTGTTTGGTAACTAGAATTGACGTATTTTTGCCTAAAAATCTGTAAATTATTACTCGTACACGTGGCATTATTTCAACAAAAGAAATCATTACATCCAAGTGGTTGGGAGAGAGTCAACAATAATGTAGGAGTGGTAAGAGGTTACAAAGTGGCTGTGAAAATCCTAATGAAGAAAATTAGATAATTGCGTCACTCTGAAAAAAGGAAAGACGCGGTGTAAGGTCGATTTTACTGAACCATTGGAATCATAATAAAGTCGCTATGAAAGAGAACGGTAAATTTAATATTCCGCAACTTTGTAGCGTTCTTATGAAGTTCCAATTAATAGATATGCAGAACAATTTATTTTTTCCAACAAATGCTATTTATCCCTATTTCATGGTTTTGTGCAATTATTTGCTTTAAAATGTTCCAACATGCCAAATTGTGTTGTAAAGCGAAATATTGCAGGTCATCATTTCAACAGTTGGAGGCAAAGAAATAATAAATATCGTCCTTAAGAAAGCCAATAAAAGCCTCTCAGGCACTTCATTTTTCGCACCGGCATTACTATTGTTTATTAGCTCTGGATTTATTAAATTCTGCTAGAGACATTTAGCCCAACTCGAGATGATCTTCAAGTAAATAAAACAACTGAGCTATAAGATAAAAAAGTTGAGGTAATATTTATTAACGTCTTTCAAGGATATGTAAATAAAAATAATATTATGTTTGATATTAGATATATCTTATATATCTAATCTATATCTAATTTTATGAGAACCGCTAAATTTTGATCATAAAACCATGTGAAAAATTTGTAGCAATAAATAAAGCATGGATTTATATATAAATGTGCAGGGTCCTTTATCCTCCTGAATGTTTATTGCCATAAAAATTAGGAGCAAATATTATGCCCTCTCTTGCGTTTGGCGGCTTATCATCGTATGAATTCATTATGTTATGTAGGTTAAAATAATACACACTATACAACCTAAATATTTTTACTGCGTCGCCAAAATTTCCATTTATGAAATTTACACAATTTAATTAACGCACTGTACAAATATAACTAATTTAAGTGTGTTAATTAGGTTTTAATTCGTGGTGAAAAAGTAGTATAAAAAAATGTAATTATCTGATATAAATAACTGCTAACGCGTTTTTTTTGTTTTAAGCAACCAACAATACATTTTAATGTAATGTGTGTGGTCGCAGATTTTTAAAAATAAATTATATGGAGGGAAATTAGAATTTTAAAGTGATGTGTCGGGAAGTTGAATTTTTTTTTGGTTTTTTTTATACATTTTCAGACCGAATTGGTGTTCCATTAATTATTATTTTCTTAACAAAAATAAATCTAAAACAATAATAACAATAAATAAATAAGTAGGTAAGTTTTATTATAATTTAAAATATTTCGGATAAGATCCAAAGTTATAGACATATTTCGAAAAGTCTTAAATTTTCCTACAACTATATGCTCTTCAATAAAGTACCTAGCGCTGTAATATAATATTCCACCACATTCTCTCAACGCTCGGCATTTTGCACGTGCTTGAGGTTTCTTGGATATTTAGTGATTAGCATTATAATACATTGATTGGTAAATGTAATGGTATATGTATGTATGTTCGGCGTGTTATTGAGACGGGTGTGGGTATCAAACACGATGCCATCGTTGACAAATCCCTTATACCGGATGGCAACGGAAAATGTTTCACAATCTTGAAGTAATTAAATTTAATCCATTTTAATTTTTTTAAGCCTCACCCTCTCTATATTTCTTACTTTTACTTCCTTTAATATTAGGCATTATGGGAAAGAATCGTTCATATTGAACACCCTGTTTTTGTATGTGGTTTTTCATGTGCAGATACTTGTGCATCTATATTTTTTAAAATAACATTTTCTGTTATAATATTAGCGCTGATTCCCATTTAAAGCCACTACGTTGTATGCCTCTCTGTTTTGAAATCAAATAACAGTAATGTGGCACTAATGGAGCCGTTGTGCAAAGCAATTCGTTTCCATTAGCTTTCCAATTTCAACAAAATGCATTTCAGAGTGGCGTGAAGAATCATGTTACCTTGACCAGCCTGCTGGAGCAGTTGCTACAGCATTTAACACTCGTTTATCTCTTTATTTCTTATCGACAAAAATAAGTTATTTGAAGTCCAAAGAAAAACGTGAGAACAAGATTCTTTAATAAAAATAAAATATTTCATTTTAAATAAATTTTTTGCTTCTGATAAAAATGTTTATGTTACTGGTATCAATATATTTAATTATTTGCAAAGCTCATACATTTAATTTGCCACGGGCGTGAGATGTGAACAGCAAATATGTAGTTAATTACAAATTCTGAACTATTGACAAATTCCTGTTAGTCTTGAATGGCAGCAGGCCAAATATGTCTTCGTACAGAATAATATACTGTCCCTATTAAAATCAAATATTCTGCTCCCCCAAAGTCGCTCCCTTTCCAATCAATAAGTGATTCAGCTGAATCCGAATTGATCAAAATACTGCCACAGTAAATATTATAATTTAGTGGCGGCACAATCTGTTAGAAAGAGACCATGTAAAAAATGGCATGCGCGCGCAGTCGCAGGAAATATTTTTTCCTTGCCTTATTTATCAACCGATTTTGATTTTCTAAAAAAGGAATTGTAACAAAAAAATGTGGCTATAACATATATTTTATGCATTTTACTAAACCTGAGAAGGCAACACCTTGTCTCGACAACCCCAAAAATCCAACTAGCTCCAACAACTTATTCTACCTCCTCAAATACGGTCACCAGTTTCGCATCAGCAATTAAGTTCCTTGCTCAGCCTTTTACCACGGTGCATTTTCCTGTACTAGGTGCTGAGTTGAAATAGTTCCAAATTAAACTTTCCTGCAAATATAAATATGAACACTAATCATGTAATATTAACCTAGGAAACTAAGTTTTGCTGATTGTACATGAACTTGGCTACATATACTGAGGATTTAAGCAAAAAATAAATTGTGTCGTAAGAGGTTAGCGTCATTTTCAACTCCGCGTACAATTTATTACGCTTGTGTCAGATGAAACTGAAATTTAGCATTTTTGTTCGGGGTGGAGCAGCTGCTGCAGAAGTAAATAAAATTCTCGTAATACAATAACAAGCCATCCGGATCACGCATGATATAGCCTTAAGAGACACGTGTGGAGGCAGTTTTAAACAATATAGCAGCTGCGACAATGAATATTTTTGAGAGTTGAATTTTAAATATAAAAATAAATTCAGCATTTCGATTTTTCAATTTTTTTATGAAATATCTTAGAACATTTCAGCCTAATCGCTATCATAACATGTTTATAGACGAACCCATTTGTTATATTTTGTATTTTCAGCAGTTGTGCTACTCTAAATAATTTGCTTTATCTTGTACATTTAATAACACCAATCCAAAACAATATGCTGGGTTAATTAACATGTTAACCACATGTTTTCAGATATCTCAATCGTTTACAGCTAAAGTGCTATTATTGATAACAAATATTGATGATGCAAACAATTTCAATGGACGAGCGTAATAAACCTTGGAGAGAACAAAAATTTTAATAATAATTAGTCCTCGCAGAATTGAAACAGAAACGGAATAGGTGAATTTAAATATTATTTGAAATTTCAATTTAGACATTTAAATGAAACTTTAGTTGCTCAGTAACCCAGGCATAGAATTTACGGTCGCTGGTTTCACGTTTCATTAATTACGAAGACTAATTTTGAGGTTTGCAATATTATGTAGGATATGCAGATTATGTACGTGAAAATTGCTCTCTCGATTAGACACGGATTTTTCAGAAACATTAATTTTATCAAATTACTTCAAATTTTCTTCTAGTAATATTTATGGAACATATTTCTTATTTGATAAACCCGGAACAGTTACGTTATTTATGAAAAATGCTCATAAACTCACATAGAGAACCAGAAATAAGATAATTTCTGTTCCTCGAGTCATTTATTTCCAGCAAGCTTTTCGGTTGTAATATTTTCTTATCTAGTTATGGAGCTAACTTTGTTTGGTTTATGTTCCCAGTGCCTCGGATATAATGTGTTTGTTGTGTTACTGAAAAATTAAAATCATTTCCACCGGACATGGCTCTCAAAGTCTTACGAAACTCGACTAGAGTGATACTTATAGCATTGCGAGGATATTATATTATGAAGTAATTTTTAAGGAGCTTTGTGAGAAAGAACTGAAAGAGACTATTCTCATTTTATGATATAATTGCGTGCTGAACAAGAAAATTTCGTTTCAAATTGTCTGCTACATTTTTTTAATGCCTGTCAGTTCTTAAGCGATTAATCAATTATAATAGCATGAAAATACATATTGGATTTTTTGAGGTTACGATGTAGGTACTTTTAATGTAACTAAACTATACCCGAACAGTTTGATAGGTTATTCATTTACGAGTATTTATGGGTTTTTTAAATTTTTCTACGACCAATAGAGCCGGAGATATTTAAATAATAGTGTAGCGATGCACTCGAAATGCATAAAAAATGCACTTTCATGTCCGATTTTGCTAATTTTTTTGGGTTTCGACTCATTTGCATGTATAAAAAGAAAACAAAGAAAAAAATTTAACTTCCTGATTACATCACTTTTCATCAATTATTTTAACTAATTTCCCTCCAGTATAAATGCGATATACCGGGTGTAAATGAAATTAGGCTCACCCCTATAACTTATTTATATTTTCAGATATCATTTTGAAATTTTGGTAGTTGCAATAACAAGTAAATTTGAATTAATGCATGTTAATAATATGATACTAGCACTTCCGGTCTCACCGGAAATGATCGTAACATCAATTTTTTAAATGGAACACCCTGTATATTTTTACATTTTTGGATTCAGGGATTTATTCTGCATACGATGGTATCAACTTCAAGGAAGAAACATAACCTCAAAGATAATTTAAGTTGGCATCTAGGGAGCCATGACCTGAACTAATGGTGAAGTGTTTGTTATCGAAATTTAGGTAAAGAAAATCTCTATTAAAATAACATAAAGAGGTATAATGAATGGTTCCATTAAAAAAAAAAATCTTAAATCGAAAAAACCATTTCCGAGATGTTTAAATGGCTAAAAAAGCAAAGTTAATTCACTTAATATTATGATTTTATTTTTCCAGTACTCAAACGCTCAGAAAGAAAAGTTTTTCAGCAGTCATGGCTCCCTGATGCCAATTTAAATTATCCTAAAAAGATGTTTGAGGTTATGTTCCTTCCTCGAAGTTGATACCATCGTATGCAGAATAAATCCCTGAATCCAAAAATGTAAAAATATACAGGGTGTTCCATTTAAAAACTAGATATACATTTCCATTATCTGATAGCAATTGAATTTAAATTATCAGATAATTTTAATTCAATTGTCATTATCTGATAATGGAAATACATTTTAAGATGCGCCATCTACTATTCGACTGCACAAGTTCCGTATAATATTCATTTGCATTCTAACAATAGGATGGTATATCTTATGCTTATTTGATCTATGGACTATAGTTAAGTTAACCTCCACTTTCAGATCTGTATTTTTATTGTATGCTCGTTGCCTTTTATTTTGATGTGCAGCTATATTTATTATCTGTATTGTGTGCAGCGTTTCAATTAAAGATCCTTTTAGCTATATGATTAAAGCAAGAAAATAAATAACACTGTGGTGGTGGGACATTGTAATGTAGCAGGTTGATGTAAAAATTTACAACTTAAATTTAATTATGCCAAGGGAAAACAGGTACGTTGAGTGCAAATTTTGAAAATGATAGTATTAGACGAGACGAATGAGACAGGAGAATTATCGCCCTGTTACAATTATTTGCAATTTCCCTAATTCCGGTATCTACAGTCATCTGTAAGGTCAAATCAGTATTTTTCAGCTTGGCTTTAAGGGACGGTCAAAAGTTACAAATTTATTTTCTGCTACTCAATACATCTCTGAGGCTATCGATGCGAGCAATCAAGTTGACGGGATTACGATTTCTCTAAAGCCTTTCGCAAACTTCTATTCAAATTAAAATTATTTAGCTTTTTTAATTTGTTAATTTATCTGCTATCCTCTTACTCAATTTTTTTAGAAAATAATTTGTAGAGAACTGCGATTTCAAGTTACTTTTGGAGTGCCTCAGGGATCCGTATTGGGATCTCTAATATTAATTTTATTTATTAATGATATAATAACCTGCGTCGGCCAACTCTCAACTGTTTGTTACATAATATTGAGATTAGATTATATTGCCTGCATACAAAAACTCTGCGTTTTGTAATTAGAATTCGTTAAATCCAGGCTCATTTATCTACATTAAATATTGCAATTGTATCGAAAATAAATTCGACGTCGTTACCTAAAATTTCTATCATTTAAAATTGATAAAGTATATCCGTCTATTGGCTTTCCACCTGAACAGTTGCTACGTAGATTTTCTTTCCGCACTTTAAAAGAAAGCAGGCAACTCGGTTCTCTCTTATTCTTACACAAAAGCACCCATAATTTGATTGACTGTTCAAATACTTTAAGGAAGTTGAAATTTCGTGTTCCACCATTTGAAACACGTCATTTAAAACGTTTTATCTGTCTACCCCACGGTCTAACATACTTAAGTTCTCACCTCTGTGCGAGACATATAAAGCTGTGCAAAATCAGATTGATACATTTCACTCTAAAGTTACAAATATCAGGAATCTTTTTTCTTAGATGCTTTATTTTATTTCACTGTTTATTATGTATGTTTTTTTTCATGTATTTTAACGCCTTTGTAGTTTGAATTCTGTGTGTTATATTGCCAAAGTTAGCGTATTTTTATATACAAACATGTTATTTTCAATGGAACAATAATTTATCAAAATTAATATCTGTTGAAAAAACGAGGATTTGAGATAAAAACAACTCCTGTAAAATACTTCAATATTTTGGACGCAGTTCAAGATGGCAGAATACATCCAATCTGAATAAAATTTGCTGCAAGGCCTATTATCTGAAATCTCACAATTATTACCAAGAAATACGGAGCTGATTTAGTAATTAAATCGGTCAGCATTTTGGTCAAGTATTCGGTGTCTTGTAATCAAGTGGGAACGTGACTACAAGACCCGCACGTGTTCTATATTGTTCGTCAAGCTCGTTGGGCATTTCTTTACGCCTGCTTTACATCAGTATTGGTTTACTTTACAAACAATTTCATCTGTATGTTGGTAATCCGCAATTTTCCACCAAATCGTTACCCACCTATATAAAGGTTTACATTGAAAATTTGAATATTCGAGATAATATATAATTTAGCCGGATGGTAAAATAAATATTACAGTTCGGCCTCTGTCCACATACCGGGCCTAATTTGGACAAGTTAATTAAGGCCGGGTTAAAATAACAACGCCGGGTCTTTGGTAAAAAGGTACAGAAATTAATGTAAGTACACGTAGTTTAAATCTCATTGAAAATTATACGTATCGCTTATTCGGCCATGAATTAATTAGATTTCAAGGGTCCAGGAAGATGTTTGTCTGAGAGTGAACTTAATTAAAATTTTGCTAAACGTGTCCCAGTTTTAATATTTGTTATACGACACTGTAAAGAACCACTAGCTCAGGATAACACACTCGATTACAAATAAATCGACAGTTAAACAGTTGACAGGAGTTTGTATACTGAATATAGAGATGAAGTAGATTATTCTGCGTTTCTACTTTAAGACCAAGTGACCGGGTTTCAAATTAAAGATAAAAATGTTTTATTACCATATGCCTTACTTATTTGATTTATGAACCAAGTTAAATGTATTGCATTCTCCTTCAAGTTCAAACTCACCTTATTTGCTGAGCGCCCCATTCCCTTAAACATAACTGTTTAATACATATCAGGAGGAATTTCCGCTAAACTGATCTTAATGTATGTAATATTTACTTAACTGTTATACACGGAATTTCCATAATTTGCTACAGATTCGTATAAGAAATTATTTATCAGCACTTGGGAGAGTGAATCAATATTTAACATCAAAGACATGCACACAGATAGGCTTTATTAGATGTTTGAAGTTTAGTAACTCATCAAAATTCAGAATTTAATAAATTAAATCCGGAAATTCACGCAGCACTATTAAGCTATTAAGATAAGTGCGTCTTGGAATTAAACGTAATAAAGGGTTGGCGTTGAAATAATATTTCCGAAAACTTGACACACAACAATAACTCATATATTTTGTTATGTACAGGGTGAGTCAACGGTGCGAACAAGTCCAACATTTCTTTTATTATCGATAATAAAAACAAAAATTTTATATAGAAGTTGTAGGAGACCAAAATGGCTAGATTTTAAAATTAGTTCGAAATCTACCGGGTGATTCGTGCCAATTTTTTTAAATGGAACACCCTATATAAGTATTTTAAAAAATTTGAATCCTCCATGAAATTTTCGATATTTCTATATGATATCATAGTCTAACACTTATAGTTCTCTAGATATTTAAGAAAATTAAGAAAAAAATGAAATTTTCAAAATTTTTTTTTTTAATTACTGTTATAATATTAATAGTAATGTTTTATTATTGCAGGTTCCGATATGGATAAGAAGTTGCTTAAATTCTAGAAGTCGATTCAATGTAAAACGCTCTTCAATATATTTTAAATCCAAGATTTAACCGACTGTATTTTTACTTTCATCCCCTAATTTATTCAAAATGGAAAATGACACTGCCAGTGATAATACAACGTTGGAGGCAGCTGTGTTGCTAAATAGAAGTAATGAAGTGGATCCCAAATTGATGGAAAGATACTTGACAAATAAAGGAATTGACGAGCCAGCGTATACGACTTTAATCATCATGTACTGTTGCTTGATAATATTAGGAGCGTTAGGGAATACTTTAGTGGTGAGTATTATGTAAAAGTAACTATTTTGTACTACTATGTATATTAAATTTTATGATAAATATAAAGATCCTTGTTGCAAAGGACAAGCAAGAATTTTCGTTGTAGAACTGGGGAGAAGGCGAGGGTTAACAATAGAAATATTACACCCTAGGCAGGCTCAGAATAGTGGTTGAGGGCATTTCTAGACCGAATGTCTATGGTAACAGTATACGGTGACGTCCTTGCCTTGGGTTTTTTTTTTACTACTGCGGTTTTACTATTTACTTAATTTGTTAGCTTACGCAAGGGCGTCCACAGAGCATTTTCTAGGGGTGCGACAAAGCGAGAAATATGTAATACTCCAAAATTGTAAATTGTGAAACAATTGACAAAATTCATTTGTATTAAAAATATTTTTCGGTATCATCAATTACTGTGGCTGTAATTTTATTTTTATCCCATGAAACGCTTACGCAACGCCTCCACCAACCAGGCGCGCCTCTGGCGAAGCAATCAATTTATCTAGATCTACATTATTGTGTATTTACACGTCGGGAGACGTCGTCAACAGTTCCTTTCACCTAAGTTGACAAATGCAGAGGTTTATACGCTGATAACCGTACATATATTTTTTCAAGTCTTTTTAATCCACGATCAACGTGACAAAAAATTGTTATATAGTAAAATATTGAAAGAACTGCTATGCGACATTTTATAAAAAAATAGTATGTATAGGTATAGTCTACAAAGAGACATCAATTATAGTTAGTAAGACCAAATTAAAAAAATTGCTAAATGAAACTCAGCTTCTATAATGTCCTCCCTTGTTTATCGGTTAATTTCCCAAGGGTTATATAGTGAATAAAATCGCAACCGATATCGATATACGTTGACAATAAAATTACAACTCATCGTATCCCTGCAGGGTATATATCTTTTCACTTTTATAACTTCTGATGAAATGATGTTTCTACAGACTTTCTCAGAGGTATTCCTTTATAAATTATGTGTAATCAATATATCTTTATTTCAGAGTTCTATAAGAATTAATGAAATGAAAATAAACACCGATTTATTTTTTTAAACGTTGCCAGTTGTCTTATAAATAAGAAATCGTGATTCTTATCCAATGTAAATAGTTGTCAGTCACCTACCTACTTTTTTAGAGAAGTTTGCATAAAAATATAAACCCTCATAAATAATTAACAAAAATATTTTCCATTTTAATAATAATTATGTAATAATAAAACTAATTTCATCTTCAGACTTCTGAAATTTTTAGGGATGTTTGTTGACGGGCATAAATTGAATAACAACCTACACCGACTGAAGAGCTCCCAGAGTGGGCGGCGACTCTTAAAATAATAATTACAATTATGCCGATTAATTAGTAAGTTGGGAACTATCCCTGGAAATTAAATTATGTGCATTTAAATAAATCTGAAATTATAAATATGTATTCGCTCGAAGGGTTAATTTCAACTTCCAGGGCCGTTTCCAAGTCGATTAATATTTGTAAGCGCAAGGGAATCAAAATATGTGCATTTAAATAAATCGGTAGTTAGAAATTTCACAAGTACATAGGTACCTTAGAAAATCAAAATATGTGCATTTAAGAAGCATTTTCTATCCTCTGAATATAACGATACGAGCATAATCTACATTCTAATGTAATGCCAATATTATCTTGGGAAATACATTTTCTGAATGAAAGTATTTCAATTAAACATTTAATTGGAAATTCCCTACATTTCGTCCCTTTCAAATGCTCTTCTCCATTTACTGCAGCAAATTTTAATAACATGGGACCTTTTTGCTGGGGTCGAACGTGTTTATTGATAATACAGTGGATAACCTAATCAGTTTTATCTGACAGTACGTATCCTCCGTAGCGTTTTACTTCGAAATTGAAACGATATCTAATGTTTCTAACCCTTTAAAATATTTGGAAAATTTCGGGAATATCACGTGCTGTTTTAGAGAAAGTAATATGTATGTAACATGCTTCTGTAAATTTCTAGATATTTTAAAGTAATTTAACCAAATAATGTACAGGGTGGTCCATCTAAGCGGAAACGTTGACATAGGGGCTTTACGGCTGTACTAGGAAAAAAATTTGAACGCTGAAAAGATGGTATTTTTTCCTGGCATTCCGAATCTGAGGTCAAAAAAACAATAGAACATCAAATGGTGAAAATATTCGCAAAAAACCTGTTTCGAAAAAAAATCACCTTGTATATTTCTACTGGAAATGAAACGTTGTGATGTTATCAATGATAATAAGTATTTAAATTCAAAATTTGCGTTCGAATTGGCCCCAAAATCGCAATGAAGTTCGTATTTCTAATCAACCCTGTATAATTTTACAAAAAATCAGATTTAAATTATTTTTCTGATTTCAACGATACTATATTTGATATACTTGCTACAGATAGTTCCTGAGGTATTCGAGAAAACGGTATCCCACATTTTATTAACAACTAAATTACAAGAGATAGTAGTAAGCTATGAAAAACACAAAAAATATTGGTGTTGAAGCTTTCCTTGCAACCCTATGCACCAAGTTGGCTTTGGAAATTGAACAAAAATATAAGTATTCTACCTGTCAATATTGTTATAATTATTTTCAAATGCTTCAACACCAATGTTTTTCATAGCTTACTACTATCTCTCGTAATTTAGTTGTTAATAAAATGTGATATACCGTTTTCTCGAATACCTCAGGAACTATCTGTAGCAAGTATATCAAATATAGTATCGTTGAAATCAGAAAAAAAATTTAAATCTGATTTTTGTAAAATTATACAGGGTTGATTAGAAAATACGAACTTCATTGCGATTTTGCGACCAATTCGAACGCAAATTTTGAATTTAAATACTTATTATCATTGATAACATCACAACATTTCATTTCCAGTAGAAATATACCAGGTGATTTTTTTTCGAAACAGGTTTTTCGCGAATATTTTCACCATTTGATGTTCTATTGTTTTTTTGACCTCAGATTCGGAATGCCAGGAAAAAATACCATCTTTTCAGCGTTCAAATTTTTTTCCTAGTACAGCCGTAAAGCCCCTATGTCAACGTTTCCGCTTAGATGTACCACCCTGTACCTACATTATTAGGTATATAGAATATAAAAAGAGGAAAATTGTACAAAATTAAAAATTATAGACCATCAATAATAAAAGAATTTCACATCACACAAACTGAATGCGTGTCCTCTATCAGGCCAACTAATACTGCTGTTATGCTGACAAATTTATAGAAGGGTTCTACATAATAGCGACGTCGAATGATTAATAGTCTGGGGGAATATTAAAATATGAAAATGCGGCTGGAAAAATTTACTTTTTCAAAACTAACTAATATATTTAAAAATAGATGTTTGCTTATGTTTTCTTTTGTGGACAAATGTGGATGGCAAAAATAGATAATCTTCGATTTCACTTGTAAAGGTCTGTAGAGCAAAAAAATAACGTTACTACTACTACTATTAAAAGTACATTCTAACCTCAATCAATGCAAGTTGCTCAGTTTATTTTTTTTTAATAATAATGCAATAAGTGGGGTAAAAATCTTCTGATCTCTACGAGAATTGGGGAGAATAATAATATGTATTTTCATGCTATACCTAAATACCTACGTGATTAAATTTAAAAAAATATATTTTTACGATCGCAATTGAACATTTTCGAAAAAAATTAAAACGCTTGCCATTTAATGCAAATTAAATGTTTTTTGACCATGTCTGGTCCTGGTCCAATCCAGAATATTTAGAGGAAAAAAAAAACAGAGATGTGTAAGGAAAATAAAATGATGCATATGTTGTGTTTATTTTCATTTTATATTCGTAAATATATTTCTCTCTAGTAATCCAGAAAATGGTTAGTTTTAGCAATTCAATCAAACGATGATGAATAATTCTGTGCATATTATACTTGTAAGGGTCATATCTTTATATACGTTACGTAAAACTTATGTTATTTTCATACAGAACTGACCTGCCATCTTAAATAGGTAACCTAAAATATTTCATTCCTTGGTCAAAACAGTCGGTTTCCCTTTACAAATGAGGTGTTCAATTTTAAACAGACGAACAACTGCATGTTTACTATGTGTAAATGTCTGATATAAAATATTTTAGTCAGGAAATTCTGTCACGTATTGTTCGTTGCACGACTGTAGGATGTTGCGAGAGAATAAAAAATTCAACAGAAGCGAAACTCAACAAAGATAAATAAGAATCGCATATACTTAAACTTAATCAACTAGGAATATCTCTTTAATCTTCAAATGATTCATGTACCGTAATTTACTGGTATTTTAAATGCTGACATTAAAAATAAACCACTTCATTGAAAAATACAACTTGATCTTCAATCGACTTTAAAATAACTGCACACCCACTAAATATTTTTTACTCTCCTCTGCCAGATTTCTGAAAATAGAAAACATATTACAAACTTCTTTTGAAAACTATGTTGTCGAGAAATTTTCCAGTGTGAATATGTCATTTTAGTAAGATGTGCGACGTCTAGTCTATTCCCAAAACTATTTGTTATTCATTGTATGAATAATGCATATTTCTGTTGTTTTATTCGTACAATCAAACGTACGAAAAGGGAAATACACTTTACAAAATCACTTCCTCCTTTTCTTACACAAGCTAATGTTATCGAGGACAAAAGTACTGGAGATGCAAGTTCTAAAATATAGTGAAGTGCAAACAACTCTCGGAATTTTCTCGTTTTATGCATTGCATAATTTATGTAAAATTTGCTCAGAATTATCAGAAACGCCAGCTGGAGATTTTTCAATTATTTCTTAAGTTTTCTTGATTTAAACAAGTCTTCTGTAGTAAAGGTTAGGCTCATAATATTTTATTTCTAGCTACATCGATGACGTTTTGCTGTCTAAACCTTATATATAAAAAAAAAGGAAACATCATACATTATGCAGATATATTTGGTTCCGCAATAAAGTAGTCTATCATTTTCTTTGTCAGGATTGTAATTTAAGAGAACAGTGATGGATATTATATGTTGAATGGTCGTAAATAAAAGTAAGCGTATATTTGCTTCCCTGAATAATTCGAGTGGGGAGCTTTGGATTACGCTACCAAAAGCTCTAGAGACTTTTATGTGGAGTCACAAAATTAAGTGCTTTGAATTTACGCTATAGAGGCAAACTCAACTAGTCGGCCATCTCAGACAGTCTATATATTTTAGACACCAATCAGTTTCATTTTATGGATTATTTATGTATTTTCTATTGCAGATTATATCGGTGGTTCGTAAACCGGCTATGCGTACGCCTAGAAACATGTTCATTGTTAATCTAGCTGTGGCGGACCTATTGTTATGCACCGTTACGATGCCACTCACCCTCATGGAAATCCTTACGAAGTACTTCCCGTTAGGAAACAACCTATTCATATGCAAATTGATTGGGATACTGCAGGCCACCAGTACCTATGTTTCGACCATCTCAATTACAGCTATCGCCTTGGACAGATACCAGGTGAGTAGATAATTAGAATAAGATTTATTTCTAAATTGAAAATTGACCAACTCAATTTGGTGAAAACGAATATTCTTTTGGTTGATCTAAAATATACCTACAGCATCGATTAACTGTAACTTTAAAATAAAATATAAATTATTGAATATAAGGTGGCATCGAAATAGCAATTATTTTTCGAGAAAATGGCGAAGGCGCAGGTGATACGGAATATATGAACTAAGACACTTCATTTTCGATTAGTGTCCATTTTACACTAGATGCAGCTTGATCAAACCATAATGGAATTAAAGAATGTCAGAGGCTTTGACTAAATACATAAATATAAATAATACATTGCAACTTTTCCTGTGAATTTATTCAGTACGGTTTTTAATTGTGTGAAATTGTCGAATAAGAAGATACCTACCTACCCCATGTTGCTGGAAGATCATGGCCTTCGGGAATAAATCAACAAAGACAAAAACAATGGGTTTGCTGACGAGTGAGGCTTCGATAACTTTAATTAGACAACTGATTGATAAACAAATAAAGATATCTATTTCGACTTCGAAACTACTTCTTCCCAATCTAATTTCCTCCACCCCCTTGAAGACAAACAAGTTTTCACAGTGCTGCGGATAAACTTATCGATAATAACGTGACTCATCTCGATATATGCAATAAGTTACGGAGTGCTTTTTTTCTTAATAAACAATTACTTAGTCTAAAATTGAAAATACTTATTCACGTATTCGCATATCATTTAAATTTTAACTAACTATAAATTGGTTAATTAACGGGATTACACGAATTTCACTAATTTGAAGTTGCGTATTGCAGACAAAGACTTGATATATTGAAAATGTTTAGAAGCTTCAGTCATTTTACATAACGATAATTCGCTATCTCAATTGTTCCACACAAACTTTAAACGAAGTTTGAATCGAAGCTGAGGGGTAGTGATTAGTTCCTCTTCAGATGATTTTAATAGCGTTCGCGAAATTCCAACTTACCTTGAAAAGTTAGGTAACAATATTAAAATACTAATTAGTAATAATTATTTGGTCCAGCTGAAAATCAGAATACATAAAATAAAATTAGGCAAAACTGTGCTTAATATATCAACTGATGAATGGCCTTTCATTTTATCGTTATTACTGCTGGTTAATTTTACTTTATGTCTGGGTACAAATCCCCTGCTGAGCGATTCTGATATTATTATTACTGATTAGTATTTTAATATCGCTACCTAACATTGCAAGGTAAGCCGGAATTTCGCAACCGCTTTTGAAATTATTGACATCACCTGAAGAGGAACTAATCACTACCCCCTCAGCTTCGAGTCAAACTTCCTTTAAAGTTTGCGCGAAATAATCGAGATAGCGAATTATCATTATGTAAAATGTTTGAAGCTTCTAAACATGTTCAATATACCTATCAGTCCTTGTCTCCAATAGGCAACTTCAAATTATTCAAATTAGTTAAATTTGTGTAATCCACTTTGCTGGTAATTAACCAATTTATAGTTTGAGTTAAAATTTAAATGATATGTGAACGTGAATAAGCATTTTCATTTTTGGGATAAGTCGTTGGTCGGTACAGTTTATCAATAAAAAATGGCACAAGGTCTTTTTATTTAACAATTTCATATAACCCTCTTATAACACGATACCTACTCTGAAAACACTCGAAAATACGTTTGACTTTATCAACAAGAACCGTGTACTGAATAAGAATAAGTTACAGTTAAGAACTACACTGTGTTTATGCCATAATATAGTTTAAACAGGGAATTCACTCAAGTTATACGACGCAATTTTTGCATTTATTGATTTAGAAATTATTAATAATAATGAAAATATTTAGTTATTATGAATAATATCTGAATCTTAAAATTATTTAGAATCATTAAAATATTTTATCCGCGACTACTAAATAATGTATGCATTATATGTCCTCAAGCATAATGTTATCCATTATTACCTGCAGTGAATCATGATTCATTATTCACTGCAGTGAATAACAAACTTTATATGACAACGTATCGGAAGATGTAGTAAAAACTATTTACCTAATAGTCGTGGATAAAACAGAGGATTCTACTCGCATATAATGGCTATTATTCACTCGGGTGAATTACGACGCTCGCCTTCGGCTCGTGCCGTAAACTCTCACCCTCGTGAATAATATGGGCCATTATACACTTGTGGAATAAACTACTATGGTTGTTATTGCGCTAATTTCTAAATTGCTTTGCTATTAGGTATGTGTACTAACGTATTTTCAACTAACTTCAAAAAAAAAAGAGAAGGTGCTCTATTCGACCGTTTTTCTGGGTATTGGTTCTAGCAAATTCTTTGAAAACCTTTGCATATTATAAGTACTAACTGAGATTTTGGTTTCATTGCAGCTTGGCCAAGTTAACTCTAACGTAAGACGAAATCTCACCGGCGCCTTCGCCATTTTCTCGATATATCTCCTGTCTTTCATATTTTAACAAACACAGACTTTTAGATTAATTTTTGTCCTCATTAATATATGTTTCCTTTTCCCAGGTTATAGTATATCCAACCAAAGAAAGCCTGCAGTTGTTTGGAGCGGCTTTAATTTTGCTGCTGATCTGGGTGGTGGCACTCATATTGGCAATGCCCTTATTTATCGTGAGGCACCTTGTACATCATCCAATCAAGCTGGGACATGACTTGTTAAGCCTCAACTTTTGTATTGAAAATTGGCCAGTTCAACACGGCCGAGCGTACTATTCCATATTTTCGTTGATTTTTCAATATACGCTGCCCATCATTATCGTCTCTGTAAGTAAAAATTAATTTTATTTTTATAATACGCAAATGTTAAGGAAATTTGTTTTCATCGAAATATATATTCGGTACTTACTTCCTTAAGCCGTTTTAAGATACCCAATTTGGGTATTTTGAATATTCAGATTTCCTAGCAATGAAATGAGATATAATGGCCCGAGAAACATTTATAACTGAAACTAGTCAAACGACACCAAGTTCTGCGACAAGCTGGCGTCTCGTCCAGCTATTTGATAAAAAAGTACGCTGAAGTTCCCACATCATGCGGAGAACGACGGAATATAGATAGGGACGTTGATCTGATAAGTTTGGCAAGCATTTTTGAGTTTAAAGCAAAGTAAAGTTCTGTAAAAATTACATCAGGTGGATTGGTATGGTAGTGCTACTGCATGTTTAAGGAACGTTTATGTAACGTAGTTACCCAGCGACAAGAAACGAATTTGTTTTTCAGTGAGACGTTAAATGGCTCTTAAATGTAGGTATGTTACTTTGATAATACTAAATGACTTAGTGACTCCGTTTTTACAATATTTACTTATATCATATAACAATTTCTTTATAAAAGTTGAAAAATATATAAATTCGAAATAAACAGTACTAAAAAAAATCGATGGAGAAAGTTTAAGAAAATATATAGGTAGGTATATTTTTGTTAGAATGTTTGTAAAAGGAATTAAAGTAGACTAGGTATATAAAGCGATTTCGAGTCTATAGTGACAGGGTCTGGTTTCCGATGGATTTTCTTCCAACTGAACGTTGTTATGGAGCTGAAAAATCCTCTTAATGTACAAAATTGTACAAAAAATCGAATGGTGCAAACCGGAACTCCACAACTTTTTTTTGCTTCCGAGATATTGGGGGCGAAAGTTGAAAAAGTGAAAATTTGTCGATTTTTTTCGTTTCAAGCGCTCGTATCTTGAGAACAAAAGAAGATAACGATTTCGCGTTTACGACATTTGGTTTCTCTCGTCCAATTACATTACCATGAATTATTTCAGAATTTTCCTGGGACTTTCGATTTTTCTTAAATTTCTTGAGGTAAAGGTATGGAGAATTTAATCATTTTTTGACACTTTTCACTTTCAACTGTTATAACTTTTTTAAAAGAAAATTGACCCCTCCTTTTCTTTAGCTCAATCGACTCAAAAAAGGATGCTGATAATCATGACGTTTCGTTTGATTTTTTATCTTTACTCGTTAAGAAGTTGTCGGCTGTCAAAGTCGGAGGTTCACGGATTTCGAGTCTATGGTGACAGGCTCTGGTTTCCGATGGATTTTCTTCCAACTGAACGTTTTCATGGAGCTGAAAAATCCTCTTCTTATAGAAAATTGTACGAGAAATCCAATTATTCAAATCGGAACTCCACAACTCCTTTTGTTTTGGAAATATCGGGGACGATATTTGAAAAAGTGAAAATATGTGGATTTTTTCTCGCCTTATTTTGTTTTTAACATCAATTCAAAACGGTTTTCGCCTTCAAAATAAAATTGCTAATATATTTCACGTTCTGTTATAATTTGATACTTATTCCTAATCCTCGTAAGTATCATATTTACAAAATTAAATAACGCGCTATCCAGCCGCTTTAATATTCCTCGATTGCTTTTTATCCGCCATATAAATTCTCATGCTGCAAGTTAAAATGAGACACTTCTGGGCCATTTATATCTTCTGTAGTGTCTTTGTTATTCTTTTCTTTTACGGTCCTTCTCCCTTATTATTAATTTCCATTTAGAAGCTAACATTTCTTATAAAGTATAATTTGTGAGATATGCGAGTGTAATACCTCAAATAAAGATTTTTCGAAAGTCTCGCAATATACATATATTAAATATCAGTCACGTTGACAACACGGAATATTTCAATTAGGTAACAAAAAAGAGAATCAAAACCATCTAAGCTAGATTCGAAATAATAACTACATATTTATTTTAATTAAAAATTTACTTGAAAATGTTATTCTCTTTTTGGTTTACTATTCTTCATCACACTCTTTAGAATTTGAGCTAATTTCCTGACAAGAATTATAAAAGTAATTACTGTGATAATCACAACTGATGTAATAAATGCTATAACATCTATGAGATAATATTGGTAAAAAGGAACGTCTATTGGTGGAGTTTTCAACTGTTTGGCACCTTTATTTCTTATTACGTATTCAGTCCACCATATCGATGTTTGCAATCCTGTCATATATTGATCTTGCATCAGTTCAGCCAGTCGCTTCACAGACTTTTTATACCTATAAGTAAAAAAATATCTCAGTATTTATCTCATTACATAAGCATTAATTTGTTACTTTGGATTGCTGATGAGTTCGAGTATTGCGCTCTTAAGCTCTTCTTTTAGTAGCACTGGTTTATGGTTTACACATTTTCCAAATCCTTTACTTTCCACTATTCTCGCATTCTTTAATTGATCTCCATAAAAAGGCATTACTATCATTGGAACGTGAGTAAAGATTGCTTCTTCAATGGACTGGATCCCTCCTTGACTAATGAAGACTTTTATGTTGGGATGTCCTTGAAACATTTTTAAGGATCAAATAAGGTATATCGCTGTGGATGCGGATAAAAATCACAAGTTAACTTACTTAAGATGTCTTGCTGAGGAGCCCATTTAATCAACTTTATGTTGTCTGGTTTTCCGGGTAAATGGTCCGCCTCAAATTTCCATAATACTTTGTACGGTAGTTCCTTTAAAGTTTGTACGATATTCGTCATTGTCTGGCCGCCTAAATCTTTGCTTTTAACGTTGCCTCCTAAACTGAAATAAATGAAACCATTCGTCGCGTCATCCAGGAAATCTTTTAGCTCCTAGAAACAAAAAACATCATCTGATAAATAAACGATCATTTGTTTTCATTGTGCGATGAAGGATACTTATTTTTAATATACCGAGAGTACAATATTAACTTCTCAAGTTTCGATGGAATTTAATACAATCCAAGGCCTGTTATTAATCATTGCCGAAGCGGAGTTAAGATTTATTTTATGCGTCAATTTTATGAATTTTCTTTTTTAAAATTTAATTTGATATACAGACAATATTATATTTATTGTTTACTAACATGTAACAATTATAATATAAATATTTTCCCTCCAATTTTATTCTATACCTTATTACTTAAATTATTAGGTAATGAAACGAATAAAGTTATAATTGGACATTAGTTAATAAAATAAGTGATTTGATTTAAACAAAGGGTGTATGTAGGTATCTGTTGCCCACGGTAGCCCAGCCCTCATTTTCATTTAAGATATATTACCCCGTTTCCTGTTTATGCACACTAGTCTTGCCTCAGACCTTTATTTTCTTTATACTTGTTACATTAAAATTTTCGATAAATTATGTTCACTTTACCCTCATAGATTTATTTAGTGAAAGGACTCTTATTCAGGCACTCCATTAACGAAACTGGCTTAACCCTCTGCTTGTACTGTCTTATTTATTCTACCTTTACTTTCCAATTACTTAATCATTCCTGTCTGTGTATTATTGAATTGGATCTTTCTCATACAATTCCTTTGGCAAATATAACTCATCTCTAATTCACACTCTGAAAATTTTCTATAAATAATAATTAATTATCCTTGTTATGGGTACATTCTTTACTAAATCAAAGGGTTGTACTTTAGGGAGGGATGTTTGGGCGCTTTGAAAAATTTAGTTAGATATCATCACTGGTTTCTTACTGCATCATGGTCGTTAATTTTAATTAATTTCTAATATCTCCAGAAAGTAAAAAAATAATTAATCCAAAATCGCTTGACGCTGTCAGTTCGCTTCACTGATTAATTGTTTGGTTTTTATTAAATCATGGGTGCCTCCATATTATCAGAGACCAAGTCAACGAACCGTCAATACATTCCGAGAGAGACTGATATACAAAATTTGTTATAAAATTAAAACGTTACGTAAGTACCTATCGATGACCCCATGCAAGATAAGTATATTGTTTTTATTAAGTGTGAGGCACGCGATATAATTCTGCTGCGTGTAGTAATAAAATAGTATTTTATAAAATTTACACATACCTTTGGTAATGGCTTTAGAGGCTTCAAATGGTTTCCTCCCCCGACGTTAATAGTGGTCGGTCCAAGTGCCCTAGCTCCTTTTAGAAGCGGACTGACATTAACTAACATTAAATCTATGTTATTTATTAAATCCTCGATTTTTGCATTAGTCACATTTCCAAAGTATTTATCCACGATTTTCTGCTTGGTGGGCAGGAAAGTAAAATACTGAAAGTAAATCGATTTCCAATGGAACAAGGTGCTGATTAACCTCTCTTTGAAATTTAGTTTTCCCTCATACGGGATGTTAATATCGGAATGCAATATGGGATGTGCAGGATTCCCAAGATACTGATACATCTGGACAGTTGAATCTATGGTTGCTACCAGTATTGTTGGGCAGTTGTAAATCTTCCCGAAAGCTAGCAATTCTGGATAAAATACTTCTATCATCACCACGTCAAAGTTAAATTTCTCACTTTCGTGAATTAATTCTTGCAGTTCAGGTTGGCTTAATTGGTCTTCAACTATATCATCTAATAAATATAAGAAGAACTCCCAGATATTCCACAATCCCAGTCCTTCCTGTGCAGCCTCCGAGAAGCTGTACGTTTCGCTCCATATTTTGTACGATCTTTTCATGTCGATTTCCTTCAAATTCGGCAAATCCGGACTATTTCTCGGATCCGTAGCCAACAAGGTCACCTTGTGCCCTCTTAAGGATAAATCTTTCCATAACTCTGTGAACGCCACTTGATGACTGTAGGAAGGTGTAGGTACTATGGCTAGTATGTTCGCACAATTCGAATTATTCACAAAAAATATCAGAGCAAATATAGACACAGCCACAGCAAACATTTTAAGCGACTTAAATGAACGTAACTAAGTACTAAAATTATATTTTCTGCTGTGCAAATTAATCACTGTTCCTTTATCTGGAGAAAGTAAGCGATAACATAGGCGATGCAATAAACATGTGCTGTATATTAATTAGGAAATTAGTAATTAAAAATATTGTAAAACTGCTTAAAAGCTAAATAATATCTGCATATGTATCTAGCAGTTTCTGGTCCCCCGTAGGGTCAAATATTTATTTGAAAATGCTCGACAGTTCATATCGTATCTTATGTAACAGCAAAATGTTTCCCTTTATAAATATCAATGTTCATACGTTATAATTAAATCATCAAATAATTTTTTAATTAATTTTTTTTTTTAATTTTAATGTAATTATTTTTTTTTACTTCAATGTACCTAATTAGAGTGTAAAGTCTGTTGGGAAAATAAACAAATAAATCAATATATACATCCCTTAAAGGCAAGTTGTGGAAAACAACTCAAAAAATATATATATTTTTATTATAATACATCATCCTAATAACAATTATTTCTACAATCAAGTGCGCCGACAGTCTCGTTTATGTGGTAATTTAAATATAGATGGGGTATTTTAAAATGGTTAAGGAAACAGAGATAATGATTCTCTTTTTCATTCTTGGGATTTCATACTACTTGCTACGTTCCTCAACATTTTGATTCTTAAAAAAATAACTTGGGTTTTAAAAATAACATTTACAATGCCGCGTTCATCAAATAATTAACCCTTTAATTATTTTGCAAATCGGAAATTGTAATTAGTGAAAATAACCAAGCGCCACTGCATGCAAATTTGTTAAAGATAAATGAATTAATATTTATCGCGTTCTAAAATAAACTAATAAATTTTATTACGTATTTTATCTTTGTGTTATTATTTACCAACGTACACTTCTTCAATGCGTGAATATATTATTAATTCGTATGAGTAAGTATACAGAGCCTTCACAAATGATCGAAAGCACGTGACACACAGACAAAAACAGCATTGGATTAAGATAAAAAACCAAAATCAGTTCTTGTGTATTTTTTTTATAAGAAATCCGATTGTAAAATCGAATGAGCAATATAACTTCTAATATACGAAGTATCGTCGAAAAACTGATTTTCCAAATCTCTTTCACTCTGTATGTTATTACGGAAATCGATATGGTATATTATTGCGGTTATGTCATATGTCATTCATACATTTAACTTCCGGTTTAGCCGGAAATAGCTAATAACCGACAAATTTTGACGACAACCTGTATATTATGAAATAATTGAAAAACGGCCAATCTATTGATTTCAAAAATATATAACACATGTACATTATCTTTAGTAGTTTTCAAGAAATTGGCAACAAAATGTGATAAAAGCAATAAAACAAGCTATTTCTAATACTTTTTTTTTAAATTCACGAAAAATCTTAAAACTAAAGAAACCGGAAGTTAGATGTATAAATGTTATATGACTTTATAACCACAATAATATACCATATCGATTTCCGAAATAACATACAGGGTGAAAGAGATTTGGAAATTCAGTTTTTCTACAATACCTCGTATATTAGAGGTTCTATCGCTTAACAATCGGATTCCTCATAAAAAAAATACACAAGAACTGATTTTGGTTTTTTATTTTATTCCAATAATAAAGCCGAGAGATCGAGTGAGCTTCTTACGTGGGACAAATTTTTTTTAAATATAATTAAATCATTAAAAGACAAAAACGTCTTTATTATTGAATTGCTGATTTTTAATTTGTTACCATGTAAGGGTCAGAACTAAGAAAGCAACACGATCTAAACATATTACTTGTTTAACTCGTATCTAGTATGCCGAAAGGTCACTTGTCCAAAAAGACAAATGTAGCAAATATAAGAAAGGAATCGTTTGTTTTACTACTTAGACTGTCTTTCACTTCTCCCTTTTTTCTAATGTTAGAAATGAAATCCATTAACCAGGTGAAGCAAAGCAAATGAACTGATTTTCTTATGACGTCACATGACTTATGGGGCAAGATTGCCAAGAATTTCAGGATTATTACAAATTCGCATAACGAGACCAAGTCTCAGATCTAGTAAGTCCTTGTTGTCATTTGTCATATTAAAACTCGCGACAGTGATTTGTTTTTCAGGACCCCTTGGGCAATATTATTTATTGGTTCTAATATAAGAAAACTTGCGTCAACAATAGAGCCATAATAGTTTTATTCGTATAATCGCAGCATATTTATCGTTTTTGACATCATATTATTTTTCTTTGTCTCAGGCTGCATACGTCCGAATTTCTTACAAACTTCGATACCGATTCGCAGCTGGTTTCGTTAGCAGTGACGAGTCTTCGCAGAAAAACAGGCGCCAACTTCGTGGACGACGTCTCCAAAGGACCAACCTTCTCTTGGGATCAATAGCCATAATTTTTTGCATCAGCTGGCTTCCGCTGAACGTGTTCAACTTGATCGCGGACCTATCCACCACTCAGTCGTTTACTTCACAGCCGATGATGGTAAGTCATAGATTAGGGTTCATTTTTGTATACAGGGTGGTGTTTTTAGGTAACTTACCCAACTAAAGAATTTTTGACCACGGCCCGGTATTTTTCCCTTGAATGTAAAACAAAATAAACTGAGCAACTTGGATTTTTTGAGGTTAGGATGTACTTTTAATGTAACTATACCCTAACAGTTTGATAGGCTATTCACGTATTCACTTACGAGTTATTTGGTTTTTTTTTTAAAATAGTTTTTTCGGTTTTCGACTCATTTGCATGCATAAAAAGAAAACAAAGAAAAAAAATCAACTTTACCGATTACATCACTTTTCAACAATTATTTTAATAATAATAATAATAATAATTTTGACTAATTTTCCTTCGCCAGTTCTAATATTTCAAAAATTAATTGCAGTTAGTATTCCTAGTTGTTTACGTAATATGTACCAAATGGGACTTTTGGGTTTATATTTTTTAATGTTTAACGAGAATTCCTGAAATCAAAACATCCTCGTGATTTGAAGGCGTATATTGATTCATAATGAAAGTTATGTGAGGAGATCTAACAGGACAACCAGAAACTGTATATAAATAAATCATTCTGTTGATACATAAGACACACAAAGCCCACCTAGGCTTACTGTCAATTACAGTTAATAATTAGCCCAGACTAGGAAAAATACTGATTTGATATTCTTGAGAGCTCGGCAAACCGAGTTTATTGATTTTATCGAAATAGAGCACATGGGTAGGTTAATCCACTCTTACTATCATAGAACGTGAAGGTTTGTCGCCTCCATACAGATTTTTAACCAACATCGATGGTTGTTGCAGGTGTGCTACGCCGTTTGCCACATGATGGGAATGTCATCGGCTTGCTCCAATCCCATCCTCTACGGGTGCCTGAACGAGAATTTCTGGAAGGAATTCAAGGATATATTGTGCATTGAGTCGCGCGGAGAGGTGGTCGGAGAGGATTCCCAAAAGATGTCCCTAAGGAAGCAAACCCAGAAGGCACTGGGTCGCGGTAAGCCGGATCTCGTGACGGGCGCCACCGAATACCAACCTTGCAATACTGTGAGCACTGATATGACTGTTCTAACGAAATGCTAGCTAATAAGGAATATCGCCGCGCGAAATAACGGACATATAAAGAACAAAGTTAACAATGAAAATGTGTAAAAGGCAAAATTTTATAAGAGTAGGATGTGCCAGGATTACCGAAGAGGAGTTCGTGCACATGTGCAACATGTGCATGGACTCCGTTGTTTCGTTGACTCAAGTATGGTAGCCATACATAAAGTATTATATTTTTTTACTCTATTTTGTATATTGTTGTAATTATTTATTATTTATTGAATTACCGACTATACAGCTAAGTCTGTCAACTTAAAATAGATTTCCAAAATACTTAATTGTTGGCATATATACGTATTACATATAGTACACAATATTTAAGCGAACAAGTTTTGCCTTAATACCTACGTAATAAAAATGTAAATAAATATTTTGTATTGCTGTCTGTACATCCTTCATGTATATAGGTAAGAATATTTTATGTGTATATACACTACAGGATGGTTTTGGAATACAGACAGTGAAGTTGACCACACACTTTAATTCCGAAAATTCAAAAAACACTTTCACTGTCATAATCTCGCTTATTTACTGAATTTTCGGTGTTGCAAAAATTTACTGCTAAAACACCCTCTATACAGGGTGTCCACCTAGCGCGCGGCAGTCCACTTTCTTGGTTAATTAAAGGAGATAATTTTTTTTTGCTATGTGCCTAGTTTCTCAAGTTCTACAAAATATTACCAATTATACAGGATGTCCCATTTCTTACGGCCGGTAACAACTAGACACATAGCAAAAAATATATATTTATTTCTTTTACTAACCAAGTATTTTGGAGTATGGCGCTCTAGGTGGACACCCTGTATATGTAAATAAGAAGCTAATTTTACGAATGTACATAGCACATACAATATATTCTCGATATATTATTAAATATAATACATTTTTGGAGCTGGCAACGTACTTCACCTAGTCATTTAACGTAACGTCTGATGTGATAAGTTACCAAAAAAGACACAAATTTATATATGCACTATTCTAAATTATAAGACTGGTGTTATTTTTGTGAAAGGTAGATAATCATCGCATATTAATTAGAAAAATTACAATTTTTTAATAACTCTTCAAATAACTGCTGTAAGTGGGGCGTCGGTATATGAGGAATGACCCTGTACAATACAATTTTCTTTAATGTACGATTATTGTCTGTAGCGCCAAGAAAACTTCCTCCTTACTATTCACGAACTTCATCGGAAACGTAAAAAATTTGTAAATCAAATTGAAAGTGCATAAAAAGCAATTAATTAATTTTTTGCAACTTGCAACAGATCTGCAAAAATGGCATAAAGAAAATATTTTTATAATTGTACCAGTATTGTCTCGAGAATATTCACTAATTGGATTTTGCACCAAAGTGATGTATATAGACAATGTAAATTTTAATGATGAATTCAAAGCATAGCATTCAACAATTGTTATAGAACTTTTTAATACTTCCAATGACTTCCCTCATTCAATAACTCGACATAAGCTTGGATTACTTAGTAATTAACAATTAACATTGTTTTTTTCATCATAATCATTTGAAGCTGGTGAAAATATAGGACACTAGAAAATAGAAATATTACCTACGAACCTATTAAAAAGTTACGTTGACCTTGTCGAATTTATGGCTCTAAACATCGACGAGTCCACGGTGTTTTGAGCCAAAATGTGTTGAATTCTTTTTAAAATATTTTCATATACTTAATTGTATACTGTAACACAAAAATGATCGTCAATTTGAAAACGTGTTATCTCAGTGTCAATTTAAGCTAAAAACCATATAAATATGTGTAGTAGAATAATGAACAAACCTTGGTATTTGTACTTGCTAAGAAAAAATTTGTATATTTTGTACGATTTATTTCAATTAAACGTAAATAAACAGTAAACATAATTAACCTATAATACGACTGATGTATAAATTTAAAATGTATTTATTTTGAACTACAACTATGTATGTTTTAGCAACCAATAAAATTCTAGCGATTTTCGCCACATGATTAATTTTAGCCAGTAGTCGAATTATATTGATTCTTTTTTTTTAACAACCAATTAAATTCCTGTGATTTTGATCGCAAGGTGTCATTATTATGCTGATAATAATAATTCACCTTGCAAATTATTCAAGTGAGAATAGAATCGCTTATGTTACCTATCTAGGTTTGTAATTTTTTAGGTTATGTATGATTTTATTAATAAAATTGGACTGTTCTAAAAATCTGTTTCTTTTTCCTCACCAAACAATCAAAGAAGTTTAAATAAAATTTAGGCAATGTTCATGTTAATATTTTTGTTTCTCACTCTTAGGTACGTTTACCATATAAAGAAAGTGCTGTTTCAATTCTAGATGATTTTTATAAAACAGGTATTTCAAGAGGTTGTCAATATGGCAGAAAAGAAAAGAAATTTATCACCCAATCTATTGGAACTCCACGTATACCCCTTTGTCTAGTATAGGCCACGCTTGAGCCAATTGGGTTGCGCCTCTTTAAGTATTTTTCACTCAACGGTTTTAATCAATTAATATAACTATGACAGAGAAAAACGATAACATAGTAATTGTAGAGGTTACTTGGCCTGCTTTCTTCAAATTTAAGAATTTATGACCATTAATGATTCTAATATTAAAGTTTCTAAACATTTAATAATAATCAACTTTGGTTGCATAATTTCCGAACCTGAGCTACTTCTCTTCGTCTTCTGCATAACAGATGGCCCCCAAATCGTTTATTTGCTAACAGTAAGTTCAAATTCAAACATAATTGTTTCTTTTTGTTATGTCTGATTATTGTATTTACAATCGGGTTACATTTTTTGCTAAGAAACGGAATTTCATGCAAATTATTTTCATTTTATTATTTGTTAGTTTTACTACTGAAATATGGAAGAAATGTTTGTATAGTTGATGTAGGTATGTTTGTAGAGGATAAACAGGTGAGTTTATTCCAAAATGCAGGGGGACTAATTTAATTACTGGATGGTTATACAGGGTGAGACAACGGTGCGAAGAAGCTCAATATTTCCTTTATTGTTGATAATACAAACATAAGTTTTATAAGGGAGTTGTAGGAGTCCAAAATGGCTACATTTTAAAATTAGTTTGAAATATACGGGGTGATTCGTGAAAGCGGGGCGCTATAGATGCTGAAAATTTAATTTTTTTCTTAATTTTTTTAAATATCTAGAGAACTATATGTTTTAGACTATGATATCCTCATTCAGAAATATCGGTAATTTCATGGAGATTCAAATTTTTAAAATTGACATGTTTAGCGCCCCGCTTTCATGAATCAGCCCGTATATTTCGAACTAATTTTAAAATCTAGCCATTTCGGTCTCCTACAACTTCTATATAAAATTTTTGTTTTCACTATCGATAATAAAGGAAGTGTTGGAGATTATCACACAGTTGACTCACCCTGTACATTAGAAATTTTCATTGTTTCACCTTGTCATTTACGTGAGAAAATAATTCGGATTCTCATAAATCTTGAAAATCAAAGACCTGCTGAATGTTAGCTTAACACTTTATATTACGCTGCCAAACTTTTCACAAGGAAAATTTCATTTTGTAACTATACGTGCCTTTTGTTTTCCAATAATCAATGACTTTGATTGATTGACTGTTCTCAAGAATAGCGTAGCTCGAAAGGCAAATATTAAAAATAAACCTAATTTATCATCGTCTGCAATTCAAAATGTTAGCAACAATTCGTTCTGATTGATTCTCACGACATAAAATACTTATTGTTTCCGATCAATTACGTCTGCGCTTGGATTTCTTATAAAATATAATTTAGTATTTGTTAAATAACATAAGCGATTTATTTAAGAAATATAATATTTAGTTTGGTAGTGACATAAAATCTAGTTTAATATAACAAGAGGATTGGGTAATAACACTAATTTGTTTGGTTCAGTTTGTTCTGCAAATCCAACCGTGCTTCCTGCTGACACCTACAAAGCTATGATATATGGACAAGTTAGAAATATATCAGAGCCAAAAGATTTGTTGGCGATAACGTGTCCTAATAGATTAAGGGTTGTGAAAGCTATTCGCAGTATTCGCTTGTTTCAAATACCTATCGACTCGCGACATGGATTTTTTTAACGTACGACACCGCATTATGATATGCATGACCTTATTACAATTATTACAAATGATAGTTGAAAAACACAAACTTGATATTTGTTCCGCTTCGTGTATATACTCTGCATAATAATGTTTTCGCTTAAATAAGTATTAGCCTAAAATATTGAATATGCGTGTCTGAAATATATTATTCAATATTATTTAATAACGCCATTATTATTAAGGTAATATCAAGACTAACTATTTTGATTTAATATTCAACATATTTCAGGTACTCTTCGGAAATATGAATATCTTGCTACCAATACTGTCACGAGTTGCACTCAAGATCCATTGTTTTTTACTATTATGTCTAATTGTTGGCTGAAACTGGTTTGATCAAAAAGAAAGTTAAAATGACTAAACAATACAACACCATTCGAAAAAGCATCTTCATAAATACCTACATAAATTTTTGTAGCTCAAATAACGGACCACAAACATACTTAATACGGATATACGAGTATCGAAAGTATTAAAAATAATTCTGTCATTTAATATTCTATGGAACGAAAAATTATTTAGTAATTTAAAAAATCTCACTTCTTTGAGCGTTAGCTTTCTTGGGCTATGAGAAATGCCAAGGATTTCCCGAATATTGTAACGTAAAAACTACAGGGTGATAACCGCAACTGTTACACCGAAGATAGTTTTTCCAACCTTACAGAAACAGCTGGTATACTATTGACTTTCCACTGACGAATTAAAACGACCTCTTTCATGTTTTAAATATAATTGTATATAACTGTAAGGCAATTTAATTGCACATTTTTTATCAGTGTCGAAAATGTGATCCGATTTTTTGACTTGAATCAGAGCGTTCATCGCGATTATATTCTGACAACATAAGAACTGGGTGTAAGGTGGATTACATTTACTTTTGAATCAAGGCCAAGGAAGTAATAGAGAAATTGTCTTTGGTATTATTCAAATACCGATGATAGTATATGGGGGTCAGTGCGTATTATATTATTGCATGGTTTTAATTTGCTGCGCAATTAACATAACGCACGTATTACTTAATAATTATGAGAGGAAAATTAGGATTTAGAAAAAATATGTTTGTGACAACCGGAGTATATTTGTTGTCACTACGACTGAATTATTTAATAATCATAAGTAGGTATATTTTTAACTTCAGCCCTTGTGAGAGGATTTGAAATGTATCTGCCTTAAAATATTTACGTGAAAGCAACTGAAATATAATATTAATGTTTCCTTTCGCTTTAAGTGAGTTAAAAGTTTAGATATTTTTATGGCGAGATACTCGACGAACAGGTTACAATTTATAAATGTTCATGCTACAAAATATTGGTTTTAGCCCAAAAACACGTCCAGTGCCAATAACTTTTTTTCTAAAAAAAATTCTTAGCAGTACACCGGGTGTAAATGAAATTAGGCTCACCCCTATGACTTTTTTGTTTTATTAGATATCATTTTGAAATTTTGGAAGTTGCAATAACAAGTAAATTTGAATTAATGCACGTTAATAAAATAATTCTAGCACTTCCGGTTTCACCGGAAATGACCGTAACATCTGTTTTTTTAATGGGACACCCTGTATATTTTTACATTTTTGGATTCAGGGATTCATTCTGCATACGATGGTATCAACTTCGAGGAAGAAACATAACCTCAAACATTTTTTTAGGATAATTTAAGTTGGCATCTAGGGAGCCATGACTGCTGAAAAACTTTTATTTCTGAGTCATTGAGTATTGGAAAAATAAAATCAGGATATTAAGTGAGCTAACTTTGCTTTTATAGCCATTTAAACATCTCGGAAATGGTTTTTTCGATATAAGATTTTTTTTAAGTGGAACCATTATACCTCATTATGCTATTTTAATAGAGATTTTCTTTACCTACATTTCGATAACAAACACTTCACCATTAGTTCATAAATAACTTACAAAAGATATTTTACCTTGGTTCAAATTTATTTTAGTTTAATAAATTTGTTTTTTTTTTCAAGGCATTCCCGATTCATTTCATATCAAATGTTTAACTTGGTCTGAGCTTATATCTCTTATTTTTGGGCATTCATAGTTTAAAATATTTTCAAATAAAATGTGCGGGATAGATATCGCTTGTCTATGCAAATAAAGGGTTTTATAATAACCCTAGCACATGACAGTTTACAAAACTGTTTCCAACTAATGACTGGGTAATTTAGAACAATCTCTATTAGATTGTTACCGCAGTGCTCGTAGACAATAATAATAAGTATCATACGAAGCATGTAACGATATTGCGATGCTGCTGTACTCACGTTTCGACATTTAAATTCCTTTTCACTTAATTTTTCATTTGTTTATTCTATGCAGCTCCTATCTGGGTAAACCATTATTCCCACATACCTTCAACAAAACCTATACAGATAAAACAGAAGAGAATATTAAGAAGAACGCACAAGATGCACCGCTGCACCCCAATACCATTTACATCCCTCCCTAAACTATATCTACAACCCTTAACTCTCCACCCCCAAAGAACAAAAACTTGTATACCTGCACCTAGATCAAAAGATCAAGTTAAAATTTAAATAAAAATTCGTCTTAGGCGCCAAATAGGTGGCAGAAAATCCCATTTTCTGGAAAAAAACTCAATTAAAACAGTTTTGTTCAATAAAAGTTACAAAGTAAAAAGTATAGAAATTAAGACTGTATTATTAATGCAATTTAAATATATGACAAAATTCTACCAAACATCGTGGGCAGCTGTGTCGATACGGATGAGTGACCTATTGACCTGGATTCTCCAAGTCAACAGTCCATGCTTTCTGTACAAGGCTGAAGCACACCAGGTCTACAGTGTTTAATCCAAGTATGAGACAGTCTCTTGTAAGATCCGCTCATTTGAAATAATAAAGAATTTTTTACGCGCGTGCAATTTGTTGTAATTATTCGTAAGGCCTTTGAAAGTGATGTTGGTATGGTGGTAGTAGAATTCGCAATGACCTTTTTGGATTAGCGTTTGAGGTAAGTTTTAATCTATTGATATTGCGTTAAAATGTCTTGTGGCTTCAAAGACAAGCAATTATTTGAGACTTATAGCAGGCAAAACA
This sequence comes from Rhagium mordax, assembly GCA_963680705.1. Taxonomy (NCBI): domain Eukaryota; kingdom Metazoa; phylum Arthropoda; class Insecta; order Coleoptera; family Cerambycidae; genus Rhagium; species Rhagium mordax. The sequence goes on along the minus strand of OY796661.1, from coordinate 495,609 downwards.
CATTGCACTAAAATTAAACAAGGCAATTTTATGAATTTTACTACCATTACTAAATATAGTCGTGCACACACCCAAACTATAAATTATATTCGAAAGTAATTAATTATCAATAGCTGTACTTTAATTATGTATTGTTTCTATTGAACTGATACAAATATGTTTTTCTATATGAATAAGTATGAATGTGCTATTTTGATTGATGTTATGAGGAAGGTAATATTAGTCACTTTCCTTCGATAAAAATCCTTCTTCAGCGCCTCTGTGAGAACCTGTTATAACTTTGGTGTCATCAGTTATCGCAGGTAACTGCAGTGGTTGCAGCATAAAGAATGGTTGCACCTACTGAAATATGTGGATATGTGAGTATTATAATTATTCCGGTTTGGGTAACGTAGCTTAAAAAATTAACCTAAAAAAAAAACGGGGGAAAAGGATTTTAGGAGCAAAATTGGAAATATGCCCTGCGGGGCTGTCTCTTTCCCGTAATAATTTTCGCCCCTTTGCTAAAAACTCTTGGGGCACTTCACTTACAAATTTTTGTTTTCTAAAAGAGCCCCAGAGGGGCTATATTTAAAAAAATAATAATGAAACGGCCCCTGCGGGGCCGAATAAATAATAAGTTCTAGAAGATCCATCCCAAAATATCTTACGTAAAAAGTTTTGACTTTCGGTTCGGTTCTAAATAGTTGGTGGTATTTATTGGTTCTTAAAAAATGCCAAAACTATGCATTTTTCAATTGTGAACTGTGGCGCCATTGTATTCAATTTTTGTTCTCAAAGAAATTGTAAAATAAGCTGATAGTATTAACCATAAAATACTTGCTACATTGTATTAATATATAACATTTGTGATTAAAATATTCGGTTTTAGCAAATTGACGTTGCCTGCACAAGTACATGTAACGGAATCTAGTTAGCGATACGTTGCAATTGTAACTGATCATTACCCGAGTAATGTATCGGAAGTTAATAATGAAGAACCATCAGGAAATGTATGTTTTTGATATACTGCAGAAATTATTCATTTATGAAGTTTTGGTCAGGCCAATTTTTTAATGCAGCTTATCAATAAGTTTAATGATAATTTAAAATACTATTTTTTTACATATAATTGAAAAAAAATAAAGTGATTGTTTTATTAACATAATTTCGGAATTTAGGTGTATTTATTTGAATTGAGATATTTTATAATGTGTATTTAAATATTTTTATTTTTATTTCTACGTCTATTTGTGATTGCAATTTTGCGCCATAATTTTGACCTACCTTGTATACATTATTATACTTCATGCTTGTAGAACGAAGAGGTTATTCTAACCGAGAATATAAACCAAACAAACTTCACTGATTGTTTGGGAGATTCTACCTACATATACTTAACTAAATACAGCTAAGTTTATAAAACAACCTCAACTTAATAATATTTTGGAGTATATAAACAGGCACTAAGTTTATCTTCTTAATTATGCATGGATGTTACATCGTGTGTAGCGAATATCGTTGCGATTAACAAAAATTAAAGCACATTTATATATGTATACTACAGTGAGGTCGAAAAGTAAGGAACAAATTCAATATAAATTTTGGAAAAATCGCTCGACAGGTCGATTTTGATTTTATATCAGGCCTATTTTAAAAATATTTTTTGTTCTACAAGGTGCTCCAAAAAAGCTGGTCTGTGATCAACTTTGATTTTTCAAATGGCAACCCCCTATTTTTTGCAATTTCCATTTACTATGTATTACACCCTATATCTAAAATCAATCATTTCTGAGTTATTGATACTTAAAATTATTTTTTCAAATGTGAAAATATTTTTAATATGAAATGTATTTGATTTTTAGGTAATAACCTAAATTTATACATAAACAAAATAGGTGTCTATAATTTTTCAGTGAAACTATTGAGATATCCATTTAGTGTCATTTTAAAAAATTATCTACCGCGGTACCTACAAGAATTTAAATTTACATAAACAAATCATTAGGTCAGTGGGTCTTCACAAGTTCCACTTAAATTTCTTCAATTGCTGCAGTATGTAAAAGGATATATGTATGTAAACGTTAAAAATAAAGTGGAACTGCTTAAATAAAATAATAATTGATCTATTATACAATATGCTACCAAAATGAACTGACGCAAATCAGCCTATTACAAGAATTTCGATATTTGAGTTGCAAATATTTCCAAATTAGCCACTAAGTTTACAAGAAATATAACTTTCTATAATCTGCTGACGGAATGATTTACCAAAGTTGTGTAGTTAAAAATAAAGCACTAAATCATGGTGTAAGTAGAACACAAAAATCCCAGAGCAAAAAAATCATGAGTTCTTCGTCATAGCGGCATAGTTTTAATTTGGTATCAAAGTTTTAGTAAAATAATTAAATAGTTTTAATACAATTAAGTAAAGCGAGTTTCTTTTTTGCTGTGGGTGTAATGGAGTTTTATAAATATTTAAATAATCCTTTGCCATACCCTAGCCATGTAAGAACCCTTATTTGTTCTGAAACTGAAAAATCTGAAATCTATATTTCGTATCATATATCCCAGTAGATACATACTTATTTCATAAAAAATATTCCAAAGTGATGTAATCGGAGAGTTGAAATTTTTTTTAATTTTTCGTTTTATACATGCAAATGAGTCGAAAACCGGAATTTTTTTATGCATTTCGATTGCATCGCTATACTATTTTTTAAATATCTCCGTAAATATTGGTCGTAGAAAAATTAAAAAAAACTAAAATACTCGTAAATGATTAGCCTATCAAACTGTTGGGGTATAGTTACATAAAAAGTGCATCCTAACCTCAAAAAGTTGCTCCGTTTGTCTTTTTTTTACTACTAATTCAATAAGTGTTTTCATTCTGTAAATACGTGATTAAAAAAATATACTTTTACGGTCACAAATGAACATTTTCGAAAAAAATTAAAACGCTTGGCATTTAGTGCAAAATGGTCGTAGGGTAAACTTTCAATAAAATTATGAAGATTATGTGACAGATAAAATAATTATTTGAAAAGGATAAATGGTTAAGGGCAACTGTGTTTGACGATATCGAATGGACATTAAAAGAGCTTTCGTAAGGCGTATTATTATATTTACTTTTGTTTTACTATACATATAAAACACAAAGTATATATGTATAATCCCACTAAACAACATATATAACCACCATATTATGTAATGTTAGATCTAGGTGACAATTTTAATGTTTCCATAAAATATTATATTATTGTTATGATAACTAAAATTGATATATCTGAGAAATATTAAAATGTAAAATATTTAATAAATGTTTATGCAATATTAACTCGATGTTACTAGAAAATATGTCTATAATATCATACGATACACCTTGTCAATGTATTGTAATACATTCTCTTAAATGTATCTTTTTAAATGTTTACAAAATGTTATACAAATATAATTTGTAATGTTAAACCGAAATATTTCATATATGTAACATTAAATATGTTATAAATAGCACTTTATACATTATAAAAAATATCCATTTGATTATAGATCAACACAATGCGATTTTGGTGGTGAAATTCGAGATTTTTTATCTATATACCCTACGTTCTTAGTTGGCCAGGACGATCGTAAAGGACTTTTAAATCTGCGTATCAGAAACTATCATAGATTTGTAAAAAAGATAATTTGAAGCAAAGCGGCAAAGACGACGTTTTCCATATTTCACTAGATAAGCTTTATGTGCTTCATAAATTAAACCTTGATGTTAGTCATTATCCTAATTAGTTTTCGGAGATAAATTACATTTGGTGGTTTAATCTATATAGATAAAGTTTAATTTGTTTGTGATTACAACATTTATATGAGCTCCGCTGGTACCAACAGTTAATTCGTTATTCAGAGAATAAAGGATGTATCATTAATAATAATAATTATAAAAATCAAAACACAATAATGTTGTTTCATACCAGCTTTTGTTTGATTTTAGATACAAACGGAATGCACCACCAAAAATGGATAAAAAATGGAAACGCAGCAGAAGTGAACTAGTGCTAGTAAAACTTATTTCAATTTTATGTTATACATCAATCGTAAAATCATGTGCCACGGATCAAGAAATCAGAGACGAAAGCGTATTGGACAGAGAACTAAAAAACTACGTGGATAGGGTGTTTAGTGTGGACGAATTTAACATTGTGCCTGGGATCGAGATTGAAAAATCGATGAACAGTAGTTTTAGCAACGACAGCAGAAGAAATTGTAGTGATCTTCCTATGCAGAGTAGGAACTTAGAGACAATACAAGAGTATGTCAAGAAGAAATTGAACCGATTTGCTCAGACGCATGTGGTATCGATTAATTTTAAAGAAACCGCCAGATTTCTTACCTCAGGTAATCCTCAAAATTGTTGAATAAAAATTTGACATTTCAAAACGTTCGAACTCAAACCCCTCATAGATTCTTTTTCGAAAGTAGAAATATAGGGTCTCTTCTCTAAAACATATGTCCTGATTTTCAGGATATCAGTAATGAAGCGTGGTTTCAAGCAGATGCCTTGAAACCTGAAAGAAAAATTATGTATTAAGTATTTACCAAACAAAAGACAAGACTCTGACTTTAATTGATTATCGGTTTAATTACAAACTCGCTAAAATCAAAGAACGGTCACAAAATATTTTATTTCAGGTGCAAAAAAATGTGTTGAATATGAAATTAAACGAAAACACTTTCCCGATATTGAATAATTTATTATTTTTTCAGGAGACGCCGGCGCCGGAAAAAGTTCCTTCCTTACCGGATTCGGAATGGGCTTCTTGGCGTTCGGCTTAAAAAAGCTTTTACTGCCCGTGTTTATTGGCGCTCAACTAGTAAAAAGTGTCTTAATAGCGATGTTCCTTCCATCTATCTTAGGAGGCTTAGGGAAACTTGTTGGCAAGGGATTATCCACATTCTCAGGAATCTCTGGAGCTTCCGCAGGCATTAACAACAACAATCAACTTAATCAAGTGGAAGATTTCGAATTTAAGGACACCGATCCCTACAGCAACGATCCAGGAGTTGACTTTAAGGGCGAGGCAGACACAGTCAATCAAGTGACCCTAGACGGTGGCACAATAGCACCGGCGAATTCAAGGTACAGTATGTACGGGCAACGCAGAGGCTATTCGACTATAGGAAAATCGAATGCAATAAATTTTAAAAAAAACACAAAATTAAGATTTTCAATTTATGGTTCATAAACTTAAAAATGAACTGTAATAATAGGTACAGATGTGCCAGATAAGGGCATATACCCATACTAAGCCATATTGTCTCAAATTAAATGGTATCAAATTATTGGTATTGAAATAAACCAAGTGGAAAAACAGTAGTTCTAACTACGCTAAATATATCTCTTTTCCAATAATTTATTGTCTTTTAAGTCTATCTCCAAACCAATTTTATGCATGAATTCGTTTTTAAACTATATTTACTTTCGTAAATTGGCTATAAAAACAATTGCGTTAAATAGCAGTTCAGCGAGCAATGATGCATATAGAAAATATTATATGAAAATTACTGGGTTCTCCAATTGAGCGATTTGCGATGTAGTTCCAAGTTGGACCCTCTGCCTTGGATTTCTGCACAAAATGGCCTCCCGGCGGCGGCTCTTCGTTTGGAAATAGCGTTTTCGCGTTTTCTCAATTTTTTCAATTTTCTAAAACACGTCCCCCTTCCGAGCTCAATAACTCGCGGCTCCTTCGAGATGGACGGATGGGACATTTTTTTCTGAAAACTAGATAAAATTTAGAAAATTGACGGGCCAAATCGTTTTCCTCGGTTTTGCTTCCTAAGAAAGTTATGATTTTTTTAAAAGAGGCGATTTTTTCGGATTTCAGCGAATTTCCCCGGCAAATACCTTTTAGAAATGTTCCGGAGCCTTTCTATTTTGACCTGTAGGATCCGGACCTTGACGGCGACCAACAAGAAGGATAAATGAAGAACTCCTTTTTTTTTGGTCCATCTTGGATATTACCCGAGATATGAATTTTTTAAAAAGGTCGATTTTACCGATGAACGGTACTTTTCCGGGATCCGTAGCTTCTTTAACCGGAAGATTTTTTCGATCGGACTTTAAGGGAAGCTAGACCCGTCATTCCTGTCCGGTCCCTCCAAATTTTAACCCTTAATATCCTAACGCGTCCGGATAATAAATTTTTTAGCGAACCAAGATTTGGTAAAATTTCGCAAATTTTTATCTTTAAATTTATAGTTCGTCCGACAGATTGCAGCTTATAGTCGATCCGGCGAAACTTTAATTTTTTTGTTTGTTTTGGTCCTAGGTTAGAAACGACATCAGTTTCGGAATCCGGACACCTTCAGGACCCCGAAACCATTTTCGGTTCCTCGATAGGACTCCTTCTCTTTGACGTTTAAACGTCATTTTTGACAGTTTTTTGGAAAATGAACGAAAAAATGTGTTATTTATCTATCATACCCAAAAAAATTTTTTAAATTAGTTTTTCGATTTCCGTTAATTTTTTTCAATTTTAAAGAGAAAATCCTAATTTTTTTTTCATTTCCTCTACCTCGGAACCTAGTCTGACTCTACTTTCCCCCGAAATCTTTAACTTTTTTTCAACTAAAAACCCCAAGATAAAGCAACTTACATAGAGGATCAGCCTCGCAGAGCTATATGTAATCGCAGCAGCGTTAAAGCACAGTTAATCCTTAATTTAATATACGTATTTTAAAATTTAGGTTATTGGAACATTTTTTATTGGCATAAGTGAGGAAAGTCTACTTACTTGGTTATTTCACTTTTACATTTTTTCATCATTAGTCTCTATAAATTATGTTTAACCCAATTACAACGCAGTTTAAAAAAAAGACAATAATTGCCAATTTTATTGCTAATTGGAATAACCTTCACCGTGAATTTGCTTGTGTCAAAATATAAGTTAGATGATACTTAATTTGTAATATGAATAGAATACATTCACATTTATTTACACAATATTATGCGAAAGAAAACTTTTTAATAATAATTTTACATGTAAGGCGTACCTACTTAATATAGGTACGCACTTATCTAATAAAAGATTTAAGTCCGTAACGGCGCATTTGAGCGTCGGCTGAAAGACTCACCAGTCATAAATCATCATACATAATATTACCTTTATTATCCTTATTATTATTGCAGATTTGGCGTCGTTAATCAAAGAGTTTCCTACGTATCATCCCAGAACGACAACTACTACATGAGGCGACCAAATAAAAAGACGGACTACAAAGTATTCCACAAAATACCATCATCATCTTTACTTCTGACGAGCTACGATCCATTCTATAGTCCTCTATTGTCGCGTCTGGATGCTGTCTTTCAGCAACTGGGACTGGGAAATAATAAATCTCCCGAGACGGAAAGATGTAGGGAACGTCTGGTGTGCCTAATGTATGCAAATCCCGCTAAATATGCTCCTTACAGCAATTTAGTTTCTGCCCAATTAAGCAGGTAAATATTGAGCGAAAATTTTACCTAATTTTGGCTTCTAACCAAATAATTTTATCCACGACTACTAAATAATGTATGAATTGTATGTACTTCCTCAAGCATAATGCTATCCATTATTCCCTGTGATTTACGACACTCGCCTTCGGCTCGCGCCGTAAACTTTCACCCTCGTGAGTAATATAGACCATTATATGCTTATGAAAAAAACTACTATTATATTATACGCCAAATAGGTTAATATTAAATGGGTTATTAGTGGTATCTAATTCTCCTGCACATACAGTATTCTAACCATTATCCCAGGTAACTTTATCTCGTATTCCCTTTACATTAGCGGGAACGCGAAGGTGCCTCATCTGAATCGAGTTATTGTCACACTAATTTAATTTTTCTCCCGAACTGAGTTTAATCACCTGAGTTAACGGCATCAAATTTTTATTAATAGTGATTCATAAAAACAAATCGCTTGGAACGATTCCAGTATAGACGCTAGAAAGAGTAATGATTGATTTCGTTTTTTCTATCACAAAAAGCCCTGTTTCATTATAAGCAAGTAAAAATTTCTATTTTATTTTTGCAATTAAAATTTTGATTCCAGTGCTATTTATTCACGTTTTCTTTTTTAGATACTAGATAAAATAAAAATAGGGCAAAATATTATAAAATTTCTTATAGGTAAAAAAATAATAGAAATGTACCAAAGACTTCCTTACCCAATTCATTTGTATTTGCCTATAACAAAGTACGGGGCGAATCGAAACCAAAAAACGTCCTGCTGTCGAAGCAGAGGCTAAAAGAAATATTTGAGTACATTTTAGCTCTCCTGATGAACATAATGAATAGGTCTTTGGAGACTGGTGTGTTCCCGGCTGCTTTTAATTGACAGTAACTAAACCACCCTATAAATCTAGAGACAAGCAAAAAGTCTCAAATTATGAAATATAATGTTAAATCGGACAAGCTGGCATAAGGCTGAGCAATGCCCTATACTTTACGATGGAAAAAAATTTTTTTTCTGAAACTTCCATCCCAACAAAAAAAACTGAAAAAATATAATGATTCCCAATTTTGTGAAGAATCACAACGCTTTTGTATTTTTTTGTCGAACTGTCGAACTTTTTGGGAGCGAAACAATTAATTGGTTCATAAAACAATATGTAGTGTTTCTCCTGCAAAATTTAAATTTTCATGTAAATAAAAAAAATCAGAATCTTTAATGTTGTTATTTCAGCAGTAATCTTATTTGCCTATTAGGTATCATGGTGGGGTAACATTATTACCAACTTTACTAATTTAATACAACCCTGATTGACGAGAGCTTTTGAGTAAGGTCCACTTCCAGATCAATATCAGGGGGTATGCCTTAGTTAAATTGGTTCCCATTAATAAAACTATTCCAAGTATTTCGGCATCAATTATTTTGCTGTCACCTTTATTTCCTAAATAATAAATTCATTGTTGTTTTATATTTATATGCTTGAAATTGTAAATTGTAGTTAACAGTAATTGGGCGCATTTAGAAAAAAAAGTGGTAATATTGATGTTCTTGATTTTTTTTTTCAGAGAACTGAATGAACTAAGGAAACCTTCCTCCGATAATCCTGAAATACTGCGATTTTTCCGCTATATGAAAGCCGCGAAAGATGGTCAGGATGGAGAAGAATGCCAGGCCCATGGGGGCTGCCCATCGCTCTCTGCACAGAAACCTAGTCCTGCAATGCTCACTACATTCAATGATATTAATAAGTTGGTTTTAGCTAGAAAACTGTTTTAGTGATATTTATTTATTTATTCTAATATGGATTTTTAAAATACGAGGATTTGCTCAAGACTAATTTATGCAAATTTATTGACAATGTTGATGATATTAAATTTGTGGCTGTATTTTGATCCGTTAGGAAATGTGATTTTTATTGAAAAACAGAGGATTGAGGGTTTCGAGTTTAATCGAAGGTACTACTTAAAAATTACATTTTCATTATATAAGACAGCTAATTTTTTCCCTTGCGGATCAGAAATTTGTCAACATTTTGTTTATAGATATCCAACGATAGAATAGTTAAACTTTTATTTATTTTTTAACTTATTTATTATTTATTTATTTTATGTATTTAAAATGGTTTTATGGTTTAAATCTTAGTACCTAGTCGAAATAACACCTACTTGATTATTAGAACTTCCTTGAAAGAATTATAGACTGTTAGATTTAAGAAAAAATTAACTGAACACAAATTATTGCAGCAAGTCACTTTTTAATATATTTTTTGTATGCATTGCGGGAGTAGAGTGCTTCTAGTCCCTTGCATAAATTTTCGGGATTCACTCACTTTAGTCCCTCGCTACCCAAATAAATTTAGGTCCATTAATATGTACATACCTTTACCTTATAATATTGCTTTTGTTTATATGTCTTCGGCACTCTAATACACGTTTAAGACTTATTACAAGAATGTGTAACAGTAATATTGCACTATAAATGTATGCACGAATTATTTATAAAGAAGTAAATACCTACTAATAAAGTTAAAGTTTTTTATCTTGTAAAATGGATCGTATTAAATAAATAAACAGGAGTTGTGGATGTTATGAATTAAATTTACAAATCGAGGTATCCTAGAAAATTGACCTGATCTTAAGAAGAGAGTAAAAAAAAGAACATTATAAACATTATATTATGAATTAAATCCTTTAATAATAATAATAATAAGTTTTAGATGCAATTGATGTTGTCATTATTTTGAAGTTTTTTTTTTACTTCCATTGTATAAAAAATGTAATAAAATTGATTAAAATAAATATTAAAACAAGTGCATATACCTTAAATCACTATTTCAACATTAGAAAAAGTAAATCCCCAACAGAAAAATGCGTAAATAAATAAATAGTAATTTTATTAAAACCCTGTTTTACAAAAATTTTGCACTGCTTTAGATACGGCCGAATTAATTAACGTTTATACCTTATTAAGTTAACAAGAAATCTGAAGAAAAAGAAAAAAGCTTTTTGTAGAATGTATTTTTTTGTAATTAAAGCAAACGCGCGAAAAAAAATAAAAAAACGTCCACCTAGGCAACTCACAATATCAGTAGGTGCTAAGTTGGTTGCCTAAGCAACATGCAGAAAGTAAAAATATAGCGCAAACATTGCAAACAATAATATTAGGTAAAAAATAAAATAAAATAAAATAGCAAATAATTTAATATTGCAATAAGCCCCACCAGATGGATTAATCCAAAAGGACTCCTCTGTTATCAGGAGGTGTCCCTTTGGATTAATCCATCTGGTGGGGCTTATTGCAATATTAAATTATTTGCTTTCTACATTGGAAGAAATTCGCATAAAATTAATCAATATTTCAATTTTTGTCAACAAATTTCTATCAAAAAATTTGGACACCTCAAAAATTATCTTATTCTTTATTTCTTTCATTTCTTATAAGTATTTACTGTTTAGTGCTTACTACAAATTAAAAAAATAATGAAAAATTTTTTAATTGGTCAATACTTACAACCAAAATTGTAGTTGTGTCTGCTCAAAGCTGAACACCCTGTATGATCATATATTAATTTTTTCAAAGCGTTACGTAAGGAACTTTAATGGCTTGAATATTGTAAATAATTATCGAACTATAACAATAAGAAATTGGTATTTCCATCCATACCTAGGGAACGGACAGGATCTCTTCGTTGCGGTACTTTCTCCTATTACCGTCATCTTACATTCGAATATGGCCAGAAACTTTCTCAAGTTCGTAAATGCTCCCAGTTTAGTCATCGATATTATACAATATGCATTCTGTTGTGTAATCATAATCGTATTTATGTTTCACTATGGAATTATTAATTTTATTTTAATAAAGTTTTCTCTTCGTTGGAATATATTTGAAATGGAGTGACAAAAAACGCGCCTAAGCGTCAAATCCAACGCCAACTTTCTACAAGATACAAAAATAAAATCCCGCAGGGGCCTACTTGTGGTTTTCAGTTTTTTCACAATTTCGACGAAATTTTATAAACAAATGCAAACTTGTGACATATCGCTGAAATCCGAACTACGAATAAGAAAATATATGCAGGGTGTTCCATTTAAAATAAGAGAAGGTTGGACCAGAAATAGTATTTTGTGCACAAATATATCATATTATGGCTTTTATATTTTCCACGTACCAAATTTCAGAAATGTATCACTCATAATAACTGGGTTATTTCGTAGGAAATACCCGGCATAAATTCAGAATAAATTACAAAATCTTCCAAGCCGCTGAAACTAGCTATTAATCTTAAAAATTTTATATTTTATTTTATCTTTATCGTAAAAATTTTTTATGCACCGCCTTGTAATGTGGTTTTAGTGCCTTGCATGAGACACTAATCCTATTGGCCATGATTAAAACAAACGTTATCCCACGGTGCGTAAAAAACCATTACATAATTACCCATTAGTTCGTTTTACCGTCTGCAATTAAAATATTTAATGTTTCTCGAGGACTATAGAAATGATTTATTTATTTGAGGAACAGTTTTTCTTATTAATATTATTAAAATATAAATTTCAAAAAATTTTGTAGTTACATGCAAGGAAATGTAAACATAAACAATCCAATATAATGAAGAATAATAATACAAAAGGCAAAGTTCAAGACTACCCACGATAAGTCACGAAAAATATTTTAGAGATAAAACAAGAAAAGATCAATTTTGTAACAACCCAGGATTTATGCACTCTTTTTGTCAATCAATTCTTATAAAAAATTGTCGCACTTACAGATTTTTCTAACTAGATATCAAAATTACTTCAAATAAAAAAATAAAAAAGAAAAACTAATGAAAAAGATTAATTAATGTTTTGTGCTCTGCCTATCCAGGTATCAAATACGTAGCATTCATTTTCAAAACTATAAGAGACAAACACACAAAGAAACCTACCAAGATGTAATTGCGGCAAAAATTTACCAAAAAGTAACCAATTTATAGATATTTCAATCCAAACCGACGCTTTTTGCGGCCAAGAACACTAAACACTAATGACAGAAACTAAAACAAATAACGTATAATTTTTTTGTTGCAACAGAGTGCAAACCGAAGTTACAGCAAACATACTTTCAAGTTTATTACCAAGAAAGCAAGGTTAGTTTTGATTCGGTAACAAATATCACTTTCTCTGGGCAATGCCCCTCTTGCAACAATTACTTCACTGGATATCCCAGACGCAAGGCATCAACATTGAATCACCCCCTATATCTATATATAAAACACAAAATCCAGTTGTGCACCACAAATAGTCGTACGGTCCGCAGAACCACGTAATTTAGATATGCTAAAAATTGAGATGCAATAATAGCACCCGTAACAGTTACTTAAGATACAGCACATAGGAATTCAGTCGGTAAAGAACAGTTATCTAGCTCGTGACCTAACTGGCACTTCGAGTCAATCTATGGAAGAGTGTTTACAAAGGATAAATTAATTTAAAACTAATTTTCTTTTCGTTGTGCGCGTCTCCTTCCGTCACTATGTTGGAAATCGCCAAATGGGTGTTTTTATTTTTTGGAGTATCGTTGGTGGCGCTTCAATCGCTCGGGCAACAGCAGAATTATGTACCGCAGGAAACTCTCGAAGACGCTAGGCAAGGTAAGTGATCGCTTTCATGGTCATTGGTGTAGATAAAATTTTTACCCAGCTCGAACCGCTAAAATATACAAACGATTTTAACCAAAGATTTAAATAAACATAATTTTTCAAAATACTTGTGAAAGATTAGTAGGTAGGTAATTATTATTTTTTAGAATACACTACAAGGTAAAGGTAAAATATTTCAGCTAATGGTATTAATAACGAATTCAGTGAAACATTAACAGTAAATTATGGCAGTCCACAAGGATCCTAGCTAGGTCCATTGTTATTCATTTTATATGTTAATGACTTGTTCAAACTGCGTATCAATGGATAAATAATTAGTTGTAGACGATACTGCTGTCTTTTACAAGGAAAAAAGATGGAAAGCATCAAAATAAAGTGGAGAAGGACTTTAGTATGTTGGATTAATATTTTTAATCTTAAATTGTTAACAATTAACCTAGAAAAAGTTCCTAGTAACCTTTTTCGAGACATCTTTATTTATTCTTTTTAGTTTATTTATAATGTAAATTACATTATCTGTTCTATTTTCCACCAATAAACATTACATATCTATTTTGATATATAGCTGGGAGGCAGAACTTTCGTCCTTTCCATATCGCTTGTAAAGGCATATCATGTTTCCCCTTGGGAACGGCTATGACTTATTCCTCAAAGGACCGGTTTCGTTCACGTTTGTTTGTGGACCGTAGTACGGTTGGATTTACTGTAGAAACTCTTTTAGTGGATCATTCCTTGATGTTACGTATCATATATCCAAACAGTCACAAACTAACAACAGTTACCAAAATGTTAATTTTTAAGTGATGTGTAAGTTGTGTGTGTGACGTAAGTGACTGTAGGGACCTTAATATTTCCTGGTATATAAGTTGTCAACATTTTTGTATTTCTTTTCCAGGACGTAATCTTCTCGATTGGATAGGATTCGGGACAGGTCCGGACACTGACCCATATTTGGCCCAAACAAATTCAGCGTGCCTCAATGGGGATCTTGCCGAATGCTTCAAGTCAAGAGCGCTCAGTTCTTTTGATGAGTTTTTCAACAAAGTAAGTACACTTTCAAAATAAAATGTGGCTACGATGATAGTAGTAAAAATTTCGAATTGCGAAGTAAATCTTATTATATTAATTTCATCGTTGGTTAGGCTAGTGACTTATGTATTGGCCTATTGGTGGTAGTAGTAGAATTGAGAGTCCCTAGCAAGTAGGCCGCAAATTATTCCTGTTTAATTTACCCGGCGGCGCCGCCAAAATTTGAAATCTTGTGAATTACGATAATATATAATATTAAGTGAGCATGAACGAATAAATTGTCAACTTCTGCTTAATTTACTTTTGCTATTTTTCAAATGATCGTATAAAGTCGAATAATATTTTAGGTTACCTTATTTGTCAGTTCTATTGCGGCAATCGATTTAATTTTAACCCTTAAATAAGAGACCAGATTATCATTAATCTTGAATAGGTAGCAAAGTAATTTATCGTCAAAGTTAATTAATTTGGAACAATTTGCTAACAAACTTTAGTGGTTCTCGTCAATTGCTTTAAAACTTTGATCAAATAGGGAGGGAGATTCATCATTCTTTGTTCACATTTCGTGTGATGACAAATATTCGTTGCTTAAATAAATGTAATATTTGCGCTGAATTGTATACAGCGTGTCCCAGGAATAATGGGAGAATATTGGACCATGAATATTTATAAGATAATTGCATTAATCAAGGATTTCGTCGATATTATATTTAAGTGTTTTCAAAAATAATAAAATTATTCCTGTTTTTATATTTAGCCATCGTATCACTTGAGTGAGAATGCCAGAATATTCAGATTGCCAGAAACCCAGCTAAGGCAAGTTGCTCAAGAACCATACGAATATTCAGAAAGTCCACGTGCTGATGAGCCAGAATGGGATAAGCTCGTCAAATTTGCAATGAGGAAGGTAGGTCATTGTTTTTGTATTTTAAAATTAGATAATTTTTAGCATAATTACACACAAATTCTGTTTTTGTAAATTTAATTTTGATCCAAGTTTAAAAAATATCTTATCAATGTGGACAATATATTAACAGCTATTTTGTAGGTTGAGAAATTTTTAAAATCGACCTCAATTGAACTAGCATTTGATGACCAAGTCACAGAACGAGGAAGATACTCTCCACGTTTTATTGATGAAATTGTAGGCGAAATCGATATAATTGAGGATAAAAAGGACTCCCTATTCAGTAAGTAATTTTGTTATCCTATTTGATAAATTTAAGCAAGAATAATTATTGAGTGAGAGGCATATTTTTACTTAACGTTATAATATACATAACCGGAGAGATTTTTACTGATTGCAACAGGAAAAAAATAAAGGGATATCAGTTTAATGTTTAACAACGTTTTTTAGAGCGCAAACAGCTGAAGAAACTCTTTATCCCCCTTCTTTTGGTACTGAAGATATTTAAACTGAAATTACTCCTATTTTTGCCACTTATCCTCGGACTTGCATCATTCAAGAAACTATTGGGATTCCTTGCAATAATTATTCCAGGAGCCATTGCATTCTTCAACTTCTGCAAGCCCATAATAAAACAAAATGGAGGTTAGTATAATCTTTGTAGAACGTTAATATAATATTAAAATAGCAAAATATGACAAACCTTACGTTGAAAATTGCTACCCGATCGAAAATATTTTGTACGTCAGTTCTAATAACTGTAAAATCATACTTGGTACTAATATCATTATTATCTTCAACCCTATAGAAAGAAAAACGATCCTGATCCTAACCCCAATCTCATCCATAATATTAATATTGCATATACCTTGCAGGTAATTTCTATGGTGGGCCCCAATACTCCCAGGCAGGCATAGCCTATCAGCCCCATTACAGAGAGCCCCAACCTCACTACGCACAAGAATACAGCGAGTACCCCCCACATGCACCAGGAGTACACTTCAGGGACGAAAATTCTGCTCAAAATTTGGCATACAATGGTTGGAGTCAATACCGAGGCAATGACAAAGGCATCGAAGCTGAAACGTCCACGAAAAAGTCCATATTGCCTGATTCCTAGTAGGTTTCAGAACGATGCCCCTGAGTCATATTTAGGAGGCAACTGAAATGATCACAAGTAGTAGGAGATCTGTACTGTATATATTTTGCTTCTTTTGTTACATGTATTGTATATATAGGTATTTATTATTTTCCTTAATTTATTTTGAACTAGGAATATGTCTGATGTTAATGTTTCTATGTTTATCGTTTTTTGTACTCAAAAGTTGTATATAAAATTAAACGTTTTTAAAATACTATCGTATGTTATATGATATGCAAGCATTATTGCACAACGAGTTGCATACCTAGTAGTAAGTTTTTAATAACAAATGCAAGAGTCTGTTATACATAGAAAACAGGGTTTTGCAGTACGTTGTCAATGGAAATTGGAAACAAGAAGAAAATTAGTTTTCTAAATAAAATTAAATAAACTAGTGGCCACGAAATAATGTATTTGATGCTCTGAATTCGATTCTAACGTCAGGTTTGCTTCACAGTTTTTTTCTAAGTTCAAAAAATAGATAAAAATCCCTCAAAATTTCACTTTCCTGAGGTATTATTGGCCTGATTACAGAAATGGAATTAAGGCATGTAATTTTCGTTTACTTTTAGTCACTGAAACCGAATCTGACGTTCAAATCGCTTTACTTTAACTTTAAAATGTGGTTGAAATTTTCTAAAATTCTACCAAATTTCATTATAAGTAGGTATAGGTTCTACCATTGGCCTGTTAACCAAAAACAAATGAATCCATGGTACTTTTATGTTGTATGTATTATGTATGTAAAAACCAAATCTTCAGCACAACAAGTGGGCCTGAATGTGTACTTACATGTGTTAACAAGTGGTCTGACTTTGTGCAAAAAATACTATTTATTGTGAAAACTAACTACACTATATGTATATGCCATTCACATTTTATTTACATAAGGGGAGGCTATGAAATGTTTTTCTTAGGTTGTCTCAGGAGTGTCTACTATTGACAAAATATTGAAGTGTCAGATTTTTTACTTTATAACCTTAGTTCAAATTTATTTTAGTGAGCTCTGACCAAGTTAAACATTTGATATGAAATTAATCGGGAATGCCTTGAAAAAAAAGACAAATTTATTAAACTAAAATAAATTTGGACCAAGGTAAAGTATCTTTTGTAAGTTATTTATGAACTAATGGTGAAGTGTTTGTTATCGAAATGTAGGTAAAGAAAGTCTCTATTAAAATAGCATAATGAGGTATAATGGTTCCATTTAAATAAAATTCTTAAATCGAAAAAACCATTTCCGAGACGTTTAAATGGCTATAAAAGCAAAGTTAGCTCACTTAATAATCACGATTTTATTTTTCCAATACTCAATGACTCAGAAAGTAAAGATTTTCAGCAGTCATGGCTTCCTAGACGCCAACTTAAATTATCCTAAAAAAATGTTTGAGGTTATGTTTCTTCCTCGAAGTTGATACCATCGTATACAGAATAAATCCCTGAATCCAAAAATGTAAAAATATACAGGGTGTTCCATTTAAAAAACAGATGTTACGGTCATTTCCGGTGAAACCGGAAGTGCTAGAATCATTTTATTAACATACATTAATTCAAATTTACTTGTTATTGCAACTACCAAAATTTCAAAATGATATCTGAAAAAACAAAAAAGTTATAGGGGCGAGCCTAATTTCATTTACACCCGGTATGTAAAATTTTTTATATAAGGTATCCATCACGGTCAAAAAAATTTGAGCGTATTCATAATAGTAGGTATATAAAAATATATAAATTTAAAACTGCTATAGAGTTAGTCTGAAATGAGATCACTAAGCAGTAGAGCAAATTCAAAGCAAGAAATAAGGTTGCACCGTCAAGTTTACACCATGTTTTTTAACTGTTCCGCTCAATAATAAGAGAAAAGAAATTACTTTAGATTATATTGAGGTTCTTTTTGGAAATGCCAACTAGCTCTGGATATAACTTCCCCTCTTCAAAACTCTAATTCTCTGACTCTTTTTCGCTCAGTCTTTAGAAAAACTGCTGAACTGATTTGATTATCGAAAAAATTTTAAATAAAGATATTTTTGTAAATATCCACATTTACTAGGATAAATCAGAGACATTATACATATTTTGGGCAATGATCTTTTCCCATGAACTCGTATACGTAATACAATTTTGGATTTTTTGAGTTTATTTAATGAATAAACTTTATTTACTATTTCTCAATTCGCTTTAATTATGGTCTATTCTTATTAACTGCTATACCTATTAGTATACTAGCACTTGTTTTTAACATACCTACTGTCTCTACTTACCTCTACCTAGCTGTTTCCATTTGTTAAGAAAATTTCTATTTTAAACGTGTAAGTATACTATGGAAAAAAATTAAATTACATTACTCACACAATATGTGTGTTAAAAATAACATTACAATGGTCTAATTAAGATCATTAACCATACACTTTTCTGACACTTCACTCGGGATTAACGTTACCATTTCCGCAAATGTCTATTTTGTTTCAAATTATAGGAGCTACCAAGCTAAAGACTTGCATCTGACCTTCTTTCTCAGCAAAACAAGACAAATGTGTGTTAAAGGTCAATATCAAGTTAAAGTAGTTTTCAGTGGAAAGTATCGTGATTTACTGGTTATAACATTCTACATATGATGAAGAATTATTATATGTTTATTTAATATGCTACCGTCTATTATTGTAGTATTTAAAGAATTGGAAGGAGTTTTTAGTATTAAAATACCAGTAGTTTCGATTAAATTCATTTTCGACGGTTAATTATTGTAAACCATTTTTGGTTTCATTGGAAGGGCAGTTTATTAACGTATTGCTTTGCTGAACTTCTCGCACATATTGGTGGAAGAAGATCTATGGAGTCCTTGTACCATTTTTCTCTTGAATATCTGTAAAATATAGATAAAAAATTAATTAATTAACTATCAACTATATGATTAAATTGGTTCAAATGTATTTGAATGTTTCTATAAAATATGCCATTTTGCTTATTATTTAGGTTTTTTCCTAGCAATTTACTTTCAACGCCTGGACTTTAAATGACTAGGCATTAAAAGTGACACTTTAGTAATAAGTATAAAGTTTTAAAGATGAGTTGGAGAATTTGTTCTATTAAAACAAATTAACCCGAGTCGCCAATTTTTTTTTGTATATGACTTCTGAGGACAATTCAAGCATTTCCAAAAACAGATAACTAATTTTATAAAGGCGCTGTAAGTAGGTTTGATAAAATCCGTTAAAAGTGAATCCAAAAGATTGCTAAGCAAAGCAAAAGCTTAAACTCACTTAAATATATTAAACTTAAAGACAGGCTTTATAGTTTTTACTAGCTACTTATTATATTGTGTAGGTCTTCATTCATGATTGTCTAAAGTCACGTGGAAAAATTCCGACACCCAACCTGCGGTAAAACGAACCTCTTTACTCCTACATCTGTCATATCGCCTTATTTTCTATACCGTATACAATAACACGCGGCCGTAATTTATGTTAATAGATACTGTGGTGTGCCAGATATTTTATTTTTTTCACTCTTTAAAAACCAGTCGAAATGGGCTAATTGACCCGAATGTTCAGATATTCATATCGTAAGGCAAAATAAACGATTATAATAATTAGAATAAGGTTTTATTCGAGTCCATTATTTAACGGAAATCGAACGCGCCCGTGGAAATCGCATCGGTAAATTTAATTCCAAGGTAACCCGATTTGGTGCTGCACCTCGTGCAAGAAAATTTTGATATTCTCATAAAATGACCGGATAACTATTGTAGTTGAATCGATATTTTTTTCAGGTATTTTGATCAATCGGTCCAAAAAATAAAAATCAAGTATTTTCGGGAAGGCGAAAGACAATGCAACGCAAGGTCTTTAATTTTCTAACAACTTTTCCAGTCTTAAACTGTATGTTCAAAGGACATTGGGATGAGGCTGGGTAATTTCTCCTCATCGCAGACGGCGTAGCGCATCCTCTGGAATCGTACTTCTTATTTTAAGTATGCCAAGAAGTGCTAAAGAGTGTCAGTGAAATCACAGCATTATTTGTGAAAGTTACAATAAATTTCAATAAATTTTTTTCTAGGTGTTTAGTTTTTTATTAAAATTATTATATTTATATAGAGAGAAGCGCGCCATGTGTCTTGTTTACAAACAAAACTATTATAACGAGAAATTAATTCGCTGCTTTATTCGATCGATGTTTGGATTATTGTATTATTTAATAGCCCGAAATGAAATAAATATTTGAAAGATTTATAACTAAACTGGTTTTGCTTATGCGATAATAAAGAAAAATAGTTGAAATCTTTTTAAACGAAGAAGTAAGTTTTTTCCATCATATCATGTACCATAGCAAAAATGATTTTTAAAGCCAATGAACTACTACTATTACAAGAGTTTGGAAAGATTTCTTTGACAAGGTCAAGAAATAACTTTCTCTCGCCAAAAAGTTCCGGATTTGATCTCGGGCGAGGCTGTGTGGTTATTTGTCAAAAATTACTTCCCCTATGTGTGTGTCCGTTGTCTTTTGTATCCTTAGATACAAATTTGGTAGGAAGATTTTTCAAATTAAAAATTACTACCTACCATGAAACGATAACTAAATGGATTAATTAATGATGATGTTATATAATTTCTACATTGCTGTCAATTAACACTAATGAATGTTAAATAAAATGTTTACATTTATAATATCTTTTTGTTTCTGAACTACTAATATAACTCCAAAGTTTTGCAGTCTCTTTATTCAACAAGTGCTTCACTTGCCAACAACTAAGTTTTTAAAACAATGCTATGTCTTATTTAATATGTATACGAATTTTTAATATATTTATTTACCACTTACCAGTTATTAAGGAATATTATAATATTTATTTAACTGTTAATTTATATATTATAGTATAGGTATTCGTTTATTAAATGATATTTTCATATTATTTATTTATTAGTTCATAATGTTTTTAAAAAAGGAATTATTTTGAATGTGATATTAGTGAGTTTAGAGCACCCTGTATAATGTATTATTGGGCACATTGACGTTTTCGTATTTTTTATATGAATTACATTGGAACAAAAATAATTTTAACATATTCGCAGCCATCTAGATTGACAACTAAAATTTGAATTATTTTTCGTGCAACCCTGTATAAATTGTTCAAAATAGTATAAATGTATCCAAAATGTGATCTTTATTTCAAAAATGTAAAAACGTACAGGGTGGTCCATTTAGAAAAGACTATTTGGGCAATTTTCCGGTGAAACCGGAAGTGACAAATATGGCGGATGGTCTCAAAGAGTTGGAAATTTTACCTAATTTCACCGGACAAAATTTTATCCCGATATCTTTAAAAAAGAGGAAGTTACAGGGGTGGCCCACTATTCGTTTACACCCGGTATACAGGGTGTTTCATGACGAACTGTACATACTTCTAAGGATGATAGAGGATCCCTTGGCTATTCACGAATGGGTATAGAAATTTGTATGTTGCGCTTAATTACTGAGATACAGGGTGATATAAACTACTTAAGGCCAATATTTCCTTTGGCCAGAACTTCCTTACTATTCATCACAATTTGTGCAAATTTTATACAATTTGCGTACTTATCACAGTTGATATACTGCCGCTTTTAATATTTAAAAATTCCAGGACCGGACTTTTTTAATTCAAGTTCCTTTATATCTGTAGAGAAAATCACCATGTATATTTTTTTCAAGTTTCATGGGAAATTATAAAAGTCCATACATCAGTAAACAAAATCATGAGAACAGATTTTTTGTCGCACCTTTATTAATTTTTTTACAAGCGATTGAATTTTGCAAAATGGGGAATATTCAAAATAATTTCAAACTTTTTATTGTGGCAGCTGATTATACCACATATTTATATTGCCCTGTCTTCGATTACCTATGCCAATAAATAATTTAAATTCTCCGATTATTATTTTGGTATTTCCATAAAATGTTTCGCACATTTTATTGTAACTGTATAAACGCGCGATTTATATTATATTATACGTTATTAAATTCCTGTTAACTCATTTAATTTCAACGAAAGTAAGAGCTGCTATTACGCCACCTTAGAGTAACATCGTTTTTTGTTTGTTATAATAATTTCTAAAAAATAACCATCGCAGGTTCATTCCAATGAGATTAGATAAAAAATCTCACGGTTTAATAATCCACTTTCTATTATCAGCTAGTCCGATTTAAAAAAAAATAAGAAAAACTTTCACGATTTATATATAGAAAAAGAAGTTCCGTTCTCGTTTTATTTCATCTGAAAGCGACCTACAGGTGTAATTTATGTGTAGTACACACGCTTAATTCTTGTTTAATAGAAAGTATTATCTCCCTATTTAATTAATCTAGGTTGGATTCTTAATTAATTAACAGAATTTCAAATACATATTTGCAAAATATGCTGTACCTGTACCTCCATCTAATCATAAGGCGTATACAAATTATTCGGTAAAATTTTAGGAACGTTTAAAATTAGCTTACTAAACCATATTCTGTATCTCAGCGATGTAGAGTAGACTAATGAATAAATATAATGGAATAATACATACAAAAGAAAATGTGAAGGAGGCACATTAAAGTTATTCATAAATATACTTTTAATGATACAATTAGTATAATATATGAAGATAAAGAATAGATACAAACAAGTTACAGGTTACAGCTTATTAAAAAAATATTTCATGGTAATCCTTACCTAACATTTTTTCAATTTAGATTTAAAACCATGTAAGTTCTTGGATAATTTAATACCATCAGTGTAACGGATTCAGTGAACATTTGGTACTTTATGTACGTTACCTGCAAATGTATTGCATACCAGAGGCCTCAAAACAGATCCCTGGGAACGCCATACACAGAACGTATATTATATCCATATTTTTTTACTGGCAGTTCCTATAACCATAAATGATTAGCAAACATTGTGGCAAATATAGTGCCAATTTCACAGTAACACCTTGCTGATGTGAACCTTTCCAATCTAATTTTTAGAGAAAATCATCTAGCCAATTAACACATTTAAAAAAATTTCGTCACATATTTTAGACTGCGTTTTGTTCATTAACCTCTTTGCTGGATATCGAGATAGCTGTAGCGGTAGTGGTACATCGAAATGTGGGGCACCCTGTTTCCATCGTTATTATTCTAATTGGTTGCATAATGCATAATAACAATCATTTAAATGCTCCAAAAAAATGTACTCGGTTTGAATTAAGTGCCAAAAAAATTGGTAAAAATATTTAATAATTTTAATATTAATAATAATATTTATATGCATTCTATGAATGCAGCACAGGTTTACATCATTTAATAGAAAAAAAATTTAACCGACCTCGGAAGTGGCCCGTTAGTCTCATAAGGCTATTAGAGTGGACATAAATTGAGAAATGTTTTCCGATTACATTTTTTAGGCAAAGAATGTAATAAAAACAGATCTGCTAGTAGGCCCATTAAATAAGATATTTGAGATTTGACACACATACAGACGTTACCTTTAGAACCAAAGGGGAATCTAAGAGTTAAAATACAGACAGATTATATTTAACTCCCCTAAAGCGAAGTAATAAATTCAAAACTTTCCACCATGTACTTAGACCTAGAGAGTTAAAATTTGAAAAACTTAAGTATTATATTTTTCATTACCCTCATAGTAAAAAGAAACCAAAACTGATAAAAATTTATTTTATTTGACGACAATAATATTCTCACTCCCTCGACGTGGATCTCAACAAAATTATTCAATAGAAACTGCATTTATTGAACTAATCCAATATATTTGGGAATCGCGACCCTTAGAGTCATTGTCACATACCGGGTGACCACGAGTCAATGTACGCCCCCAATTTTTTGGTTGTTTATTAATTTAAAAATTTCGTTTTTGGTATACCTGAATAAGACAAAAGTAGGCTATTCTTAGACTAACAGGAACGAAAATATCACTTCCGGTTGAACCGGAAGTGACATCAACTTTTTTTTCTTAAATGGAATGACCATGTTTTTTTGTGGTGTTTTGTAAAACGTGAAATTCTAACTGCAACAGTTTATTCCAATTTCAAAAATTCCAAAAAATAAGTGAGATACGAACGATTTTTTATTTTTTACAAAATGGCCGCGTCAGATGAATGCAATGTGAGAAAATTACTAAACAGGCTATGGAAATTATTAGCAAGGTAGTAAGCTTGCCTGTAAAGAATAAAATAGTTATTTAAATTACTAATAGAGGTTCATTAAAATTATTTCTTGTTTAATTTGTGCTTACCTTTTAAATACACTTTTATTATTACAAAGGTTCTCGTTAAGAAATGATTATTGGCGAAAAAATTAAAGCTTATGAATCATTATGTCCAAATAATAAAAAAAAATAGTACGGTCCCATTTAAAAATTTTCCATAGGGCCCCTACGGAAATGAAAATGAAAATTAAATTCCGTTCTTTGAGAAAAACCTAAAAATAGTTGTATCTATCAGTAATTTAAATAACTATTTTATTCTTTACAGGCAAGCTTACTATACCTTGCTAATAATTTCCATAGCCTACTTAGTAATTTTCTTACATCGCATTCATCTGACGCGGCCATTTTGTACAAAATATAAAATCGTTCGTATCTTACTTATTTTTTGGAATTTTTGAAATTGGAAAAAACTGCTGCAGTTAGAATTGCATGTTTTAGAAAACACCACAAAAAAAACACGGTCATCACATTTAAGAAAAAAAAGTTGAATCACTTCCGGTTGAACCGAAAGTGATTTTTTTTTATTCACGTATACCAAAAACTAAATTTTTAAATTCAAAAACAACCTAAAAATTAGGGGCGTACATTGACTCGTGGCCACCCGGTATAACAAATTGTATTTTAACTGTTGCATATAAATTTATAAATTACTGTGCTATGTATTCTTACACCTCAATGATAAGAAAAACAAAGAGATGCATCCGACACGTAAAAATGAGGACATACACCTAGAAAAATTTAGTTAAACACAGTTTAAAAATCCACCAAATCATGCCTGTGGCTACTTTTATAACCTGCTGCCTGTTTAAATAAAAAGTTCTTTAACCTACATAATATTTCAAAAGAACTCAAGTAATTACTTAAACTTACATTGTTTTTACCCATTACATTAAGGACAAAATGGTAAAACAAGTCTCGTATAGGACATTTTTATAGCACCAAAAAAAAACAATAAATAAATTTTGCAGTTTTTGAATTTGAAAAATGACGACGACAAGTCGTCGATATTATCAATTTTTATATCACAAGCCATACAATAAAAAATAAAGACAAGTTATTTGATACCTACTACCTACTGTATATCATTATGTTACACAATAAACCTTCCTTCAATAAAATATAAAACCGCAGGTATTTATACTGACCGAAAATTTTTAAAATATAATTTGCAAATAAATTGTATATCTATAAATATATACAATTTTTTAAAGCACTGTTATTGATGCAATAAGTCGTTACATATTTTGGAGATTTATAACAGAAAATAAACGAAAATACAAAATTTCACAAAGGCTTCTTAAACTGGTTCAAAATCAAACAAATCAGAGGAATCCCTGCTATGATAATAGCAGAAAAATTAAAATGAGTTTTGCCATTTTTAAATTTACTAAAATACTTACATACAGTCACTATACAAAAAAAATATTAAAACTGAGAAAATGAACAGATCAGAACCCACAAAATTTAATTTAATCACATACATTAAAAAAGCTTCATTCACAACGCTTTTTAATACGTGTATTCTCACAAATTCCTTTAAAGTTATAAAGAAATTTTCACTGTCGGCGAATACTTGACATATCCTTCTTTCACGATTACAGGAGACCAAATAAACAACAATCACATACCTTGTCAGTGATTTCAGCTGAAGCCATATAGCATAACCCTAATTCTTAGACTAAACTGGTCCATACGACATACTTGCAATACGGCTTGTGATGATCATATAAAAAGTTACTCTCCCCAAGGTTCCTCATTCGATTTGCAACCTCGGCCATGAGCCATCTTTAAGAAAAAAATTTACTTCATAAAATTCATAAAATTTATTTACCAGTGAAAATGAACGCTAAAGTGATTTGTGTAGTGTTTGCTGTTTCGTTCGTTGCTGTAGCAACTGCAGGACCTGTAATAGATGACACCAAAGGGCACATCAATTCGGTAAGGTTTGGAATATTATTTTACGCTATTTTTTGTTCAAAATATATAAATATAACATGTAATGCATAAAACGTTTTTTTTTCTTGTTTAATTTTGTCTTAGAATGGCTTGTTTGTTTTCTGTTTAACTAATAATAATAATAATAATAATAATTTAATTAAATAAGAAACTCTTTACTTAAATAAAAAAATCCTTTTTATTTGTGCAAGATACTTATTAAATAAACAATTGCAATGTCTTATATTTGTTTTAAAATAAAGTGTATGCAATATACAAATACAGGGAGTGTCAGTTAATACATTAAAAAATTAATGCTTCAAGTATTCAGAGTTTAGATATATTTGGTAAAATTTTGAGCAATTTTAATCTTCTAGTTACTGCTTTTATTTCATATTTTTCGCTGCTTGCTTATTTCTCATCTATAAGTCCCTGGGCTATGAAAAACAAATGAATAACTACCCCTGCTTTCGATAAAAAGTTTATAAGAAAATTGAAAGACAATAAATTTTATATTTTCCATGTTAACACTAATTTTGGGTTCGATTCCCGCTCGTGGCGCTGTGATTTTTACTCAAGGCTACTTGTGGGATAAATGGGGTTGTATTGAATGTGGGAAAACACGACTTGCGGTTTAAAAACATTTAGTAAAGCAATTAATAAAATAAAACGTATCAAATAATTACTAAATCAATAAATAATTAAATTTCTAATAAGAATAGTATACTATCGTTTTGTGAATTCTACAAAAGATAAACCATTTAATTTTTAATTCGCCACCTCGGTCACCAGATTTAAATCTACTGGACTATTTTCTTACGGTCATTTAAAATCAAAAATAGTTTCCAATTTGAACATTTATTTATGTTTTGAAATGCTTTCAGGTTCATCCAGATGAGACGACGATAGAAGACTCTGTATTGAAGAAATTAAACGCGAAATGTTCCAGTCACGATATAAGTTCGTGCATGATGCTTAAACTGGTAACATATTTCAATCGCTTGATGAAAAAATCCAATATAGACATGGGGGATATCGAAATTACTCAGACATCCACTGAAACCATTAACGTTGGCACTAGCAGGAGTCTAAACGATGTTAAAAATATGTCCGATGAGGAACAGCTTAGTCAAGTTATTGCGGATAAGGTTTACGATTTTGTACGCACGAGATCACTGAAATGGAAGGTAGGTTTTGTGTATGTTACAAGTTTGAAATAAAAAATCAATTAGTAAATATTCAATAAATCAAATCAGTCGCGATATCTGCCCGAATTAATTTATTTTTATTGCAGCTGAATTAAATAAATATTGCTTTGTTATGATACTATTAGAATAAAAATTAAAAGTTGATTTATGCGTAGTGAGAAAGGTTAATTAAAATTATGTATATTTTTATTATGGATGAATAACTTTTGATTTCATAAATATTTGAAAATATCTATCCACCTTAGGCCATGCTCTCACACTTTTCTTCCGTTCTCTCATCCAAAAATATATTTATTAAAAAAAAACAAGGACATTAAATGACTTTCCGAACTTTTGTCTTAGATCTTAACAATCGGGTTTAGGGCTTAAATATTTGATTAAGGATTAAACAAAATTAAATGGAATTTATGCAAATATTTTTATATCCTCCTGTGAACTTCATGTACTCATAACCATATTTGGAGATACAGAAAATTAATTCTCCAAGGAACACTCTCACCGCTTATACTATATTCTTGCGCTTGAAAGTGGCACAAGTTCATGTTGACCGTACCCCTTGACCTAGAGATGTACATTCCGTTCGTTGGGAAACATGTATTCTCTATTCTCTTTAGAAATTCTCATTAGGTATGATAATTTTATTCAGTGTGCAACTGGGAAAAGAAAGCTCGTAATTTGTAATAATAACATTAATTTCTTTGGTACTGGTTTAGAATATACGTATCATACTTTTCCAGATAAGGAAATTAATTTAAGGAAACACATCTGGCTAATTATTTACTTGGTTTACTATTAATTCACATGTAAATATTTTTCGAATACTGAAATCAGTACCTACTGGGGGATGCTATAAATTTTTTTTATTAATGTTGTATTTAATTTTTTAATTATTTTAAATAAAAACCATCGACTTTGTTTAGGCTTTATACAAGCATAATAATAACAAACATATCCAAATTGATATAGTTATATTGATGTTTCATCTCTAAACATGCTATTATTAAATTCATTGGACTTTCTTTAATACATTATGAATAGTGGATTAAAAATTATAAAATTCAAAACGTATAAAAACAAATTATAAAAAAATGTTTTATTTTTTAACTCACCACAAAATTCATTCATTATGGTTATCAATAAAAAAAACGAAGTCCACAAGAAGATGTACATATTCTTTCGCTATTAGTAGCTCATCAGGTGCACTTCGTTTTTTGATTGATGACCATGAATGAATTTTGTGGTGAGTTAAAAAAAAATTTTAATAATTTGTTTTTAGACGTTTCGAATTTTATAATTTTTAATCCAATATTCATAATGTATTAAAGATAGTCCAATGAATTTAATAATAGCATGTTTAGAGATGAAACATCAATATAAGTATATCAATTTGGATATGTTTGTTATTATTATGCTTGTATAAAGCCTAAACAAAGTCATTTGTAAATAATGCATATCAAGCAAAGAAAGAGAATTGTAAAATAAAAAACCATCGAAGTTCAAATAACAAACAAAATATAGTGAAAATGTAATACGTGTGGACTGGGGGTGTAGTAATTAATTCCAAAAACGTTCTTCTCGATTAACAAATATTGATGGGTGTAATATTTACAATATGCAACTAGATTCCTATTAATAGTGTAGGTTGCATAATTATCTGCAAATATTATTATTAATAAAACTTATGGAAAATTAAATTTTTGTACCTGTTTTTTAGGCGATAGACGGTACCGATTTGATAATGTCAGGAAATACGGCCCCAGATGGAAGCCTGAACCTCGGTTTATCGCTGCGTCCCAGCAAACTTGGTGCTGAAGAGTCGCGGAAGAAGAAACAAGATGGCGGCGGCATGCAAGCCCTGATTGCCGCAGCCGTCATGAAAATTGGTTTACTAAAAGCACTTGCCTTTAAAGGTTTAGTCTTATTGGTAGGAAAGGCTCTTCTCGTCAGCAAGGTAAGAATTTAAAACGTTGATATTTGCTGAAGAAAATCTACTCTACCAGAAGACTCATTCGATAGAGCGTTCAAAAATGATCGTAAATCACGTGACCAAAAATAGGCAACCAGCTATACATTTTGTTTTTTTGCACACGTAATACAATTCAGTGTGTATATGGTTGCCTAATTCTACGGTCACGTGGATTATGTTTATGCTCTCAACGCGAAGGCTTCGGATATATAATTAGTAAATGAGCATATGCAACCAGTAAAACA
This sequence comes from Rhagium mordax, assembly GCA_963680705.1. Taxonomy (NCBI): domain Eukaryota; kingdom Metazoa; phylum Arthropoda; class Insecta; order Coleoptera; family Cerambycidae; genus Rhagium; species Rhagium mordax. Next base: position 465,841 of record OY796661.1, on the reverse strand, counting down.
AACCAACATTCTTAATGATGGTCATGAATTCACTCTTCAGTGTTTATTTTACGCTTACAACTTGCTAGTTTCTAATGAATACGCCTGAATCTAGGCATGTTCTTGAACTTTCTTGAACAAGATTTAATCAAATTTTCATAACTGCGGCATTTGTTAAGCGTGGTAAACTTCCCAACTTTTGTTTTGCCACGGTATTGTCTAACGACGTTTTACAAGATTTTAGTTTCGTGATACAGTCAACTTCACAAACTGGTTTCATTGTTATGTAGATAACCACTGCTCAATTAGGATTATATTGAAAATTACTTTGTAATTCATTTGACACAGAAGAATTAATCGTTGTGGAACTTGAATTTTAACCTCCCTAATAAACACCAATTTATCAATTCTAAAGAAAAATGAAATGATTATAACAGGGCACGCAATAAATTAATAAATTTATATAATTGTAGCTATACAATGCTTTATTCATCTTAATTTCCAACATATTTAATATTATTGACAATACAACAAATCGTTAATTTATTTTTTTTTTATTTATTCGATATTAGTAGGCTTCTTTTGATTTGTCTTTCAGCAATTTTTTTGTTTAGAATTGATAAAACCACGTAATTAAAAATAGGCAACCAGGAATACATGTTGTTCTTTCGGGTGTGTGTATAGTGCCTAATTCTGCACTCATGTACGAGCCGAAGGCGAGTGCTATAAACCAGGATACAAAAAATCTTTATCATTATCACCACACGCTTTTGTTATAAGTATCACCTACAATATTTTAATTGTTTTTCCAGCTCGCTTTAGTGTTAGCCGCTGTGATCGGACTAAAGAAACTCCTCCACCAAGAGAAGCACGTAACTTATGAAGTAGTGGCTCACCCGCACCACGAGCACGTCCATGATGTCCACCATGTGGAACACGGTCATTCAGGAGGTGGCTACGATGCTCATGGCGGTGGCGGCGGCGGCTGGGGTAGAAACTTTGATGGTCAGGAGGCACAGAATTTAGCCTACAGTGCTCACGTGCCGCCCAATTAAGAAATGTGATCTTGACGAGTGTACCACCATATTGGTGTATTTTACAGTAAATTATTTATTTTGTTTTTCCCCTATTTATTGTTTTCGCAAAAATTGTTATTTTTTTAATAAAAGAATCTGTTTGTTACCTACAAGATTATTGATTTCGCCTCAAACTTGAAACAAGCACATTATGAACATGGGTTTATGTTGTATCGACAGATATGTAGGGTATTATATTAAATAATGCTATGTTAATAAGAGCAAATGAGCGAATCGGAGTAATCTGGCTCTTCCTTAGGCTACCTATTAAAGTTTATGTCAGACCTCCTGTCTGCTGGCCTCGGGGATTCTATCTTAACGGAACTTTGGGGCATTTGATACGCAGTTTAAACAACTGATTTTGATATTTAGGTATTTAATATTAATAATAATAATAATAAATAATAATGATTTATCCAAAGATACACTTATTGCTTTTAAAAAAGTCCTTTCTCAGGCTAAGAATATCTCCGTATTGTCAAAATCGTCGGCGAATATTTTGCTTTAAGTCTTGCATAATCGCGTCTTCTCCCCGCAGGAAGAATGCGTTGCACTCCTGGTCCGGCTATAGTAGCGTTACCGGCAGATGCTTCTACTGTAGCATAGCTTAGGGCTGATTCCGCTGCTGCACTCGGAACGTAATATCCTCCATAACCGCCGTTAGTGTAACCTCCTCCATCCGGACTAGTACCATAATCACTATCTGCACCTGTAATGAAGCAGAAAGACGTCTAATTTTAGCATAAATTTTTATCGTTTCTCACCTGAATTGGAATATTCCGAATACACAGGATACACCTCTGATGCTCCGTGTTCTTCCACTTCAACGTGAGATGGAAGCTCGGATTTTCCGTGCATTAGTTTTCCAATTATCAGTATTATAGAAAGCAGTAGCGCGACTTTCGCAACAATTATTGATTTTAAAACCATCAGTTTTACAGCCCCTACCATAACTGACATAGCTCCAGCCCCCGCAGCGCCCACCATAAAGGGGAACACCATGTTGCCCATCTTTTTGCTTCTACCTAGATAATAAATCTACTTTATTAATTAGCCAACGATTTATTGAACAATAAATAACAACTTGGACAATCAAAACCCAAAAAGTGAAACTGATGAAATTAAAATTTGAAGAATCAGTAAGCTATTTAGTGCTTTCGCTAACTTTTTCGATATAGATTCAGGAAAAACGTTTCCATTTGATTTAAAATCAGCAAGAGTTTTCCATTGCGCAAAAAATATTATATCTAAAATATTATTTTCATATATTAACCAAAAACTTTTTATAAAACAAACCGGTATCGTTTTATCGCGCGAGCTTTAAATTCATCATTATTACTGATATTCTGCAAAACTTACCTTCAAATTGATCCTTCAAAAAAAAATCCACTTCCACCGCGTTTTTATCCGTGTTTTGTCCCAGGCGTATACCCATGTCTTTATTATCGATTTTCAGCGAAACCCTTTCCAGTAACGACGAATTCTTCGCCTTACTATCCTCCAATTGCAGGAACATACCATCACCGAAGCTTAACCCTCTGGAGGAAGTCAGATTCCTTATCCACGAAGTATGGGCGGAGGATGTAAGAACACTAATTAGAACAACACTGACGAAATTCATTTTTAGGAAGTTAAAAGTCGAGAAACATTCCAACGTGATACTGGAAAACTTTAACATCTTTGTATTACCACCACACTTAGCACACTCATTATAAGAAATGATCGCAAGAAAATTGCTAACCGATTTTATACATTCTGCGGTTGGTAACCAACCCTAACAATTGCGTGCATTTAAACGTATTAAGTCTAGATTTAAACACGATAATTTCTTATTAATTGTTTTAGAATTATATGTACAGTGCGTACCGGAATCGACGCACCGATAGTAAAGATCAAATATTTTTTAGTTGAGTTTTTCTTTGGAATCTCACCCCGCCTGATTGGAAGGTATTTCCAGTCAATACAGTCAGTTTTCAAAGACACACAAAATCGTATAGTAATGGTGATCCATTTAGGTATGACGTAATAAAGTAGTTTTTTAAATGGAATTCTTAGTATATAACTACATATTTTTACAAACAAACTTTTAATTCAATTATTTTACTAACATTATTTATATTTTTGAAATTAGGCAACCACCATTACAATCACTGTGTATAAAGGTTAGTGTTTGTTATTAATCAGTATTCATTTGTTAATATTTTATTATTTAGATCTCGTAACATTTCAGTTTAAAAAAGAACTGTACTTTTTATGATTTTTTAACCATTGTTTTAATTATTATTTATGAAATATTTAATTTTGCTTTTCCTTTTCGCTTTATTAATATTCTGAATTCTATCCTCGAATAATTTGATGCTTTCTGTTAATTTAATTTAGTTATTTGAAAAAAAGGCAAGCATGATATTATAGAAAAATTACAAAATGGAGTTAAACAAAGTGATATTTGCAGAGAAATTATAAATTCACCAAATCTACCGTTTCTACGAATTGGGAAAACAGAACATAGGTTTCATCAATAAAAGTAAATTTTAAACTTTAGGAAGATAAGAAAATATGCATTTGAAGAGGTTGATTCTTAAATGGTTCACCCAAAAACGACTAGAAAATGTTCCACAATTTATGTACTTATCACAGTTGATATAATGCCGTTTTTAATATTTAAAAATTCCAGGACCGGACTTCTTTAATTCAAGTTATTTTATTTCTGTACAGGAAATCACCCTGTATAATGTTTTTTCAAATTATATGGGAAATTATAAAAGTCCATACAACAGTAAATAAAAGCATGTGAGCAAATTTTTTGTCGCACCTTTATTGATTTTTTTACAAGCGATTGAATTTGGCGAAATGGGGAAATGAGATAAAAAATTATAATTTGCTTAACTAAATTATCTAAATAAGAAATAAATGTGTATTGACTTAGTATCTATATATTTATTATTTAAAATAAATCTAATAATTAAAAATTCCAATGCCGGACTTTTTTATGAAAAATAAATAAAAGAAAAATAAGATTTTTTCCATAAATTTGGATTTACCCATTTGCAATATTTCTGAATCCAGTGGTATAGTTAGATTTTTAATAAAAAAATTGCTTATCTTATGAAAATACGGTATTTCCATTATCAGATAATGAAAATTGAATTTAAATTATCAGATAATTTAAATTCAATTTCCATTATCTGATAATGGAAATATCGTATTTTCATTATGAGATAATGAAAATTGAATTTAAATTATCAGATAATTTAAATTCAATTTCCATTATCTGAAAATGGAAATACCGTACTTCCATTATCAGATAATCAGTGGTGTAGTGGAGCCGGAATGCGCCGCAACGGCGTTCCGGCACTGCTTTTTAGTATAGAAATAATTTTAAAAATAAAGACAAATATTGGATCTGACAATAATTATTTTATTATTGCGTTCCGACTCAGCAAATTTTGCGACTACACCACTGCCTAGATGAATTATAAATATTCACTTTATCAGTTCTTATACTAAAGTCACATTAACTGAATTCCAATTTGAATTAACTACAACAGTAAATACGAAATAACAGCTGCGTATGATGAATACACCAACTGTTTCTTCTTTCCGGTATAAACATTTTTTCTAATCGCATTAGAAAATGGCTGTTCCATAAGTATAATAGGCCGGTCAGGACTTACAATAGAACTTTTTCACCAGTGGAAAACGTCCATGGAAATATCTTCTAACATAAAGTGAAAGAGTAACAAACATTGCCCATTCTAATAATATTTAAAATACCAAGGTAGTTAATAGAGCATAGAATCACGTTATTAACCATATTGTTAACATAATAATTATAAATGTATGAGTACAGTAAACTTAACATACTCAGATATAACGAAAGAATATTAAACAGTGCAAAACTTTTATTAAATACACTATATCCTTGTGGAGAAAAAACAGTCACATTGAAAAATTTTTAAGTGGAGAAAAAACAGTCACATTGAAAAATTTTTAATTTTTTTTTGCAGTGTTTAATAGCTGATCAAACGTCTCGTTTGACACCTAAATCTGTCGAGTAAAAAAGAAAATACTCTTAGGTAATAGGGGCCCTAGCATGGAGCCATGTGGGATACTGCATTGAACACTTGCCTAATTTGCTGAAATAAGAATGTCATGGCGAACAAGAAAATGTAAAAATATACTGGGTATTCTATTTAAGCTAAAATATAAAAAATAATTTCAGATTTTGGCTTTCTTCTTCTCCTTCTTCGGTTACTAGTACCTAGTAGACAATACTTCCGTAGTCGCCCAGTAGGTTTAAAATTTTAAAATTTATTCCAGACTTGACAACTAAGAACAATATAAGATATTTCTAACTATAATGTTAATTTAATTTCTTAGGCTCTTATAGCAGCCCAAATGATTTGGATTGTTCGTCCTTTTATATTTATTTAAGGCATTTTCCAATAGTATTATCAAACGTTATTAGCACCAATGAATTATTATTATTTAATAGATGGAAATGAACGGACGTTTAAAATTTATACTTCTGATTAAAAATTAAATCGATAGCCACCTACGTGAATTCTACTTCAGATGATCGCCTCAAAGAAACACAGAAATCGAATTTATGGTATGCGCCTTGAATTAATTTATTTAATCATATTTGGGACTAGAATTTAAAAGGTATAAATAAAAAAATATTAACGGTAGTTTCTTATGTGAATTATAGGATCAATCTAAAGAACTCCTAATACTATAATGACCGTCTCGACAAAATCAAAGTAATTTTGAATTTTGCCAGGTGATAGGTTTTCAAAAAGAAAGCATAATAAATGAATCAAAATTAATTTCCGCCATTTTGATTCCGCCGTCTTGGATTTGAAAAAAATTGGTATGACATTGGAGCCAATTATTGCCAACACACAAATTTTACACGTAGCACGCTCTTCCGTTGTTTTCGGTGGTTTCAATCTGCCCACTCCCCATGGTCCGTCTCCAAGATTTGAACCTGTCTACTTCTTAGAGTATGTATATACTAATTGACATGTTCACAGACAATTTTTAATTCAAAGTGATGATGTTAATAGCATTAACACTTATTTTTATAGTTTTTATTCCCTCCTCCGTGAACAATTAATTAAAACAAATTATTCGTGAAACCAACGAACCAATAAGTTTTATCTGTAGGTGAACATTTAGGTAAAACATTCTCTTATTAGTAAATATAATGTTCTGAAATTGCGCTCCGATATGTAGGTCATTTCTTTTCTGTATTAGGTACTATCATTGTTACAATTAGATATTGACGATACTCAATTTCAAATAAATACCTGATGTATTGTTTTGCTTTCACTTTTGTATCATTGGAAACGTCGTTTTCACGTAAACTGAGTTATTCAATTCTTGAAAACTATAGATACCGACTTAAAAAGAAACATATTAATTACAGACATATTAATTGAGTTAATTAAAAGAAATATACTGTTGCGCTCATTAAGTCCTACGGTCTTTGAACATAATTTGAAGGTGTACCGGAAATTGTTAACACCCAATCTCCGTACGTGGTAATTATCTCCGTCTCAAATCCTGTTTGTGAATGCTAGTTGGGCATTCTGCAGAGGAAAAATTGTCGTTAAAAGTAAAGTAGTGGCTATCTCCGTCCTGTTCTGCTGACCGTAACTCGTTCTAGATTTCAAGACAAAAAAAATAAAATGTGAACATTTACCTTCTTCGAGACATTCGATAATAGATCTTGTATTACCTTGGTTTGTGGAATCTCATCAATAACCAGGTCAATTCATCTCACCAAGCGATCCAATTCTAATTCTAATTATTCATTTGTATTTATTTCTTAAAACACTTTTATGCTCCACTAAATGCCAATAATGAAGTTTTAAAAGTAGCATCTTTTTTTTTCTTACGTGCTTCATATAAGAACAGATCAAAACATGTGCTAGACACATTGTACTCAGTGTCATTGGAGGAAGATGAAGTTCTTAGTGTTATTTAGTGCTCTTATTTTTGCATCAAATGTTCGAGCAGAGGGACCACATGGATTACAAATTCTATCGAAAGTTTTTCGGCAGTTCATCAAGTCGCAACCCGAGGATTTAAAGTTAGGGGATGGGGTGCACTTGATCAGCACACGAAGTGAAAATGACGCCAGGTCCACTGTGGACGACAGCACCGTTTTGGGGGTGATGGAGAATTATCTGGAGAACCACGAGCTAAGAATTCGTCTGCCCGAGCTGATGCCCGGCGAAGGGTTTGGCAGGGCGTTCAAAACTGCCATGGACCAAGTTGATGGGAAAGATGAAAGTAAGTTTTTCAGTAATATACCGGGTGTAAATGATATTAGGCTCACCCCTATAACTTTTTTGGTTTTTCAGATATCATTTTGAAATTTTGGCAGTTGCAATAACAAGTAAATTTGAATTAATGCATGGCATGGCATCATTATACCTCATTATGCTATTTTAATAGAGATTTTCTTTACCTACATTTCGATACCAAACACTTCATCATTAGTTCATAAATAACTTACAAAAGATACTTTATAATGACCTTAGTTCAATTTTAGTGAGCTCTGACCAAGTTATACATTTGATATGAAATTAATCGGGAATGCCTTGAAAAATAAAACAAATTTATTAAACTAAAATAAATTTGAACCAAGGTAAAGTATATTTTGTAAGTTATTTATGAACTAATGGTGAAGTGTTTGTTATCGAAATGTAGGTAAAGAAAATCTCTATTAAAATAGCATAATGAGGTATAATGATGCCATTTAAAAAAAAAATACTTATATCGAAAAAAACATTTCCGAGATGTTTAAATGGCTATACAAGCAAAGTTAGCTCACTTAATATCCTGATTTTATTTTTCCAATACTCAATGACTCAAAAAGAAAAGTTTTACAGCAGTCATGGCTCCCTAGATGCCAACCTAAATTATCCTAAAAAATGTTTGAGGTTATGTTTCTTCCTCGAAGTTGATACCATCGTATGCAGAATAAATCCCTGAATCCAAAAATGTAAAAATATACAGGGTGTTCCATTTAAAAAACAGATGTTACGATCATTTCCGGTGAAACCGGAAGTGCTAGAATTACTTTATTAACATGCATTAATTCAAATTTACTAGTTATTGCAACCACCAAAATTCCAAAATGATATCTGAAAATACAAAAAAGTTATAGGGGTGAGCCTAATTTCATTTACACCCGGTATATACCTATATACAGGGTAGAGAAAATTTTGGGAAAATTTAAATGAGAGGGGTAGAATGTCGAGCAATAATTTCCTTCATTATAAAATATAGCGTGAGTTTGCGCATCACGTCCAATTTAAATTTTCCTAATTTTCCAGTTTTCGTTTATCGATGATTTTAATACACCCTGTATATACGGGATCTCAAGGAAAATTTTACCGGTTGACGTAGAGGGGTCAAAGAATGAAAAGTCTAAAGCAAATTTTTCTCATAATTTTAAAATAAAAAGTCACTCTTTTGCAAAAATTAAAAATGAAGATGATTTGGGATATAACTAAATTATTTTTTACATAGATAGCCATGAATAAAACAGTAATGGTTTAAAATAACAATTGTTGATCTGTCAGATTTTAAACCAATATTGTTTCATGCATGGCCATCTATGTAAAAAATAATTTAATTGTATCCCAAACTTTTAAGAATATTATTTATTTGAATATCTCAGTTATTTGAAGATGAAATATGTAACAATTATATATATTTATAAGGGGGATGAAAAGGGCTATCCAAATATCTAAAAATATACAGAATGTTCCATTTAAAAAATTTGACTATGTGGCGCTCCCTGTATATTCATTAAGATAGATGCAGACTCATAACATAAGTATGCTACAGATCTATTTTTTTTTTCTAGCTATATTTTAAGCAAAATAAAAGGGTTTAAAAAGTAGAATTTTCAAGTGATTACCTTGTACGTGAAGACAGTTTTTTGTGAAAATCAAAATAAGTTGATTGCGGTTAAATTTCTTCCCGACTTTTCAAAACAACATTTTGACGTATCTCTGCATCTTACTTAAAGAAAAGCATCTGCGGGGTGTTTCTGAATCAGTTTCACCTTCTAAAAGCAGCAGAGTGGCCAAAAATGATTTTTAAATTGACCACTCTTTGAAAAAAAAAAATTTCAAATGAAACACCCTGTATATTTTGATGAATTTGATTTTGCTGAAAAACAAAAATATTTCGTATACAAATCTCTATGACTATTAGTAACTATTTACGATTTATAAAGCAATAAATAAACAACAAAGACATTAAAAAAAAATCATAAAAACAGCAAATAAATTTTTAGCGGGTTTTATGTTTGTGTCTAGATCTTATCCAGCACATCAGCAATTCCTTGTGAATTTGCTTCATCGGCAAAGAGATTTAATACCCAGCGACGCGACGGTATAGTTTGGTAAACCATTAATGAAAATATGAAACATAGTTGGCCTCAGTACAGAGCCTTGAGGCACCCCGAATTTAATATTTGTAAATTCAGAAGTAATATTAACAGATTAGATCTCTCTTCAAGGTATGATACAAATAAGCAATTTTGAATGGAAACACTCTTGTAAAAAATGTGTCTGATGTTCGATTTTAACGGGAGTTTTTTTAAAAGATAGACCATCGAAAACCCTGCTTTATGACAAAAATTTAAAGATTAATTTCAATTTTCAAGACCTACTATAATATTTTTCCGATGTTAAAAATGCACAAATTTGATTAGCGATTTTTTTATTAAAAATCTAACTATACCACTGGATTCAAAAATATCTAAAATAGGTAAATCCAAAATTCCGTGAAAAAATATTGAATAACGACAGATTTATAACGAAATTAATATTCTATAATTTTTACATGATTTTTTTTAAAAATCGAAGTGCGCGTGAAAAATAAATAGAAGAAAGATAAATTAAGCGGATAGTTTTAATAAATATTGTCTCTTAAACCTCGTATATAAAAAAATATGAAGAATGATACGCTTGAGACATCTACTCGTTGAAATACGAATCACTGAATTCATAAATTCTCCTGATATGGCCTAGATGTCGCAACTATTAAGACATTAAATTTTAAAATTATTATAGGAATGGATAAATAAATAGAAAGTGGCCCTCTACATATAACTTTATATCTTGACGAAAATCCATTATAGTACAGAAAAATTTTTAATTGAAGAGAGACGAAAAAAGCAAACAAAGCTTTCCAATTATAAAATATAAATAATAAATAAAAAGGATTATAATTGGAAAGCTTTGTTTGTTTTTTTCTTCTCTCTTCAATTATAACTTTATAGTTGGATAACTTAGCTAACGGTCAAATAAACCAGATAATTTTTATCTTCTCAATGCAAACCAGTTATCAATGGCAGAAACACTACTATACAGGTACACAATTGCTTTCATTTTAAGAGGTCTACAATCGCTGCCAACTTGAAAACGATCTTTAAAATCTACTTTCTAGACAAAATTTATTTTATCACTTAGTTCATTAGATGACCAGATATTTTGCTGATTTCCATATAAATAAAAAATACAAACGACCAATTTTCTACATCAGTTTATTTTCCTATATTTAGGTACAGCCAGAGGTAAAAACAAAGGCGGGGGCGGCGGAGGAGGCGTCATGATCATGGGTTTGATGATGGGAAAAATGTTAGCCGCCCTTGGGCTTGGGGGTGTCGGTCTCCTGGCCATGAAGGCGTTGATGGTTTCGGCTTTGGCACTGATGTTGTCCATTGTAATAGGACTGAAGAAATTGGTGCATTCCGATCACGATGACGGCGGACACACGGTTATACATGCTGGTCACGGGCATGGTCATGAATACAGAAAGAAGAGAGAAGCGGCAGATATTGCCTATAACGCCTGGGAAGAATACAAGAGTAGATAGGTCAAAGTTTGTAGTTGTTTGTAAACAAATATTTATTATTTTTATTATTCAGTTTTTTTGAATATCTACGTTTTTTTAGTGTTATTTACATACACTTGATCTCTAATTGCTGATTCTTTTACTATAATGTTTAAGCAACTTGAGAGAGAGAGAGAGAGAGAGAGAGTCAATAACTGCATTGAAAAATACGGTCTGACTAGGAAAAAGTACTAGGTATATTTATTTCTTGAAAGTATTTTTTCATTATTTTTCTTATAAAATTACTGATGTATAAATAAGCAAATATTAACTTTACGTATTATTAATTTAATCTTCTGTTTAAGATGGCGCATTTCTTTTTAATTTTCCGTCACGTACCTACTTCTTTTTTCGCATAATCTTGCACTAAAAAAAATATTTATTATATTTAACCAACTTGGCATGTAAAATTGTTAATTAAATTATTTTTATTTATATTATTTGTAATCAATAAGTGTTCTCTGATTATACGAACTTCTCAGGTTACTTTATAAATATTTATTTTTATATAATATATTGTATATAAAATGTATACCTACACACAAATTGAATGATCGTATATTTATCGAAAATACTATCCTATTGATTGTCATTTGTATTTATTTAATGTATGAAAGTGTCACCGCTCATTAGTTGTAAAAACCAAATAATAAATAAAAAAAACCTCGTTATTGCATCCGCCTTTTAATGGCATTGAACAATGTCCTACATTCCAAAATTTCCAATTTCTCCTGATTATAACTTACCATCTTGTTTCTCAAGATCTCTAAAAGGTCGATGAATGCATGTTACCCAGTAACCTCGATTTGTAAGACTGGTTCTTCGGTATGAGGAAACACAAAGAAAGGCAATGGACTTGAGAGAGATTCTTACTAAGTCAAGGTAAAGGTAAATGTTAAAACTGAACAAAACAACAGGTTCACGATCATCACGATTTGGTAGGGATTAAATTAGAAAGTGTTTGGTGCATCGAAAGCAGGACAGTGGGTTACGAATTGTATTGGTATCCGATAATAAATACCGAGAAACAAACCTGATTTAAGGCAATCATCTGCAAATGGTCGCGATAACAAAAGCAATTTGATAGAGAGTCGTTAATGATATTTTAGAAAACGATTAGAGACTGGATTGAATATATTTTATCTTGCAGCGATACATTTTAATGCCGTTTGAGAAATCTTGGAATTCATTAGGAGGCAATAATTTAAGTACCTACTCGTATTTAACTATATAAATGTTAATGTCATATAAAGTATACATTCATTCTGCATGCTGCATAATGGGCAAACAAAGTGTTACTGCCGAGAACCTCAACTTCTTGTTGGCTTTATAAGGATGTCGAGAGACCTAGATACCCACATTTTCAAAATCGTGACCATAGGAATTATTTGTAGCAGTAGTGGAAGGAAGTATCTAATTTGTACCCGTCAAATTGGGCATGGTTTTTGTAAATTTTTTATAAAATATGTTTTTATGGCCTTGTTATGTTTTTTCTGTCACTTTAATAATTTTAATTTGCATTTTAAGTTTTTTTTTAAATTATTTTTATGATATTTGGCAACTGGTCGTGTGGAGTTATGGCTTTTGAAAGTGTTCTTCGACATATCACAGCATAATAATTGTTTTATATGCTGTGGCCATATGGTTTAAACCAGGATTTATTTTAATTATTCGCTAATTAAACCATTAATGAGCAAATTAAACTAGCGAATTAGGATTTGCGTCGACTATTATTCTATAATCTCAAGAATAAATAATGAATAAAAGGCCAATTTATTCGGTAAATTTAGGCTGGGCAGTAACCAACTTTGTTAAGTTAAATGGAACACCCTGTATATTATTCCAATTTAGAGAATGTCAAGAGCTTTCCAACGAACCATCATAACATGTACTTCGTTTGGGTGCTTTTTGAAATATTCAAAATTTTATTGACATTTTGACACGAGTTTTGACACATGTAGAAATGCCATATTTTTGAAATTAAAAATAATTTTAAACTTTTTGTTGTGGCAGCTGATTAAGCTAGATACGAACTTTGAAATGATGTATTAGAATTTAAATTTTCGTCTACAGGGTGTTCATAATTTAATTTCGAATTTGTAGATTTAAAAACATCAACAACTTTCTTATTTTAAATGGAACACTCTGTATATTATATATTATGTCATTATCAAATAGATAATTACAAGTGCTTTCTGACGATCCGCCCACACATGATATTTATTTTGGGTAGTTTTGTAGATATTAGCAATTTAAGGTAATGTTTTTTTAAAAAAAACAAATGAAACCCCAGGGGTAGTACCTGGTGGTGATATTAAACAATAGAAATATTATTACTAAAACACGTAGAGAGAAAACTGTAAAATATTTTAAAAGCAGTTTAAAACTATATTAAAATCATATCTGTAAAGTCATTTACTAAATATTCATTGAAATTATAGACTGTCTTTATTTTTAAGTAATTTTTTACTTTAGTTTTGTACAGGGTAAGTCAAAGTCCAACACTTCCTTTATTATCGATAATAAAAACAAAAATTTTATATAAAAGTTGTAGAAGACCAAAATGGCTACATTTTAAAATTAATTCGAAGTCTACGGGGTGATTCATGAAAGTGGGAGCTATAGATGTCAATTTTTTAAATGGAACACCCTATATATTTTTAAAAATTTGGAATCTCCATGAAATTCTCGATATTTCTATATGGGGATATCATAGTCTAAAACTTATAGTTCTCTAGATATTTAAGAAAATTAAGAAAAAAATGAAATTTTCAGTATTTTTTTAAATTATTACTGTTATTTCGTCACTGCGTTAAGTTAAAAAAGAACCCTTTCATTTCGGGTTAAAATAAGGTTTAATTTAAATACTAGTTTAGACAAGAATTGATTTATTCGTTACAGGGTGATCAGAAAATGTTGACATTTTTAGAACACTTCGAAGCTCATTATCTCGCTTATTTCAAATGGAACACCCCATATTTTTTTACAGAATCTAATAGGCCTATTTATTCCCTACAACTTTTGTTGTCATATACCCATCCTAAAGGGTTTAGGAGATATTCGCAGATATTTAGATTTTTACATTATTTGGAACAGTTTTATAAGACAAACCAAAGATCTTAAATGAAAAGTAAACTTCAAAATTCCAAATATTTTTTTTGATCAAATTCCGATTCATATTCACATATTGCTTGCGTTGCTTTACTAGCGAATTGACCTAGTTGGCGATAAAAACAATTGAATGTTAACGGTTTGATTTCAAAATTTAATATTTTAAAAATTGATTTCTCTCGTTTTTCTCACTGTTTTATTTAGTTATACTTTGGTTTCTTGAATTGATTGACATGGTGCATATCTAAGTTTCAAAAAGAGCGTCTAGAACATAACCTTGAACGACGTATACCAAATAAAACAATTTTTCAAAAATTGATGGGAATATTTTTTGTACTTTGGTAGATCGTTAACATAGTCGGTAAGAGTATTGGACCAAGCATGGATCCTTGAGGTACTCCATGTTTTATTAGTAATGTGTCTGTCTGTATTCATATCATATAGAAAACAAAATGATGTCTGTCAGAAAAATATGGATTTATCAAAGTTGTAAAAATGTAATATCTTGGCCCCCAATTTATTTACACAAAATAAGTCTTGCAAAAAAGGAGGAATGTCCCACGAAATGTTGGTTTATAGCTTATAAAAGAATCCAATTTTTTATTCTAATCTCAATATATTATTTCAGATTTGCGTACCGCACGCAGACGAAACAACATTAGATTTAATAGATATTACGGCATAAATTATCAATGAAAAATGAACGTTACAATATTAGGAAGATTATACCATTAACGTTCTGACTGACTGATATAGAAACTGAAACTTACTAAAAACTTGCCGCAGAAGTATGCTACTAAATAAAACACTTTTACTAACCTCGTTTTAGGAAATCTACGTTTCTAGTTGTTTTTATAATTATACACTGTAGTTATTAGATGTCTGCAAATTGCCGGATACTGAATAATATTTTCACTTTCAGATGAAACGATGATTATTGCAAAGTATATAGATTTAGCTGATAAAAAGTGAAATAATCTCTTTCGCTCTTACTTCTCGTTATTGGTGTTAATACACGCAAAAACGTGGTTGCGGTTTAAATGCAAACATAAATATTGACAGTAGTAAAAATTGCAAGTGCCGCACGTCCCTAATAGTAGTATTTTCTATTTAATTTTGTAATGCTTCAATGCAAAATGTAGCGCTTAAAATAAAAATAAGCAATTCATTACGCATGTTCACAATGCCGCTTAATATATTTACCAATTTTTTTTGTTAAAAATATGGTCGATTTGCGAATTTAATAGTAATTTATATAACAATTAAAGTGGCTAAAATGGGGTTTTTACGAGCCGAAGGCGAGTGCCTTTTATTTCATACTATGAAAAAAATATTTTCAACTTTTTTTCTTTTTTTTCGTCCTTGTCAATAATGACATTGTTTTGATTCATTGAAACTGTCAAAATATGACGTTTTAGGATTTGGCGTTACAAAAATTCTATTATCACACTAGTGCTGTAATGAACTCCATTATAGCACTAATACTATAATGGAATTGATTATTAAAATATTGTTATTTTTGGTACTTTTGCTGTCGTGAGAAAAAGGTACAACAAACATAACTGAAAAGTAACTTTATCGAGTTCGTACGCTGCCAACTTGTTAATATAAAGTACCAGTTTCCTACTTGTTACGAAAATAAATATTTTTATTCGATCGTCAAATAAAGTGGACTTCTACCCATTCATTTCAGTATAAAAAAGTAGCGCTTTACCGCACTAGTGCTGTAATGAAACTTTATAGTACGTTGCTATTGACGACATGGAACAAAATAATTTTATTCCACACTAAAACGGAACTGTCAATGAGAGACTAACAAATTGAATTGTCATCCAAGTCATGGGAAAAATAGCATACCTATGAAGAACGCCGACTTCATTATCGATGTTAAACGGTTTCTGATGTTAAATCGCTACCATATTTAACTTTTCACTTAGCTGCCACTAAGTCTCGCAATGGAATAATTGAGGGCAAAAGTCAGAGAAAGTAAAAACGTGACGCCGTAATATGGATTGGCCTCGTTTTCAAAAATAGAAAATGATAATAAAAGTTGAAAGTGAATTTAAAGGATACGTTACAGGAAAAAATAAGGTACATGCCCTTATCCTAGAAAACTTTCAATTCACTTAAAAGTTCAATCAGTATGTGTTATGTTGTAATGTTGAGGCAGTTCCTGTTGGGAAAATTTACATATATGAAGATAGCAAAGCTAAATTGGGCACGAACGTCCAAACAATGCCTCCGTGCTGAAAATCTGAAATTGTTTCGCTAAGCATAAAGCTACGATGTGATTGTGTAAATACGAAGCAGAGCGAGCAGGAGGGTAACAAACTAAGCTTTGCCGTTTGACTTTTCCAGCTGCTCAACAATACACACGAAACGACAAGGTGGTAGAAATCACAGCAAAATCGATGGACTTGTAATTAATTTGGTATGTTCTCGGTGGCATAAATCTAGACTTTACTATTGCTATTAATGTTTAAATTGCAAAAATGTGTTCCAGAATACGTACAATAATGGAAAAAGTACACTATTGTTATGGTCGCATATGGCAAGCGGTGTAAAGCAAATATGAAGTATGTCATCGAGTGATTATTATATCCTCTACACATACATATTATTAAACGAAACGGAACAAGAAATTACATTATTATTGTATCTATAACAAAAGAAATTAAAAATTTAAATTAATCACACACCAAATATTTCAGTTGGAAACATGTATTATAGAAAGTAGATGAGACTTGTCCCAGGGATGTGTAACAATTCCTCAGTTACCTGCCCACGTATAAATAAATATTAGGGCAAACCTACGTAACATTTTTTATTTCATTATTAAAATATCAATTTCTTCTGCCCTATGGAAATGGTCGAAAGTCGGACCCGTATTTAAAAAAGGCACGTAAAAATGATATTACGAATTGCATATTTTTAAATAAAATAATTTCGCTTGTCTTCAAAACGTAGAATAAATTAATTAACAGGCAAGTTTTATTATTTTTAGCTAAAAATATATCTACACTTATTAAGTCCTCAAATATTTATGCATTATAAAGTTTCTGTTTAAATTTACCATAACGTCCAATTAGTATGGGTTTCCTGTAAGTGAAACCTATTCCAAAATTTAACATGTACTGCAAACAGAAATAAAGGTCCAAAATTATTTAAATTCATATCGTAGGCAGGAACTTTCCCCTTATTTTGACATAAGCGTGCTCCTGAATTTGTGCTGCTTATTTACCAGCGTCTAGTAGATGTTTAAAAATAGCACTGACGGATGTACAAAATCAAATAAAATATATATAAAAACGTTCAATTACTAAATAATTATTCGTTTCTGTTTAAATTTATCATAACATTCAATTAGTACGGTGTTCTCTGTGAGTGAAACCTGTTCTACCTAATAAGTACTGTAAATAGAACGAAACGAACAAAAGTAACACAGAAAATTATGATCAGTTAATTAAGAATCCACGTACCAATTGAATCAAGAACGTTTCGACATATGTAATGGTTACACTTACATGCCCATCGACGAAATTAATGCATCGTGATATAATTATTAATTCAAAACTCATTTTGTCAATGATATAACTTATTAAATTGTATGTTTATTTTATTTATTTATTTATTTCTTACAATATCCCGCAGCGAACCGAGTTCATTTACAAGGTGAAGGAGACTGGAGAGTATACACCAGATACCAACAAATATAAATATAATAAATCCATTTTCAAACCGACCACCCTGTGCAGTATAAGTGAGGAAATTATTTGAAATAATCATATCTCAAAAACCGTTTGAAATAAAAATAAAGTGTATGATATTCAAACGTGGGGAATTGAATGATTTATTAATCCATGTAAAAAAAAATTATAGGCATTCCATCTAAAGAAATTGAGTAAAATATAATTAAATATCAAGA
The DNA here is from genome assembly GCA_963680705.1 of Rhagium mordax. Lineage (NCBI taxonomy): Eukaryota > Metazoa > Arthropoda > Insecta > Coleoptera > Cerambycidae > Rhagium > Rhagium mordax. Next base: position 447,826 of record OY796661.1, on the reverse strand, counting down.
AATAATAATAATAATGGCAGTCAAAAAATTTTTTGTAATTTGACAAAAAAAATCAGGAAAAAAATCATAACTTGGCAACGCTGCATCCGATTGGCAAAATATTTTAGGGTGTAATGCAGGACCCTTGGAGTAACTTGTGTAACTCGTTTTTGTGACACCTAGTATAATTGAAAATAATTTTAGGTTGTACCTAGTACGTTTATAATATCAAAATTTAAAATTGAACTGCAGCGAATAACAAATCAGCGTAAAAGTTCATAAAATTTGTTCTTTTTGCAAGATTTGCAAAATCTAAAAATATTTTGATTTCGATTTAAAAAATTAGAGAAAACTTGCTGGAGCTACATGCCACTTGAATAAATATTAAATGCAGTATAACACTTTTACTTATCTTAAATGAAAGGGAAACTATAAATTACGTCTAGCCCATATTGTAATTCTTCCTTATAAAATTTAATTGCATAATAGAGGATGTATATTGAATACACTCTTATTAAACGTTTAATATTTGATATTTGAACCGCTCTTTATACCATTTTTTTAACGAAGAGCATTTCACGAAAAACTAACATTTTTTCCTTCGGGACTTCTCAATATCTAAAAGATACAACCTCCCACCCTGACACGAACCAAGTCGAAATTCTAATTAATTCTTCCCGAGGTAAGCACCATCCGGGTGTTGCAGTCGAATTTGAATCACCCTGTACACGCATAAAAAGCCTAATTTATCTAATCCATCAGAATTCAACACGGCATGAGATTTCTACTAAATTCCACAAAACATATTTGCAAGTGTTAGTTAAATAGCATTAACATACTTTAAATTACTTTATGGTTTTATGCCACACCCTGACATTTTTGTGTTAATATCGGATTCATTCGCAGCGGACTTAACTAAGCAATTTATATTGAACAGCACGTGATTATAAATAAACGCCATTAACAGGCTGCCATGATTTCACATCAGTTTTGCATAGAGACAATTCGGATCACATTTTCTACATTGTCTATGATACGATCTACTTTTTCTTTAATGTTTGCTTGTTGCGAGTTTCCCATGCGTGTGACAGGTTAAGTGTGACCAATTTAAAGTACCTACCTGCAAATAATATGAGGCTACTTTACATTATTGAAATGGCAACCCCCTTTCTGGCTACTAAATTGATAGAGAAAATTTTAAATCATTCGTGTAAGGCATTTTTTTGACTTTGACAAAAATATTCACAGACGTCATTCATTTGTTTTTGAAATCTAAACGCCGCCGCCATGATGAATTATTGCTACTATGCTTTATTTATTTAATATTGTTGGTAAAATGCATTTATTTTTTTTTCATTTAAAAAAATGGAGGCTATGCAGAAATATTACATTTCCAATATATCCCCAATAACTTTCATAATTTTGCTCATCACAAAATGGCGGTAGCAACTTAGATACCAATTCTGGCAATTCCTTCCTTAAGGTACTAAAAACCGTTTTCTTCGATAACCGAAATCCCATGATTTCTTATTGTAAAATTTAATTAGCAAAGTATCGAGTGAAAGTACGTCCGGAGTCAATGCGCTAAAAATGAAAAACGTCGCACGGATTCGTGTAGGCAAAGTCATACCAGTTGATTTTCTTTCAGAAATAGGATCGTTCGCAAGAAAAGCAAAAGTAAGGCATATCGGCAACAAAATTCAAATATGGCGATTCTTACTGTCTCTTTTACGCTCTCTCTGAAACCACTGAAACTTTTTAAATTGTCTTACCGAGCTATAAAACAAGTTACTTTTCTTTAATTTAGCAACTTTCTGTTTCTCCAATTTAGGAGTTACCAATATAACTGCACAAAAGAAATTAGTACGTATATACTCAGAAGTATATAGTATTAGTTCTAAAAGGCTATATCTACTAAATATAATTAAAATATTTTCATAATTACCTAGTCCTTATATAAATAATAATAGTAATAATGCCTTTATTGATAAACTTGTTATTTACACTACGAATGTCTATGATTTAAAGTCGAGGTCTAGCCCGAAGCTGCTTATACTTAACCTTAATAAATTATAACAATTTAACAATATTAACTAACAGAAAATTTAATTAGTGAAAAATAAATTGTCATCAATAAAAAATAATTAGTAGAAATTTTAAATTTAAAAAATATAAGCAAAAAGAGGGAAGATGATAAAAAATTATTAATAAATTTCGAACTCATATGATAATAAAATTAAAAAATAGTTTTTTGAGATGTACACAAAAACAAATATTAATCCGCAACAGTTATTTTGCATCTTTTTTAGACCATTTTTTTTTTTTTAACAAATAGAGTTAAAGAATATTTGTCGGCCTTTATTTTTGTATTATATTGTTATAACAAATATTTAACGGATTAAAAAAACACGAGACTTGAATATCTATTTCAATTTAATCTGCTGAAAAACGTCAGCATTATATATAAAAAATAAAATAGGCCCCAATGTAGACCCTTGAGGAACCCCAGAGCTAAAATTGGCCAAATCAGAATGCGCATTATTTAAAACAACTTTCTGGGTACGCTTGCATAAATCTGGCTTAAAAAATGTGCAGATTATTCGTCAAAGCGAATACAAAGTACCGAACGCTATTGCAATAAATTTCTTTTCAGGCAGATTTTGCAACGATATGAAGATTATAGCCCGTAGATAAACTATCAACAGATTTTATCAACTTTTCAATATGACACTAATTTATTGGACTATTAAATATTTCCACAGGCTTAACATGACGTTCCAATTATTTACGGCTGAGTCATTCATTGACTGTTTTAACTACATGCATTATTTTCAAGAAATTCATGGATCGCTTTGCACTTTCTTTAACGTATCCGTGGGACTTTTTGACCTAGTCTACCTAAACGAAATTAAAAGAAAAATGTTCATAAATAACACACAATTATTGTCGGACACGAATACATGAATTAAAAATTATTTATGTGACAGTTATGCGATTGTAACTGTAACCCTTAAGTTCTTACATACATATCTCAACTAAACAACTGACAACTGACTACTATAAATGAGGTTCTCACTGCCTTATTAGAATAAACAGTTTTTAAATTTTATATATCTTAACTTTGCTTTTATATTTTAATGAAATAAGGTGCAGCGTGGCCTTAGGACTGTACACGATTTTTGTAAAAATACCAAGTTGTATAACCTAAACCGAGACCTAAACCGTGACCCTCTCAAGGTACCGCGCCGTCGTACCTGGTGAGCGCACCTAGTGTATTCGCGGATAGTTGCATATCGCACAGGGCGTCCGAAACGAGGTTAGACGCGTTTGCTGAGAAAGCGGTCCAAGATATCGCCCCGCGGCCGTCAGTATAGTCCTCTGGACCCAAATTATGTTAAAACCAGCAAGAAGGGAAGGGGAGCGAGTAATATATATCCACACTGTCGGTCCGGAACATCATACAACAACATCTGCTTGTTTATCACATAGGTACTGAATTTACCACAATGGCTAATTTTCTCGTTGGATTGTTTTTGTGTATCGTGGTAGCGGTTAGTGCACTTCCTACTCAAGAGGAGCCTCGCGGTAATTCAATTCAAACCGAGAATGACTTACTGGATTCCATATACAACGACTGCCTGCGCAAGGACTCCGTGTCCTGTCTCAAATACAAGCTGTTCAACTTCATCGACAAGATGCTTGGACATAAGGATACCATCCGAGTGACTGAGGGTGTACAAATCGTTAAAACCGGTGGTGAAAAAGATGGTGCGCCACGTGCCATTACCAGTGAGGATACCATCGAATCGCTTATCTTCAATCGAGTTGCTGGCTTTTTGGAATCGCACACGATCAAAGTTGACCTTAAAGGAAGTGAAATTGTTAACGCGGTGAGTTCCACAGCTCGTTCTCTCGGTGATATCGCCGACTCCTTATCGGAAGAAGACAATGTCGTTGGTGAAGAAGAAGGCAGAGGCAAAAAGAAGAAAGGCAAGAACATCATGGGACCCCTCATGGCCGCCATTGCCGTCAAGGCCGCAATCCTTGGAAAACTCGCAATCGCTGGAATCGCCCTAATTGCTGGAAAGGCCCTTCTCATCGGTAAGATAGCTCTCGTTCTCTCCGCCATCATCGGCCTGAAGAAACTCCTAGGCCAGGGACAAGGAAAGCACGTCACGTACGAGGTAGTCGCCCATCCTCAGCACTCTTCCAGCCACGTCCAAACTCATGAGTCAGTATACGCAGGAGGTTCGGGCCATGGTGGTGGATACGGCGGAGACATCGGAGGGGGATACAGTTCCGGAGGCTCCTCAGGACACGGAGGATGGGGCCGTTCCCTTGATGCCCAATCCTTGGCCTACAGAGGGCAGGCCCAAGCCCAAGCCCAAGTATGAACACCTGGATGGTTAGAGTGGTTTAAGTACCTGCCAAAATCTCAGAGATATATGTCTTAGCCGGGCGTGGCTCTGCCAGAAAATTTATTTATGTATTTATTTCCTTTTCTTATTTATTAGTCTATGAAACTAAGACCAATAAACAAAGACAAACATTACCATGTCCAGTTGCACTGGGCTTTTAGGTTTAAGTTAATTGTTATTTTTTATACGAGTCAATAAAGTATTTTAAAATAATGTGGGTTTATTCTATTTAATAGGGTTTTGCAAAAGGCAATACCAACAACAATAATATACAGTTTTAAACAGTAGTCAAGCTAATTTTATATACTGAAATCATATAAAATTGGCGTTTCAATTAATCAGTTAATTGTTATAGCTAGTAAGGCTTATTGGAAGCGAAAAAAAAATAAAAAAATTTCCTCCACAGATTTGTTTACATATAAAATATGTATAAGTATATATAAATATGACAATGGTACCATATTACTCCCTCTAGTAGTTTACCAATAATTATGAGGTCAATTTCATCCAATAAGTGTGTTAAAGGTGCTGCGATGTTATTGTCTGGCTGGAAAGCAAGGCGTAGTAAACTAAAATTTCTCTTTTATTCTGATCTTGACCCTGGCTGTTTGAAGTATCTGTGGGTGGTCAGATGAAATTTCTTCTTGGCAACTGGTTAGGTTCATGGTTAGCAACCTCAATTGTCCCCGTTCTAGTCATAGCTTATCGAAAATCACAGAGACGCATATGTAATTATTCAAATAATAAGTGATGAATATACAGGGTATTTCATTTGAAAGAACTGAGAAAATTTAAAAACAACTAGGTAGCTGACTATAGTCGGTGGGTCAGTTGTAGGCCAACTGTATATCCTTGCCTTCGTTGGGTCCTGGAGTAGGGATATAACAACGTGATGATTTTTGGTCGGCATTTCATGAATTGATTTGAATTTGAAATTGATAGCATTGGCTAGTGTGTACGAGTTCGACGACTGGTCACAGCACCATATCTGATGGATGCCTTGCTAGTTTGAATAGATTTACACTAAGGAATTTTAATGTAATCATTAATCTTTTTGAAGATGGAGTAGCAGTAAGGAATTTCATGCTTCCAGATTAATTTTTTTTTTTTTTTTTTTTTAATTAAAAAAACGACATATTAACTTGATAAACAGATTCTGGTATATTATGTTCACAAAAAAGTACCTACATAAAAAAACCTGCTCTTTAAAAAATAGTTTATCCTACGACCATGTTGCATTAAATGGCAAGCGTTTTAATTTTTTTCGAAAATGTTAAATTGTGACCGTAAAAATAGTTAGATACTATTTTTTTTTTTTTTAATTTAATCATATATTTACAGAATGAAAATACATATTTTCTCCAAAGATCAGAAGATTTTTACCCCACTTATTGCATTATTGGTAAAAAAAAATAAACTGAGAAACTTGGATTTTTTGAGGTTAGGATGCACTTTTAATGTAACTATATCCCAACAGTTTGATAGGCCATTCATTTACGAGTACTTTGGTTTTTTTTATATTCTTCTACGACCATTAGAGCCGGAAATATTTAAAAAATAGTGTAGCGATGCACTCGAAATGCATCAAAAATGCACTTTTTCGACTCATATGCATGTATGAAACAAAAAACAAACAAAAATTCAACTCCCCGATTATATCACTTTAAAATTCTAATTTCCCTCCACTAAAATGACAACATATTATTACATGCAAAAAAATGTACAGGGCGTTCCATTTAAAAAAGCATAATTTGTGGCCCTTTCTCTACTTTTCGATGATATTTTGTTTCACTTTTCTTCACACCAAAATCCACAATTTTTATTATTAGATATACTTTTTTCATATCTCTAAAAATTAAGGTCGAAACTATGACGAAATAAAAAAAATAATTCTTGATTTCTTGGTTATTGATTTTGAATCGGTTTCTTTCGTGGATAGTAAATTAGGTTAAAAGAATTTTAGGCAAAGCAGCATGTAAATTAGTAAAAAAATCTTAATAGTTGTCCGGCAGTTCAAGCTAAGGTCTCGCTGCGGAGAGACTTTCACCGCACCGCGTCCGAACATCCGTCAGAATATCGCTTAATATTATTGTCCTCATTAGATTCTAAAAGTTCCAGTTCAGATGCATTATAAAAGGTGTACCGGTGTAATGAACCTCTTAATGCAGTTATTATTACACTTAGCATTTTATCTGATGCACAACACTTTGTACAAATATGAAAACTGTAAGGAATTCTATTACATACGACCGGGTGTAAATGAAATTAGGCTCACCCCTATAACTTTTTTATTTTTTCAGATATCATTTTGAAATTTTGGCAGTTGCAATAACAAGTAAATTTGAATGAATGCATGTTAATAAAATTATTCTAGCACTTACGGTTTCACCGGAAATGACCGTAACATCTATTTTTTAAATGGAACACTCTGTATATTTTCACATTTTTGGATTCAGGGATTCATTCTGCATACGATGGTATCAACTTCGAGGAAGAAACATAACCTCAAACATTTTTTTAGGATAATTTAAGTTGGCATCAAGGGAGCCATGCCTGCTCAAAAACTTTTCTTTCTGAGTCATTGAGTATTGGAAAAATAAAATCAGGATATTAATTAGTGAGCTAACTTTGCTTTTATAGCCATTTTAACATCTCGGAAATGGTTTTTTCGATATAAGTATTTTTTTTTATTATACCTCAATATGCTATTTTAATAGAGATTTTCTTTACCTACATTTCGATACCAAACACTTCACCATTAGTTCATAAATAACTTACAAAAGATACTTTATGACCTTAGTTCAAATTTATTTTAGTAAGCTCTGACCAAGTTAAACATTTGATATGAAATTAATCGGGAATGCCTTGAAAAAAACAAATTTATTAAACTAAAATAAATTTGGACCAAGGTAAAATATCTTTTGTAAGTTATTTATGAACTAATGGTGAAGTGTTTGTTATCGAAATGTAGGTAAAGAAAATCTCTATTAAAATAGCACAATGAGGTATAATGGTTCCATTTAAAAAAAATCTTAAATCGAAAAAACCATTTCCGAGATGTTTAAATGGTTATAAAAGCAAAGTTAGCTCACTTAATATCAGGATTTTATTTTTCCAATACTCAAAGGCTCAGAAAGAAAAGTTTTTCAGCAGTCATGGCTACCTAGATGCCAACTTAAATTATCCTAAAAAAATGTTTGAGGTTATGTTTCTTCCTCGAAGTTGATACCATCGTATGCAGAAAAAATCCCTGAATCCAAAAATGAAAAAATATACAGGGTGTTCCATTTAAAAAACAGACGTTACGGTAATTTCCAGTGAAACCGGAAGTGTTAGAATTATTTTATTAACAAGCATTAATTCAAATTTACTTGTTATTGAAACTACCAAAATTTCAAAATGATATCTGAAAGAACAAAAAAGTTATAAATGTGAGCCTAATTTCATTTACACCCGGTAAGTATATCTGTTTCTCCTTCAATACAACTGAACTATAATTCATACACGAACATAAACCTAGGCTTTTACATTTTTCCATGGAATTCATTTTGAATATATTCTAAATGAAGTATCGCTCATTTGTTGCAATATTAAGCTAAAGAACCGTAAATTCAACTCCTACAAAACTACTTGGATTGATTTTTTAAGTAATTTTTCGGAGAAACGGCACAAAATCAAATTAATACCTCTCCACATAACAAATACTTCTCAAGCAATCAGCTAAACAAACCTAACTGTGAGGCACTTCATACATCAGGAGGTTACAATTCAAATATTACAATTTTTGATACCTGCGCCTCCGGCAGTTAATTTAGCGTGCCATAAGCGTTAATCATCAACCTCAGACAGACAAAAACGAGTCCATGTTGACGGGCGGATCCCGGTATCTGTGAATGATGCAAGTGAAAGTAGTTAACACATCACACAACGTTAAATATTTCCAAATACAATGACCCGAAATGCTTCCTCCGACCTATTGTGCTGAATTAGTTTCGATCAAGAAACTCATCGGCAAAAAATTTAATTTTACGTTACAAAGTAACTATTCCTAATATTGGGGCTATTGATATAACGTTTTAGCACTACGACGTTTGAGTGCCGGAAAGACATACCTGGGTGTGGGCCAGCGCCATATCCAGGATGTGAGCAAATAAAGGATTCTCCGTGGCACCGACACCAACTCCAACTTTGGTCTTCTATTTGTCAAGGAAGAACAGGTCTGCTACCGAAAGTGCTTCGCGTTTCGATTCAGCCCTATACTCCTTAGGAGTTGTAAAAAGGAATAAGTTAGCTTTAGGCAACAGGAAGTGCTGCAGCAATATTTCTAATATTTGCTTTCTTCCTTGAAAATTAATTTCATGCAAAATCTGGAAAAAATAATATAAACAAAAATCTCGTAAAAATTCTATTCCACGGTAGGGAGAATTGACTTTAAACCCAGCCTTTATCTTATTAGAATATTTTCTTAATCTTAATCTTTTTTAAGTCGCCCCACTATTACCTACTAGCTACTAAAACTCATTTTATTTTTATATACATCATATAAGTTAAATAAATCAAAGCATTATTTCTAATTGTACCTACTATAAATATGACAAAATTTCTCTTTTCTCGAGGCCACTTCTCTTAGACAGGGCCAAGGAACTCGGAGTTCAAGAACACGCCAGCCCGGTTCCGATAATTATACGATAAAATGAATGGAACTTGTAGTCGTCCACCGACGTAAAAGAGAGAGTTTTGGGCTTACAAGTTATAAAAGTAAAATTTTTGTTAGATAAGTTTAATGAAAGTAATTAGTGGTTTAGTATGTAGGATAAAATCAGATCAATTTTCGTCCATTAACTGAAAAACAAAAAGTTTTCAGGCACCAGAAGATGCTCCAATGTTATTAACCAAATGTGTTTTAAAATTAAAAATCCAACTTATGTCGTATCTTTCCACGTCGGTCAAGTCTAATCTTGGTTTGGTTGAAATGGGCGTACCACAGGGTTCAGTCTTTAGCACGGTAGAGGTTCAATTTGACGAGTTAGAAGACAGAAATAGGCAACTATATTATTATACTCGTTAGTATCTTGCATTTATTTATTTATTTTTTCTTCTCCAACTCGTCAAGCTCATTATTTTTTTAATGACAATTAATGAACAGGTACACTCCCATTCACACCGTTGGGGTCCTATTATGATAATAATATAACCGTGAATTTATTTAGTTTTTTTTAAATATAATTAAGTGTATCATTATTCTGTATATTTTCATTTAAGCACATCTAATTGGTATATCATTAAATTAATTTAATATCAAGCAGGGGAATAATAAAAACAAAATTTATCTTCAATTGCTGTTCTTGGACCAAACACATGACATGATTTAAACAATTAAATTCATATGTTTTATAATTTGCGGTATGAAAATTTTGCTGCTTTGTTAAGCAAGTAGGCTGCTCTTTCTATTCGCGTTTGTAGATTATTATGAAAATAAAAGTTAAAAGTACAAATACATATTATTAAGTATTAAAATACGTGCCATTTCCAAATAAAAAAAATGAGTATTAGTGGAGGGTATTAGTAAATGAATAGCCTAGTAAATGAATAGCCTATAGGCTATTCATTTACGAGTATTTTAGTTTCTTTTTTTATTTTTCTACAACCAACAGCGCCGGAGATATTTAAAAAATAGTGTAGCGATGCACCAGAAATGCATCAAAAATGCACTTTCATGCGCTTTTATCACGAGGCCCCAGCTCGATTTTCCTATTTTTTTCGGTTTTCGACTCATTTGCATGTATAAAAAGAAAACATAGAAAAAATCAACTACACTATTAAATTTTATATTTCTAGAAGCATGAATTGTAAAATACTGTTAAAGTCGTGGTGCACACATACGTATTCCGAATGTGAAGCAAATAATGGACTTTCTTCGCGGAGGAAACAGAAAAATTTCATCACTCAACTTTATTGCCAAAAATTGATCTGACTTATTCAAAAATGGTTTATCGAAATATATACATGGCAAATTCCGCAGCGTGGATCGTTAAAAAACGGAACATAAAATATTTGTGTTAACCACCACATGAAGCTGTGATCATGTGCAAAAAATCTCGGCCAATAAAGTGAATACTACTGCTGTAATTAAATAATCTATCGTCTATTCGACAGATCTCGTCACTAAATTCCATGCATAACGGGTGTTTGGGGGTCACGCGGAAATTAGTAAACCTCTGGGTAGGTGGACCATTGAAAACTAGGTTAGGTAACGAACATTAAAGTAAAGCAAATTTCTGAGCGATTAGAAACTTTGAAATAACTGCGGAGACACGTTTTGGCAATTTATGACCACTTCTATTTGTCACATTGCGGCTTCCTCATACCTCTGCCCAAGAGCGTCTTACTACTTGATGGTTTCAGTTGGCAAAAAATTTTTTCCATAAACGTACCAAACAAAATGGTTGTGAATTTTTTACGAAGGCGTAGAAAATTAAAAATGTATGAAACGTGGGTGAGGACACCCTGTATGTAGTTTGAACTTAACAAACGCACTCCACCGTTAAATTATTAATTTAAACTGCTAACAGTTGATAGATACATTCATACGTCTTATACACCCATTAGAATTTACCAGAACATAACTTTCATGAAACTCTTCATACATTAATAAATAATGAGTAATTTCCATACGCCTCGAATCGAACGACTCGCCTTGTATAATCAGTTGAACCGTCGTCATTGTAATGATGGGTTGATCGGTAATGAAAGTTACCTACTTACATTACAATCGGTATTCCGGTCCAAAAGTAGGTGAAGGTTTAGGGCGTGGGAACAAGGAACGCGATGGTAGCAAGACCCGAAGAGATCATTAGCCAGCTTAACGCCAAGCAGGTTCTTCTGCAGGATGGGACTAAAATATTTTAGGTTCTGAAAGCGTTAAGTAAACAAAGTTGTTGACGAAACAACATATCTTCAAGTATTATTTGACATTACTAATTTAATTAAAAAAAAATTGAAGCATACTAAGATTATGGCACTGTCCTCTTAATAACCATGGTGGCCCAGAAGTTGAACCACGTGTTTTAAACTTCTACGTTTTTTATTCATTAATAAGCATTACAGATACTGCTCATATGGTATCAATGGAAAGCTCATTAAATAAGCTTTTAAATTATGGAATTATATACAGGGTGTTCCGTTTGAAAGAAATAAGTTTTAGCGGTTTGAAAATGGCGAAATTGGATCGTTGACTCATAACACCCTGTACATTTTAAATGAACCTAAATAATGTCTATTTTTAGTACATACCTTGGCTACTTGCATACCTGGATTTTTTAATTAATCTCTAAAAATGTAAGTTTACTGATTTTTTTTCGAGTCGATGATTTTTCATTAAATTTTATTTAAATGTGAATAACTTGGCAACGTTGCATCTGATACCCAAAATAAGATATTTTTGTAAAGTCCAATAAAGACAGATTCCAAAAATAAAAAAATATACAGGATGATCCATTAAAAAAAAACAAACAATAATTTTGTTTAAATATTCAGATATTTGGTAAAGTTAAAACATCAACTTTCATACAATTTCGTGCAAGAAAAATAAATAAATAAAAACGTTTTACGTAAAAAATATACTTAGGATATATTTCGATTAATGTGTTTTTCCTTTTGTAATTAAAAGAATTTCTAAAAAAATTCCAGACGACGTCCACCTAGAATCCTGTCCTGCCCTGCACCACGTCCGCACGTCCTTGGACTCCAACTTTTAGTGTCGATCAAATCGATTTACGAGTGTGGCAACAGAACCGCATCAAACCGACTTACCCGGGGTTTGATCTACTTACAACATTGCATTTCATATCATTGCTTGCGATATTAATGATATTTAGTTGTGGTTACCCATGATCTGTGACGACACGCGGTACTATAGAAATTCGATTTGTTTTTTGTCTCGGTCAATGTTACGGATCCGGGGAAGGGGCAGATACAATATTGTACTGACCGCCGGCATGGGAAGGGGCTCATGTATGCCCCGAAATGTTCTTCTTCAGGGGGAACGCCACTACTATATAAGTTAACTAGTGTAAGTGAATCCATAACAGTTTTTATATAACTCGAACAACATGTTCTTTAAGTGTATCGTTCTAACATTAGTGGTCAGTACGGTGCTCGCACGTACCACCGGCACCCTACAGAATTCCATTCAACAAGAGGCCAGATCCGAAGAAGGCAATTCATATTTCGGTGACTTACGATATGTGTATAAAGTGTATCAAGAATGTGCTGCTACAGATTTGACGTCTTGCCTGAAATTGAAATTAGTTGCTGCCCTCGACCGCGCCGCACGTGTTTATACCGAAATTCCCCTGTTTGAAGGCGTCGCATTTGTAAAAGACCCCAAAGCAGCCCCCGTTCAAGACGAAACCAAATCAGAAGCTGAAATCGAGGCTTCCCTGCCCAGAGCCCTTGAAGACAGAGATGATGCCTTAAACAACTTAATCACCAACAAAATAACAAGCTTTTTTGGAACACACACATTACAAGTAAGTACCAAAAACTTGTCACTTTTGCAAGTTTTTCTAATCGAATTTATTTGTTTAGGTTAAACTTCCCACTAGCACCGATCTTCAAAGGTCTTTTAATGGTGAAGAAGGTCGTGGCAAGAAGAAGAAGTCCTCCGGCCTTCTCTTGTTGCCTCTGATACTAGGTGGAACCCTCATTCCTCTAGCCCTTGGTGCCCTTGCCCTTCTAGCAGGAAAAGCCCTTATTGTGTCCAAGTTAGCCCTTGTTCTCGCTGGTATAATTGGACTGAAGAAGCTCCTGTCTGGACACAGTAGTGGCCACGACGCCGGGCACGTTGAGGTGCTCTCCGGCGGACACGGATCAGGATGGGGAAGGTCGTACAACAAAGAAGAAGCTCAGAATCTAGCTTTCCAGGCATACGCCCCGAAGACTAGATAAAAATTTGTTACGTATAAGTATATTTATTTAATTTATTTTGCAGACTTTTAACAATATTTTATTTAAGATTTATTTAATAATAAATTTATATTTTGTTTATAAACGTGACTGGTTTTCATTTCGATTTCGTTGATACATCTTTAAGGACTGCGATGTGAAAGTATAAGGTCTTGAACTTGCACAGATTATGTTACTTAGATGGAAGCAGTTTCGCTTTCTTTTCATAACGATTAGACGTTAGCTTAGCAGTGTGATAGATTACGTTGTTTTTCATATATGCCTTCGGTATTATGCATGCTAAATTGTGCCCTGCATAAAAAGTAAACCAGATCGTAGTTAACCAGATAGCTTCACGTGCTCCTCGGTCGAAGAGCTGTTATGCACTAGCTGATTTTAATAAATTATTGTGTTTCGTATGATTTATTGTAAATGACGCACGGCCGGAATATTAAATAAAATAATTCCGTACGGATTACACGTTTTAACTTTTTAACTGTGCTTTGTTGTAAATTAAAATACGAAATATTTGTGATGTTTGCTTAAATATTTTTCCGAAGGCATTAAGTGTGGGAAATGTTTCCATTTTAGCATAATAAACTAATATTTTCCAAAAAGTATGAAGTTTGACAATTTTTAAAGAAAATAAACATTTCCAAAAGCTTCACAAGTAACAAATAGTTTTCTTTCTCTAGTTAGCCTGGATCTCTTGCTTTTGTTAGTGCACCTTCAATTTTTTTTATATACAGAGTCCGACTTCGATACCTCGAGCTCTATGATAGCTAGAAATTTGATTTAAAATGTAAGTAAACTAGATTCACGAAGACGAATCTAGTCAAGTATTTTCATAAGAAATATCTTGTATATTTTGGAAAAAAAGAAAATAATATGCACCAGAATCATTTCCACTTTCTTAAAGTATACAATATGTACAAAAATATTTTATTTTGGGCATCAGATGCAACGTTGCCAAGTTATTCATGCTTTAATAAAATTTAATGAAAAATCGTTGACACGGAAAAAAATCAGTAAACTTACATTTTTAGAGATTAATTAAAAATCCGGGTATGCAAGTAACCAAGGTATGTGCTAAAACTTAGACATTATTTAGGATCACTTAAAATGTACAGAGTGTTATAAGTAATCGATCCAATTTCGCCATTTTCAAATCGCTATAATTAACTAATTTTTTCCACAAGGGACACACTGTACAGGGTGATCAATTTAAGTGCCTCACTCGATTTTCCTGCTTTATTCTTCGACTAGGAAAAAAAGACAAAAACCATACTTGTGTAGATACTTTTTTTCCGAGGAATCTAATTTCGTAAAGTTAAAAACAATTGAATGTCAAAGGAAAAAGTTATGGCCGAAAAACTGAGAAAGGAAAAAATATACACCCTGTATATTAATGCGGAAATGGATATATGTGACATTTCACTGATTGTAAATGCGTATCATATACTTATTTTTCACTTCCGGTTTGACCGGAAATTGCTTTAATGTTTTTATTTTAGGTGATACACCCTGTATATTGAGCTCCGTTTAAAAAACTTTTCTTTCTGAATTCAGCAATATATAACATATCATCATTGTCTTTATTTAATAAGATATTGGGGTTTTAATTTAAAATAACACAAATATATGTTATGAAATAAAGTCATCCATGAAAACAAACAAAAGCATTTAAATTATTTTTTATTTATTTCAAAAACTAAAGAATACAAGTTATTATGCTATATCTTCTTTTGTTTTTGAAATAAATAAATAATTTAAATGCTTTTGTTTGTTATCATGGATGACTTTATTTCATAACATATTTGTGTTATTTTAAATTAAAACCCCAATATATTATTAAATATGAAAGACAATGATGATATGTAATATATTGCTGAATTCAGAAAGAAAAGTTCTTTAAACCATTGAGTAAAAATAATAAAGAGGCGCAACTGTCAAGGTTTCGAGATTTTAGTGTTGTATTTTTTCACCAATATCTTCATGATTGTCTTCAATTTTAAGGGCTATACAGCCACATTACAAATACCTTCCCGTAGCACAAAATTGTAAACAATCATGAAGTTATATTTACAAAGAAATACAATACTAAAATCTCGAAACCTTGACAGTTGCAACTCTTTATTATTTTTTACTCAATGTTTAAACTGAGCTCAATATACATGGTGTATCACCTAAAATAAAAAAATTAAAGCAATTTCCAGTCAAACCGGAAGTGAAAAATATGTATCTGATACACATTTACAATCAGTGAAATGTCATATATCCATTTCCGCATTAATATACAGGGCGTATATTTTTCTTTTTCATTCAATTGTTTTTATCTTTTCGGAATAGGATTCCTCGGAAAAAAGTGCACAAGTATGGTTTTTGAGTTTTTTTCCTAGGTGAAGAATAAAGCAGGAAAATCGAGTGAGGCACTTAAAATGATCACCCTGTATATAGTTCCATAATTTAAAAACTTATTTAATGAGCAGTATCTGTAACGCTTATTAATGAATAAAAACGTAAAAATTTAAAATCCGTGATTCAACTTATTATTTTTATTCTTAACGTCTAATAAACAAATTAAAAATCAAACACGTATAAATTAAGCGACGCCGACGACGCCTTGATTCAATTATCTGTCATAACCGCTGTGCTCCTCGTAATGCGGATGTGTATGCACCTCGTAAGTAGACGAATGTGGTTTACCTTCTGCAAGTTTCTTTAGCACTATAACGGTTGCAATAGTTAAAGCCATTTTGGCAACCAATAATGCCTTAAAAGCTACTAATCCTATGAATTTTAAGGCAATAGCCCCAAGCACGGCGGCTTTTATTTGCAGCAACATTAAGAACGGCTTCATTCGGGTCCCTCCTCCACCGCCGCCTTTCTTTTTTCTACCTAAAAAGAAATAGATTAATTAAGAATTTAGTTAAGTAAATTTATTTGAGAATCACCTTCTTCTATCGACCTTCCTAAATCATTTATGATTTCCTCAGGCACTTTATACTCAATGCTGTATGAACGGATGATATCAGCGAGTCTCTCTAGTATCATTTTATCCATGGTGTCGTCTTTCGCAGCTAATTCTGCTGGCAAAGCAATTGGTGCGTGTTGTCTGGAGATTCTGCCAGCGTTTTGTTTTATTTTTAAACCTCCGCCGATATCGATGCTCTTGGGTACTTCTTCTAAGTACTTTAGAACACGCTCCTGAAAGTAAAAAAAAAAAAAATAACTAAAAATATACTTAGTATGTACTACCTAATGAATTAAATAATTCTGAAATCAAACCGAATATGAAATGTTAAATTATTCGTAATTAAATTTTTGTTTTAAAACGTAAAAATAAATAAATGAAGGTTTTTATTCAAGAGAGTTTACATACAATTTATTTTTTCAACGTGCCTTGGTTGTTATTTATTTAAACAACAAAATGTTTAAAATAGAAACAATGTATAAATACATTGACACCAATAGAATTTTTTATATATCTTGTTTTATGTGTACTATCAGATGTTATTTCCTTATGTTCTTATATAACTATTCCCCCGAAATAAATAGTTGTACTTAGCACAATTGGCACGCTTTTTACAACAGCTGTATAATAAAAAATATTTTCTAAATGCCAATATTAGTAGAATATCATTCAAGCATTTCTCAGATATAAAATTCTTAAAATTTTTCCTACGTTAGGACTTATTAACTTTTGGCTTTCTTAAATATCTATTTTAAAGGCCGTATTACCCATGCACACAAAACTAGCATACCTTAAAGCACAGGGACAAACCCGTAGGTTTGCAGTCATCAACAAATTCGATCACTTCTCTATAGACAAGATATTCGTTGACAAATTTCAAAACCTCCTCGTATTTGCCAAATACAACGGCCAAGAGCTGAAGGGCAAGGAACAGCAATGTAAGAACTCTCATCGCGATTTTCCACACACACAACTTAACGAGCACTGTAGCCGATACATCGAACGTCCCGGTTTTATCTCGGAGTTGTCGCTGAAGATCAATTTACAACTATTTTAAAAATGTATGCTATCTAAGGTAACCGTCTATGCAACTGTCTGCACAAAAACGCATATAAAGAACAAGACAGATTCTCCATTTATTTATTTATGTAAGTAACGTCCAATGACAGTAATGGAAATAATTATCTATTTCCTAATTCAATTTCTTGGGATTTCATGGGAAGAACTATTACAAAATTATTTCTATTATTAGTGGTTATAAACTCAGAGGTTAAGTACAGTTACTAAACAAAATAAAGGTGTTGGCAACCCTTATGAATTGCTCCGTTTAAGGGTAGCAAAAATATGACTTTTGGTTTTACCCACAGAAGGAAATTAAATGGTGTTAACGCATCAGTTACAAGTCCCAGTAAACGTATCGTATGTGCTACATAGAAGTTGTTTTCATCTCTTCTTGCCTGAACTGATATGTTTAATGGAAATACAATCACGTCTTGTTATTTTCTCTATAAGGATGCGCAGTAAGTATCTGCTACCGTTACTTGTTTATTATTTTTTTTTTTTTGTAAGAAGCAGGATATATGGATATACGTACATACCTCTAATAGTAAATTGATGCAGACGCTTATTGGAAAAGAATGTGTACCTATATTGGAAAATTTATAATATCGTAGACAAGCATATTTTTAATATTCATGTATTTGTATATTTTATTGAATATTGTTTTGTTGTGCGTTTACACATTTTTGTACTTATGGGTAGGTGCTTCATCTAATTTGGTTTCTTTGTTTCAGGACGAATTATTTTCACTAAGGAAAAGAAAAATTGTGGTTTTGCTAAATAAAAATGCGGTCAATGCTATAAGTACGCGATACACATCCGTGCAATATTTTTAGGAAGATAAAACTAAAGAGACAATGGAAGGAAGACAAGCGATTCTCCATTGTTTTAAATGTTCACATCCTATCATCTCAATCTTTATTCTAATGTTGCAGTTTTACGTAAAATTTTTGTGGACAAATTTATCATATTTATAGTTTGTTTCGCTATAAAATGAAAAATTTCAAGTTTTATTAAACATTTTTTCAATTGAGGAAATCTGTTGCAGGCAGTTTTGCTTCTCATGGGAGATATTTTTAAAAAGTCTTGGGAAAAAATCAGTAATTTGTTGTTGTTGTTAACTCAGAGCTAACTGTCACGTAGAAATTCAGAATATCTGGTCGTTTGGTTAGTTATTTAATCAATCTTAATCAGAATTCAATATTATTAATAATCCGTCACTAGACATTGATTAAATAATGACGGTAGTCAGTTTTACTCTGAGCCAAAGTTCGAGCACTTAAACTCCAACTATTCATTCAACTAACTAACTACATATACACTTTAACTTTTAACTTTAACTTGCCTCATTTCTGAACCACCACTGTACGTGGTTAAAAAGGATGCCATTATCCATTACCACATAATATATCGGTAGCACTAGCAAACAACTTAAAAGTTGATTTTCTTTTGGTATACAGGAAATGAAATTTTAAATACTGAATAAGGCAGCATGGATGTGAGTAAATAATTTCTGTTATTCAACAGCTCTTCTCGAAGGGAGAAGACACCCATTCACACTGGTCTCAAAGGCCTGAAGAGAATAGGATTCAGGAAAAACATGATTTGGTAACGAATTCTATAACTTTGTTGTTTGAGGTAAAAAAAAATGACCAACCAGGCGATGTCATTAGTAACTTAACTCCTGCAGATGTTAGCAAAATTAATAAACCGGCTTTTAGAGGGAATGCTTTAAAACGCAATTCCATTCAAATTTGACCACACTGCAGATAGAACAGATATCGATGTCATGTTCACACGTCATTATTTTACGTTAATCACCTCATGAGAAGCGGTAGCTCAACCATCACAGGAACAAAGATGTAATGAGAAAAACATACTCCAGTTAGGTTCACAGCACTTTCACTGAAAGTCAAATTTAGTGAAACATGACAAATGTAGCATATAAATCACGTGAAGCAGTTTTCGCAAAATCAGTTTGCGAAAATGTTACTCGCAAGGAGTTTGAGTGTGTTGATGATTTTCTCGTGCAATCGTGTCGTGGTGAACTCACTTCTTTCTGTTGGTGATAATTTCAGAGAATGTTTGATTTCTCAACCTTCATCGAGTTTGGGACATTGCCTGGGAGTAGGGGCTATCAGTAAACTGCAAAGTTTGGATAACGATCCGGAATTTGATATAGTTGACGGTGTTACACTAACCAGGGATGCTCAGGAGTACCGAGAAGCTTATAATTTTGCTGACAGAGATCCTTCGAGTTTTAGGTAATAATGTTGGTAGTATTTAACAGTTTTAAGTTTTTTTTGCACTTTTTTTACCATAATTAATTTTTTATTTATTTAAAATATATTTTTTTACTGGTAAAATATCTCTTAATTTTAGATGGAGAGCGCAATTATTCGTACAAAGACATAGAGAGTTTCGAGTTGCTATGTTGCCCATTTAGAAGACGAAAATGAAACTTGTGGTAATGGTAAATAACTCACTTTATGAATTATAGCACTCGCCTGCGGCTCGTGCTGCGAACTTGAAAATAAGTTTATTAAAACAGATATTTAAAATTATATCAATTTACAAAGTAGGAATACAAAATCAAAATTCTATTTTAATCTCATTTTTTTGGAAAAGATTCAACATAATTTTCGATATCTTCAGGATTTCCGACAAGGATACTATGGATACTAAATTAAGTCAAACAGAAGAATTAATTGCCAAATAATTGCGTTTTCTGAACAATATTTTTACTTTATAAATTATGTAAGTGAAAATTAAATTAAAATATTATTTGAAAACTGCATTGAAAATCGATTGATATAATAATAATAATAATAACAATAATAACACATTTATTGTCATAAATTTCACAAAGAAACATCAACAACGTCAAAAAAAAAAGTACAGATATACAAAACCAACAAAAATTGTATAAATACAAAGGACGTAAAACATACAGATAACTGTATAAACTGAAGAGTCAGGTATTAATAAAGTATTCGTTAAGGGAATAGTACGCTTTCTTTGTTAAGAATTTTTTAAGCTCATATTTATAACTAGGCAGTACTTGTATTTTTCTAATATATTCAGGTAAAGCATTGTAAATTTTTATGCAATTATAAAATGGGCCTTTTTCAAAAAATGCTGTTTTATGAAAGGGAATATTTAAATTGTTTCCACCCCTAGTTACTATAATATCAAATTGTTATTGTTTAAACAATTTGTTTTTCACCTTCCCCAACCTTAAACGGTTAATCAAAGTTCACTTATTTGATATTACATTGAAAATTCCATTTTGCATCACTCTCAACACAATAAACAATAAAAAATTCGTGACATTTACGGAAAAATCGATCTTGAAAAGATCTTTGTTTTGGTTTTTCCGATTTCTGACCATGGTTTTCCATAGCAAGAAAATAATTTTTTACACCACCTTAAAGTAGAGGTTTCAACGAAAAAAATGCCGTCCTGAAATTTTCAAATATCAAAATTTTGTTAATCAACTTTTTTTTATTGAAAATTAGGCCTTTTTTCAAATTAAATTCACAATAAAATCAAAAAATAAATATTTCGTTCCAAAAAAATTACAGCTTATTTGAGATACAAAAATGTACATTTGTACATTTTCTAAAAATTTCATTAAAATCGAATCATTTTTGTGGGAGATAAAAATAAATAAGTAGTCAAAAAAAATGGTTTTTGGCGTTTTGAGGTTATGTTGAAAAATGGTTGAAATAAAAGTTGTAGATCTTTCAATTATCTACAACTTTTGCATTTAACTTTTTCGATAGGAGGTCTAATTTTGCCGGAAATCGTAAAAAATCACGTTTCACCCCTAGAAACACCCCTTTCCCATCCCCACCCTACTTTTGGTTAATTGTTGGGGTCCTATCGGTTTTTCCCCATTATTATACCATTAATCCTAAATTCTCCGACCATAGGGTACTGCTAAGATTTTTTTCTTGAAACAAAATTGTTGGCACTGGACGGTTTTTTTTTTCTTACGCTCAATAAAAATTACTCATCGGAAACTTGCATTGAGATAGGCAACCAGATATTCAAAGAACATAAATAAAGAGTCGCTAACCCAAGTGATAATTAAATCCTTTCACTAATTTATTTAAAATCGTGCTTGACGCAATTTCAAACCCAAACCGAATAAAATAATTCGAAAGAATCGAAACTCTTTTATGTTATTTTAAAGTAATCAAATTCTGGTCTACTAAAAATTCAAATTTATTTCCAGGAGCATAGTCGACTCACTGGGTCAAGTCATGGCTAAAAGAAGTATGCGATGGGACATGGGCTTCCTTTATCCTGGACTCGCGATGCACGTGGCGCCATCTACCAGTCCAGGGGGCACGTTAGAATTTATTCTTGATCCTCATCGTGAGGCTCTCAACGTGCACTCACTGAAGGAAGCTAGCACAGGTGAGAATGTCTTACAGATGAAATGAATTCGACTTCTGCTTTAGAGACTTAGATGGCACTTATGATATTCGTGTTAATATTTGAAGTAGAATTCACAAAAATACAATATCCACTTTGGGGTCTTTGGGTTGTTGAAATATCCATATAGGAAGAAAAAGATAAGATCTATTGGTTTTGCTCCTGTTAATTTATGAATTTAAGAATAAAGTTTCTGGCCTTGCCAACGACCCTTCGTCCAGTAAGTGACAAAAATAATTAACTAATTAAATCTCTTGTCGACTTTTACTGTAGTCGCCATGATAAGTTTTTAAATTATTTGAAGTTGGCAAGGCTCAAGCAAGAGATAACTAATTTTTTTGTTGGCTATTCGGATTCAATTGTTATTTTGAGGCATATTGCCAGATAGTATCTTTGGTAAACTTTAACACTAGAAATCATATTGTTAGATTTTCTCATAACGTCTAATTCGTTGAAAATATGAGATTATTAAAATATTTATTAGAAGTTGTCATAATGTAGCCATTTTGGTCTCCTACAACTACCTTATAAAACTTATGTTTGTATTATCGACAATAAAGGAAATGTTGGACTTTTCCGCACTGTTGCCTCACCCTGTACAACTGGTTACTGCATCATCCGTTACGCATCATCATACATATCTTGGCTGCTGTTGTCCCAGTGAAATATACGTTTAATAAGAAAGCGGCATTTTCAATACTGTTCGGGTACCTACCAATTAAACTGTCGATTGATGCTTGAAATTCTTGGTATTCTTGGTATCCTTGCTGTAGTTCAAGTTCATGAATGGCTCGATTGGATTTGCACCTATTTATATTTGAGGTCGCATAGAGAAAACGTCTTCTATCTGAATATTTCGGTGACCGTGTTATAGTATACGCAATCATACATAGCTGTTTAATAATACTTATGATAAACTCAAAAATGTACTTCTTATGTTTTAGGCAGGCTAATGGCTCGTCAGTTCCTTGTACCGTTATTACTAGGATTCAAATTTAACATAGTCAGTGTTATACCAATTTTATTTGGCATCCTGGCATTGCTGGCCAAGAAAGCCGTACTAATAAGCAAATTTGCGCTTATCCTTAGTAGTGCCTTTGGGCTAGGAGCGCTTCTGTTTGGAAATGGAAATAATGTACATCAGCACCAATACCAAGGCACTCATTTTAATCCTGGATTTGGGGGCAATGTTTACAAGTAAGTTTCCCTCAAACATTTAGCAAAGTAATGGAATGTATTTAATTTTCTGTGCGTTCTTAGGTATCCGGAAGACGAATATCAAGAGGGGTATTATCGACGGTTGACTGCGCAGGGCAGTGATCAACTAAGATTGTATGGCAATATTCCAGAAGTATTCGACAGATCTGCGAAGGAGGATCAAACGAAAGGGAGGAATTTTGCGTGGAGTGAGGACGAAAAAACTAACGAGGATAAGCCATGAGGACGAAAATTGAACGATCTATAAAGAACATATTATTACATGATTGCTTGAAAAAAGTTCAAACCTAACATCCTAAGTATAGGCGAGATGAATAGGGTTATAGTAATTTTTCGACTTATTCTTTAAGCCTATGTTTTTAGACCATCTAAATTAAAATAGTTAAGACAAGCTTTGCATAAGTAAGTCAGTGTTTCCTATTATAAATGCAATAAAATAAAAGTACGTAATTATTGTAACGTAAGAATTACATCATTATGATGTAGTTTAAAAGGAGATTATTAAGTATTGTTAATTATACAGATCAGTTATATATAAATGTATAAATGTTTTATATTTTCCGTTATTCCTTCAGATATATTTACAGTAAATAATATACACGGTAGTCTCAATCGAAACGATTTCCTCCTAAGGGGATATAATAAGAATGCCAAAGTCAATTATTTATTTCTCAAAATGTTTTTCAGATTTTCTTCTGTCTTCAATTGTTTCATGAATACGACAACTATCAAGGACTTGCAACAACATATATATTTTTTACCACCTTACCTAGCTTCTGAGCTACCAAATTGCACAAATTAGCTTTTTTGCAGTTTTGCCGGAGGTGCCGAGAACTTGATGTACAATCAACTTGATGGTATACGGTTTTAAATTCTGGTACCAAATTAAAGCAATGTAATCCCTTGTATAATTGGCACTCTCGTTTGGAAGGTCAGAAAAAATAAAAAAGATTTTTTCGTTTTTTCCGGATATTTCCGAAAGTATTCGGAATTTTCCAAACTGCAACACAGCATTTGATGTAAGCATCAAATGGCGCAACTTTGCCATAATTTAATCGACCCTGTATCTCTTAGTTTCCGAGATCCCAATGTTGGGCTGGAAAATGGGCCAAACCGTACTTCGATTTTAAAACTCTTCCAATTTTAAATTCATCAAGGTGTGAAAAAGAAAAGGCTAAGACCAATTAGAAATATCGCCACAATCGGAATACTAAACTTCAACGAGAAGGTATCAATACCTTACCTATTGTACTACAGGTAAAAGAAATTAGGAGAAGTCAGCTAGCATCAGTTGCAATCGGAGAGCTATAGGTGGGTTCATGGGCACCATGGCCAATAAGAAGGTCAGTGAAATGAAACAACAGAGTTAAAATAGTAAACAACAAATTTACGAGTACCCCTATAATAATATTTGAACTAGGAAAAGTATATTACAAAATTTGTGTAACAATATTATTAGTACCTTATGTTAAGGAAAATATACGAGATACAGGGTGAGGCCTTATAATTAATATATCAATGAAAGAAACAAGTTCCAGTAAATATAACACAAATCTTTACTCTATTCGACAGAAAAGAGGTACGAAATAATTCCCAGATTGGTGGTAGATCTCCAGGGGTCGGTGTTCGATGTTAAATAATGAGAGAAAAAATTGACAACTAAAATTATTCGCCAACACAAATGATAAAGACTGCCTTACCGGTTGGCTGAGTGGACCAGACGATTATTCATTTCAATGCGTAACAAGTATAAATATGGGACAAGAAGACAATGACAACAAATTATTCCATGCTTGTCACGCATATTTTAATACATTTGACGTAACTGAATACAGATTATGAATACTCCAGTGCTAATAACGCCTTTTGAGAATTAATAATAAAAGTGAATCTCCTTTGCATAATAAGGCTCGTTTTTAAATTTGTTATCACTCTATAATTATATTTTTTGTCGTAATTATAGTGGAGGGAAATTAGAATTTTAAAGTGATGTAATTGGGAAGTTGATTTTTTTTTGTTCTCTGTTTTGTCTATGTCACTTAATACATTCCATTTGAAAAATCATGTCTATCAGCCATTTTGTAATACCAATCAAAATAAACCAATCATAATGAACAGGACTTTGCAAAAAGTAACATTCCATTTAAGTGAATCCTTCATTAGAGCATTTCTACTAATTCACGTTATTGGAGGCATCTCGAAGTAATTTACATTTTTATCTGCATTTTAATACCCACCGAAGGAATTTAGGTTAAGCGAAAATCTACACACGTTGGATTAGAATCAGGTTCAGAGAGAGAAATTATTGTTTGCCTAGTTATTGCGTGACCTTATATACTACACAGGCAGGATGTTCCTCACTTTATTAGGCATTTACATAAGTAACTGTTATTTGTAAACAGACAGATCCACAAGACGAATAAAGTTGGTAAAATTAATAAACATAAATTATTGCTCTTTAAATAATCTTTCACTTTCGAAACTGCTTTGTTGAAATTCCTAGCACCAATTCGGATTTATTGTACAAAAAAATAAACCATAATATATAATTCAGGGCAATAATAGAGGAAAGTATGGAGAATCGAGTGAGGCCCTCTAAATTCCAAAAATATTGATTTTCGTGAAATTCCCAAACGAGATAACAGAGCCTTCAATTTATGAAAATGGGAAATTATGTTACTGTGAAAAAATAAAAAAAACTAGAAAATTAAATGCAAAAGAAGACATAAATAACAGTACAATTGAAAAGGAAATAAAAATTATGCTGGGGGGACTATCACAGAAAAATGCAAATAATTATAAAAACTCAAAAATTTTTTCTGAACCATTAAAATAAAATCCCTTTACCTGGACTAACATTTAATATTATTTATTCAATTGTTTCAATCAGCACGAAATTCTTCATTGATTTAATTAATCCAATCGATTCTGGAGCTCAAAAAATTACAAACAAGCAATAACGCGCCAATACCTTGGGACAACCTGTATATAACATTATGGCGTTATGATTCCGAAGTACTTAGGACAAATCTTATTTTTATCTTCTCTGCTAAAGAGACCATGAAAAATTGCATTAACCTTCAGAGTAAAAAATGTTATTATTATAAAGGCATAAAAGTTACTTGTTGTTGTTGATTATAGTTATACGAGTTGGAAAAATTCGTGAGTATTTTTTTTACAGTACAGGCGATTAAATTGATACGGTCTGTTGTTTTTCTGACATATAAAATAATTCTGCACTCAAGTTGCACCTTAGTAAGCGTTAAACGCTACGACGTACCAATACAAAAATTCAAAATGTATTTCAAATCGCCCAGTTCAGTGCTATTTATAATTCTGATTTATAGCTCCAGTGCAACGGCGCAAAATATTTCCGACTTTTTCAAAAGCGTGGTGGCCTTTCGAGATTGTTTCAGCAACAGATATTCGTTTATGTGCGTAAAGGAAAGGGCCCTAAGTGTTCTGAATGAGACCATCATGGATGAGAATCCCATACATTTTGGTTTCATAGAGATACAAAAGAACCCGCAGTATTTTATCAATTCCTCCGAAAACGAAAGTTTGCCAAGGGAAGTAAGCGAGAGGAGTTCCAGATTAAGTGAGATGCTTCTTGAAAAAATCGAGGAATTCTTCAGGTCGAGGACTGTTAAGCTGAATCTTTCGAATGCATTTGAAGGTGAGACTATAATTTATGCATGTTAATACAAGATAGTTAGTATAGTAATATCAATGTCTGCTGTCGAATGGTGGATATTAAATTTCAAAGTATTTAGGAGATGATCATTTTAATGAAATCGTACAGTACATTTTGTGAAAACTATGAAAAAAAATATGCCAAGATCGAAATATATGTATATAAAAAATTAGATACAAAAAATATTTTTATATTTATGCCTTTTCGTTAAACATTTATTTTTTATGTTTAGGTCGAAAAGGGGGCGGTGGCGGCGGCGGCGGAGGCGGCGGCGGAGGCAAAGGAGGAGGCAAAGGAGGAGCGATGGTTATGATGGCCGTAGCCGGCATGGGTGCGATGATGGCGAACATGATGATGGGTAAAATGGCGCTTATGGCTGGTTCGGCGTTGATGATAGCTAAAATATCCCTCATCTTGTCGATAATTATGATAGTTAAAAAGATGCAAGGAGGTGGCGGCGGCGGGGGAGAAGAGAAACACATTGTGTACGCCACGACTAGCGACTCGGGGCATAGCCACGGGGGCGGCGGTGGATGGCACAGGAGTTTGGAGGATGCGCAGAATATAATCTATAGAGGTCAATGGGGGCCTGCGTCTTCGGAAAACGGTTCTGGTTTATAAAGTATGACTCGATAATAGGCACATTAGTCACTAATTTTAAATGCTCAGCTTAAACTTGAGAAATATAAAGTTGGGCGCCATTTTAGGTATTTGCTATAGGAGCTTTAAAAACATTGCTACGGCTCTGCATGGGTAAAAGTATATTTTATGATATAAAATAATATTTCGTCTAAAGAATTCCCTGTTTACCTATTAATGAATTAACCTACGTTTGATCTTGTAACCTATTCACAAAAGCATGAAATCACTGTATTATTTCTTTTTGAAATTACTTGTTCTAAATAGGAAGTATTAGTACTAAGCCTAATAAAAAGATTCACCAGGTAGTACCGCCAAAGAACTGTGTATATTAAATTGGAAAACTATTTTTTTTATTTCTTTCTAGGTGATAATGGATTTTTATTTCTCAAGAAGACGACTAAAACATGGTAACTAGTAAGCAGGATGTAAATTAGGAACAACTGCGAGAACTTCTTAAAGAGAAAACGACTATAGGTTATATTTATAATAAATGGCAATTTTATGCTATAGTCACAGCTCTTCTACAATTTTTGCTATAATATAAAATCCCTGAGCATTATTTACCTAATTAAAATAATAACGGAAATATACTGATGAATGTAAACACTTTTAATATGAAATAATGATGCTCACCTAAAACATCATTTTGATTCAGGTTGCTAGTTACTATCTACCTACAATGTAATTTATTATTAATCTATTTATTTATTTATTTATTTATTTATTTATTTATTATTTGTATATTTATTTACTGAAAGTTTAAATTTTATTTGAACTAGGCTGGTTATATTGATCCATCGTAAAATGTATTGTTTCACGTGGAATATATAATTTTTAATACATCATGTCTTTCTTTTTCAATCTGTTTATAAACTTCAGTTACCGAAGAGACGGAGTTCATTTTTATTTAAGAAGTTCGTGAACTAACCACCTGATATTACTTTGACTGCCACCACTAGATGGTGCCAAGATAAAAAAAAAATTATAAAATTATGTTCGCTTCTTTCCTTATTTTTTAATAAGGAATGATTCACTTTTTGTACGAGAAATAATTAATTATTTATCTTACACATGACTTTTGATATATTTATTATAATTGGTTTTGATACCTATATATCTAATCGAAGTCACCCGCTGCGACATTAAGATTTTCAGGTTCCTGCTTTGACAGACGTCAAACCTAAGTACAAAATTCTTGTTTACGGCTATTTTATTTACTCAATGTTCTTAATTCATATTTGTTTTCTGTGTTAAATAGTTTCTTATTTTATTCGATTCGAAATTTCTAATTATAAATTTTTATTTGACGCCTTCACTGACACTTCTCTCTTTTTAGGTTATGTAAATCTCGCCTACTTTCTAATATTGACAAAAATTGGAGATGCCTCTTGCTCGATGCTTAATAGTGAACTCACCAAGCAGACCAAAATATACCAAAATTTTTATTTCACTGTTCTCTTCGTTTAAGCTTACTCGTCTAAATGTGTTTCTCATTACTCTCAACTCATTTCGATCACCATAAACTCTTCACCGTTCCTCTGTCTGCGCAGTTAAACTAAAGCTACTACAAAATCTTTTTGTTGTTTTAACAATATTTTAATCTTAAAATTGCTTCAGTTGTATTTACAACCAAAAATTTATACCTAACTAACAAATATTTTCTTCATATTTAAGTATCTTTCTCGGTGATTTGCAGTCAAGTAAATCAATCATGTGGTAGAGTATTTTGGAGTGAAAGTTACACGAGAAGTTTATTTTTAAAATACAGCTTTTATGCTGACGATTTCTCCCAACATTAGAACTACCACACGACACACGATTTCAGGTTTTACGATGTTGAATGGCACACATTTTATGCACAAATATAAATAATAATCTCTTAGAGACTGTTTACCTTTTTATTTATTAGTAATAATTATTTTAATAGTCTAATAATAATAATAAAAATTATGTTTTGTAGAAGAGTTTCCAGATACTATTTCGCATTTAATATTTTGAATTATGACGTCTCAACATTGTCGCGGCCTAATGGTGCAAGAAAGGGCACAGTTCTTGCACTACGATTTTTAATACAGAAATAAAAAAACTTGAATTAAAAAATTCCGGTCCTGGAATTTTTAAATATTAAAAACGGCATTATATCAACTGTGATAAGTACACAAATTGTATAAAATTTGAACAAATTGTGATAAATAGTAAGTATGTTCTGGCCAAAAGAAATATTGACCATAAGTAGTTTATCACCCTGCATGTCTCTCAATAATTAAGCGCAACAAACAAATTTTTATACCCATTCGTGAGTAGTCAAGAGATCCTCTATTATCCTTAGAAGTACCTATATGTATACAGTTCGTCATAAAACACCCTGTATTCTTGACATTATTTGTTTGCCTGGACCAAAATTTGCAAAAGAGTCATTAAATTCGTTCGTAATTTCTTTACTATCGATAGTGTTTTGTTGAATGGATTTTGTAATTGCTTTTATTATTATTATTACTTTTCTTCTGTATTACCTATATGAAAACAATTTAATATCTCGTTATACATACAAAACACGATAAAGCATATGCACGATTTATTATTTCTTAATTCCAGCCTTTGTCGCCGTATAAAATAATAAAAATAATAAAAACAAGTGAAATTGTGCAACAGTGGACGATTATTTAGAAAAGCAATTAACACAAGACATAAACATAAAAAGCAAGTTCAACTTTTGCTCTTGACCGTTAAGCCTCACTAGGTCATTGATTTCTCACAGACTTACTTAGAACTTTCGCTTCTTCAAGAATCTCAATGTGATATTGTACCATTTTTAATCTTCAGGATGTCTTTGATTTATTTTTTAATCATAACATAATTGACCTTCAAATATGTTGCTGGTAGCATCAACCAGAAATATTTTATTTCTTAATCAATTGTTGATCTAAATAAATTAATTTAAATAATGTAATGAATCATTTATTTGACTCTTATAGACATCTAATACATAAGTTAATAAATAATGCGTAAAGAAAGAGAGAAAGAAGACTAAGTTGTTACAAATTTACAGCGACTACACTCATTTAAAATGAATCAAGCATTTTCATTAATTACCAAATAAACTGGTAGTTTAAATTATACAATAAATAAATAAATAAATATTTTCTTCTCAAGTTACAAAGCCTGTGCTCTGTAACCTCTTTTAACAGCATTCAAATCACTGTGGTATGATCGATGATGGTGACCTTCATCTTCAAACGATGTAGAATGGGTGTGCTGCTCCGTGTACTTGGGTTGCTTTATTATTTCAAATGTGGTAGTTTCTTGTCCACCGTTTACGAGTTTTTTCAGTCCTAGTATGGCGCTTAAGAGAAGCGCCATTTTGCCCATAATAAGAGCGAGACTTGCCATAACGGCGATGCCCTTATATGCCATCGCAAGGAAACTGCCTTTGATGGCCAGAGCCCAGTACAGGGCGCTGTTTCCTCCGCCTTTGCTTTTCTTCCTGCCTTCTTGCAATAGCCTAGGGAGGTTTATTTCTAGCTGATGCGTGTCCAAGAAACTGAAAATAAATTCTAACTGAAAATATGGTAATTTTATTGGGGACGCTCTCTCTGCTAGAAATTGTAGCCTATCTGTATACAGGGCGAGTCAATGGAGTGATAAAGTCCAACAATCCCTTTATTATCGATGATCAAAGAGAAATTTTATATGGAAGTTGTAGGAGACCAATGGCTACATTTTAAAAATAGTTTGAAATATACAGGGTTATGTCAATTGTTTTTTTATGTCTATTTTTTAAAAATTGAATTATCCATGGCATTCTCTATAAGGATATCACAAGCTAAAACTTATATATATACTATAGTTTTCGAGATATTTAAAACAATTAGGAAAACGTTTCTATAAAGATTTAAATGTAACCTTCAAAAAATTAAGTTATAAATCTTATGGGTAGAAAAATAACTAAAATTGAAGAAGAAAAATTGTTACCTGGAGGAAGTATCACTCAACAAATCATCCAACTCGCTCGAGTCAATCTTTTGTAGCTTTGACTCATTTAAATTCCGCCGAAATTTCATGGATTTACTCTGCCGACCGTTGGTAATTAAATTGACGCCATCGATTATACTTAAATTTCTCGAATGCAGGGCACGATTCATTATCTTCAGGGTTTGTATTTTGAAGCACTTAAACAAGTCGTCTTTGTGTCTGCACTGGCTAAATGGCTTTCCTAGTATATCGTAACGGTTCACTTCATCACTGTGCACTAAAAACTGTACCGACATCACTATCAAAAAATATACTACATACATAGTTACTATCGATACTAGATCTATATTATGACTATGGTTAAGTGAACATAATATAGCATTTTATTTCTTGCATATCGTGCCATTTAAGCGTTTCAGAGCGGATAATTTAAATGCACCTTTGTGATTAGTGCAGTAAATCCACGCGATTCGAAGTTGCTGGGATCAGGGGTGGCATCAGCGACAATTGTTGCCGCAGCTTGTATTCAAAATAGTAAATTTTGTAAACATTTTTAGAACAAAAAACAAAAAACCAAATGAAGCGTATTTTACAAATTAAAAATGTAGTTGCTTACAATATTGTGCGTAGAGATTTGGCTATTATGCTGAATTATTATAATTAAGTATTACCTATTTACATTTTTTTTTGTTGCTCGATGCCTGACAGTTCCCCATAGCCCACTCCTCGAGCGAAATTGCGAAATCACGATTCACATAAGTATTTGAATTAAATGATAATATTATTTCAGATACTCCTCGCTATCATCGATTATTGGTGTGCGTGTTAACACAATATAAACGAGGATCACCTATATGCTAATGTAGCCATGTCGCAGCAAGATTTCTTGAATATGTTGCATATTAAATCGATGTGCGAGATAGAAAGATATAAGGACGTAATATAATTGTCCAGAACCGTATATTTGTACAACTGTTTACAAATGTCATCATTCTTTTGTTTTATAATGTATCAATTCGTAGTGCAAAGGTAACTATGTTAAGGTTCAATTAAAGTTATTTTGAAAGTGAATTTTATACTTTTAAACGAATGAAATAAAATTGAAAATAAATAGCACAGATATGAAATAGATATCAATGAAATCAGAAAGAAAATTATAATTTTTCAAACACTATGAGCCACCACTTTCCCATTTAAAAAAAAAAGTTTTCGATAAAAAAGTGATATGTTCAACTTTGGAGGCTTCGCAAACAGTTGTTAGTGAAACGAAGAGAAAAATTATATTTTTCCTTTGAAGTTTACCTACCGTAACGAATTTTGGAATTCCAAAGCACTCTAGACGGATTTCTTAAAATGCTTGAAAAAATTGAACATCGCGCGGCTCAAAAATTCGCGAAACTTACAAGGTGTATGCAGAATGTTGCCCTGCATCCAAATATGTAAAAATATACAGAGTGTTCCATTTGAAAATCGAAAGTTGAGGTAATTTCCGGATAAACCGGAAGTGGTACCATAGTGTTTGTAATGTGCAGAAATACATTTTAAACGGTAGTTTATGCCCGCCAAATTTCAAATGGATAAGTTAAAAAATAAAGGAAATATAGTTATGTATCAAATATCTGTCAAATTTGATTTTCTAATTAATAACGCCTCCATTTTTGTCGAGAAGCAACCGGTGCCCTTGAACATTTATTTTGATTTCAACTGTTTTATGTTCTTTTGTTTACTTAGTAAAATTAACAATGTAACATTTTTCAACAAAAAAATTTGAGAAATTCATAAAAACTTATATTGCTGGATAGAGAATTAAAAACCCTTTCAAATGAGCTATCACCCTCATTTCATTTAAAAATTTTAAAGGGGTAGCTGTCACTCCA
Source organism: Rhagium mordax (assembly GCA_963680705.1). Classification (NCBI taxonomy): domain Eukaryota; kingdom Metazoa; phylum Arthropoda; class Insecta; order Coleoptera; family Cerambycidae; genus Rhagium; species Rhagium mordax. The sequence continues at coordinate 414,604 of OY796661.1, read as the reverse complement.
AGGGGGTTGAAGAGGGGGTATAAAATTACCTATACTCAAAAAATATCATTTTAGAATTAATAATAAAATTGATGTGTTCCAGGATTTTGCTCATAACTAGTAAATTACGTAGATAGGTACGGTACAGTCGGCGCCATCCAAATGTGAACGGCAAAATTGTATAGTGTAACTTACACTTTAAATCATAGTCGCCGTAAAATTTGAAAATAGTTGTCAAATATATTTGCCACAATTTGTCAAAAGTAAAAGTAAAGATAACTACGCCAAGACATTTAACTGAAGAGCAAAAAGCGAGGGCTATAGCTAAATTGGAAGAAAATAAGCCTTTGAGTGAAGAGGCTGCTGATTTAAATGTTGGTAAAAGTTGTATACTTTATATAAAAAAAAGCGTTGGCAAGAAGAACAAAGACTGCAAAGATCTATAAGGCAAGGTATAGGGAAGGTCTCCAATGAGAATAAAGACAATGCTCTGGTCGAATTTATCCATCAGAATCCTTTCGAAACCGCTGTCAAAACTCAAGAAGAAACATTATTCCCAGGGTCTTTCAGAATAGCACAAAGACGTCTTAAGCTATCTGGCCTGACGAAATGCTGATTTTTAAATATAGAGATTGTTTTTACCATTTTGATTTTATTAATGTTTTTCTGAATTATAAATTATTAGGTATGTGTTGAAATATATTAATTATTGTTAATACGCTTAGTTTGTGTCATTTTATTTCTCACAATCGTTAAACATGAATGAATTAAAGAAATAATTTATTAACCTTCTTCCACTAACATGTAGGTAATATTAGTTAATTATTTTGCTAACTTCTTTTATATTATTCGTGTCGGCCTTCGTCCTTCCAATTATTATTATGGTAACAGAAAATAATAAAAGTAATATTATTTTCTGTCAATATATCCCCTCTGTGTTACGCCACTAAACAAAGTCTGACTTACTACAATGAAATTCAGAAGAAAATTCCATGACAACCAAAATGCGTTCACATTTGGGTGGCGCCGACTGTACCTAATGAATTTATCCATTTTATGGACCTCACTGTATATTATTTATTTATTATTTACAAATTAGGCATCCCAAATGGACTAAGCATACCCTCAATAACAGGAATGTACTGATTGAAATGAAAATAAGCACATAGATAGGTACTTATGTAAGTATTGTAATTATTTTTAATTTGTTAATTGTTTTTGAGCTAATGTTCGGAAATAAATTATTTATCTGAAAAACAAACAAATGACAAACATTTTGCATAGGTATAACTATCGATATCTAGGTATTATTCATTCACTTATTGCAAATCCTGTCAAACAATTAGGTATATAAGACAAGAACATTCCTAAAAGAGTTCAACCAAATCAACATTTTTCGGAGATATCAATGATACATAAAATAACAAACCTCTACAAAATTATGGATTTCGCCGATCAAAGAAATACATACATAATTCATTTCGCCCGTCCTTAATCCAATCATAGTCTATCTATAAACGTCCCCGGACTTTTTGTGACTTTTATTTTCGAAATTGCATTTTCATAATATGATGATCTATGAAAATCTATGAAAAAAGTATTTATATAAGTAGTTGTCTTACGTTCTCGCTTCAAGAACAGACCACATTTCTCACATAGAGAAAATTTGGTTTAGTTTGGAGGCAGTTTAAACACGGCCTCAAATAACGTCATAAATATTTACCTACTAGGTATTGTAAAATTAATAGACTGGATAAGAAAACAAACTTGTAAAACGATTATTAATGTTCGTATTATAATCCCGATTTCATATTAACGCATAATTTATTAAAGCCAACCAATTTTTAGTTCACAGTAATTCAATTAAATAATAAAGTAGAACAATTCCGTTAAAATCAACCGCTAGGTTAATTGTGGCTTTGTGAAATATGCGTGCGAAGTAGCACTATTCAACATTTAAATTGCATTATTTATGTGCACATTTTGTTGTATCCGGAAACTCGCCCGTTAGAGTATCTCACTGTCACTCTTCTTTTCATTAGGTCTTCTGTTTACTGTAATTATCTGACATTTTTCGTTAACAATAGGTATATAATAATAATATGGTGTATTATTAGAAATTTCTTTTGCCATATGTTTTATTAGATGCATAAAATCGCGAGGTATAGGTATACAAAACGTGATATAAACCTACTTAGGAATTGAAATGTCACACAGGACTTATTGTCGATTAATTTGGGTAATATTTCAGTTTAACTAATTTACTTAAGTAAAAATTTCAGTTTTTAGAAAATTTTCATTTTCACTAAATTTACTTATTCTTTTATGTTCCAATTATTATGTACAGGGTGGTCCATCTAAGCGGAAACGTTGACATAGGGGCTTTACGGCTGTACTAGGAAAAAAATTTGAACGCTGAAAAGATGGGTATTTTTTCCTGGCATTCCGAATCTGAGGTCAAAAAAACAATAAAACATCAAATGGTGAAAATTTTCGCGAAAAACCTAGGTTTCGAAAAAAAAATCCCCTTGTATATTTCTACTTGAAATGAAATGTTGTGATGTTATCAATGATAATAAGTATTCAAATTCAAAATTTGCGTTCGAATTGGTCGCAAAATCGCAATGAAGTTCGTATTTTCTAATCAACCCTGTATAATTTTAAAAAATCAGATTTAAATTTTTTTTCTGATATCAACGATACTATATTTTATATAACTACTTGCTACAGATAGTTCCTGAGGTATTCGAGAAAACGGTATCCCACATTTTATTAACAACTAAATTACAAGAGATAGTAGTACCTAAGCTATGAAAAACATAAAAAACATTGGTGTTGAAGCATTCCTTGCAACTCTATGCACCAAGTTGGCTTTGGAAATTAAACAAAAATATAAGTATCTGTCAATATTGTTATAATTACTTTCAAATGCTTTAACACCAATGTTTTTCATAGCTTACTACTATCTCTTGTAATTTAGTTGTTAATAAAATGTGGGATACCGTTGTCTCGAATACCTCAGGAACTATCTGTAGCAAGTATATCAAATATAGTATCGTTGAAATCAGAAAAAAAATTTAAATCTGATTTTTTTTTAACTATACAGGGTTGATTAGAAAGTACGAACCTCATTGCGATTTTGCGACCAATTCGAACGCAAATTTTGAATTTGAATACTTATTATCATTGATATCACAACATTTCATTTCCAGTAGAAATATACAAGGTGATTTTTTTTTCGAAACAAGTGTTTCGCGAATATTTTCACCATTTGATGTTCTATTGTTTTTTTGACCTCAGATTCAGAATGCCAGGAAAAAATACCATCTTTTCAGCGTTCAAATTTTTTTCCTAGTACAGCCGTAAAGCCCCTATGTCAACGTTTCCGCTTAGATGGACCACCATGTACAAAATAAAAAACATAAAAAGTGCACCACGTGTAAAAAATATAGGAATAATTCTTATCTGGTAACTTTAGCTAATAATTTTACAATTTATTTATTATTTAAAAATTTCGTTGTTGGTTACCAATAGCAACGCAGAATTTTTAAAATGATTTATAGATTCTTGGATACCTGGTGGAAACGTTGCTTTAATAATTCCAATACCTTAACAGTGTGCCTTATTGTGAGCCACATATTTTAATCATAGCCTTCGATTTACAAACATGCCAAGCCTTTTAATAAATAGCGTCGTACAGAAACAATACTTTTCGAGAAAGTGAGAAATCTCAAAAACAATTAATTTCAACTAGGATGTGCCACATAAACCGGTGTTGAAATTAAAGAACTCAAAAGTATGATAAAATACGAGGTGTTACCTAAAGTTGACAGAAGAACCGAAAATTTTGCAATTTCATCCTCGAAACCCAACATTAACGATTTAGCTGAATCACCTTGTAGATACAGAAAATAATTTAAGCTGCTTTATATATTTTGCATAAATTAAGAGCTCCAGTGAAGTATACCTAAATTCAATTATGAAATAATATTTTAATTTATGTAAACACAAATTTTTAAATCCTCTATGCTTAAACGAAACGACCAAAAATTTAAAATTCCGTAGGTACATATAGGTGGTACCTATTTGAAAATAAAATCACTTTTGTTGCTATTACATTTATTATTTTCGTTGCCATGCTAATAAGTTCAATAACACACCTGAACGAACACGAAAAATGCCTTTGTTCCGATATTTAAAAACAAGACTACTTGCATTTTCTTGCTTCTAGTTATTTATACACCATAAACCACAGGAACTAGATACGTACTACGTTCATGCCACACTTTTTTTTGTAGCAAACCAGATTCACTGTCTGTAATATAATTTACTTTCGGAAATATTGCTTGACCATACATACAGAAAAGTACAGGTGCAAATTGAGACGCTGTGATGTCGTCTCTCAACAATTAAGTGAAGACATAAGATTCATTTTCTAGGTCATGACCAGCCAATCAGTGTTATAGGGTAGTCGGCAAATATGTCAGTGAAGCTTATTGTAGGCGATCATCGCATCTCACTGAGAATTTCTTAGGAGGTCATTAAAGGAAAGAAAGGTCAGCTGGTGTCAAACATGTGGTATAAAACAACGATGCAAGTTTCAGATGGGCATCAGTTTCATTTCGGACGTACACGGTGCAGTGGAACAGTGATCATGAAAAAAATTGTGTTAGTGCTTGCCGTTTGCGTTATAAGTGTTTTGGCACAACAAGACAATTTCGAAAATGCTGGTGTGCGTGTCGCCCTTAAAATTTACGACGACTGTTCGAAGGCCGATGGATTTTCTGCTTGCCTAAAGAAAAAAGCGATTACGTTTCTGGATCGCCTAGGACGGATGGACAAGTTTTATTTAACCGAAGGGATAACAATTATTCGTGCTCCTGGCGCCCAAACAGAAGCAGTCACCGAGGAGCCACTAGAAAATTTACTGCCCCGTTCCGCTGTTGGACAAGACGATGCTCTAAACACCATGCTTTTTGATAAGGCTGCCAAGTTGATCGGCTCCAGGACTTTGGAAATCACCATGCCCAAATTTACTCTTCAAGATTTTGGAGTTGAAGAAGGTAATAGAATTTTAAATTTTCACACTGAACGACCTTTATAAATGTTTTTTTATTCTAGCCCGAAAAGGAGACGGGGGCGGTCTTGGAGGAGGCGGCGGCGGCGGCGGTGGCAAAGGCGGCGGAAAAGGCGGCATGAAACACATGATGGGCGGCATGATGATGGGTATTGCGGCAAAAATGGCGGCCCTGATTCCTGTTGCCATAGCAGGACTGTTCTTACTGGCCGGGAAGGCTCTTATAACAGCAAAAATCGCACTTCTGTTGTCTGGAATCATCGCCATTAAGAAGCTCTTTGCCTCTAAGCAAGGCGGTGGAGGCGGAGGCGGCGGTGGCGGACATGGCGGCGGTTGGCAATCTAGCGGCCACGGTGGTGGTGGTGGCGGCGGTGGATGGCAATCGATTGGAGGAGGAGGAGGAGGAGGAGGAGGATGGGACAAAAGATCAATTGATGATACGCAAAAATTGGCGTACAAAGCGTACAGTCCGAAATAGAAACAAAAAACTATCAGTCCAGGAAAATTTGAGCGTCTAAAGGAAGCTCACCATACTGTCACAATACGCCAAAAAATAAGTATTTATATAGGGCTTAAACAAAATGAGCGAACTTGGTTGCTTATATTTCCTGGTCGAATTACAATGTAGTATTTATTGAATATTTAATGTCGTCACTATGTACAAATATTATTTTGACCGATTTTTTGGTCAACTTCTTTACCTAATTTATTTGTGCGGATTTTGCAACTATTTGTGTTGTGTATATACCGTTTTGATCAGAATATTATTGTATTATTAATTATTTATTTATATTATTTATTATGTTCTGTTACAAACCTAGAAAAGAATGCTGCATTTTCCTGTTATCCAACAAATAAATTGTTAAATGTTTATTGTCTTTTTATTTAAATTGATGATAATACCTACATGTGCCACTTTGGCATCAAATAACCTTATTAGTTGAGTGCTCTTCTTTATTACCATGTCATACAGGGTGTTCCATTTCAAAAAGCAATTAGAAAAAGTAGATTGCATTTGCTGACTCGTCAGATATATAATTACTCATTTCGTTGGATCTAATAACAGAATCAGCTTTAGCTAGAGGTTTTTTTGGCACTGACGTAGTTTCCTACACTGTACTCGACGAACGTTTCGCCAAGTAAGTTGGCAACATCCGGAGACAACTAATCGTTTTTAGTCGTTACCTACAAGAAATGGTAAATTTCTTGTTATTTCTGGAGTGCCTCAGGGGTCCACATTGGGGGCCTCTATTAATCATTTTATTTTTTATTGACATAACCAGCGTCGCGGTCAACTGTTTGTTATAAGTATAAGTAAGTCAGTTTATTGGCTTTCCACATGGAACAGTTGCCACATATAGATTTTCCTTTCTCACTTTGCAAGACTACAAAAAATTTGATTCTCTCTCGTAATTCCACAAAATAGTCCATTAAATATTACGTTGAATATTACTATATAGTTAAAATTACGTTAAATATTAAATTGCGGAATTTAAAAATTAAATTATTTAATAAAAAATTAATTTTAGTAGTACCTATTACTATTTTGTTTAAAATATATTTATAATATAAAATTTTTGGTATGGAATATTTTTTAGGCAGGAAAGATAATTATGTTTATTATTGATTTATCTATTAAAAAAGTTTAATTTTAGCTTTAAAACTGGGTTTAATTTAATTTTACATGTATATTTTTTTAAGACATTAAAAATAATTATAATTATTTTAAAAATTAAACTTTCGCAGTAAAGAAATTTAAATATTAATGAAAATGAATCAAAATTTGTGCCAGCAGTTGCGGATACACAAATAATATAATTTAATTTACTTAGTTTTAATTAATTTATAATTAAGATTTTAAATTTTGAATTATTAAGTGAAATTTTCGGACAGCCTTTGGCTTTGGAATTGGGGGTTGTCTAATTTCTGTGGTGTGTTTTATGTTTTATGTTTATTTAATTTATTTTAGAATTAAAATTTTAAAAATGTTATGAATTTGGATTTAATAGTAATTTTAATTATTTAATTAAAATGATTTAAGCTCTAAAATATGTACATATTGCAGGTCGCTTTCATTGTAAAATGGAATAAGTCGTAACAGAGTATAGGTTTACTGGAAAGTGAACCTAGAAAGTTCAAATTAGAGTTTGATTTAAGCATTTTATTTACAATAAAAAGTTAATTGTGAACACAATTTAATTTGAATTTAAATCATTATTAGTTTATATTAAAATTTAAATTATTATTAAAATAAGAAAATTAATTATTATTATTATTTTAGAAAAAATTATTTTTATTATTGTGAAAGAAATTTTAAAAATATAACAGAAAAATTAATTTTTTGTACCTTGTGTTTGTGTATCAGGGTTTGTTAAAAATAATTGAATTGTATATTCTCGAATTTAGAAGATTTAAGAAAATATGTTTTTAATGTAAAATAATTGTTATAAATATTTTTTTAGAAATGAAACGTTAATCGTTTTAAATAAGTATATCTAGTTTTTAAAGAGAAAAATTTAATTTTATTATTATAATATATTAATTTAATTTTCTTTAATTTAATGTTATTAATATTTAATATTTTTAGGGATGAGCTTAGAAATAGATATTTAAAATTTAACTATAAAAATTTAAATTTATGAGATTAGAAGTTTTTATTTTTAAAATAATGTTATAATTAATTTCATTTTATTTATAATTTTTATTTAAATTTAAATAATTTATTTAAATATAATTTAAAATTATATAAAATTAGGAATAATGATAAAATTAGTATTTTATATTTTAAATATTTTATTAAAAACATGGCTTTTTGATAATAATTTAAGTTTAATCTGTCCACTGAAGATATAAATGCCCGCGGTAATTTGACCGTGCAAAGGTAGCGTAATCATTATTTTTTTAATTGAAAGCTGGTATGAATGGTTGAATGAGAACTGTCTCTATTTAATTTTTATAAAAATTTTATTTTTAAGTTAAAAAGCTTAAATATGTTTAAAAGACGATAAGACCCTATAGAGTTTTATATAAATTAAGTTTATTATAGTTAGAATTATTAATTTTAATTTTAATTATTATTTAATTGGGGTGATTGAAAAATTTAATAAACTTTTTTTTTAATTACATTAATTTACAAATTTTTGATCCATTTATTATGATTATAAGATAAAATTACCTTAGGGATAACACCGTAATTATTTTTAAGAGTTCAAATATTGGATTAAAATTAATTCTTGGTGTAGAAGTTAAGAATTCTAGGTCTGTTCGACCTTTAAAATTTTACATGATCTGAGTTTAGTTTGGTTGACTGTTCACATACTCTGTGTGTAATACCAGACTTGATATATTTCATTCTAATATTCCAAGAATCTTTTCTCTTAGTCACTTTTTATATTATTTTATTTTTCGAGTTCTTGACAGAAAATTTTATTTTGTTTAATGTTTCTACGCATTTTCCACATCTCGCGCGGTCCACGCAGGATTTGGAGAGAAAGTCGTAGCGCCAGTATTTTACTATCAAACGCTGATGCATCAAATCTCATCCTCAGAGGCCTCGATAAATCCAATATTCCAGTTCTATACAATATGTGTCCATCTATTACATATCTGTATGAAACAGCTTTCAGCTTATAGTAAACATATCTAGATGGCTAAAGCTGTCTTAGACATTAGCGGCCACCATACAGAAAGCAATGGGTATAAATATGGAGTAGGTATGTTTCTTGAATACATGATGGCGCCAGCGAACCACAGAATGGTTCAGTCATGTGCGTTATATTTGTAAATTTCTCCAAAACTTTGCAAAATTGAATAGCAAAGATTATATCGTTGAGCGAATCAATCATTTTTTTCTCTCGACGAATATCCAGTTTTAATTTTTTTCTTTTGTCCATTTCACTTAAAAAAAGTAAATATATTCTTAGATTAGATTGCAGATTGATCCTTAGGGCTTTGATAAGCCTTCCTTCACTGAGAACTTAAGAGTCTTTTATGATAATCCTGGGCCTCTATATAATAGGTACATAGACTGGGCAAAATAAACCGGAATTATTTTGCTTGTAATTTTTTTATTATTCGTTCAATTTTTTATTGATAAAAACTGTAGGCTACAATTTCTATAGAAGTTCGAATTTATATCATGGTGTCAGAGATCTCCATGGAAATAATCAATAGGTTTCAATTACGTCTTTGCTTACTCCATCTCTTGCCTTTTCACTGGGGATGATGTCTTTTTGTGAACACTTTAAAACTTGCTAATTTGAATATTTATATTCTGGTTTTTTAAACCAGAATATAAGTGCTCTTGGAGTCGCATTTATTACTATTGTTATTATTATAAATAAACAATATTCTGTCGTATGTTGTAAATTTTATTCAAACACATTTTGCATTCGTATTTCTAGTCTAGTTATTGCTAGCTAATTCAAAGTTGCTCTGTAATACTGGTGGTATGCCGAATCAAGTAGATTTATTTTATTACAGAACTCTGTAGTTTTAACTTTGTTACCATTATCTGCAAATATCAATGATTTTTCCGTTTCAACTATGCACTAAGTATATCACTTGAAGTAGAAGAGTTTACAAAAAATAAATATAAGAAGTTGAATTTTCAAAAAGTTCTTAAATGCAAGAGGACTTGGTGATGCTACAGGGATATACACTTTGACTCACAGTAGTGTCAAAATTAAAATAATACAATACAAGGTGTCCAAAATTAGTTTTCAAAAGTCGACATTTTCAATTCAATTTTATGCATTTTTTTTAAATGGAACGCCCTATATTTTATAACTGATATCAATGTGGCATTAAATTATCTTTATTTTGAAACCTACATATAGGTACTTCGAAAAATAATTGACACTTTTTAACTTTCAAATTGGGAAATCGAGATGTCACTAAATTAGATTAGCGACGATATAATTGGGCTAAAAAAACAGATATCGATCTATAAACTTAAGACATTTGACTGAGGTACTTTGTTTATTTAATACATAAGCATATATTATTTTTGTACAATATAAATTATCTCTTATTTTCTAAATTACGTTCACAAAAACAATATCTAGAATCTAGATACTAACTAAAAATAAATAAAAACAAGCGAAGAAAACTACTCAAATCGTCTATGTCCATTTCCTCCTGTCTTAAGGCCCATTACGGCTGCGAACAACGCGAAGAAAAATCCGGCCAATCCTGTCGCTCCTGTGAGAAGTACAAGCCCGCCAATTAGCACGGGAATTAAGGTGAAGAATTTCAACTTATAAGCTAGAAGCAGGGGCAGCATCATTTTTTTGAATTTTTTCTTCACCTTGTATTTTCCTCTCTCTTGGCGGCTTGAATCGGCGAAATCTGAAAACAAGTAAATAAGAAACAAAATGCCCAATTTTTGATGAAACAACGGTTTAGTTATAATAAACAAACAAAAAAAAAATTAGGTTTAGAAATCGAACACTTGTTTTGCAATGTATTTCGATCTACTGAAACCCAATTCAACTTGAATTGCCTTTAAATTCAGAAAAATTACATTTTTTTGGTATTTTATTACAATTGGTTGTAAAGCTTGACGTTATATCATATATTTTTAGCAAAAGAGTAGAAGAGAAAAGAAATCTTGTTTCTAAGACCTAAGAATCGTTAAGTAGAGAAATTGTTACCTGAATCGAATATTTTTTGCACAGTATATTGTAAATATTGACGTACCAGGGAATTAATGGAAATGAATATTACAAAAACTATGGGTGAAAATACTAAAGCAGCCAAATAATGAGATAATAAACAAAATGATAATGAAGGAAACACTAGTGGAACAGATACGATGCCGAAACTCGACAACCATTTACCAGAAAAAGTTGCAAAAAATTTGAGATTACCCAAGGATTATTCCTAGTTGTTGGCAAAGAGCTCTCCTGGCAAAAGGAACAAAAATAGCGGAGAGAAAGTATTTTGCAATTCTTTATACAAGCGAAGAGTCTTTAATTTAGTGCTGCGATCGAAATTATTTGATGAATGTCTTAAAACCCACGAAATATTAACTCTAAATCATAATTTTTAATATCTAAGCCACTTAAAAATTAATAGCGTATTTAACTAAACAAAAAAACTGTACCTGTCGTCATGGGAATTTTTGTCTGCAAAGACCAGGTAGCTGTGGTGGGGTATATGGACCAAGATCCCTGCCAGTGGGTCAATCTTCTGCCTTCATCACAACAGTTCATACGGTTCGACTTCGAATATACAAAACCCATAATTAAGATTAACGAGATTAAGCACCAGTTCATTTTTGATTTATCACAGATTTTTCTAACAAAACAACATAAAACTATGCAAGTATCATACGAAATAGATTTAAGCACTTCCGCAAGATCGATACTGAGTTCATGTAAACGAGCAGTGTATTAAATAAAGATAAGGCTTTATCCAAGCAATCATGCCACCACAACGGTTTTCATTTATTTATTACAAGATACTGAAAATATCTGTACACTTGTTCTTTTTCTTAGCTTGGTAATGTGTACTAGGCTAATACCAAATATTATCTTTATTTCTGCATGAGTTATTTTAATGCAACGGACGAACCGTGTACCATTTGCGGTTCATCAGTGGTGGCGTTTATTATTGTACAACCCCCCAGGAGGGCCAGCACGAAGATTTTCCATCAACAAGTATTCCTGCAACCTTTTGAATTGGAGCCTGCAAGACGTTACCTTCCCAGATTTTCTAGGCATCGAGATTTCTTCAGTTAGATATCTCTCCTCCAAAAGGATCTGAAATATTAATACGATTTTTCCAAATCGCCCGTATACCAAATTATTATGATATGGTATTACTTTATAATTTTATAGCCTGAATAATTTTTTTAATTTTTTAGTAATGATTTATTATAAGCTACTTTTTATTACCAATGGAGAAACAAATTAATGTACACTTGATTTCAAAAAAAAGTAGAACAACTCTTAGATAAGGAAATGGGAAATGGCCTATTTCTAGTTGTCTAAATTGTTCTTTTGACAGTAGATTATTGAAATTAACTTAATAATGAAAATATAGATGGCAGTCAGTTGTAACTACGTAAGTTTATACTGATAAACAACTAGAAATAGGCCATTTCCCATTTCCTTATCTAAGAGTTGTACTACTTTTTTTTGAAATCAAGTGTACCACAAGTAAATTTGAATAATTATTGCTGTTTTAAGTTTCAACTAAATTTGATGAGTACCTAACAGCTGAATATAACAAGCAGTCAAGTACTTAGTTATTATAATATACAGACAACAGACACACATCCATCTTATATCGACTTACAAATTTTTAAGAAATGTATGTTATGGAGAAAATCGTTCAATTCATTTTATTTATAAGAGAATTCAAATATATTCAGCACGCCGCTGGTACATTTAAATGATACGTCTCAGTGTCTGAAATAATATATAGTCTGATAAGGAAATGGTAGTTGTCATTTTAAACCTATTATTTAAGCAGGAATAACGGATATGTAAAACGTGTCTGGTTACTGTGAACTAAAATATTGTTGTTTAAATATGCCTGTATAATTATTGCCTCTCATCGACGATTCAGATCTTTCACTTTTAAAAAATACGAATTAATATCCAATTATCATATACAGTATTAACCGTATGTCAAAAATATTCGTGTATAAAATTAATAATTATTACTAGCGGAGGGAAATTAGAATTTTAAAGTGATGTAATCGGAAAGTTGTATTTTTTTTTTATTTTTTGTTTTATTGTACATGCGAGTGAGTCGAAAAACCGAAAAAATTAGCAAAACTGGGCTGGAGTTTCGCGAGAAAAGCGCATAAAAGTGCGTTTTGATGCAATTCGAGTGCATCGATAAGCTATTTTTTAAATATCTCCGGCTCTATTGGTTGTAGAAAAATTAAAAAAGAAAAACAAAATAATCGTAAAAAAAACAAAGAAAAAAATTCAACTTCCCAATTACATCACTTTTCATCAATTATTTTCCCTGCATTTCCCTCCACTATAATCAAATTTTATTATCGTTGCTATCCGCTTAAGGCCCATTTATCAATATTCCCCTGCATAGTCATTACCTAAATGAATTCAACCATTCAATAAGGAATGATTCGAATGATAAACAACTGTCTGAATTTAACCTCCTTGATCGAAATGTACCTATAAATAAAGAAAATTACTTAACCAGACACGATTTAACATGGAATTCAATTTGTGCGTGTTAAATATTGATGATTTTGGTCCCCTCTTTGCATTTAATTAAAAAAATATAAATACAGAATCCCCTTTGTAAAAAATCACCGTCATAGTCGCAGTAAATATCCACAACAGGTACCGGTTAAAATGTGTTTTAAAATAGTCATTATAATAATGGTGAGTGTAACTATATTTTGTGAAGTTACGGCAAGGGAATGTAATGAAAAAATTGACTGCTTGGAAAACGATATTCTGAGTTACATAGATAATCTTGAAGATAGCGATGCTGTGTCTATAGTTGCGGATTTTGTAGTGTTAGAAAGACGGAAAGAAAATTTTGAGAAGGGGCGTTCAGACGAGAGTTTTGTAGAACGTTGTGTAAGATTTTTAAGAAATCACGAGCTAAAGATTGGAATTCCGTCTGCGGAACTGAGAAGTTTTGAATCAGGTACAGTATATTCTATTTTGCCATATTTTTAATTTTTAAGAAAAACTATTAAATTGCCTGTTTTTATATTGCTACTCCTGGTTTATATTGATCACAAAATTTTGAGATGAATCCAAATTCGAGCTTTACGAATGGCCAGTTGCTTTTATAGGTATTTTCATGGAGCCTGTTGGGCTATCCGTGTTTAGTCTGTTTTCTGTTTGATTCAATGCTGAGTGGTTTCCGACATATAATAGGGTTTGCTACAATATTAATTTCCTGTCAGATTTTAATCTCCTTAGCTCTCTTCTAATTACTCTTAAACGAATGTATCCACTGGCCGGTAGGAAATCTACAGATATCGTTTAGATGAATGTACTTATCTAAGAGCGCGTGAAACGTTAACTTACTAACCTACTAAACAAGTTCTTCCGCTTGTCCGTGACCTCCTTTCTTTCGAGGCTACTAATTTCTCTTGATCGGCATTCTTTCTCTTCCTGTTTTGGTCTTGTACTTGTTATATTTTTCATTAATATCAAATATATTTTTCTACAAAGGTGTACAAAGGTGTAAACAATTGTTGTTGTAGTACACATCCCCATTAATAAATTATTGATTAAAATCACCCACCTAAAAATTATATGCAATGTGCAAAATTAATTTAACAATAACAAATCAGCGTAGCGTTTAATATCAAATTTGACAGGATCATGCAAATGTTTTCTATTCAAAATTTTTTTCGAAGGCTCGGCGAGGTGAAACGCTCGGTATACGGAGCTGGAAGTGTGCTCTGGTATGTCTCCGAGAAGTTCCCGATCGAAATCCGGTAGAAAATCGGACCGGAAATGCTTCATTAATATATTTGTAAGAAACTGTGCGAATTTGCAATTTTTTTTAGAAACATCAACGAAGGAAAAAAAATTTGACGACAATTTACAGTAAATTATGAAATATGTAACGGTTAGGTTGTTTCTTTCAGCAACACACAATTAAATCCTAATATATAATTTGGTAAAACCGTTGACTGATAAATATATCGTACGAATTTAAATAAAACATCACACAACATAGGCAACCAATTATACAATGTAAAGTAGTTGTTTTATGCCAAGATTTTTAAACTTACTGAGGATTGTATTTGGAAATACAATTTACGTGAATAAAAATATGTCCGAATAAATTGTATATATGGAAACAAATTTGTACTAATGTTGACGAAATTATGGAATATTATTTCTATATTACTATTTAAAAAGTAAATAAATATATCATAATATACTGTGAGTCTTTACTGGGAACAAAACAAAGGAAATAACACTTTCTCCTCTTTTATTCTGAATCCATGAGGTTTTGTGTATTTATCTTTTTTACTTTCAATGACATAGAATAAAAACAATTTCTTAATATTATAGTCAGTAGGCTGAGTAATTTGGAGTACAAACTCTAGTCATCTGTTAACAGTTAAATTGTGAAATATTTTCGTATGAGAAAAGTTTAAATAACTAAATATAAATATTTTACGAATGGAATAAATTGCGCATTTTTCTAAGGCAATTTTCTCAAGTTTTGGAATTAGGCGAAGTACAGGGTACAAGACCCTGTGCATTGCATTGTGTCACTCTTCTATTTCTTGCATATCTGGTTTAAAATTCATTAGTTGATTAGTTATCCTAAAATAAACTTTATCCACGACTGCTAAATAATGAATGCATTATGTATGTATTTCCTCAAGCATAATGCTATCCATTATTCCCTGCGGCGAATAATGATACCATAGAAACTTTGTTCATTATTCCCTGCGGTGAATATATTTTATTCACGAGGGTGAAAGTTTACAGCACGAGCCGAAGGCGAGTATCGTAAATCACACGAGTGAATAATACCATAGAAACTTCGTTCATTATTGCCTGCAGTGAATATATATTATTCACGAGGGTGAAAGTTTACAACACGAGCCTAAGGCGAGTGTAGTAAATCACCCGAGTGAATAATTCCACAGAAACTTTGGTGATTATTCCCTGCAGTGAATAATTTCATTATTCATTATTCACTACAGGGAATAATGAACACAGTTTCTATGACAACTTATCGGATATTTGTTAAAAATATCATTAAAGTGGTCATGGCATATTGTGAGTCAAAGCACGAAATTAATTGTAAACAACGTTGCCGTTTAAATTTAATATATGACAGGTCGTTCTTTTGACACATGACTGCCTGATTATAAAAACTGTTAAAAATAAATAGCACTTATAAATTTCTTTAGTAAAAGATTGAGTCAAAAATATTGAAGTCATCGATAAAATATGGTATTGGCCATTATATGCTTGTGGAATAAATATTTAAATAAACCTTTAGTAGGCTATATAACGAGACGAGGAGACCGAAATTAATGATCCTAAATCAGTTTCAGTGAAACAGAGCGTTTAGTTTGCAAGATCTCTAAATACTAGGTACGTTTTTCCTTCACGTCTCTTCCTCTAATATCTTTTTGATGCGTCGTGCGACACTAATGCATGTAGGAAGAATCAAAGTAGAGTACATAACGAGAAAAATAAGACAGAATTCAGGATGCTACAATAAATAGTCTCATTGATACAGAACGACAAATTTGCGTTTGAAAAAAAGCTAGTTTCAGA
Organism: Rhagium mordax; assembly: GCA_963680705.1. Classification (NCBI taxonomy): domain Eukaryota; kingdom Metazoa; phylum Arthropoda; class Insecta; order Coleoptera; family Cerambycidae; genus Rhagium; species Rhagium mordax. The sequence goes on along the minus strand of OY796661.1, from coordinate 398,293 downwards.
ATTATTCACAAATCTCTAAGGGCCGGTTTTTCAATGTTGAGTTAACTCTAACTAAAGGATAATATCCAAGGAAACAATTATTGTAACAATGGTCTCCTTGGATATTATCCTTTAGTTAGAGTTAACTCAACATTGAAAAACCGGCCCTTAAAATAAGAAAGGCAGAGTAGGTGAATTGTCAATAAATAAACGAAAAAAAAACAGTAGAAATCCGCATACGTTTCCTAACTAAAATAATATGAAATGCCATATTAAAACACAAATAGGTGTAAATAACTACTAATTATGAAACTCACCAACACACGCTTAGGTGTTACGAGCAATAACAATAACTAACACAACTAAACTCACGCCTTTTTAACAATGAGTTGTATTTCATAATTAGTTAAATAAATATCTACTTATGTTTATTATTACTGTATCATTTTGTTTTCGTTTTACTTACAGGAGCTCGAAGTAAAAGAATCAGAAAATTTATCCTACCTCTCTTGGTCCTTTTGAAAGTCAAAGCCGCTATAATTATACCCATAATTTTGTCCACAATTGCTCTGGTCGCATTTAAAGGACTCGGCGCTGGACTGGTGGGATTAGCGATCGCAGCAGCCGTAGGATTAAAAAACATATTGGAAAGTCAGAGCCCATCCAAAATTTCGTACGAAATTGTACCTCAGATTTCGTATTCGCACTGGAGCCGATCCGGACTAGCACCCATTGACACTGAATACCACACCATACCTTGAATGTTTGGAATTGTCACGTTGTATATTTATTATAATACCGCTAATAAAAAACATTTATGAAATGCTTGTTTGCATACGTACACTCTCTCTTCCATTGATACACACACTTTTTTATCATTGTAATTAAATATATAAGTATAGGCAATTAAGTAAAATTAATAATTGTAAATTTTTCTTGTTATGATCATACTTTGAATAAAATTGCACTGAACTGAAGATACAGGGTGTTTCCTGAGTGACCTGCCATACGCTAGTGGGAAGTAGAGAACCCTGAGGCGGGCAGTTTCTTATACAGCATCAGATCTGATCAAATAAATTAAGGAAATCGTGGTTCTCTACTTCCCAGCAGCGTAAGGCCGGTCACTCAGGAAACACCCTGTATATTAGAAATTACAAAACCATCAAATTTAAATTAATATTTTCAATACTCACATTTTTAACTACGCACGTCCCATGAAAAATTGTAAGAAATTGTCGGAACCAAATTGTCCGACCCAAAGTTTTGATCAGCCTCATATTCTACAAGCTAGCACTAATTTGTCTAAGATGGCAACTAATACTGAGTTCGAAATCCTGTTATCGGCCTGAATTATAATTTTATAATTATTAATGCGCTGCAGTTGTGCTTAATGAAAAACTGTTAAATGTGGAGCAGATTATCGCGACATCCTCTTTAATATGGAACGTTTCATTTTGTCTACTTTCTTAATTAAACGATTTTTATACACTGGTGTTGCATTTAGTCTCGCTTAAGAAATAAGTGTAGATTACGGCAGCGTAACTTACATATTTGCAGCAATAACTCTCTACGAAGAAAATATATCAAAGTTGTTTTCTCGACACCGAGCAAATGTTGGTCACCCTTATGCGTACTTTCTTTACAGGAAACTGGTATGGAGAGCAATTTCCATTCAAGCTAGATAATAATTACAGTTTCTTGAAAACAAGATGATATATTTTTTCGATATACTCGATAAGTTTGCTATATAAACTAGTTAGAGCGCACCTGTGTTATCAGTTGATTAGAGAACATTCAATAGAACAATGTTCTCGAAAAATAATATAGTGTTATTAGCGTTTCTGTGGTTCAGCTCGGGTGTCTTAGCAGAAGATAAACCGACAAAAAGTGAATACAAGAAATCCCTGTCGCGGGATTGTACGAACACCTACACGGCAACATGTCTGAAATTGGATTTAGTGTCTTGGGTTGACAAATTAAACGAGGAAGACGATTACAGTGTTATGCCAGGTGTTTCAGTGATTCGAGAGAACAATAGTGCTAGCTCTAACACCGCGGATATGGTGGCCGAATTAGCCAGGGATTTTCCAAACGACCCCGACGCACGTCTCGACGCATTTCTGATGAAAAAGGTCACCTCGTACCTCAACAGCCATTCGGTGCGATTGAATTTATCAAATAACAACGCAGTTGGAACCGCCAGAGGCGGAGGAGGCGGCGGCGGCGGAGGTGGCGGTGGAAATAAGGGCGGTGGAGGCGGAGGTGGCGGAATGGGCGGCATGATGATGGCTGCTGGAGCCATGATGAAAGGCACCTTGCTGGCCTTGGCACTTGGTGGAATAGCCGCTGTCGCCGGCAAAGCTCTGATGACAGGCTTGATTTCGCTTCTGCTGTCGGCTATTATTGGACTCAAAGCTCTTACGCACCAAGGGCATAAATCTACAACTTACGAAATTGTTTCGAAGCCGATATATTCGCACGCCAACACCCATTCAGTTTCCCACGAAGAGCACGGCCATGGTGGATACGGGCACTCCTCTTATGGAAGAAGCTTCGATGTTCCTCTGCCTCTAGGTTTGCAGCCTGCTTACGAACCTGCAAACAAGTGATACCAAATTATTTCTTTCATTTAACGTGTTATTTATTTATTGATGTTTTAATAAAAAGCTGCTCCAATATCTTAAGGATCTTTACTGAAGACGTTGCGATGTTTTTATCTCTCTGTGAGTTATTATATAATATTATAAATTTAATGCATGAAACAATGCTTTTCAAAATACGAACATTAAATTTTAAACAAGAAGCATTTAAAAAGTGCCAAATAAAGATACCTTTACGTACTGTAATATTTAATATTTACGTTTAAAAAATGAATAAAAATTACAAAAAGGGGTTAAAAAGTATTTTCTTTTCTTCGTCGGGTAAATCACTGATATGCAAAATATTGAAAATTCAAAAAAATAAAAAGCTGTCAAATAATTTTAAAGCTTTAAAAATTAGGCACGATGTCTTAAGAACACAAAAATAGAGGCATAATTATAAGTCTTAGGAAATTGGATCAAATAAAATGCTAATAACAATATTTTCAATCGGCAGTTAATCATTACCAACCTCCCTGGGGCAAAATTGCTCTTTTCTCATTTAGAAATGATCTTATTTGTATCAAGGTCGCTTTCTAATCTAGATTATTTTCGCTGTTTTAAAGACAAAGCATGAAAAGCTTCTTGATTTCCTAATTAAATATTTATATATTAAAAAGATTCGGTAATTTTACTCGCATAGTTTATTCAAATTTCGTGAAAAGATGCCAATTAAAATAAAACATGTACAGGGTGAGTCAACGATACGATAAAGTCCAACACTTCCTTTATTATCGATAATAAAAACAAAAATTTTATATGGAAGTTGTAGGAGACCGAAATGGCTACATAATAAAATTAGTTCGAAATCTACCCTATACCGGGTGTAAATGAAATTAGGCTCACCCCTATAACTTTTTTGTTTTTTCAGATATCATTTTGAAATTATGGTAGTTGCAATAACAAGTAAATTTGAATTAATGCATGTTAATAAAATAATTCTAGCACTTCCGGTTTCACCGGCAACGACCGTAACATCTGTATACTTTTACATTTTTGGATTCAGGGATTTATTTTGCATACGATGCTGGTATCAACTTCGAGGAAGAAACATAACCTCAAACATTTTTTTAAGATACTTTAAGTTTGCATCTAGGGAGCCATGACTGCTGAAAAACTTTTCTTTCTGAGCCGTTGAGTATTGGAAAAATAAAATCGTGATATTAAGTGAGCCAACTTTGCTTATATAGCCATTTAAACATCTCGGAAATGGTTTTTTCAATTTAAGAATTTTTGTTTTAATGGGAACCATTATACCTCATTATGCTATTTCAATAGAGATTTTCTTTACCTACATTTCGATAACAAACACTTCACCATTAGTTCATAAATAACTTACAAAAGATACTTTACCTTGGTTCAAATTTATTTTAGTTTAATAAATTTGTTTTTTTTTTCAAGGCATTCCCGATTAATTTCATATCAAATGTTTAACTTGGTCAGAGCTTAATAAAATAAATTTGAACTACGGTCATAAAGTATCTTTTGTAAGTTATTTATGAATTAATGATGAAGTGTTTGGTATCGAAATGTAGGTAAAGAAAATCTCTATTAAAATAGCATAATGAGACCATAATGATGCCATTTTAAAAAAAATACTTATATCGAAAAAACCATTTCCGAGATGTTTAAATGGCTATAAATACAAAGTTAGCTCATTTAATATCCTGATTTTATTTTTCCAATACTCAATGACTCAGAAAGAAAAGTTTTTCAGCAGTCATGGCTCCCTAGATGCCAACTTAAATTATCCTAAAAAAATGTTTGAGGTTATGTTTCTTGCTCGAAGTTGATACCATCGTATGCAGAATGATCCCTGAATCCAAAAACGTAAAATATACAGGTTGTTCCATTGAAAAAATATATGTTACGGTCATTTCCGGTGAAACCGGAAGTGCTAGAATCATTTTATTAACATGCATTAATTCAAATTTACTTGTTATTGCAACTGCCAAAATTTCAAAATGATATCTGAAAAAACAAAAAGTTATAGGAGTGAGCCTAATTTCATTTATGTTTGTATTATCGACAATAAAGGAAATATTGGACTTTGTCACACTTTTGACTCACCCTGTACATAATTATTTTTAAGAATATAGAAAAGTTCATGCCCGACAGACGTCAGTTAAAGTACTAAATATACGGTTAAATAATGTATGGTTTATATCTTCCTAATTTTGTATAATAAATCTTGATTTTAAAATTCAGTATAATTTACATTTAAGACAGTATTACTTGATAATAAACTAATAATTCATAAGATTGTTCGTGGAATAAGAATATATAAATATAAAGGCAAATAAGTTACGTAATTTAGGTTCACTAATTAATTAAAAAACATAAAGATGTGCGAAATGTAAATTTATACAATTAATAATTCACAAATAATCCCCATAAATATAGCCAACAATATTCTTCTAGTTAATAATGTAAACTACAGTTATCTTTATTTTTTGGTGTATCTATTTCCTGCTAAATAAAAATGTTATATACTTAATAAAAAATAAGTTCAAAATGTTATAGAAAAAATTGCTGATATTATTTTTCTTTTCTTTTTATCGTTAATTTATGTCATGTCATGTCGGATTATTGAACGATGAAATATTTACTTACAATCATCATTAACTAGTCCTATTAATTAATTTTAATTTATCAAAGCAACAGCGGTTTTCTGCTCGTCTCACAAAATGAAGATGAACACAAGTCTGGATAGATTCATAAAAATATCAACTTGTCGAATTGCAAATTAATATTCACCGGCCGAGGTAAGAACGAACTATTAATTTAATTTGATGTATCGTGCCGGCAAGGATGCCTAGAAAATAGACCAAAATCGAGATTAAGTTCAAGTCCCTCCCATTAAACGACATTCATAATTACGGGCGAATTGGTGGGGGGACTAAATTAACGTCTAAAGGAAAGATGCCATGCTTAAAAGTATATCAAAATCATGTTATAAAAGTGTGAATACTAACTGTTTCTAAAAAATAAGAGAAATAGTGCGGTGATAGTACAGCATTAAATCTGCTCGCTCCTTATGTTCACTGAAATTGCCAGAGTCGGCCTATAATAATTGGACCACCGGTTAAAAAGAAAAACATGGCTTATGAAGAATCAGAAAAATTTTATTTAGTTATAATTACTAAACAAACATGATAATATGAATCGTACTACTATCTAAATAATTATGATGATCTTTGCTAAAATAAACTTCTGTTGTACAAAAACAAACGAAAAACGGCGACTGCTTTCAGCTCTGTCACACGTCACACTGACATTTGGTGACTGTCTTGTTTGTAAATGTTTAACTTCCAAATTCATAAGACCTGATTCATTTCTATAATTTCAACGGTAGCCAAAATTCTGTATTCATTTATTTCTATCTAAAATTTAAATTGAATGCATTTATTCTCACAAAACTTTCCAAAAAAAGTTATTTATTTATTTAATTTTGGTGAAAGCCTTGTATAATTTTTAATACTAAAATAAACCTTTCGATTTCAAAAGGATGAAAATGTAAAACTTCTTCTTCTTCATATTAAGCATCCTCTTCTAGAGCAACAATATTTTTTTCAATTATCACGCAACCACAGAAACAAAAGCATCCCTTGAGCTTCAGTCAGATGAAAGTAAAAATATATTAATTATCAACTAAAGCTTTGAAGTTGATTATTACGTTCCTTCATAGGTCTCCATATTCAATGGCACTACTTGCATCAAAAGCCCAAACATAAGTAGAATTTAAAACAACGCAAATGTGGTAAACGTAATAAGGCAAAATATTATTTGCACACCAATTTAATTTAGATTGTCAAGCGCTTTAAGCCGACCCTGTCCGAAATTATCGAATTTATGCCCGTCACTTGCGCTCACAATTACTTTGTGCTCCACTAACTCCATTCATCTAACTATTGGACACTAATTTAGATGATAAAAAGCGCTTTTTTTTTAATCTGGATGTTCCACTATATAAACAGCAAGCGTTTTACGGAAGGCATCAGTTGATCACACCAACAATTACAAGAAACATTTACAATGTGGTGTAAGCGCATCGCTGTTTTGTTAGTTCTTTTATTGGGTTCAACCCTAGCAGAAGAAACGCAAACGCAGAAAAGTGACAGAAGTGATAGTAGTAAGAGGTCCTTATCTAAAGACTGTGAAAATTCGTATTCCGCAACATGCCTAAAGTTGGATATTGTGTCTTGGGTGGACAAACTCAACGAAGACGATAATTATAGTGTTTTTCCCGGAGTTTCCATAGTGCGAGAAAACAGCAGTGCCAGGGCTAATACGGCTGACATTGTGGCGGACCTTGCCAGAGACTTTCCCAACGATCCAGAGGCACGCCTGGACGCTTTCCTAATGAAGAAAGTGCAAGGTTATCTTACCACTCACTCAATAAAACTCAACCTCTACGACGACAATGCAGCTTCCGCTCGTAAAGGAGGAGGCGGAGGTCTCGGCGGCGGCGGCGGCGGCGGTGGAAAGAAAGGTGACGGCGGCTTGGGAATGATTTTGGCAGCAGCAGCTATGATGAAGGGTACTTTGATGGCTTTGGCACTCGGCGCTTTGGCTGCTCTAGCAGGAAAAGCCCTGATGACTGGTTTGATCTCTCTCCTACTGTCCGCTATCATTGGGCTTAAATCTCTATCAGGCGGCGGCGGAAAAACAACCTACGAAGTAGTGTCCAAGCCGGTATATACCCACTCTAATTCTCACTCCTCTTCCCATGAAGATTATGGACATGGGCATGGCGGCGGCGGGCATTCCGGATATGGCAGAAGTTTTGACATGCCGCTACCACTCGGACTGCAGCCTGAGTACAAGCCATCGTAACAAAATTTAAATTTTATTTATTTCTGATTTATTTATTTGCAATAAATTATTTATTTGTTTGTACTTATTTTTTTTAATTGCTCTATGAATATGCGCTAACTATTGAATAATGGATCCTCTATATATCTACAAAATACCAAAGACGCGGAGATGCTATTTGTTTTAACAAAGCTATTGGAAATTTGAGTAAAAATTGCCATCCCCTACAATGCCCATACCAGAAAAATGACAATTTAATTTTACATAACTTGATGCAAAAAAAATACAGGGTGTTCCATTTAAAACAAAAATGCTTTTGAGGTTTGAATTTGACAAAATGTAACGTGAAAAATGGATCACTATTATGGAACTTATTTTCATTGTAGAACGTAGCTCACCGTGTGTTCTTTCTAAGTGCCAATAACCAAACGAGAATCTCCTACATGAAGAAAGTTATAACGGTTCTTGCAAACCGTTGCCCTTGTCAATTTTTTTTTATAAAACATCAAATATCTCCGAAAATGCTGCAAATACTTATAAGCAAGTTGATATCGATTTCCGGTGTAACCAAAAGTTCCAAACGATTAAGTATAATTAATTTTGTTGGATTGGACATGCACACCTGACTTTAGTAATTTCCAAAATGTTCAAAACTTTTTGTTACATACTTTTCCTTATATCGATCGATCCAGTTCTCGGTAAGAGACCCTGTATACATATAGGTATAAGTACAATTTTTATTTTCAATTTACAGACTTATAAAGCTAAACTATTTGCGTCATGTACTATTTATTCCCATAGTTCGTCTGGTGCTTTATGCTTCAATTAAATATAAATTACAAATATAAGTGTATAGGTATATTTGGTTGCCTAATAACCACGTAAATGAATTCAGGTAGGTATTTGATAAACAACTCTTACATAAATTACATAATGAAGATAAAACAGAAAATTAGCGAATATCCTGTCGGCGAAATAATTATTTTTCATAAAAATTAGTATCACCCACATAATAGGACATTTTATACCTATAAGACATTAGATACCTATATAAAAATTAGATGAATGGACAAACAAGTAAAACGATATTTTTTAATACTGAAATGGTATAGATAATCATTAAATGCCAAATAATTGAAAAAATTATTAGTAAAATAACCAACCAATAGAGAGCAGAAAATGTAAGTACCTACGAGAATCTGAAGGAGATATAGAAGACATTGCAAGGTGCAAGATAAAATTACGAAATCTTTATAAACTGAGATAAAATAGATAACTATTCAATGGCTAGTGCCATCTGACAACAGAGAATCATAGCTAAACCAGCTACATTTAATAAGTACAGACAAAGTTTACAATTTCTTTGTTCTGTATACCCGAGTGTATACCTAATAAGTGATGAAAAGCAAGGCACCCTAGTTTGGTGTCTGTAACGGCCACTCATTAATAGATGTCACTAAAATGAATTTTAAAAATAACAAAATAGGTGTACCTAAGGTATAATGATTGAATAAATATATTAATGGCATAACTGTGAAATAATAAATAATACTTAAATGTTTAATAAATAAACATTTTGATATTAATTTAAACAACTGGCGGCCTCTATATTAGAGTGGGCAGAACTACTAACCAAACTCGCACTCGACTATAGAGTAGGTATGTAAAATATTTCGGTCGTACTTCTTATAAGGTAGAAAACCACAATGCCAGCACAATACCTATATATGCATGTCGGGCTAGAGTAGAACCCTATATGAGTGGCAAATTGAGGAATTTGCCCAAATAAGGAAAAATAGTCCAGTACATGTATAAATCAGCATATCGCCGTATGGGACCGCTATACGAACGTTGCTATGACCACTAGATTTAGATAAATCCATTATATAGAATGTGATTTCGGAAAGACAAGTCACGAAGAGCTCGAGTAGCCAATCACAACATTTGAGACGTTTATAGGTAGGCTATGAATGCCTTAAGGACGGACGAAGTGGCTTAAGTATTTATATAGGATTCATTTGATCGGAAAGACTCACAATTTTATATAAGGTTCGGTAACTTACGTATCATTGATATCTCCTAAATATGACGACTTGGTTGAACTTCTTTACGAACTTTCTTACGTATTATTTCTAAATATATAAAATAATAATTAGTTATTACATGGACAGTGTTTAACACTCGCTTGTTTTTGAGATAAACTCGGTAAAAGGTTGGCAATGCGGCTATAGTATCGGCATAGTCTTATATGTACGGTGGTATCGGAATCATTCTTTTTCAGGACGTTAATACATTTTTATTAATTTTTTTTCCATTTTGGCTTCGAATTTTTCTGAAAATGTCAACATTTTCTGAACACCCCTGGTAACAAATAAATCAATTCTTGTCTAAACTATAGTAGTTAAATTAAACCTTCTTTTAACCCGAAATGAAAAGGTTGTTGTTTAACTTAACGCAGTGACGAAATAACAGTAATTAAATAAAAATACTGAAAATTCCATTTTTTTAATAATTTTCTTAAATATCTAGAGAACTATAAGTTTTAGACTATATGATATCCTCATATAGAAATATCGAGAATTTCATGGAGAATTCAAATTTTTAAAAATATAGGCACCTATAGGGTGTTCCATTTAAAAAATTGACACCTATATAGCGCCTCACTTTCATAAATCACCCCGTAGATTTAGAACTAATTTTAAAATGTAGCCATTTTGGTCTCCTACAATTTCTAAGTATATAAAATTTTTGTTTTTATTATCGATAATAAAGGAAGTGTTGGACTTTATCGCACCGTTGACTCACCCTGTACAATTGTTAAATTGTTGCTAGCTAAACAGAGCACAAAAACCTACATCGAAAAAGCGACAATACAAATTTTATCATCTTGCTGAGATGGTGTCAAAGGGTGAGGAGATAAAAAAAATATTAAAAAAATTTATATATGTACCTACTTATACGTATCAGTGCATTCCTGTTATTGGGGCTATATTGCTTAGTCATGTTATAAATAAATAATAATAAAACAATTGTTGATACGATTTGTTTTTAAATTTTTAAAATTTACAATACCTATCAACCTAGCTAGATATAAAATTTTGGAATGTCGTAAATTTGCTTGTCAAAAATGTTTAGAACCGCTGACAAGATGTGTCTGGGCGACGATGCATTTCCTTAATTCAGACAATGTTGCCACTTGGCTAATATTTGTATAACTTTATTGTAAGGCTGAGATTGCAGACATCAGATGTCATGCAAAGTGAATTTAATTTGAAATGTTTCGCTTGTTTCATTACCTATGAAAATAGTGCCTGCAACGGTAATTGCCCCATTTTACGTCGACAAATGACGTTGCAGATATTCAACTGTTTGTAGGTATGTCAGTTATTTTGATTTCAATGGCATATGCATTACAGCTGTGAAACCTTGTAAAAAATTAAATTTGTAAATAGACTGTGATTCCTCGCACTATGCGTTGGATTCCAATAACGCAAGTTTTATCATTTTTTTGAATTAAAAATTTTTTTGCTTCACTTCATTGTCATGACATGACGATCAACCAAGCATTAAAAAAGTAACTCACTAAAGTTATACATCCAGCCTGGTGTGAAAATTTACCTCCTCTTGACTTTGAACCATTTCCACGTACATGCAGCTCAAGTGGCAACCTCGCATTTACACAATTAATTGTATTAGTGGTCCAATGTCAGCGGTATCAAAAATGTCAACATGTTTCAAGGAAAAACATTTTTTCATAATCATTAACATCAAAAAGGGTGGTAAAGGGCTTATTAGATAAAAATACACCCTGTGTATCTAGACTACCCATTTTATCAGGACCTTCATGGATATCTTATATTAATCGTGGCAAAAAAAAAATAATTTTTAAAATTGTGCCGGTTTTCATAAGCTACAAAATAGTTTAAAAGAAGTTTAAAATTCATGTCCTACTTTAGAATATATGACGGGAAGACTCGAAGTCAGATGTCTCCGTTATTTGAAGAGATACAAAAAAAATTCGAAGACTTTACATGCATCTATTTTTTCAGAACCGTTGTTTTCGTGGTTTACTTTTAAAATTAATCATATCATACTTTTAAAATCATAAAGCAAACTAGAAATTAACATTAAATATTTTCATAATCTTTAAATTATTTTATAGCTTTTAAAATCGGCACAATTTTTGGGGAAACATTTTATTTGTACGCTAGATATTAATCGAGATATTTACAAGGTTCCTAATAAAACGAACAGCCTGTACCTACATATGTTTCTGTAATAAAACAAGAATTTTATATGAAATGATGATGATTATTTATCTTATTTATTAGAGCGCTAGAAAGTGGTCACCTATTCATTAATAAGTAGCACATTCAAATATACTCCATATTCCACTAAAAAACAAAAATTTTGCCGTGTTTCGAAAAATTGATTAAGCAAATATCGACACCCCAACAGATAAAAAATAAGTCTCAAATTTAAGTTTTCAAAGGAGGAGATCTCTTGAAGTATGTCACGAATGAGTAACCTTGATGGCGGCCGAGTCTAGTTCTTGTATTCGCTACGTGTCGGTCGCCGAGAGAGTGTTAAAGTGTGTCCTGATTATACTCTTCAGTTTAACCTAACGTGACACATAAACATCGATAATGATATTATGATAGTGACTATTAAAAAAAGTGTTCTAGTGACAATTGTATACCAGAACTGTTAATTTTAAAAGATATGTTTGTGATAAATTATTTCATATTTGTTATTTTAACCTGCAGTGTTGGTAGTGTGTACAGTTTATCCAACACCTCCGTAGATGAAGTTCCTGACAGGTTCGCAAATTTAACAGCCGGAAACGATTTGTGGTCAAGCCTTTTAAGCAATTGCAAAAGCCCATCCCTTGGTTGCGTGCGAAATAATATTTACGAATATTTGAAGGACATACTGGACCATGCCAATGACATAGAGGTAACTAACTTTTTAAAATTTTCCAAAAATTCAGTAGACTATCGGAAACTTTCGATGGTATCCGAGGAACCCGCAAACCAAACTAAAGATTCCACACTTTTATTAGAGGATGAAACGCCTCTTGAAGAAATTTCAAGATCATTATATGATAATACAATTAAGTTTCTCATGGGTCACGATTTGGAAATACAACTTCCAGAGTTTTATTTTTCCGGGACTGTTGTAAAATTATCACCGAGAGCGTTTGAGGAAGAAGGAGCTTTGGTGAAGCTGGAAGTGTTGCCAAAAGCTGTGAAAAATTCAGTTGGAGAGGGCAGAATATTCTTAAAGAAAATTAGTAAGTATATTATCAAATATTAATAGCGATAGTTGTTAAAAATATACGGCGGGTATTTATTATTATTATTGTCTCATACAGGCGTTTAACTAAGCCTAGACTATATACATATAAGTAGTTGTATATATAAGTATTTATATTGTTTCGGTGCTGTCACGTGGTAAGACTTGCGTACTATTGATTTCGATAGGCGTGGCTTCGCCCCACCACCACCAAAACCACGCCTACCAATGGCATAGGTGGAACTAGGCCACGCCTACCACTACACACAAAAAAAAGTATTTTTCTTTTGAATATACCAATTTATTCAGGAATTTGAATGTATTATTTGTTCAATGAGAGAGATTTTTCTTAGTTTGAAGCGTTATATTTATTCGTGAAAACTATATCAAAATCTTGAAAAATTTCTTTAACTTGAGAGGGGTATAATCAAATCAAAATATTCATATCCTAAATATAAAACGATGCATAATCTCCATTTAATAATGCGTTACTTTTTGAGCAAATATTATGTAAATTTAAAACAAGTTACAGAATTCTTGTTTTGAACATATGTATATGTTTAAACATTTGAGAATATCATATATTTATTTTGAGATGTATTTAATCAAGTAGAAATATCCATATTCTACACTAAAGACTATATATAATTTTAATTTAAAAATTCATTATTCTTGGTACAATCATTACGTAAATTTGAACCAAACAATAGAATTCTTATTTTAATATACTTATATATTTAAAAATTTGAGAATATCATATATTTAACTTGAAAGGAGTATAATCAAGAAGAGACATCCAAATATTCACATTGAAAACCATACATTACTTTAATTTAAAAATTTTATAGTCTTAGAATAAAAATTACATATATTTTAAAGAAATAAGAGAAGTAGTCGTTTGAATACATGTATTTATTTAAATATTTGAGAAAATCAACTAGTTAACTTGAGAGAAGTATATTTAAGTCAAGACATCCATTTTCTAAATAGAAGACTATACATAATTTCGACCAGAAAATTCTCTGATCTTGGTATAAAAGTGACATAAATTTGAAATGAATAGCATCCTCTTGAAATTATACGGTGTGGAAGCCTTTTGCGGTCTTTCTGACTTAAGACATTATTTAGAGGATATAGACTAGCATTTTGATGTAAATAATAAAATTCATTTTACTATTTTTATATTAAATATTTGCCTCTAAGGACTTCTGACTTCTTTGGAATTCATTTCTATCATTCGCCTGGTCTGAGCACTGTCCACATTGCAATAAGCTTCACCAGAGGGCCACACGGTCCACATTTGCATCTCACCGACTTTATGTCGATCAAGATTATCAAGAACTGGGAATTATCAATTAAAATGTAGAATTTGCGAATAAGCTTTAAAGAGTTTTCACATCTCTAAGGCATTATTTAGAGGATAGACTCTAGACTCGCATTTTGACCTGACGTAAATAGTAAAATTTATTTTATTATTTACCACTATGAACTTCTTTGGATTTCATTTCTAAATAAATCATAATCTTAGATTAAGAATAATATGATTTTAAATCAAGACTTGATCTTTTTCAGTTTAAATAAACGGAAATTTTTAATTTAATAATTTAATTTAATAATTTCAAGACAAACAAATCATATAATCAGTTTAAAATTATATGTAATCTTAGTTTAATGTTATTATTGTTTTGATTTAAACGATTCGATATTATTGTTTTAAATAATAGATAACGTTAAATTGAAAATACCATTTCTTTATAAAGAAATAATCAGGTATTTAAAGGAAATGTATTGAGGTATTCATTTTAAAACGTGGAATAGTTTTGAAACAAGAATGTTAGAATTTTTCGTTTTAAATCAATTTACAGCTTAATTCAATAGTATGTAAATTTCTAATTAAGAATAATCTCAAATAAATAGTACTCTTCATTTGAAATAATGCTATTTTTCATTATATACGAACTTATCGTTTATTTGGATTGAAGCACATTTATTCGTTTTATATATAATTTTTTTTGTGTGTAGTAGCGACTTGGATCTCATTGGCACGCACACCCACCACGTAATGTTGGTGAAACGAAGCCACGCCTCTTTTGAAGCGCACAAGTAGAGGAGCATGGGCTGATAGACCTCACTTTGCTTGATAGGCGTGGCTCCGTCCCACCAATGCCGCGTGTCTTGCAGAACCACGCCTACCAATGGCATTGGTGGAACCAGGCCACGCCGACAATGGCATTGCTGGAACCAGGCCACGCCTACCACTACCAACGACTTGGATCTCACATTATGAGAGAATGGAACAACATAAGAAATTTCTTAATGCACCAATTATAACTGAACTTTTAAATTTACATGAGTTAAAAAATACTGGCATTAATAGCAAAGATGATGCAGTCATAGACAGATAGATAGATAGATAAAATGTAAACACAAGTGAAACTATGGCTGTCTCCATCTTGCCTCATTTTTTTACTGTAGCGCATTCCTAATTCTCATATAGACAAGAAAGAAGCGTGCAGTTTTGATTACTTCGATATGTTTAATTAAAACTATTCATTTGGCAGATTCAATCTAAAATTCGGGTAAAAGTAGAACAAATTGTAAAAAAAAGTACCCGTTAAGCATCAAGGTTAACAAGCGTGAATTTCACTTGACCATCCGTTTTTTTCTATAACATTTTTACTTTACCGAAATGCATTCCGAAATTCTGAGACAGCTTATAACAAATTGAGAACTAGGTTAGCTAGGGGTTTCGAATCAATGAAGAACAAATTAATTACTTATTCATCCATATATTTAGCTGGCAATTCTGCACTTTGACACATTTTTTATGCTTCCAGGGAAGTTCATAACCCAAAGACTGATCTACGCTCTCCTAGCCATTCTGCTAGTAATAAAGCTCCTGGCAGTAAAACTACTCTTCGTGCTACCGACAATAGTCGGCGTAGCAGCGGCGAAGAAGTTGCTGATTAAAGTCCTTCTCTTCCTCTTCCCTGCCTTGCACCATCTCTTCAAGCTTTGTGCTTACGTGCCATACGGTGCCAAGCACCACATCCACAAGCACCAGATTGCTCACATTCATGAAATTAGCCATGGCCATCACGGCCATCATGGACCCCACCATAAACCTCACGAAGAGGTTATTTCACCGCATATAGAAGCACCGCCATCTTTAAGCCATTACCCGGGTTATCAGGATGAAGGTTACGAGGGATTTGAGAGTTCGTACCCTGGTGGACCCTATTATGGAAATGAGTAAGTAAGCAATTTATATAAATCAATAAATGGAGGTTTCGCCGGCGATGTGGTGTTTATTTTGTCCGATATGTGTAGTTCCATTATTCTTCTTCTCTTCTCTTCATTTCTTACTCAAGGGGCGAGCTATGTCCTCTTTCAGTTTAACCAAAAATGCTGCACTAATTGTGGCAGGCGACTATGTTGGTTTAAACTATTGACATTGAATAGTTGTAAGTGCGTCCCCAATAAATAAGTGGCCATATGTATCGTGTGGATAATTTGATAGAGAATAATTGACGCAAAGTTAAGTACCGTCGCGTCGTTAAGTACACACTTCGTGCTATATTTTTGTCGCTAGTGGCCAACGGCACAATTACAACAAGCATAGCCTGCGGTCGTTGAGTGAAAGTGATTCCTTCACTCAACCGTCATGGGATTAATTTCGGATAAATTTAACCTGCCACCTACGCGAATACTTAATAGGAGTAAAAAGTGCATTAATTAATTCGACAATTATTGATAAATTGGAAGTCAGTATTGACTATGTGTGAATAGTTAGCAGGGTTAACTGATTGATTGCTTGGCGTTTAGTCGTCGTCAAAAATTAAAGTCTACTCGGGCTAATAACTGGTTCTTATAAAGATATAATTTAGAATCCGATTTCACAAATCTTCTCGGGATTCAAATAAACACGTAGGCTATGTGATGCCATCACCACTAAAGAATTGTTTTCAAAAACGACTTCAACTGTTTATACACAATACATTTATATGCTTTCTAAAAAATGAGGTTATGTAATTTTTTGCAATATTTTCTTTACAAATTACATTTCTATACCTATAAACAATTTATTTATAATAAATAATTAACATGGTTTTATTTATGGCATCTTAATATAAAAAAATGTATATTCTTTTTATAATAACTTTACATTTGTATAAAAAAAACTGTGTTTTATCACCGGCTTTCACGAACTTCAATATAATAACAATAATAATAATAAAATTAATATGCTTCTATTAGTAAATGGTATTATTTAATATCTATAATCTAAAGGCGAAATCTAACCTGAGGCTACTCAACTCATGTTTATCCATAATAGATAAAAGTAGGTACAGTAGGTATAATTATAATATTAACAAAATTACCAAATAGAAAATATAATCAGTGAGAAATAACTGTTAATAAAAATGTACATAAATAAGTAAAAAGAGGATTTAATAAAATATTAATAAAAAATTTTAAAAATAGAGGAGGAAGCTGAAGAGGAATCTGTTAGGAAATTTTAAATAATTAAAAAATATTCTGTTATGAAATTAAATTGAAAATAAATCTCAGGTTGTGATGACTATCTTTTGATTTAGTCCTCATCGATTTTCGTCTTTTCTTTTTTATTTAATACAGGGTGGTCCAGTTTATAAAGCAGGACTTTACCAGGAGCTAGTTCAAGTCAGCATTTTGTGAAAAAACAGTGGCGTACCTTTGTTTTCAATTAAAATAATTTTTGACTAGCCCGTACGCACGCCCCTATATTCTTGATAAAAAAATTGCAACCACTATCCGATAAAGAATGTAAAACAACCTCTCTACGCTAAATTTCAAAGAGCTATCTTTTGTTAGTATAGAGTTATGGCCAATTTTTCTAAAAAAAAATCCATCTTTAACAGCCTGTAGATCTTAAACGAAGCAGAATTCGACCATAGTTTATAGGACAAAATGTCTTTATTTTACGCTGAACTAGCTCCTGGTAAAGTCCTGCTATTATAAACTGGACCACCCTGTATAATGGCGATAACTCCATTATTTCTAAAAATAAAGTATTGTGATATATTATTTAAAAAAGAATAAAAATTGAGTTTTAACTAAGCCACAGCCAGCTATGACTTGTATTTGACAAGTGAAAGTTGTTTTATTATCTCAAAATCTAAAATATTATGATTTTTTCAAAATCTGCATCAAAAAGTGCTCTAAGAAAGTAAAAACTGCTTTAAAATATTTTCATAAATAAAGGAATTATAAAGGAAAAATGAAAATGACAAAATCAGTTTTTTGTTTATGAAACAGAAACGAGTTGATTTTACTAAAATATTTTTGCACATAACCTTACATTTGGTAGCATTTAACCTACCTTGTATCTCTTATAGTGGAGAGAAATTAGGATATTAAAGTGATGTAATCGGGAAATTGAATTTTTTTCTTTGTTTTCTTTTTATACATGCAAATGAGTCGAAAACCGAAAAAATTAGCAAAATCGATATGGGCTTCGCCACAAAAGCGTATAAAAAGTGCATTTTTGATGCATTTCGAGTGCATCGCTACACTATTTTTTAAATATCTCCGGCTCTATTGGTCGTAGAGAAATTTAAGAGAAACTAAAATACTCCTAAATTGATAGCCTATCTTTAACTATTGGGGTATAGTTACATTAAAAGTGCATCCTAACTTCAAAAAATCCAAGTTGCTCAGTTTATTTTTTTTTTATTTTACTAATAATGCAATAAGTGGGTTAAAAGTCTTCTGACCCTTACGAAAATTGGAGACAATATGTATTTTCGTGCTGTAAATACGAGATTAAATTAAAAAAAACATTACGTAATGTTAGACCTAGGTAACAATTTTAATGCTTTCATGAAATATTATATTTCTGTTATGATAACTAACATTGATATATCTGAGAAATATTAATATGTAAATATTTAATAAATGTTTATACAATATTAACTCGATGTTACTGGAAAATATTTCTATAATATCATACGATACACCTTGTGTAAATGTATTGTAATACATTCTCTTATATGTATCTTTAACATTTTTTCTTAAATGTTTACAAAATGTTATACAAATATAATTTGTAATGTTAAACCGAAATATTTCATATATGTAACATTAAATATGTTATAAATAGTCATAGGATGTACTTTTAATGTAACTATACACCAGCAATTTGATAGGCTATTCATTTACGAGTATTTTATTTCTTTTTAAATTTTTCCACGACAAACTTTAAAGTTATAGAAAATTTTTTAACAAGCATATTGTCGCCTGCATAAAATTTTTGGTTCACCTTATTCCTTCGACTAATTTTAATTACATCTTACAGAATTATCGACCACAGAAACGATCCTATACAGCAAGAACAGGAATTGGACGCCTGGGGTCAAGGGCAAACTAAGAGGCCTAATAAACCTGGCAACGGGCGGCCATTGACACCATCGGAAATAGAATATATGGTACTAAAAGCTGAAAAGGAGGCTCTGGTATGATTGCTCAAATATTCATACGGTTACATTAGTATCTAATAATTAATAATTTAATTAATATTAAAAACAACGCTTATATTTTATTATTTTATCTTTCAGATAAAGGCTCGCCTACAAAAAGAAAAGCGGAGGATTCACGAAGAGAACCTACGACTGCAGGAGCAGTTAAACAACGCACTGAAGATACAAGGGAAACTTAAACAGAAAACTGCAGCAATAATTAACGCAAAGGTACCGCAGAAAATTATTCCTGAAAAACCAATTTCCCATCATCAAGCCGTACCTAGTCAGTTTCTGCAAACGCCATTAGTGGACAGGCCGTATGCTTCTGGTCTGGTGGAAATAAATCTGTTGAAAACAGAAGCACCATTTGGTTTGTACTTTTAAATATTAAATTATTACTTTTTCTGAATTCTTGAAAACCACTCCCACTTCGGATGTGGTTTTTAAACCCTTAGACGGTAGAAACATCGTTGTAGAAATCAGTTTCCTATGAGCACTCGCTCTGTTTCGCTTTCAATGGGCCACCCTGTATATACACAATTAATTATTTGATTATCCAATATCTTTTGTAGGCCAGTTAACAACCCAACATTTGCCACAAAGCGGCGTCCACAACAGACAAGAAGCTTATCCAGGACAACAAAATAATCAGCAGCAGGACAAATCTGTTAATTTTGGAAAACCAGCCGAGGCTCAACAGTTTAATTTCGATTACGGCATATATAAATCCGTAGCGATAACTTACGACCAGTTCTACAGCCCGATTTTAGACAAAATCGACAAAATATTCCAAGCTATTGGTTTTAGTGAGGAACCGTGCCGAGAGAGATTAATATGCAGCATGTACAAGAATCCTTCGAAATTTAGTCCACATAGTAACCTACTTTCGGCCGAGTTAAGCAGGTGAGTTTAGTTTGTCTTTTATTCAGTAGTATTCCTATATATTTAAATTTAACCTACTCGAGTGAATGAAATATTAATGATTACTATTTTCTGAGGAATTTTTTATACCTATAATTGTTGTGACTCATTAAAGTAAGGCGTTACAATGGTTGATCGACAGTGAAAAATTAGTTGATGACACGGAAGTCCCATTACGAAAATTACGTATTTAGTTTAGTAGAATGTGTTGAGTACGTTGTCAATTTAATTTAATACAAAAACTGCGTTATATTTTTAAACTCGGAATTTTTTTAGCAGTGAATTAATTAATAATTATACAGGGTGTTTCATGACGAACTGTACATACTTCTAAGGATGATAGAGGATCGCTTGACTATTCATGAATGGGTATAGAAATTTGTCTGTTGCGCTTAATTACTGAGATACAGGGTGATAAACTACTTATGGCCAATATTTCTTTTGGCCAGAACTTCCTTATTATTTATCACAATTTTTTCAAATTTCCTTTCCCTTCTATTAATTCGATTCAAATCGATTCAAAATTTCATACCAAATTATAACAGAGCTGAAGAATTCAATCTCCTAACTTGATCCAATAAACCGGAAGCGACATCTCGTGCAGAGGTGTCCATATCTGAATCTTCATATATGCATCATAAATTTGACCTATATGATGCCTTAGTGGTATTATTACGTAGATTCCACTTTCCCACCTCGTAGCACTGGTTTTAATGATAAACCACTTACATTTTTCACAAGGATCGACCATGTTGAAGACGAAAGGAAGACATATAATTTCTGAACCATATTTTTAGAATATTTCAGCTTCCAGTGAGGCCTTTCTTTTTTCTGGGGTGTTTTCATTCCTACTACTGGGCGCTGCAGAAAAGCGTTTTATGGAACAACTTATTGATTACTATTTTCGTATACTACGTCTGCTGATATAAAGAGAGTGTCCACTATGAAAAATAGGAAATCCCTCGTGATCATTTCGCTGACGTATCGTGTTAAAAGTACCGTACGGCCAGTCGCTTAATGGAGTAGGTAACCGGGATATTATTCTTTCACTAAGTCGTATGCGATGGTCAAAGTAAACATGATGCGCTTATTTGAATGTTAATTACTCGATATTACAGTTTTTATTCCAAGGACAAATTTCGTCTCGATTAGAATACATTCCAGAACTTTACATTGCAGTCGCCAAAAAAAATATTTTTTAAATTTGCTTAGAGTACTCCAATTAAATAAGATGCACAACCCCCTACTTTGATATACCGACTGGGTTCTGTTCGTCAATTTAAGACAATGCGCTTTCACTAACTCTAATAACTGTTAGTTTTGTAATGACTATCGAACACCTTAATAGCGTTAATAAATGTATCGCTAATTAAATTAATTAAAGTTCGTAGATGAATCACATCGTTAATAAACGAACTTGTATTTTAATAGATTCCTTTTGACACTCTCTCAACTGATGGCAATTATCGGTATTATTGTTATTATTATTTTATAACTGCCACGCGATTCGCGTTTAATTAAGTTTACATATGCAAATTACGTTTATAAAAATCAATGACTTTTTAGTGGAGGGAAATTAGAATTTTAAAGTTGAATTTTTTTTGTGTTTTGTTTTATACATGCAAATGAGTCGAAAACCAAAAAAATGAGCAAAATCGGGCTGGGACTTCGCGAGAAAAGCGCATTAAAGTGCATTTTTTATGCATTTCGAGTGCATCGCCACGCTATTTTTTAAATATCTCCGGCTCTATTGGTCGTAGAAAAATTTAAAAAAAATTAAAATACTCGTAAATGAATAGCCTATCAAAAAAATATTTCTATAATATCATACACCTTGAAAATGTATCGTAATACATTCTCTTAAATGTATCTTTAACATTTTTTCTTAAATGTTTACAAAATGTTATACAAATATAATTTGTAATGTTAAACTAAAATATTTCATATATGTAACATTAAATATATCATAAATAGCACTTTATACATTAAGTATAAATAATATCCATTTGATTGTAAATTCATTTGCATGTAAGTATAAAAATTAAACAAAGAAAAAAATTCAACTCCCGATTATCAATTAATTTGACTAATTTCCCTCCACTATTTGAGGTGACATAAAGTACAGATATAGATAGGTAATTTATGCAGACAATTCACTCGCCTCTTGTACATTAGGTTTCAGTATTTTTAAAATTAAAATATTTAATACCAATAAAAAAAATTTAAATTGACCTAATTTTCTTTTATTTTTAGAGATGCCAAGGACCTTGAAAAACCAACTTTAACAAACACAGCGGTGATAAGGTTCTATAGGTACGTTCAGGCGGCTCGGGATGGTCAAGATAAAAGAGACTGCATAAGATTATATCCTGCTTGTGCGATTGATACAGAATCTTAAATAAGAGAACAAACGAAAACGAGGTGCCCAAAGATTATTTTCTAACGACCAATATGTTTAGGGGAAAAGGAAAATGTTTTATATCCAAGTTTTTTATTGCCAATCAAGTTAATAAACTCTCTGATAAATAGGAAACGAAAAAGAAATAACCGATTCAGAAGAAAATGGAGAGAAAATTACAATAAAACTACTACTACAATTTTTTAAAGTAATAAAAACGTTATTAATTAAATAAAACATTAACTTGGTGATAATTAATGCTATTTTTCTTGATTGGTAATGGAATTTGAGTTATTTGAACTAATAATTTGTGATAATCACGCTCATAAACAGACGAATATTCGTGTACCGATGTAAAGCAAACATTCTAATTTTCACGTAAAAACTGGCAACTCTTTGACTTGTAGGTAACACGTAATTCTTTTTTTTAATAAAAAAGAGAAAAAATGTACTTGTAAATTTCTTCAGTAAAAGTTTAGTCAAAAATATTTAATAGTCGTGATAAAATAAGATATTCTACTCGCATATAATGGCTATTATTCACTCGGGTGATTTAAGACACGAGCCGAAGGCGAGTGTCGTAAACTTTCACCCTCGTGAATAAAACAGGCCATTATATGCTGGTGGAATAAACTACTATTGTACAGAGTGGAAAAATATTTAACAGGAAATAAACACAAATTTTAGTTGGTTTTAGAATTTAATATTCCTGTAACTGTATAGTTGACCACATCGATTAAAATTGCATAAAAAGCGTCGGCATCTTTGAAGACAGTAAAAGCCTTTAAACACACCGACGTTTTTCATGTGCCAATATTCAACTATACCTACGCATATTAATTTAACTATGTGGTTTACCCCTAATATACTTAGAGTTAGTAATAATGAAGTAATTGCTCAATAAAATTATTTCTACACTTGTAGACTTTTTCTACTTAATAATAATTTCACATTGTTTAAATTTGTCTTTTATGTTTTAAAATTTTCTTTTAGTTTGTATCGTTTTTTCATACTTATTTACGTAAGGTTAGAATAGGTTACTGACTGTAATATTTATTTATTTATTTATTTATTTATTTAAAATTAAATGTATATTATAATTTATTTGCATTTATACTGAATACTGTTAAGCTCAAACAACAGACCCTTCCTACATTTGAACGCTCTAAATAATTTTTTAACGTCACATTTAAATAAAAAATTATACAGTCGATTAAAAAAATACAATTGCCCACAGTAATTTTAACCACACTGACAATCTCAGAACCTATAGTGTAGAAACGCCACCTACATCTCGCTGCCGGCATTATTACGACATTGCACCACTGTGTGAAAAATTCATTTTTTTATACGTTTAGCTATTGGCTAATTATTCTCATTTATTATTATTACTGCTAATGACAATATAAACTGCAAAATCGAAAAAATATTGTTGTCATTAAAGCTAAAAAATGTATGACATAGAGAGCGATGCTGTTCCTTTGCTCTTTATTCACTAGCAATATTATTCTCTTATATCTGTTGGATTAATTTTAAAGGAATATTTTTTGAAAAGAAAAAATATTAAAACTTTTTTTTAGATAACCTCCACCATTTTTAACGAATTTAATAAGACTCCAAATTTAATAAATAATATATTTAAGACGTGACGTTCATAAATAAAACTGGTACAGCAGGTAATAGCTTCAAATTTCAAGGTCGGCTCGTTGAAGAACTTGCTGCGGAACTTCCTGGGTAATAAGCAGAGTACGCCAAGTTTTGCGGATCGTTGTTAGAGGTGGTCCATACCCTTTGGTAGGGCCCACCTTGATTGGGTTCCCATCCTGGTTCGTAAGAACTTGGTGGAGCTGTTGATGGGCCAGGGACGCCGTACAACGGTGCCGGAGGTTCAGCTGGAGCTGGCGCCATTGACAGGGGCATAGGCATACCTGAAAACAGAAAATATTTACATTGCAGTAATTATTTAAATCCAAGGTCCGACTACTTACCGGATTTACCCAAAAATTGGTAAACAATAAAACCAATTACTATAATGATAGCCAGTTTACTCAGGATGAGAGCTTTGGTGGCTTTAAGCCCAACAAGAGCTACAAACAAGGGCATTAGAAGCTTCATTTTAAGCTTCAGTAACAAGAGGATTGGAAACAGTAGCTTCTTCTTTAATCCTATTACACGACCTAAAAAAAAAAAAATGATTATAATAAATAAGGACTTTTCTGAATAAACAAAACTTTTTATAAACAAACATTACAAGTTATCACCATCCGTGGTCGGCACTATATAAAAGAGAAGCTTCTACTCACCTTCTTCTGCATCGTCAGGAGACACAATGTTTACTCCAGATCTGGGATTGTAAACGATCTCAGTTTTGTCAAAAATCACCTCGGGCAACTTAAAGCTAAATTCGTGCGTCTTTATCACCCTAGCTGCTCTTTTAAAAATAGCTGCGTCAATGTTCTGCAATGAAAAAAAATACGCATACAAAAAAATCACAAATTTAAGTAAAAAGTCAAATAAAAGAATATAGCCTGAACACCTTGAGATTTCTCGAGTCGGTTTGAATGTTCAGTACATTATCCAAATACTCCAAAACGTTTCGCTTCACACATCCCATGTCTATGCAGTTATCCAGAACAACCGATACCAGCTCATCTCCTGACCTAGGTCTAATACTTTGACCACTGACATAGACCGTAACGGCGGCAACAGTTAATATCAACCTCCACATGTTGATTAACTGTTCGAACGTAAATCAATGATAATGATTTGTGTGGGCGCGGTTATATACCGCGCGTTATGGGGGTCATGGTATCGTTTGTGATTGAATTTTTAATTCATGCCCAAATTTCTTTTCTTCTTTCGATTTGTTTATGGAGTTGTTCCGCTACTGGATCCGGTGCAGTGGATTGCGATCTGTTTAAGGAAACAATAAATATACGCGGTTTTAAATAAATTATGTCCTGACAATCAGTCGGACGATTTATGGTAAAGTTAGTTTATAAATACTTATATTTTTTATTATCTTTTTTAAAAAATGTCTGTACTTAGATCTATTCTTCTGACTGAGGGGCAAATATTAAGGACCAACCCTTATGTAATCCTAAAGTAAACGACTAAAAGAACCAAATTGGGAATTTTTGCGCATATTATGATTTTTGTCACTATTATCTCAAAAGATACGGGGTCATTTTTAAAATGGCAATAGGGGTAGTTTTCAGAATTTTCTGGTTTTGAGGTATTATAAGGATGTGGTGAAGATAATAAGTAGGTATTGCAAATTGCAAGTACTCACTTTGCGCCAATATTCAATGCCAACGCAATACTTACTATCTAAAAATAGTCGATAAAATGGCGGATGCAGCGGGGACAGGGAAATTCTCTTAAAATTTAAAATGTATACCTAAAACTTTAATAACTTAAATTTCATAAGTATTATTAAATCAAATAGCTATTTGTATCACAAGGGAGGAAAGTGCCACTTTTCCTCCCGTGGGTGAAGTTCACTGCCCGACGCGAAGCGGAGGGCAGTGATCACCGAAGGGAGGAAAAAGCACTTTGATCCCGTGTAATACATATGATTTTTTCTCCTACCTGTATAATTAACTTATATATGTAAATAGATCAATTATTTGATTTTATTGAAACTATTTATTGAGTAAAGAAATAAAAACAAATCCTTAAATAAACACATTATTTTTAGATGTTAGAATTATTGGTTATATTTATATTCAATGTGCAATAGACTTTCCTCCCTCATATGGGGGAAGAAAATACTGTCCTCCCTAGGGAGGAAAAATGGCATTTTCCTCCCCCATATGAGGGAGGAAAGTGTGTACTTTCCATTATGGTAGGAGAAAAAATATTTTTAAAATAATTTGCTGTTGAGATGCCCACTTGGATTTTTTTACATTAATAGATATTTTTGTAGGAGACTAATTTACAAATGTTAAAATTTAAAACCCCGGCCCGTTAATACCAACCAATTATTTTATTTTTTAAGCTCATAGTATTTTGTTTTACTACATTTTCATCAGGGATGTTAAGGAAACATTGATATGTAGTTCATTTTTACATTTTCTTTGCAATTTGTATCTCTCTGTATCGAGTCCGCCATTTTATTTCCCATTTCCAAAAAATTTATTTTATATTATAATCGAACATAAATAATAATGAAAAATTTAAAAAACTCAGGAAATAAAATCAAGTCTAAAAACTTTGTCCATTTTTTTCCTTTCTGTTACGAATCGTCGGACTCTAAATCAAAAATCTTTTGCTGGACAATCGCAGTGGCGTCTGTAAAAAAAGAGACATAATTCGCAGTTATCAAGGACGAAAGAAACAACAGTTTACAATTAATTGGAAGCAGACGATTCGGAATGG
This sequence comes from Rhagium mordax, assembly GCA_963680705.1. NCBI lineage: Eukaryota > Metazoa > Arthropoda > Insecta > Coleoptera > Cerambycidae > Rhagium > Rhagium mordax. The sequence continues at coordinate 371,366 of OY796661.1, read as the reverse complement.
AAACCGCATTAGCGTAGCAATACGCGTGCGACAGCAGAATATAAATTTTATTAATTTCACTCTTCCACTAAATATTTCAGAGCCGATACCCTACTTTGAATTGCCTACGGAACACTTAGTATAAAATAATTAGTGTACGCATAAAGTACCAAGACTCCCTAATAGCTGCCGTAGAAACAAGATGCGACGACTGATATTACTTGCTGTTGTGGCAGGAACAACTTTGAGTTTACCCGCAGTCAAAACTGAAAATGACCACAAAATATTGCAGGTATTTCTATTTGATATTTAAATAAATTCGTTTATAAATTTCTATTGATTTATTTGTTTTAGACGGAAGGTGTCCCAAGAGATGAAGACCAGTTATCGGAAAAAATTGATGAGATGGAGCAATATATGAGAAACTCTGACGTCTCGTTTCAGCTGCCACTAATTGGATCCAAAGTAACCTTCGAAGGAAGAAACTTGGATAAAAACGAATTTGACGTTAAGATAGATTTCGATTCTGGAAGCGAAAGTGAAGGTACTAAAATAGGGCAAAAGCAAAAAGATAAGTGATTGTTGTAAAGGTTTAAAATTCTATGATCTCAGGAGCGAAGGGAAATATTTTGCGTCCATTTATATTATTGACATACTCTCTTTTTTTGCAATGGTATGTATACAAAAATTTCACTTTAATATTTTTTTCAAGTACCTAGCCTCACTTAACACCAATCACTTATGTCTTATGGATGACAAAACCAAAGCAACTACCATAGATAGTTACTTATAATGCCCATAATGAATTATGAAGGCATTATTTTAATTTTAAATTTTACATCTTTCAGCCCGTAAGAAGTCCAAAATCAAGAAAATATTTATGCCCATCCTGGTGTTCGTACTTCTGAAGGCTATCGTGCTGATCCCTCTCGCTCTTGGTATAGTCAGCATAAAAGCATGGAATGCCATTCAACTTTCCTTCATATCTTTTGTGACGGCTGCTGCTCTAGCCGTGTGGACGCTATGTTCGAAACTGAACCACCATCCCGTACCGAACATTATACATAGCGATTTTGACCACCATCATCATCACGACAGATCTGATGCAGCTCAACAGATGATTTATTCTGGATATGTTAACAATAAAGTGAACTCGAGTTAATCATTGATTATTATTTATTGTAAATATATTGAATTTGTTTACGTAATTCGACTAGAAATAATGAATGGCGCAAACGCGAGATCGATATCTCGTTTCGTTTTCGAAATATGGGCGATAGAAGTGGAGAATTTCCACTTATTCACAATTTCTATCCCCGATATCTCGGAAACGAACAGAGATATCGACTTCCGGTTTGCACCATTCGATTTTTCAATCAATTTTTAACAATAAGAAGATTTCTCGGCTCCATAATAGCATTCGGTTAGGAAAAAATCCGTCCGACACGAGAACGTGTAGTCATAGAGATGAAATCCGAGCACCTCTGACTTTGAGAGCCGACAACTTCTTAACGAGTGGAGATAAAAAATCAAACGAAACGGCATAACAAGCAGCATCTATTCCTGAATGGATTCAGCAGAAAATAAAGGAGTGTCAATTTTCTTATAAAGAAGTTATAACACTTCGAAGGCAAGAGTGTCAAAAACGGATGAAATTTTCCATACCTTTACCTTTGACGAAAATCGAAACTCATTAAAAAATTCTGAAATAATTCATGGTGACGTAATTCGACGTGCGAAAACGAATGGCGCAAACGCGAGATTGATATCTCGTTTCCTTCTCGAGATACGAGCGATGGAAGTGGAGAAAAATCGACGAATTCTCACTTTTTCAATTTCTACCACTGTTATCTCGAAAACGAACAAAGCTATCAACTTCCGGTTTGCACCATTCGATTTCTCATTCAATTTTCTATTACAAGGTGAATTTTCCCTATATTTAGCTGTATACCGGGTGCCACAGCATAGTGGCTCACCCCTATATATTTCTTTTATTTTTTAACTTATCCATTTGAAATTTGGAGGGCTAAAACTACCGTTTAAAATATATTTCTGCACATTACAAACACTATGGTACCACTTCCGGTTTATCCGGAAATTACCTCAACTTTCGATTTTCAAATGGAACAAATGTATATTTTTACATTTTTGGATGCAGGGCAACATTCTGCATACACCATGTAAGTTTCGCGAATTTTTGAGCCGATGTCCAATTTTTTCAAGCATTTTCAGAAATTCGTCTAAAGTGCTTTGGAATTCCAAAATTCGTTATACGGTAAGTAAACTTCAAAGGAAAAATATAATTTTTCTTTTCGTTTCACTAACAACTGTTTGCGAAGCCTCCAAAGTTGAACATATCACTTTTTTATCGAAAACTTTTTTTTTCAAATGGGAAGGTGGTGGCTCATAGTGTTTGAAAAATTAAAATTTTCTTTATGATTTCATTGATATCTATTTCATATCTGTGCTATTTATTTTCAATTTTATTTCATTCGTTTGGAATTCCAAAGCACTCTAGACGGATTTCTGAAAATGCTTGAAAAAATTGAACATCGGCTCAAAAATTCGCGAAACTTATATGGTGTATGCAGAATATTGCCCTGCATCCAAGTATGTAAAAATATACAGGGTGTTCCATTTGAAAATCGAAAGTTGAGGTAATTTCCGGATAAACCGGAAGTGGTACCATAGTGTTTGTAATGTGCAGAAATACATTTTAAACGGTAGCTTATGCCCCCCAAATTTCAAATGGATAAGTTAAAAAATAAAGGAAATATATTTATATAGGGTTGAGCCACTATGCTGTGGCACCCGGTATAGCTATATTTAGACAACGTTGTTCTAGGTAACACTACATAAACTTTTTTTTATTATTTATACACATATGTATATATTCTCAGGTTCAAGTAAAGAAGCAACTGCATATTTATCGTTTAATTTAAATAACTTTATTACCATTCACAAACATCTAATTTTTATAACCGTTGTAAGCTATTTCATTTGCTGTAAGTTGTCGCCCATATCCGGGGTGTTCCCATCCGCTAATTGGAGGGTGTTCTACATGATGTTCAATGTGTTGTGGGTGTGGGTAGTGAATTACTTCGTAATTAACGACCTGAAAGTAAACGATTTAAATAAACCAATAGGACTATGTAACTATTTAACTACCTTTGGCTTAGTGATTTTGAAAATAAGAAGTGCTCCGGTGAGAACCAGCGACAATAATCCCAGAGTGAGAGCCTTCCACGTCTTCAGAGCAATCAGTGCTAAGGCAAGAGGTACCAGAAAGGCAGTTTTGAATTTAAGACCCAGTAGGAAAGGAAGAATCACTTTCTTTACTAGTTTTGCAGAACGCCCTAGAAATTTCAAAACTTAAGTAATCAACATCTAACACACAAGATATATTTACCAGAAACAGCTAGCGGCACTTTGATATCTTCTGGTTCTAAAGATTTTGGAAGCAAACCACTTAAAGGACCTTCGGGACTAATAATTCTCGGAGCTTTGGCTATCACGTCATGAGTTTGCAAAAAATCCTCGAATCGTTCAAAAATATCATCTGCCATCCCTCTTTCCATCTAAAATATTTAGTTTTATGTTATATCTTAATATACATTCCTCTTTCTGCAGTACGCACCTCAATCGACGGAGGATTATCCTTTTTCACAATAAACAAGTCTTCGGTAATTTTGATTTTAGCATTGTCAGCAACTTCATCGAACCACTGTAGGGCTTTTGGTTTCGCACAACTGACAGAAAAATCCCGTAGACAAGTCTGGTATATGTCCTGCAATACGCTCACCGCTGACGGATCAGCGTATACAACCGCCAGAATGGTACACGTCGATAAAATGTAGCGTACAGTGACCATAGCGAAGACTAATTAATAAAAGCAAATCGTAAAATGATTTATTTAGCGGCTGTGGGTTTGTTTTATATATTCTTTAACGGAAATAGAAACCATAAGAGATCATTTCGGTCTGGACGTGAGTCGAATGCTTAGTTTGTTCGTTTTCGATTACAATTTGACACACAAATTAATTCCTCGACGTAAGTGCGAGTTAAAATTAAAAGAAAATTTAAAATCATACCAAATAATTTAATGCTAGAGCCTTTATTTTTAGAGATATGGAAAAGGTATAAAAAAGAGTTATAGATGTCAATGTGAAGAAAAGTAAAACCAAATAGCATCGGAAAGTAGATAAAGAGTATCAACTTTTGCTTTTTTAATTGGAACACCCTGTACATTTCTGCATATTTTGAAAGAATTTTTTGTAATATGTTATCATTTGCTCTATCCGATGACAAATAAAATTATGTTTTTCCACATCTGAATAACCCATTTTAAAGTATTTGGGATTTTGTATAAAAATATATAAGAAATTATCATAACTATTTTGTTTTCAAGGCAAATTTTTAGCATTTTTACAAAATTTTTAATTTGCAAAGTCACATGAAATCAAAGGTCAAGGTCACGTGGGTCAAGGGGTCAAAAGTCAAGGTCATCAATTTTAATAAATTTTAAATATCATGGTCACGTGATAATTTTTGCCAGTTTTAATTTTGATGACGTCATCATTTTTACTAGAGTTTAAATTTTTATCATTTTTACTAGAATTTTTATCAGTTTTACTAAAATTTTAACTTTGATGACGTCATCATTTTTACTAGAATTTAAATTTTTGAAAAGATAGAATACTTCCCAATTTTATGAAGAATAGAACTTGATTTTTTAAATTTACATTGAATTACGAAATGGATCCACTGAATGGCCATCATGCCCACCGAATTCATGGCAGTAAGCTTCTTCTTAAGGGGTTATCTGAAGAGTACTTGGGATTCAGAACAGAAAATTGTGTCAGAAAATTGTCAGAACGTGAAAAGTATTCAATTAGAATATTCATTGATTCTATGCTTCAATGGCACCCTATTTGCTATTTGAAATTTCTTTTTTTATAGGCGTCGCGATTCCGATTGAAAGCATATTTTCGATGTGTATTTTATTTCATTGATTAATTTTATTTAACTTACGGCGTTGCTCCATTTAACTGAACCAAAATATTTCCACGATACCATCAGGATATTCGACATGACCAAATTAGACACTACAGTGCCAAATCGATGCGCATAATAATTTATATTTTATTCGTCTCCACTTTCGATTGCAGCAGTATTAAAAGCAACGATGTCAAACTAAATTAATCATTCGTTAGTCGTCCTTTGCCCGCAATAAACGATGGATTTTAAAGTGTGCCTGGCTTTAAGTTTGATCACCTTGGCTAGTGGGGTACCCGCGAAACCCGAATTCTGGAAAGATACGCCATTGGATTCAACGATACAAAGGATGAGATCTTTGTGCGAAAACGATGATGCCATCGCCTGCTTTCAGTACAAAGCTTTTTCGTTCCTGGATTCCATTTTACAGAGGGATTACTTTCAAGTAAGTGGAGATATAAGATTTTTTCACAAATATTTCAATTTGATGTTTCCAGTTTTCTGACAATGTTGAAGTAGCCCGTAACAACTATAGCAACGAAGAGTTCAGCAGATCTGATAATTCTCTAGAAACTGGTGTAGAAGAATTCATCAAGAGTCACGACGTTAAATTCAATCTGCCTATTGTTGGTCAAGTGACAGTCGACACTAGAAAATTGGACGATGAGGAAATCGATTTTAAAGTCAATTTCAACAGCGGGGGAGCAGTTGAGGGTAAAGTTTAAACCAAATATTTTTGCAAGCATTTTTTTCAAAGTTTCCATCTGAGGCTTTTACAAAAATCTAACCATCCTACCAATATAATCACGAAATAATATTTTCAGCCCGCAAGAAATCCAAACTGAAGAAAATCTTCATCCCCATCCTGGTATTCATCCTCCTCAAAGCGATGACGTTAGTACCTTTCGCCCTTGGTATTCTCGGATTGAAGGCATGGAACGGCCTCCAACTTGCCTTCTTCTCCTTCATAATCTCCGCTGGATTAGCAATTTTCCAACTGTGTCAAAAGCTGGCTGCTGATAGCGCTCACGCGCACATCGCCGCATCTCCAGGCCCATGGGAAGCTGTGGCAGCTAATCAGTATGCTGCCCGGAGCTTGGATACCGCTCAAAAATTAGCATACAACGCTTATGCGTAGAAATTGAGCTCATTAATTTATTGTCTATTTATTTTTATGAATAAAATGTGTTTCAATAATTTTGCAACCTTTATTCCAAAAAAAAATTAGTATAAAAAGCATATAGGTAAGTATATACTTTTGCAACTCGCAGTAACGTGTGTAAAATACTATAATAGTATTTTTAAATATTAACTTCAAAAATTTCACCTCAGCTACCCAAAAATTGATGACGAGAAAACTTTTAATAAGGATATAAATAAAAATTCAACACACGCCAATAATTATGATCTCACATGATTTAGTAAATACCCTACAAGAAATTACAAAAAATTTACAAAGGAACAATGTACCGCTACCAATCAAATAACTATCAAGAATTAATAGCATTGATTAAAAAATGAAGAAGATACGTAATGCAAATGGTAAAATACGTTGTCAATTCTGGCTGCGAGATTATCAGTTGGTTGCTGGAATTCCTGTGATTCACGTATTTTAAACTAAAATCAATTTTTATTACGACTAGATTATAAATGATATAAAACCAGATAAGACACAGTTTTATCGAAAGCATACTACCGTTGAGAGAAGGAATCCTAAAGTGACGCAGCGTCGTAATATTGCTGGCAGCGAGCAATAAAAGGTGCGTGTGCCGTATTACATAAATATCAATAAATTAAAATAAAATTAAAATTAAAATTCCAAACATTATCATGACAAACTAAAACCGGAATTAAGTATTAAATAATATTTAACAATTTGAAATGTTCAATACAATTTGTTTTTATCGGAAGCTTTGTGTTTGAAAAAGACCAACTACACCATAATTTAAATTATTTAGACACACAATAATTAATAAATAATAAATAAAATTCAAATTATTTGAAGGTTTCCGATCAACTGTCGAATACCTCCGACGACCCGCGTGACGTCATACTATTTGTTTACTTCTCGCCATAAACAAATTATCAAAGAAGTGACTGCTGCACGGTCCGAATATTTGACATATAACCTGTAGTGAATTTATTCTTGCTTTACTCACATTTCGTCTGCGGTGCGATGGCCTAGAGTCAACGAGCCCGGATTGGCAAGGAGCAGGTTCAGGGTTCAAATCCCACACTTTCTCATTTTTTTTTCTATTAAATGTATCAGGCATGAGATCTATTGCGAGTTAGAAGTTGGAGGCGATAGCCGGAGGTAGGTTAGATATGTGTGTTTTAACCCCGATAAAGGAGAGCAGTTGAGGAAGAAGAAATATCCAGACCGTACAGCTATTATTTTAACGGGGACGGTCGGACCGTGCAGTAATGGCTGAGACTGATTTCGTAAAGGCACAAAGTGACAATTTCAGTTGTTTCTAAATAACGTTTTCTATCTATTTGGCATTTAAATAATAATATATGTGGAACGATTTGATCTCTCAAAAATATCTTCTCACCCATTAATTTATATCGCATATATACCTTTTTATATCTTGCACAAACAAATAGAGTGACGTCATAACATGGCGGTCGTGACGTCAAACCCGTTTTGCCGGAATAGCATTATTCAAATCCGATTTTATGCCACCAACAACATATTGAAAATAAAATTAATAATCAAAGTATTATTAAAACAAATAGAGAATCTAATTTTATTGATATTAAAATATGTGCATGTTCCCTATTCATAAAAAACAATATAAACTATCTAGTCATTTAATACTAGTGAATCAAGATAAACAAAAGACTTGATAATCTTAAACAAAAAGACAATAGTGGAAGTTATAATTTAATTCCCAAATTATAAATTCAGTGCATAAACCAAAGACATTGCAAAAAACCTAGTACCCACTTAATAAACGGTACAAGAAAGACATTGTTTCAAGTGAACAATCAACAATTTAAATGTATCAGTGATATCGTCACATTTCTGTTTCTTAGCAATCCAAGGACATTGTGGGCAGCAAAAAATGAATAAATCAACAAAGTTTTATTTACACCTGTAACCCGGCGCTTTCTACTATTTACTAATCGCTCCGAAGAATAAGTAGTTGGCAGAAAATGACTATTTATAAGAAAAAAAGCGAAGGTATTTGCAGGGGACGTTCAGAAGAATTTGTTGCGTTTATTTTTCAAATTTCATACTTATCTAATATTTTTTCATATTCTAAATCGACTCTGAATCTTACAAAATAGAGCATACAATACGTTATCTAGGTGGACTTTGCTGGCGCCCTTCAAAATAAGAAAATTCGTAGAATCGTGAAAGAAAAATCACAAATCAACATTTTTTTCGTAAAATTTTGGATTTACCCATTCGAGATGTTTCTGAATCCAGTGGTATATATTTTCTTGCGGCGAATGTGAATTTGTAATATTTACACTACTGGTGTATGATTGTTTAATGAGGGCTTAAATATCCATGAGATTTTATTAAAATCGTGTACATTTGTGTATAGATCAGGAATTTATCTCCATCATGGGCAACATTTCTGTACGTATCCTTAATTAGTGCTCATAACAAAATATAATCCTTTGTACTATATATGTTCCATATTATTTAATTAAACTAGTTTTTCTCGATATGGAATACTCAAGTAGCACACCAAGTATTTACATGACAATGTTAGTAAATAGCCTGGCGTCCAAAATTAATTAAAATTCGGAGGAAGTATACACCACATACGCTTATATACATGCAAGTACCAATTTAGATAAGATAATCCAGTTCAAGTACGCACTTTCTAATAAAATAATAATACCGGCACTTTTAGTGCTGTATAAATAGTTGGGGTGAGTGAAAAAATTGTCATTCATCATCGACAGTACGCAATCAAATATTAATAATGCAACATGTAACTTTGACTCTGTTGGCATTAGGGGTTGCTGCTGCGACTCCAGCTCTTAGAGTTAATACACCTGCTTTGGATAATGTACAGGTAAACCGTAATTTGTTGCTTCTTATTTCACATCTGGGTAATATTTTCAGATCAACGAAGACATCATCAGTAAGAATGGTATTGCAACCAGTAGAAGTGAAGAATCTTTGGAAGAAACCTTTAAGCAATTTATGAACCAGGACATGTCGTTCACTCTGCCAATGTTCGATTCTCCAGTTACCATAAACGCTACAAATCTGGACGACGAAGGAGTCAGCCTTAAACTCAAATTCAGTTCTGATACTAACACTGAAGGCCAAGGTATTTCTACAATCCATAATTAATTTGTCGAATGGTATTAATTTAAGTAATATTTTCAGCCCGAAAGAAGTCCAAAATTAAGAAGATTTTCATCCCCATTCTGGTACTCATCCTTCTCAAGGCCATCACTCTAATCCCTCTGGCACTCGGTGTGCTTGGAATCAAAACATGGAACGCCATTCAATTATCCTTCATCTCCTTCGTATCTGCCATTGTTATGGCCGTGTGGAAGCTGTGCGCCAAGGTGAACCACGAGCCCCATCCGCAACTAATTCACAACGCTTGGGATTCCCACCACCACCACCATGACAGATCTGACCCTCAACAACTGGCTTACTCTGCTTACGAACCACAAAATACATTTTCACCTTAATTATGTTCATTATAATTTTTTTCAATAAATGTTTTCTAAAATGCGTGTGAAATTTATTACAGCTCGCCTTCGGCTCGCGCTACAAAATTAATCGGCGTGAGTTATTTAGTATATTACCCCTTGTAGAATAATATACTATTATAATACTGCTGTTACTAAACAATTTATGGCAAAATTTGTTTAGTCGACGAAACCCAGTTATTCTGAAAGCAGTGGAAAAATTAGTTTTCAATTTGTTTCTGTTTCAGAATTTGTTATGGTAACAATTTTTTGTTACTCTTAGGTACGTTTACCGTCAAAATGCACAGTAAACTAGCATGGAAAAAAAATGGCGCTTAGACCTCGCTCAAGACAATGAGGTTGGCGGATCTTTTTGTATTTTCGTTTAACGATTTAGTCGATAAATACTTTTATTTGGTCTGCGCCATCTGTTAATTACAGAGCTAACTATGCTTGAGTTTCGGATTTTTTATGAAATTAGCCAACACGTTTGCAACAATAGCGGCATCTAGTGGTTGGTGGCAAGTCAAGATTTTGCTAAAACCAGAGATTTCAAACCAAATACAGATACCAATAAAAATTGAGGTGAAAAATACTTATTTTTTACTACAACCGATTAAAATTTTCCTCTATTTGATATAATCGAATTTTTTGGGCACATTTCTGAAAATGTATGTATACATATTAAAAATCTGATGTATTAAAGCTGATTTTAGGCGCCACCTATTGACGCCACGATAATATTTATAACTCTCTTATAAATAATAAAATATTTGAGCGCTATAATAAAAACAATTTATTAAAAATTCATTACATATTATGAAACAAAAATAATTACCACACATTTTTTCATACAACAAAACTAAAAAATAGGCAGGGTATCTGGAACAGCTCGACAAACAGGTGCTGCTCTCTCTTGGCCGATAGCATAACTCAAATTAATTCATCTAGTGTCACCAAGTTTCCATTATTTGCGGTCGGTTGAAGCAAATCGTAAGCGTTATCGTACTTTGTAAACATATATCTTATTATCATGCCTCCCACTTCTCTTTGTAGACCGCAGCAGAATTTCATAAAATTGGAAATCAGTAGATTCGCACAGTAATAGTTGTAGATAGCTGCACCGCCGTCTAAACAATAAAAAAATGACTGAGAACGGGTAAATATATATACAGCGTACCTACCTATATATTTTAATAAATGTATACTTATCGTTATATTTGTTGCAGGCCGCCAGAAACAAAGATAGTGGTAGAGAATGCAATAGAATCGAAGGATTATGACGGAATTATTTTGGTTTCGTCGCCAGAACAAAAAATAACATCGAAAAGTCTGCATAACGCAATTTCCGATGCATTGCTCTACGATCCTTCGCTTAAAACCGAAATAGCTATTTTGCCAGTCAACTTACCTGCATCTCGCTTGGTTCATTCACCTACAGGAACTTTAGATCCAGATTACGATGACGTCAGAAGTTTCAAATTTAGTGCTGTGGCAGGAATGAAGAGAGCGCTAAAGGCAGGGATAAAAAAACCGCTTCTAGTCCTTGAGGAACACCCCTCGTTTGAAAATGCGGAATTGGTGACGCTCTTGGGGGCTCTGGAGGCGCTATATGTGGTAAGAGTTTACATAAGGTTAACGGAACGATTTATTTGATAAAACAGAAAAGTTGTTTATTTATTTGATAAAATAGAACAATAAACAGATAATGTATGTTTACAATATAATACAAGTAGGATAAAAGTATTACTAATATAAGTACGCGATTGTAATCACAAGTGTGTGCTTTATTAGACGTGTTTGTACTGCATTTTATCCACGCACATCTACAATTTCAAAAAAAAATTTAAGAAAATTTTTAATTTTTTTTGATAAATACAGAAAATGGAAACTAATAATCCATCACAACTTTTATCAAGAATTCCAATGATATATCAAAAATGAATCGTTATATCCCTTTTGTATTAGTAAAATTTCCTTGGAATGGCTTGTTAGAGACGCATAACTCCTTGAACAACAGGCTGTAGTCTTGAACTTGTATTGGGAGGCATCAAAACCTATTGATTTGCTTCGGCTTAAGATCAAGATGGGCTGGACAATTGCCAATCAGAAGAACAATTCTTCTATTCCTTTGCGCTAGCTGATCATCCCATTCACTCAATTAATTTGCGAAAATTTCTGACGTCACCCATGCCTGTTTCACTTATATTTTATGGGTAATTGTTTGTTCCTAAACCATTTGGGTTAGCAGATTTACCAATGACTATGCCCAATAAGTCCTCCTTGATATGTTTGCAGTCACTAATATCGCTATCCTTACTTTCCTCCCTCTAGATATAAATGTTTCAACGTGTAATTGTTATTGCAGCCAATTCAGGTGCGGGAACATCAGCCATCCAAAGCACGTAAAATAGACTTCTTGGGAGTCTTCACCAAAAATGCGGACAAAACCAAAAATCTGGTGGACCTTGCAAGGATCCTAGAATGTGGTAGAAGAGTAGCCTGTGATATAGGCGATTCCGACCCAGAACGAATGGCCCCGCCAAAAGTAGAAGAATACGTAAAAAATCTGTTTCTAAATTCAAATATTGACCTGAAGGTAGTTTCCGACTTGGAGAACATAAAGAAAGAATTTCCTTTGTTCGAGGCAGTTAACAGAGCTGCTAGTGTAGTCGAGAGGCACCAAGGAAGAATTATTTTCCTGCAGTACAATCCACCCGAGAGTGTGAAGAAAACGCTGTTTCTGGTAGGCAAAGGTAAGTAGATATTTTAAGTAGCAAACTTGGGACAAATATCACTATGACACTCGAAACGGTGGATTTAAAGTCGGGCGTCGGACACCACTACGCAGGTAACTGCAGTGAAGGCACTGTAATGTGCAGGGGCATAAGGAAAATTAGACTTCGTCAAATCGTTCTCCACTCAGCTTCTTGAAGGTTCTGAAATAGAGGAAGCGAAGTAGGAAAAATCGCAGCAAACGAACTCTGTTGACGTTAAAACCGGTAAAATTCCAAAAAAAAATAAATAGTATACTATAATACCTACAAGGGTGTTTACTGTTTGAAATAAGTATACTACTTAAAAAGTAAGTAGGTATACTACTTAAAAAAATAATTCAATCGGATTATTGAATTCAATATAAGTTATCGCAAAACAGACAATGTATTTAAGTGCTCCACTTCAAGTATTGATAGGTGTAGGTAGTTATTTATAGTAAACAATTCTAATAGATCTGTAAGTAAACAAATAAATTTTATCCAATCAGCAGTTGATAAATAGCGTAAAATAGCTTCGTTACACCCCCTTCACCTCGCGAAAATGCAAAATATGCCCCTGGCTCTTGAACATAATTTTATGCTATTTTTAAAATACTTTTCATAACAGGTGTAACTTATGACACCGGTGGCGCTGACGTGAAAATAAATGGGGGAATGCTAGGAATGTCCAGAGATAAATGCGGGGCAGCAGCAGTGGCAGGATTCTTGCAAGTAGTCAACTTGCTCCAGCCAAAGGACGTTAAAATCGTCGCAGGATTAAGCGTTGTCAGGAACAGCATTGGCTCCAACAGTTACGTGGCCGATGAAGTAATAACGGCGAGATCAGGTGCTAGGATCAGAGTCATTAATACTGATGCTGAGGGCCGCATGGTCATGGCGGACGTACTTTGCAAGGTAAATATTATTTAAGTATAGTATATAAATAAATATATTAATTACAAATTATCGAGAAAACGAATGAAGGTTGCAAGATTTGAACACAAATTGGTATCATTGGAAGCTGATTCAACCTTTTTCAATCCATTCTCAATAATGCCTGCTTGAATCATAACTTATTTACAAGCACAAACAAGATACTCGTCGAGATCTCGGCTCTGGTTTGAGAAACCGGTCGTTCTCTCTACGATACAGTGAACTAGATATGTCCAAATAAATGTAACTAGTGTCTGTTATATATAGGTAATTATACTCTGTCCATGGTATGGATGGCAAAACTACTACACGCTTGAATATCTGTTTCTTTCCCTAATAGTTCGTCCCTTGGCTTAATCTTACCAAAAAATTGCAGTGTTAAAAGCTTTTATTCAAATTATAACTTATGAGCTAGTTAAATATGGTGTGCTTACACTTTTTTTGGCTAGTTGACCACCCCTCGGTTGCATTCTTTAATATTCATGAACTTTATTCTTTAATATTCATATGTATTCTTATGTATCATATGTACTCAATGGTATTCACACGTATTCAGTCAAAAAATTCAGATATTTCGCAATATATAATTAATTTAGGATCGATAGTATGCAACACACAATACACCGCTGAATTAATATAGGCTATTCGAAAGTTGCGCCCGTACAATGAATATGAAATGCGATAGAAGTGAAATTTTGAGACCGACCTGTAGCAACCATCAGGATATTAACACACACACACTTGCATAATTAATTTAGATATATGTATGAATAACAACCAGCAGGAAACGTGACAGGTCGGTCTCGTTGCTGTTTGGAACGTGTATCAAGTATATTGTATTGTATTATATTTAGTTTAAATGTGAGGCTTGTTTTGATTTCTTTATGTGTATGAAACTGGAATTTTGTTTAGTATTTTTCAGAACAACACCTCCAATATTTTTTGCCCAAGCTGCTATGGTGTCCAGGTGTCATTTGTTTTTTGATAGGAGTCAAATCGATATCTGTCTATTTCCAATGTGCGACGGTTAAACCCCTCGCAAGAGTACAGCACTGTTACTCATTTTGCTCCGAAAAACTACAAGTGGGAGATTTACAAACGCAAAATTCGTTTCCAAGAAAAATTTAATCTTCTAATTTGCAAGAAACAAAATAATGAAATAACCTTAATAATACGGTGAAATCATGGATACTATAATGAAAATGAGAAAAAATTTTATTTGTTTGGTTGGATAAAACAATGCAATGTTTTTACGTATCATACGGTACCTTTTGCTGTCATACCAAAGAATACTAAACAATCAGAACTGATATTCTTTGTCGGTTTCCTTGATCTTTGTAGGTATTGCAATCCTGACCTCGACGCCATTTTGTGCAATTAAAATACAGGACCGAATCGGCCGTTTAATAGAACACAGAGACGTGCTTAAGAGGGATTGGAAAAGGTACAGCAAATTTGTAGAGTTGGTTGAATAATATACAGGGTGCTCCAATTGAATTTACGGAGAAATTTCAAATTTTCTTTTAACATGTTTTTATTCGCACCCTGTATTCCACAGACCTAATATTTCAAAGAACCATTCTTTCTCAATAATCAGCCAAAAAATATTTTTACTGATAATTGGCATAGACTAAGAATTTCAGATATTATAACGAGTAACGAAAATTGAGAAAAATCTTTGCCAAAACTGAAGGTTAACTTTACCTATGCATAATCAAATAGCTCAATATTGTTTACTTCAATTAAATTTGAATTTCACGTGCAACCTACACAGCACAATTATTATTTCTTTTATCACTCGAGAAATTGAAATAAAACTTCGTCGCTCGCCTCATCTGAAAGAAAGCGAGTTTGACGTGCATTTTGTATACCTAGTTACTAAGGTACAAAATAAATTACAAACAACAAAGCAATGCAATGGTGTAATAATAAAGTAAGTAAAGGAATTAATTGATACTGCATTCCCTGAATTAAATAATACTGCACTTGTTCCTATTACAAGATAGCATTGCGGTAATAACAATCATTATCTAAGTATTAAGTAATTTAACTGCATAAAATGTTTCTATTTATATCATCGATATAAATACACTTACCTTACCCAGTAAATAATCAAGTTTATTATCACGGCAGCATTGACTTTTTAAAAATTAATTTTACAATCACGTGCAGTATGTAGACAAGTGCAATTCACGTTTCTGTTACATAATTCAGTCGATGCTGAAGTTTAAAAACACGTGTGACATTTAAATTTTAAAAAATCGTAATAAATGCATGTAATAATATGTTTGCAGGAATGTATTTTTTGTGATAATGCATTTTCCAAAGGTTGTCACATATTTTAATGGCTGATATACGTATATAATTATGGAATTATTTTTCTTTGATACATCATAAATGTGGCATTGGAACAAGGAACAAGTCATTTAGCCACAGAACGTTTTAAAATCAGTATTTAAATTGGGTTTTTAATTTTATATATGTATTTCCTCAAGCATAATGCTATCCATTATTCCCCGCAGTGAATAATAATTTCATTATTCACCGTAGTGAATAAAGAACAAAGTTTCTATGACAACGTATCGGATATTTGTTAAAGATTTCGTAAAGTGGCCATGACATGCGAGTCAAAGCAAGAAATTAATTGTAAACAAATTTAATTTATGACAGGCCGTTCTTTTGACACATAACATCACTTCAGTAAAAGATTTTGCCAAAACTATTTAATAGTCGTGGATAAAATAGGGTATTCTACTCACATATAACGAATATTATTCACTCGGGTGATTTACGACACTCGCCTACGGCTAGTGTCGTAAACTTTCATCCTCGTGAATAATATAGGCCATTATATGCTTGTGGAATGAACTACTATTAAAACATCAAAAACTGTCGGCTATTTAATCCTGGACAGCTGTATCCTTTGACGTGATATTTTTCTTTTGTTTTAGTTTAAAGAAGATGCATTAGAAGCTGTCAATCCTCATCTCTTTACTGTAGCGACTTTAACTGGACATGCAGCACGAACTGTTGGAGACGGTTATTCAATAGGTAACATTTTACTTTTAAAGTTGCTATTCAAAATTGACAAACTCCATATACAGGGTGATGTTTTTAGGTAACTTCCCCAACTTAATATTTTTCTACCACGGCCCTGCTATTTTTTTCTTTTGTTTACTAAAACCTAATTCGGTGAAGCCATTAAATTAAAAAATATGGCCAATCGAAAATTTGGCAGAAAATAGAGAACATGCTGTATATCAGAAACAAAGAGCATTAGGGGATAAATTAAGGGGTCGTTCTGAAGCCGCCTCGGGGTATGACCGGTCACTCTGTAAACACCCTGTAGACGGATAAATTACACCAAACGGCAATAGTAATATGAATAATTACATATTCACTGTTTCTAATAACAAATATGTATAAATAAAGGAATACTTAAAATATGCATAGAATCGCAAGGCTAATATAAATTTTAATCCAGCTTAGATAAAAAAGCTTCTTTACCTTGCCTTCCATAATTATGCCAGTAATTTGTTGTAGTGAACAATAAAACGGCAATTTTTCCTGACGAGTTAAATCAACCAACGATATATCAATAATTTTTGGGTAATTGTCACATTCTTATCGACTATTTGTCGTTTGCAGTGATGGACAACGGCCCGGCAAGGAGAGCTGGTAATAGTAAAAAGTTACAGGACGCCTCGGAACAAATAGGAGATCCGTTTGAAATCTCAACTATACGCCGCGAAGATTTTGCATCCCACAGAGGGGTTGCGGAAGGGGATGACGTGGTACAAGGACAATCGAAACCATCCACGCAATCTGATAGGGGCCATCAAGGTATGTACAGTGAAAATAAAAGTGCGACCGCGACAGAGGGGTTGATGCTAGCGAAGGTAGATCTAGATTTCTCCACTTTTTGAATTATGCAATGTTTCAGGACCAGCTGCATTTTTGATACTGGCATCAGGCCTAGACAAGCATGGTTCAGGAAGCACACGACCACTTAAATACAGCCATCTGGATATTGCAGCGTCAGGTGGAAGTCTGCCAAGTCCTGCCACGGGATCACCTGTGCTGGCTTTAGCACAGTCGTACTTATTATAATAAAAAGTCACATATTACTATTTCATAACATACTATAGCTGATAAATTGATGTACGGCACAGTCCACGGAGATACGAACAGAGGCACCAGCGAAAGATTTACTTTCGCCCACTGGATCGATGAGTGTGGTTATGCCGTTCACGTTCGTACTTTCCTGGACCGTACTGTATATCCCTATGTTGTTTGTAGGGTGGAATCGCGTCTGAGATAGTTAGTCTCAACGTTTTTGCTCCCGTTTTGGAGAGGTTTTCAAGAGGAGAGGGGAAGGATTTGTGGTCCGAATCCAGGGACTTAATCTAAGGTCTCAATTTAACTACTTCTCAGAGAGGCCTTCAACAATCGCAGACGCGGTTTAACCCGAAAGAATATCTAGTAATATTCATATTGACAACCGTGGAAACCGTTTCAAACATAATATACAGGGTGTTTCATGACGAACTGTACATACTTCTAAGGATAGAGGATGCCTTGACTATTCACTAATGGGTATAGAAATTTGTTTGTTGCGCTTAATTACTGAGATACAAGGTGATAAACTATTGTAAAAAAATCAATGCAGGTGCGACAAAAAATCTGTTCACATGCTTTTGTTTACTGATGTATGGACTTTTATAATTTCTCATATAATTTGAAAAAAATATACAGAGTGATTTTCTCTACAGAAATAAAAAAAATTGAATTAAAAAAGTCCGGTCCTGGAATTTTTAAATATTAAAAACGGCATTATATCAACTCCAACTGTGATAAATACACAAATTGTACAAAATTTGAACAAATTGTGATAAACAGTAATGAAGTTCTGGACAAAAGAAATATTGGCCATAAATTATTTCTTTCCTTTTCTTTGTTTGGGAGTTATTACCACATTCCTTGAGTTTCCTATCCAAAAAATTCGATTTATCTAAAAAATATTAACAAGTTTAAAACTGGGAAATAACCTCTACGCCTCTGACGTAATGTCAGAGGATCAGTTAGAGGGTGTTTTTGGCCATAAGTAGTGTACGTACAGTTCGTCATGAAACACCCTGTATATGTTATGTATATGTCTATATTTTCTTGCTTTCAAACCACTAAATATATCAAGCCAAAACGTTGAAATTATTATTAAATGAGCTTATGAAGAAAAAGTGACAGAATCTTGTTTTTTTCAAAACGTAGACGAAATTAGAAAAGAAATTATATATGTATGTATGCAACGTGTCGTAATTTTAAGGGACGCCGCTTAACCGACCTGGTAGCGTAGCGGGCTAGAGCATGAGTGGCAGGCATGGCTCTGGTCACACTACTGATCGTGACTGGGTTCGAACCCCAGCACCGGCAATGGCAATGTCGGTAAAATAATAATAATGTTTATTTTTAATTAATACATCTGGTTAAAATCTGGTTGTAAATAAACAAAGCCCACACAAATTAATTAATTATTGAAAAGAGTTGAAATTAAAATTTACTTTCGCAAAAAACGTACATAAAATAAAAGATGGAAATATAATAAAATATACATAAGCATTCAGAATAAATCTATAATTCATTATTTATTTTTTATGTTAATTAAAGAATGTATAAGTCCCATTTTTATTTAAAATAAACGCTCTACATTTATGAATAATCCGAAGCACGTGTCCGTAACCGTATTCATGTCTATGGCGCTAGTTTAAATTTTAAACAATTTTATTTAATCATAAAAGTAGTTTTTCAGTAAAAATTATACGAATTGATTCGTCTAAAAAGCAAGACAAGCTGTTAGCCCAAGAAAGTAAAATCATTTGTATTACAGACAAAATTGGAAGTTTAAAATTTACAAGAAAGGAAACAAATAATGGCTGAATAATCCGGTGTAAGTATAACTATTATGTGATAAATAATATAATTGGACCCAATACGGTTCCTTGAGGGACACCGTATGGCACAATTTTATAAGTACTAACCGTTATGAATTCTGACAAATTGTTTTGTCTAGAAATACACAAACTACGGCCCTGCTCTTATCTAAGGCCTATACGTACAGGGTGTTGGGGGAAATATTAGGGAAATTATTAAACGGCTAGTATAGAAGGGTTCAGCAAACAAAATTTTTTTCACATAGCGATAGTTTGGCCGGAAGAAAAAGAACGACCTGTACTCTGTACGTACTTTGCATCGGTCTGGAAGCGATGATCTACACATAAGAGATCTTTGAACTCTAAATGTGTTGTAAACTCAGCTGATATTACCCAACTGCTAGTCGATGACGACGCGACGGTGACTATGCCTTGAATTACGTATCGAGATTGTGTTGAAAAGTTGAAAATGCCTGCGTTATCGCAGGAACAAAACTGAAAAAAAAGTCAAGAATGCCACCCTATTAGATTCCCCCAACATATTCTTTAACACCCTGTATACGCGCGTGGCAACAATAAATTAATGCACCACAAGTGAGTTGAGGCCGTAACAAAGAATTCAATGAATGAATTATTCATAAATCAGTGCGTAAGCATAGGTAAAATTTTGCAGAAATTGGAGCCGCTCTCGACATTGTGATCGGCACTAGCGACTTTATAGGTCTTCGATTAGGCCTATTGAATAGATAATATAATGCAAAAGCTGTTTATACAACCGATCATCTGTAGCACTAAACTTATATCTGAGTCTAATCTAATCTAATCTATACAGGGTGGAAAATAAAACACGATTTTTTTTAAATGGAACACCCCGTATATTTTTATACCAAAAAAATGTCCTTAATTTTCTGAATCCAAAAATATATATTTGTTACATAATCACTCCACCTGTTCGTGAGATATTACTAAAAACTAATCACATCGCGGTGTGTGCATATCTGCATTGTTTATTTATGGAGAGATGGCATCTAGTTTTTTGTGAGATAGTCGTTGACTCTGTTAGATATTAACTTAAAAATATACCTAGTGTTCGTAAACAAGCAAGTTATTTTGAAAATGGGATATTCATTGGAAGGTTTTATTTTCCACCCTAGATATTTTAGGAGATTTTCAATATCCGTTTTCAGCATATAAAAATTCATCAAAAATCGCGTCCACTTCTTTTTTGAATGAGTTAAATCGGCAGAGGATGAGTGTGATAAGGGGGGGGGTGTCAATCCTGTACAGGGTGATCATTTTAAGTGCCTCACTCGATTTTCCTGCTTTATTCTTCACCTAGGAAAAAAATTCAAAAACTATACTTGTGTACTATTTTCCGAGGAATCCGATTCCGATAAGACAAAAACAATTCAATGTCAAAGTAAAAAGTTATGGCCGAAAAACTGAAAAAGATAAATATATACACCCTGTATATTAATGCGGAAATGAATATGTGACATTTCACTGATTGTAAATGCTAATCATATACATATTTTTCACTTCCGGTTTGACCGGAAATTGCTTTAATTTTTTTATTTTAGGTGATACACCCTGTATATATTTCTTTCTGAATTCAGCAATATATAACATATCATCATTGTCTTTCATATTTAATAAGATATTGGGGTTTTAATTTAAAATAACACAAATATATGTTATGAAATAAATTCATCCATGAAAACAAACAAAAGCATTTAAATTATTTATTTATTTCAAAAACAAAAACAAAAGAAGATATAGCATAAAAAAATAAAATAACTTGTATTCTTTTTTTCATGGATGATTTTACATATATTTGTGTTATTTTAAATTTAAACCCCAATATCGAGTGAGGCACTTGAAATGATCACCCTGTACATCAGTGAGTGTTATCTTTATATTTATTAAAGTGAAGAGAAAGTTGTCGCTTTAAGTGGAGAAGGTAGAATGCTAAGAGGACAAAAAGAAAATCAAAAAGAAGAGGGTGAAAGGAGGAAGATCAATGAGGAAAATGAAGAGAGTTGTCGGCTTAAAGTACCTGTGCTGGCATATGTATCAAAAATAACATGAAAACCGAAAAAGACGGAAAAGAAGATGAAGAAGACGAAGACGTGACAGTTGTTGCTCTAAAGTGCCTGTGATGTCAAATGTAACGATTAAAAAGTACCGAAAAGAAGAAGATGAAAAAGAATAAGACGAAGAAGTTGTCGCTTTAAAGTCCCTGGGGTGTCATACGAAGAGGACAAAAGGAAGAAGAGGATTAAAAGAAGAAAATTAAGATAAAAGGGGAGAAGAAAAAGAAGAAAAAGACGGAAAAAGACGAAAAGAGACGAAGATAAGACAATTGTCACTTTAAAGTTTCTGCGATATCATATGTAACGAGTAAAAGAATACCAAAAAGAAGAAAATAAAGAAGAATAAGATGAAGAAGATATAGTCGGTGCTATAAAGTGCCTGTGGCGCCATATGTAGGAATAAAAAGATATAAAATTAAAAAAAGAGGACGAAAGGAACGTAGATAAAAATTAAGGAAAGCAGAAATACAAAAGAGAAGAAAAGAAGCTAGAAGAGACGTAGATGAGACAATTATCACTTTAATGTGCCAGTGTATATGTAACAAGAAAATGAAGAATACCAACTAGAAGACGAAAAAAAGGCGAAAGAAAAGAAGATGAAAATGAAGACGAAGAATGGAATACGACGAAGAAGGGGGAGCTGTCGATTTAAAGTGAATGCGGTGTAACCTATAAGAAAAAGAAAGCGAATACCGATGAGAAGACAAAAAGCAGAAGCTAAAAAAGAAAGAGGTGAAATAGAAGCAGGTTAAAAGAAGAAAACGAAGTGCTTTAAAGTGTCGTGTATAGTCGTCATATGCAAGTAATAAAAAAGGGAAATACCAAAGAGAAGAAAAAGACGAAATCAGTAATGTTGCTGATTTTTTTTACTGACTTTTCATCTTCTTCATTTTCGTCTTCTTCGAACGTAAATCTTAACCAGGAAATTATATTCTTCTACTTTGTCTGTTTCCTTTCCATTAAATTCCTCTTTGTAATGAGAAAAACTGATCACTAACTGACAAAATTATTTGAATGAAACAAATAAATTCTGCAATGCCGAAATAATCAAACACTGACAGAGAACAAAAATAAACTCGTCCCTTCCTTAAACTATGGCGATACAGGCGATAGCTGATTTTTGAAAAGAAAGACATCCATAGATTTAAAAAACAAACAATAGCGGAAATCAAAGAGTGCGTACCTAGACTCTTTATTTATCTTGAGGAAACGTAGAAGTTATATTCAGCAGATGCAAAATATTGAATTTCATCAATCAGGTGCTCTCATACAAAAAAAAAAAATCCGATGCTCTCTGTATGGTTTCCTATCCCCAGAAAACAAATACGCACGTGCTCGCGCCCATATACGAATTTTTTATCGACGATTTTTTTACGAAATTTATAAAGTACCTACACATAAAAGAACGGAAGGTGAAACGTGTGTAGGTAAAAAATAAATAAAATATGATCCTGCGTTCTAAGGGTACAACATATGGCACGTGGCAATATCAGCAACATCTTGCGTGCTGAAAAAATTACACTTAATAGGTGAAACCAACCAGGAAGCAACAGACAGCGGAAGAGGAAATATACCACTAAAGAGATTCTATTCTATTATCTGATTCGGGGAGTGAACATCATTGTAATTGGACACTGAGTAATACATTTATCATTTTAATTAATTTCTTTAAAACTATTTAATTACAGATACCCTACAATAGATATACTAATATTTGGATTAGATAGTTCTCATGTAAACAAAAACGTAAAATTAAATTCAGCTATGTTGGATTTAACCATAATTTTTTTTTTAATCAAGCGTGTTCTGTTCTGGTGTGTTGCCTGACTGCGAACTTAATATAATCGTTCGGTTCATCTGAATTTCGGAGATGCCCAGGTATAGCTGAGTTTGTTGACTTGTTAGATATATTGACTTCCTTTAAATTCTTCCAAACAGTTTTATGGTTGCTTTATTTTTTGTTGGTAATTTTTTTTTCACTATTAACTGCTTGGTGTAATTTCTTACAATGTTTCCAGTGTTGGGGTTGATTCATTCATTTTATTCAGTTTTTTGTATTATCCGTCAACCAGGGGGTTGACTTCTTTGACATTCTGGGCGTTATAACGGGTGCGCGCTGTTTAAAAGTCCCAAAATTAGTTGCTTGATTATTTCTATTTTATTATCGATGCCTTCACATATAATTAATTTGGTTAAAATTAAAGTTAAGTTAAATGAATTATATATCAACTAGCAATTATAATAGAACTTTTTATCAGGAGTGAAAGGATTTTTGTAAACAGCAAAATCAATTTTTTCTCTTTTAGTCTGAAATAGGTACAAGCATTAGACTTATGGTACCTAGTACTTATGCAAAAATATTAAGGGTTTAAAATAAACGTACTATTGTTAATAATAAATGTGGCTTTGAACTTTGTCTCGTGGTTGACCCACCCGGTACACGACGAATGTGATATCTGATTTTAAGCTCCAAAATCAACCCATCAAGTAAATTATAACGAAATAAACCATTTATTAGGCCTACGGTACCGTTAGGTCGTCAGTTTCTTCCGCATTCCCAGGCACTCTGTTTTTTATTATCTTTCCTTTTATTTCCCTGAAAAGAAATGGGCTTGGGGGAGGGCAAGTTTTTTATAAGGATGTAAGAATATTTGTGGATGCCAGCTTGTGAATATTTCTTTAGGGTTTCTGACAGTGTCCCAAATTGTTGACCTTCTGGTTAACGGGTCTAAGGCTAGATCTGTTAGAGTATTTATTTATGCCGAACGATTGGGGTATTTATAATGATACAAGTGAACAATTAGCACGTTATTTTTCGGTCGGTACAGGCGCTCGTAAATGTATAAGTAACATTTGCTTCCGCATTCTTCATTTGAGAAATAATAACGTTACAATAATTTTTCACCAATTTTGGTCGTTTATTTCACTGTACACTGTACAAGCAAGAAACAAAGCTTTTTATAATCATTTTTTGTAAGTTAAAATGTTGTAAAAAACATCTTTATCGCTTTAGTGCTTGTAATATAAATTAACCTCCATTTTTTGTCACACTTTTTTTATCGCATTTTTTAATATTGGAGGCCAAAGCTATGTGAAAAAAGCCGATAAAGGAATTTTTCGTTACAGTGATTTTATTGTTTTAATTTGCTTCTGGCATGACGAGAAATGCAATGAAGCATTTTGGATTGAAACTGATCGTTTATACCTTCAGAATTAACAATTTACGTTGCAAAATTAATAATAAAATCAATAAAATCCAAAATAAAATAATTTTGGATAATTTCCTACATTCAAAAATACAAATATCAAAAAAATGTAGGTAGTATTAGTATTCATAAAAAATACAAATATCAAAAAAATGTAGGTAGTATTAGTATTCATAAAAAATATAGGAATTTGCTCTAAAATTACTTTTATGAAACAAAACAAAAAGCTACATTTAATCAAATTATTAATACGCCCGTGTCGGTCCCTGCGTGAAAATCTGTTAAATTAGAAAGAGATACGAGGCGTGGAGATTTCGAAAAAAAATGGTCGACAGTTTCTGATCGATAGACGAAAATCGCCTGTTTTCGTTCGCATCTCCTGAACCGAAAACCGCAGCGGGACCGAGCGATTCACTATGTGATTCTAAGTTGGACCCTCTACCTTGGATTTCTTGCCAAAATGGCCTCCCGGCGGCGGTTTTCAATTTGGAAATAGCGTTTGAAGTTTTCGTGTTCTTGCAAATTTTTTAATTTTCTAAAACACGTTCCCCTTCCGAGCTTAATAGCTCGCGGCCCGTTCGAGATGGACGGACGGAACATTTTTTTCTTAAAAGTAGATGAAATTTAGAAAATTGACAGGTGAAATCGTTTTCCTCGATTTTGCTTCCTAAGAAAGTTATGATTTTTTTTAAATGGGCGATTTTTTCGGATTTTAGCGAATTTCCCGACACGTACCCTGTAGAAACGTTCCGGAGCCTTTCCATTTTGATCTGGAGGATCCGGACCTTGACAGTGACCAAGAAGAAGGATAAATGAAGAACTTTCTTTTTTTTAGGTCCAACTTGGATATTACCTGATACGAATTTTTTAAAAAAGGTCGATTTCACCGATAAACGGTACTTTCCGGGGGCCGTAGCTTCTGTAGGTAACCGGAAGATTTCTTTGACCGGATTTTAAAGGAAGCTAGACCAGTCATTCCTGTCGGTCCCCTTTAAATTTTAACCCTTAATATCCTAACGCGTCCAGACAATTAATTTTTTAGCGAACCAAAATTTGTTGAAATTTCGCAAATTTTTATCTTGAATATAGTCCATCCGACAGACTGCAGCTAATAGTCGATCCGGCGAATTTTACTTTTTTTTTGCTCCTAGGGTAGAAATGATACAGTTTCGGAATCCAAACGACTTCAAGACCCCGAAACCATTTTCGGTTCCTCGATGAAATCCTTCCCTCATTATGACATTCAAACGTCATTTTTGACAGTTCACTTTAACGTTTTTTGACATTTGACGAAAGAACTGTACTTTCCAACCGAAAAAATAATTATTTTGAATATTTTTTTACAAATTATCCGATTCATTTAACTATTTCTTTAAATTTTTTCAATTTTAAAGGAGGTAAAACCGAAAGAAATGGTCACCTCTCTGGTTTAATAAAAATGAACCGGCCATCGCTGCTCTGGAGAAGCAATTCCTCGGCTTTGGCAGCCCGACAGCACCAGCACCATATGCGGTGTTAGCGATTGTCTTGTTGCTATTCCTTAAGTTGTTCTCACGGTGGAGAACAGCAGACCGTGCAAGAAGCTAACACTCTCGCTGAACTCCAAACTTCCTCTTTGACATTCAAGGAGTCGCCAGTTGCATCTGGCATCTCAGTTGACCGAAAGAGCTGTGAAACTAGAATGGCAGATCGTTGACCTCGCGAAGTTAGTAGGTCAGGGCCCGTGTAGGTCAAAGAACTTGCGGTCATTTACCATTCGCCAGATGAATCTTTTGAAGATGACTTCAACAATTCGAAAATACTTTTTCTCGTCAGCTCACCAGCAATAGACCGGTCCAACTTAAATAAGGCGAATATGAGATATTTACCATCACCCTGCTCTAGACACCTTATCATATCTTCACTTTTACTCTTTTCTCCTCGCATTTAATTCTCAACTCAAACATACAAATAAAATAATTGAAATAGTGTACAACTCTCTAATGCGGCTTTCGATACACACCGACGTGCTTACAACACGAACTTAAGTCGAGTTCGAGTTCTAGGAAATTTTTGAATA
Organism: Rhagium mordax; assembly: GCA_963680705.1. Classification (NCBI taxonomy): domain Eukaryota; kingdom Metazoa; phylum Arthropoda; class Insecta; order Coleoptera; family Cerambycidae; genus Rhagium; species Rhagium mordax. Next base: position 344,747 of record OY796661.1, on the reverse strand, counting down.
TGTGTGTCACACTATCACAAGCATTCGCAATCAAGAGGCGATTTAACCGAGCCTATTTATACAGAGTGGCAGAAAAAAGTGGGCGTTTTTATTTTCCTTGTAACTATTTTATTAGTTCAGAACGATGAGAAGAGAAATAACTATGAAGGAACTTTTCAATCCAAATTCTTCAAGTTTGTCCAACGGTAAGGAGTGATGCACCATATTATTTATTTTCATCAAGATTTTCATTACTTAGTATCAGTTAAAAATTTGAATATAGTTGATTTGAATTTACCAAAGCCTTGTTGAGCCTCTTAGTCTAGTATATTATTACATAAAGCTTTTTCTGAAATTTTAGATAATGTAGATGGCAAGGAAACCGGTTTGTAACTCTCAACGAGATGACTGCCTCTTTTTTATGTAGTGGATCAACTTTGGCTATTTTTAAGTTATCGGGAAATATTCCACGATCACAAGGTAGATTTACTAGATAAACAATTGAACTGGTCTGGCCCCTAATCATTTGTCATTTATTTGACCAATTTGTACAAAATATTTGAAGTAAACATAGTAAGCATAAAACCAATTTTATATAGATTATAGTAATATAAAAACAGATAAGAGTAAATATACGCCAAATCAGAAGCCTAGAGCAATAAATTTGGTGGATCGCAGAATTGGAGCTGCAAAATTTTTCACGTAACTACATATTCTTTCTATCTAAAGAAGGATCTTGTAAAAATCTCTTGAAACGTTAAGAAGCCACGTAGAAGCTAAAAAATCCTGGTTGGAACTTACGCGCAGGCCTAAATTATTTCAAACAATAGACAGTCTCAGAGGATCATCAGTTCAGATATAAACCATTGGAATCAAATTTTGTTGCGTATTGTTTCTATCATTAAAACAAAGAAATTGCTGTTGGTCGAGTTTGATCCTGTTATTGAAGAGCAAGGATTTTGAGGAGAAAAAAGGAGACTCTGGCAACCTACTTAAGTAAAACCGTTCAAAATATGAACCAATCATCTCCGATACTAGCAAACTCAACAGATGACCATGGTACTTAGACACCAATCAAACCTTGGAGGTTCTCTTAGAACAGTGTACACTGGAATGAACTTTACCAGACACGAGAATATATATATATATATATATATATATATATATATATATATATATATATATATATATATATATATATTTCCAATATGAAAGGTGCTCACATTGGAGGCCAAGTTGGAATAATAGAAGAAATCCGCGAGCACCAAAGCTGGTAAACAAGGCAAAGTCCTCAATGGTCAATCCCCTTGAAAAACGTAAGTGGTTGACTGCTTGGTATCAAACTGATCAAATTTGATCTGATCTATTGTTTAGCACATATGATTCAGATAAGGGCACCTTTGCACGAGATGATGCTTTCGATTTACTGAATCAAGTTGAATAGTTTTATGCTCCATTATAATTTGGTAGGGTTATTTTAACTTACCAAGATTCATCTGGCGGTTTAGACCTTAGATGAGTTATCAGTCCTTTGCACCCTTTTAGATAAAAATCTGGCTCCTCGGGCTGTCCTGAGATTTATCACTGAATTAAATTTTGGACCAAACATAAATATTGGTCTCAGAATTCTGTTGACTCTACCTGTGGCGGTGCTAGTGGCCGGAAGAAGGTTTCCTAAATTACAAATATACAAAAATTCACTTGGTGAAATTGAATGAAATCCAGGTATTTTTTACACCAATATTTTATTGGCCATTAAATTGGCCAATTAAATTTAGGGTTTTGAACGGCTTTAATGGTCAAAAACGAGCATGAATTAAGAATAAAGTAACAAAGGCCAAAAGTAACTCGAATCCATATTGACATTTTTTTCGAGGGTAATTAACAATGATTAACAAAAGTAAAACGTACGAGCTCCTAAACACTTATTTTACTATTCTCTTTCTTTGCTTGATATGCATTATTTATAAATGACTCTGTTTAGGCTTTATACAAGCATAATAATAACAAACATATCCAAATTGATATTGTACTTATATTGATGTTTCATCTCTAAATATGCTATTATTAAATTCATTGGACTTTCTTTAATACATTATGAATATTGGATTAAAAATTATAAAATTCAAAACGTATATTTAGAGATGAAACATCAATATAAGTATATCAATTTGGATATGTTTGTTATTATTATGCTTGTATAAAGCCTAAACAGAGTCACTCCTAAACACTATTTACTGAACACGAATAGTTAAGCCCCTCCCCACAAATGCGCGGTAAATTTGAATAGAATGTTTTTATTGGACGAATTTTTAAAACCCACAATACAAGTTTTGAGGTTCTGTGCGCCTAGCCTGTGTAGAGATTACCCTGTTCTCTGGTTCTGTGGTTTTGACTGTTTTGTAAATATTACTGTTTAGTTATTCGTTGTCTTTATTTGCTCTTAATTACATTCATCTAGTAAAATAGAATTTTTCAATACATTGGCGTACATTTGTGTATGTTAAGGACAGTTAAGGTACGTAATGATAATAAATAATATTGATTAAATGTCAGAACCACATTTTCTTTTTGAGGTTAGAAGTTCCATCGATTTATTTTAATTAAATTTATTAAATTGTAGCGTATAAAATTGGTTATTACGCTGGTCTTAGTTCTATTTATTTTTTCAATTTTAACGAAGAAACCCGGTCAGCTTTATTTTTTTCCCACCTCGTACAAATCGTGGTCCAAACGTTTGCGTCATATGGAAAACTTCTTTATTATGAATTTCTCAGAAAATTTTGTTGGTGATAAAAGTGGCGCAACTTTCATTAACGCGATTTCAGGCGACCAGCTTTCTAATGAGTACAATACATAAAAGGAAAGTCTCACTTTTGGCAACGCCAGTGTAAATAATGAACGTATTTTTCGAGCCACATTTTTGAGCGTATCCGTAAGTATTTGGGGCAGCTCGTGTATAAATATCTTTTTGCAATTTTGCTTAAAAACCAAAATTTTAATACAGTTGTAAGGATGCGAAAGCGTGAATGGAACGTAAATATCGAAGTAGAATTCTGAGACAAAATGAACAGTTTTCGAAAAATTTGAAAACTTAGGGATGTGCCACTTTTCATAATAATAATAATAATAATAATAGTAGGTAAGAACAACAGACTTAATTATAGGTAAGTTAGATTGCAAATTATTCAGAGCCTAGAAACGCAAAATGGCACCCCTACCTAGCTGTATGTTGTACAACGAAAGTTCTGCGCCAATTATGCTACTTTCATAGTCCGTCATGTTCGTACTCAGGCAATCTCTTTTTTCCGCTGAATTTCTTTGTTAGTCCCATTTTCCTTTTTTGTAATACAGTTAGAGGTGAAATCTTCAATCTAGTATTGCTTGCGCAAGTCAATGTCCTGTAATTAAGGTTATTTGCAGAGTTCTACTCATCAGGTCGATGACATCGCTCAGATCATGACATCGCGACGCCATTTCCTGGTATAATGTAGGTCAGGTCGTTGAATGTGTCACGTAAGTTCCGCATTCGCAGGGGAAGAGGACGCGGGTATGCGACCTAGAGCCAGAACTTGACGGTCAGTATGCGAGTGGCCGATAGTTCAGTTCACTGGGGTAAGGGTGATTAACCGCGTACATTGACCCGTCGTCGCACAGAATACATAAGAGATAAGGGCGAGAAGGCAACTCCACCGGTGGTAGAACGCTTGAAATCCGACCGAGAAATAACCAAATGTGGGTGCGTCACGGAAAAAATTGCTGTATCCGATTTCTTGGCTACATACATACTTATATTTTGCATATACATTCGTATACAGGGTGAGTCACCTTAGACGCCTAGGTGGCTTATCCGCACCTTTCCTTTTTTAAAGGTCTTCTTTTAAAATTATTTTCAATCGTACAATGTTCCAATGCAGAGAGTTGTACTAAAATTATATTTTTTTAAATTCAACATTATACCGGGTGACAACATCTGTTTTTTAAATGAAACACCCTGTATATTTTTACATTTTTGGATTCAGGGATTTATTCTGCATACGATGGTATCAACTTCTAGGAAGAAACATAACATCAAACATTTTTTTAGGATAATTTAAGTTGGCATCTAGGGAGCCATGACTGCTGAAAAACTTTCTTTCGGAGTCATTGAGTATTGGAAAAATAAAATCAGGATATTAAGTGAGCTAACTTTGCTTTTGTAGCCATTTAAACTTCTCGGAAATGGTTTTTTCGATATAAGTATTTTTTTTAAATGGCATCATTATACCTCATTCTGCTATTTTAATAGAGATTTTCTTTACCTACATTTCGATACCAAACACTTCACAATTAGTTCATAAATAACTTACAAAAGATACTTTATGACCTTAGTTCAAATTTATTTTAGTGAGCTCTGACCAAGTTAAACATTTGATATGAAATTAATCGGGAATGCCTTGAAAAAAACAAATTTATTAAACTAAAATAAATTTGAACCAAGGTAAAGTATCTTTTGCAAGTTATTTATGAACTAATAGTGAAGTGTTTGTTATCGAAATGTAGGTAAAGAAAATCTCTATTAAAATAGCATAATGAGGTATAATGATGCCATTTAAAAAAAAATACTTATATCGAAAAAAACATTTCCGAGAAGTTTAAATGGCTACAAAAGCAAAGTTAGCTCACTTAATATCCTGATTTTATTTTTCCAATACTCAATGACTCCGAAAGAAAGTTTTTCAGCAGTCATGGCTCCCTAGATGCCAACTTAAATTATCTTAAAAAAATGTTTGATGTTATGTTTCTTCCTAGAAGTTGATACCATCGTATGCAGAATAAATCCCTGAATCCAAAAATGTAAAAATATACAGGGTGTTCCATTTAAAAAACAGATGTTACGGTCATTTCCGGTGAAACCGGAAGTGCTAGAATTATTTTATTAACATGCGTTAATTCAAATTTACTAGTTATTGCAACTACCAAAATTTCAAAACGATATCTGAAAAAACAAAAAAGTTATAGGGGTGAGCCTAATTTCATTTACAGCCGGTATTTAATACAGAAATAATAATAGAATACTTTCTAGTAGTAACTATTTAGAAACTATTTCACCACACAATCAATACCGCGTCAGTTTTAACGCTTTAGTGATATTATTGCCGATAATTAGATCATGATAGATAATCTTACCACTTGACCATATTCCATCTCGTTAGTATAATAATAACGCTCCAAAGAGGTTAACCATATCCACCATCTAGTGCCAAAGCATAAATGATTTCGTTTTGATGGTTTAAAAGAATCCATAGAATAATTTTTTGTCGTTTGGTGACACTATTAACTCCTCGTCTTGTTTTACATTTCAAACACTGTCGCTTTCCAAGGCTGAAACAAAGCAGAAAATAGTTAGTCATCTAACGATAAAACTGCAAAATAGGACTTACCGTCCAGGCTAGTGCTAAAAGGACACACACGTTGGTATATCTTTGTTGATGAGTGCCTTCCTGCGGATAAGTAAGCAGTATCAATAGTTGTATAAATTCATAGTGGATAATAATGTTAAATAAATGCATGGCGGTTAAGGCATACCATTTGTTAAATGTTTCCCTTTTGAACCCCCTTTCCCTTTTACGATACATTCCATGGGGGCACAATATAAACCCTATCACTCACCCTGAAACAAAAGAAAAAATAGTTAGACACTTAAATGAGACTAATACTTTTATGAAATAAAACAGTACTGGTCCTACCGTTCAAGCTAGTACTAAAGAATATTTTATTAACTGATTTTGATTAAAACTCAACAAAAATTTTTTTTATTGAACAATGCTTCCGATCATTCTTCCATTCAAACGAATTGACAATTCACTCAGCAAGTAAATATTTTACTAGATAATCTGATGAGTTAATTACTGATCGATACAATCCTTTTTTTTGCAACATGAAACGCATCTTTTGATCACTGTTAATCTTAGTCGATTTGATGGAAGAACGGTAATAAATAAACCTGCACTATTAGAGCGTATTTTGATCTGGGAAGGACGACATGACGTTTTGCCCAAATCACATTGCGAGCACTTTGCATCTGTAAGATTAGTAAAAACGGACTTTTCTTATTTTACCATAAGATATCTGTGCAAATAGTGGTCCTTCTCACGATCAAAATAAATCGGATATAAACTGTGATTATGTATATTTACCTTAAGATGTCTTCACCATGTCCTATCTCGTTCGGAACCTACCTACATATAGAAAAATACAAATTAGTAAGAATAATAATTGAATAATATAATAATGCATACCTTTATCTCCTTTCCCTAAAGCGGTTCGTCTCCATAGTACCATCACTCGCACGCGAAAACCAGAGCCTACTAACTGCCTTCTGGGCTCCGAAGCCCCCAGAAAATTCCCGAATACAGTTACAAGCCTTAACACTTGTAATATGCCAGCTATTTTAGAAATAACTAACATATTGACAAGATACTCGTCGAGATCTCGGCTCTGGTTTAACGAAACCGGCCTGTTCTCTCCACGATAGAGTGAACTATGAACGATACCCAATCCTAACCATACTTTCCTCATCACTGGAACTTGTTGGATATAAATCTTCGACCTCTGAATGGAATTCAATTTTAGGCCGACGATATTTATATACCAACAAGCACCAGCAACAAGAAGAAGTAGAAGGATTTAGATATGTCCAAATAAATGTCACTAGTGTCTATTATATAGGTGGTTATACTCCGTCTCCAGGTGCACTTTCTCGTCCATAATCTGAAAAAAGATTGCAGTGTTAAAAGATTTTATCCAAATTATAACTTATGAGCTAGTATAATAGAATCTTCCACTATAATTTAGTTACCAATTGACAGAGATTTTCTCAAATATTAATATAGTTCTTTGGCAAGTGAAATATTTGTTGTTTATTTTTCATATTGTATAATGTATTATTCTTACAGAGTGTTCACGTTTTACCTGTCAACATGGACTTAGTTACTGACGATGAAATTAGGAAAGCACAGCCTCCCTTGTTGCTTCTAATGACTATAATCCCCCTGAATCCGAGGGTAGCAGCACTAGCTCGGATTCAGAAGAATCGTCATAATTCGTCGATATTCGTCCAGAAATGCAATAAAAATATTCAGAAATTTTTTCCTCACTTTTGGTGAGGAAGTACTTTGCCTGGAACCGCTTTAGTGGAATGTAATTATCGTCATCATAGGATTCATTTTTATTAAATAAACACATAGTCATAGTTCATAGTCAATAAATAGATAACAATTTTATTAACAGTAGGTAACTATTTACAATGTAATAGACATTTTCTGAATAATTAATTTACTGACTTGTTACTATCACCTTCAAGGTGCAGCTATATATAATTTTCGTATCATATATTTTTTTGGAATCAGTAAAAAAGAAATAGTATGTGATAAAGCATTCACTAATATGTCTACTCTGATTATATTCATCATGCAGTTGGAGGAGCAAGATGATCGTCCAGAATCCAGATCCAGATCGAACTAAAATCCTAGATGCAAGATTTTTAGCACCGCAGTTGATTATAAATGAACAAAATACCAATTTGCATATGTTGTTTAAAGAAGCGCTTGAAAAAGATATTGCTTTTTAGAATAAAGTGATTAATAGGTTGAAATCCCGCATAAAAACAGAAGATGATAAAGTAGAAGAAACGCCTGCAAAACCTGTAAGTAGCAATCTTTTTCTAGCTGATTGGATCGACCTTTATTTGATGAGAGTCCATATTTGCTTTAAATGAAATAAAACTTGTTTTTACGCATTTTATTTATGCAGACCGGTCGGTCTAAATAGGGACAGAAATGCTGTTGGACCAGTTGACTGTTGTTCGTTTATAGAATACGACGATTTCCGATGCGCGACAGCGCTTGGACTTTGATCGGGAAGCGTGCAGCGCTATTACTCATTTTGCTCTTGTCCAAGAAAAACGGTCTAAAATTTTGCATTAGAGAAAACAAATGGTCTATAATAACGAAATTTTCAGGGATCCGAGAGGAAGGTTGGTTCTAGCTCTCCTGAAAGTTCGGTCGAAAAAATTCTCCGGGGAGGGGAGCAAGGGCCCCCGGAAAAGTACAAATTTTCGGCAAAATCAACCTTTTTAGAAAATTCATATCTCTGCTAATATCGGAGATGGACCTAAAAAAAAAAGAGAGTTCTTCATTTTTCCTTCTTCCTGCCCGCCGTTCGGGTCCGGATCCTCTAGATCCAAAGGGAAAGGCTGTGGCGCGTTTCTAAAGTGTACAGGGTTATCCAACGAAAAGGCCCACCCTTATATTTTCTTTATTTTTCGAGTTAGGAAAAAATGTTTCAAATAAAAGTTGTAGTGAATCAAATGAACTCATTTAAAACCCCTGCAAAGAATATACAGGGTGTCCCATAAAACGGGACAAATCTAACTTACATTTTTTTACATTTTCCGCATTTTTCAAATCTGTGTTTTTTGTGATTTCAAATATATTTGAAAAATTGAAAAAATTGCGAAAACACGAAATCTTCATCATTTATTTCTTGACAGTCAGTTCTCAAACGAACACAGTGTATAATTTCTAAAATACCGAAAATTTCGCCACATGTATCAAAACTGGCACCTTTTGCTTTACCGGACGCCGGCCAATGCAAGCGTGAGATTACTAATCCGTCATCAAAGGTGCAATAAAGGCCAACGCCTTAGCCACCTAGTCCACTTTGAATAGCTGGACACACACCTTGTGAGCCCATGTCAGCCCAATTAACATAGCCCTTCACTTCATATTCAGCGTAATCCCTATTGACCACAATGTCCGAGCCCGATATTTATGTCTTTAGAAAACCATTTGTTATGCACTCTTTAAGCCTTTGACGCTCTCGTGTGCTCGTGTCTCGTGTCAACGAGCATTCTATTTACTAGTACGCACAACACAAAAAGTTTTACAAACTTTCGGAACAAACAAATTTCAAGCTGTTTTTATTCCTAATATAAAAAATTGATTTCGACGCCTTTCTCTTAAGGCCTTAAATTAAGCCCAGGATCTTAGGTGGGAAAGATGCGTAAAAATATACAGGGGGTGTTTCATCAGGGAATTAAAGCAAACAAATATTTTGGGAACTTTAGAACCTACACGAAATCAGTAAAATATGTTTTTGGCTGTCGAATGAATGGTTTTCGAGATATCGACTGTTGAATCCATAGACAACAACCCGTGAGTTCTGTTTAATCTGATAGGGTAAAAATCTACAACGTTATGTCACTTCTTGGCCACCCCAGATACTCATCGTTTACCCCTTGCATCTCTTGAACGGTAACTCGGTAACCCTTTGAGCTAGCGAGTTCGTCCAGGTATCAAAGTCTCCACATTTCAAAGCGGTACAAAAAATTAAATTAACAATCTATAACTCAGGCAAAATTATTGCTCGTCCCTTGTTTCACATGGGTTCTACCTCTCATTGTTTTCAAGCTACAGGGCGATTCTCAATTTTTGGCAAAATCTACGTAACCCTGTTTCTCTTTTTTCACACTAGAAACTGTAAAATGGTTTAAGCATTCTGCAGGCTCTTTATTTAGATTACCATCGATGGCAGTAAAATAATTTTGAATTTCTTTTTCGTTTGTTTTTGTAAATGGTGTTTTTCTTTTTAAATGAAAATGGAAGGGACAAAGCTTTCCATATATGTATGTATGTATCATTTATATTTAAATCTGTGCAAAATTTCAGGAAAAAATCTTAATTAATAACTGAGTGCCTAATAAAAATAATTTCCAAAATTTAAACTTTAACACCCTGTATAAGGAAAACCACGCGTCAAAATAAAAAATCACATTATAAAAGTCGCATTATTTTCGTCCAAAGAATCTGTATTTAACGGCTTGACCAACTTTTTCTTAACACCCTGTATATTAGTAACAGTAACTTGGTTCAGAATTTGTAGCTCGGTACTCGGTTTCAGCATATATATAAATTATACATATGTATTGAAAACTTTTTCGCTCCTCTTTTAATATTTTTGATAAAAAACACTGGGTGTTCTGTTTAAAAAAACAAGAGTTGTACTCATATTTATTTTCAAAAAATGGATTTTCGGCAAAAAATTGAAATTTATTTGCCCCGCCCCTGGTCGAGAGAGTCCAATAATAATATAGAAGTGGAATGAGGTTATAAAGAGGCTTTCAAAAATGTGTTTGTATGTACAGGGCGAGGCAAATTGGATGCTCACTATTGGAATCTCGGAAACGGTAAGAGATAGAATTGCGCAATTTTATATCCAATAATATGCCGTGATGAAATCAAGAATATCTCTTGCCGTTTCCTAGATAATAACAAGTAAATTTGAATTAATGCATGTTAATAAAATGATTCTAGCACTTCCGATTTCACCGGAAATTACTGTAACATCTGTTTTTTAAATGGAACACCCTGTATATTTTTACATTTTTGGATTCAGGAATTCATTCTGCATACGATGGTATCAACTTCGAGGAAGGAACCTAACCTCAAACATTTTTTTAGGATAATTTAAGTTGGCATCTAGGGAGCCATGACTGCTGAAAAACTTTTCTTTCTGAGTCATTGAGTATTGGAAAAATAATATCAGGATATTAAGTGAGCTAACTTTGCTTTTATAGCCATTTAAACGTCTCGAAAATGGTTTGTTCGATACTCGGTTCGATATAAGTATTTTAAATGGCATCGGTATACCTCCTTATGCTATTTTAATAGAGATTTTCTTTACCTACATTTCGATACCAAACACTTCACCATTAGTTCATAAATAACTTACAAAAGATACTTTATGACCTTAGTTCAAATTTATTTTAGTAAGCTAGGACCAAGTTAAACATTTGATATGAAATTAATCGGGAATGCGTTGAAAAAAAAAACAAATTTATTAAACTAAAATAAATTTGAACCAAGGTAAAGTATCTTTTGTAAGTTATTTATGAACTAATGGTGAAGTGTTTGTTATCGAAATGTAGGTAAAGAAAATCTCTATCAAAATGGCATAATGAGGTTCCTTTTAAAAAAAAATTCTTAAATTGAAAAAACCATTTCCGAGATGTTTAAATGGCTATAAAGACAAAGTTAGCTCTCTTAATATCACGATTTTATTTTTCCAATATACTCAACGGCTCAGAAAGAAAAGTTTTTCAGCAGTCATGGCTTCCTATAGATGCCAACTTAAATTATCCTAAAAAAATGTTTGAGGTTATGTTTCTTCCTCGAAGTTGATACCATCGTATGAAGAATAAATCCCTGAATCCAAAAATCAAAAAATATACAGGGTGTTCCATTTAAAAAACAGAAGTTACGGTCATTTCCGGTGAAACCGGAAGTGCTAGAATTATTTTATTGACATACATTAATTCAAATTTATTTGTTATTGCCTCGGTTATTGCAATTACCAAAATTTCACAGAACTCGAAATGTCGAAGTTGCCCCACCCTGCGTTAAGAAAAATACCATTACTAATAATTTCAGTGTCCTGATCCTGGTAATGAAAAAAACCCATTATGAAACGTCGACTGGATTAAAAAAAATGATTTCCTTAACGTCCTCCACTACTCGCATAAAAATTCATATAATATGTGTATAGGAAGGGAAACCCCGTCCCGTCCTTCGTGCAGTTAATTGAAAGGTTCCTGCAGCTGTTTCATCTTTGGAAAATTTTATCCCGAACGGTATCGAAGATTTGCTATTTCTAAGATTTTATAATAAATTATTTTAATTAATATTCCAGCCGCTGACAATACGCGAGATTATATAACAATAATATGTCCAAGACTGGCAATTCGCAAAGGGTTCACTGGCAAGGCGATGTGAGTGGGTCAGGGCTGGATTGGCGTCCCGGCGTTTTCCACCCCCACTCCTATTAAACTGACAGCGCAGCGACCCATTACATTTAAACCCAGGATCGACCCACTACGAATCATTTCAAGCTATACGTCCGTGTAAGGTGTGGCGTGAATATCTTGTACGTTCCAGCAGCAGCATGTTCGGTCTCGACCCCACTGGGCTCTACTAAATAACTTAGGCGTTAATACAAAGTGACGTTCCGCCCTGCATGAGTTTAATTTTTTCAACCGAATTGCATATTATTTCAATTGCCATGGACGGCGGAAAATTAGATCCCACTGGACAATACTAGTGTGTGACTTTAATAAGAACTCTCATTAGAATAAATCTGTCGACGAAAAATAAACAAGCAGAAGATGTCGATGACTGGAGGAAAAGGTCTGGACCCGACAGGATTGTACTAAGATGTGAAGGAATGTGGCACCGTCAAAGAGGTGACGGCGGCCGTCCGGAAACTTCAAGTTGTCGACGCAAAAGACTCCGGTAAGTTCACTTCCGCATATTTAGTTTGTTCGGTTATTGACCGGACTTTTGTAACTCCTCACCCACCTTCCGACCGCCTCCGCAAACGCCGTGCTTACATATTGCACACGCATACGATAAACCCAAACCCGCCCCTTATTTTTGTAGAAAAAAATCAAGTTTTTTTTTGAATTTTTTTTCCCTTGTTTTTATTTATGTGAAATAAATCGCCTCCAATAACTGGAGTTACGAAAAATAGGCACCCTGATTAGTTCCCTTTTTTTTTATTTTTTTTTTTTTTACCAATAATAGAGTTCAAGAATTTACGCGACTTAGTCACAGTGCATTCTCCTGTTTTTGTTCACGAGCGATTTTAATGCAGATCACATAGCTACCAAAATAATCTACCTACCAGCTGATTGACCTGAGATCACTGACACTTTGGAAGCATTATAGCATCGAAAAGGTGGGATTTAAAGTATGAGAACTAGTAATTACTTATACACTGTCAGTGTCTCTTACTCGTCTACCGACCTGGCGCACTTAATAGAACCTTGCTTAACCTACAAACTGTGACTTAAATCCCTTATGTTTTAATAATGAATGACACAGCTTAAAAGCGGGTACAATGACCGAACACTCTGAAGTTTAAACTCCATTAAGGATGGATAATCTTACAAGTTATTACATTTATATTACACTTTTATATCTCCCGAGAGATTCTTCAGGGATTCCTTTATTTATTTTTTATCTGTTGCTGGGTTTGTTGATCTTGCTTATTTCGGTACAGTGACCTTATGTTCGTTGCGCGACTAGGTCCAGTTTTTACTTGGAGTTCTAGGGAAATAAAAAATAGACGAAACTGGGCATTCGAAGATAATGGACTCTGACGGAATCCCACTCTTAAACTATTATTATTATAAAAATTATTAATCGAAACAAACATAAAATCAGCCTTACAATAGAAGTATGCGCACAATAATTATTATTCATTTTATTTGCGTTTAGAGTGTACCTAGTTGTTAAAAGATAAAGATGCAGCGCGATGCAATTCTAATGTCGGCAAGTGACATTTAATAAAACCCATTTGAAGCAAAGGTCAAATCTGCACAAAACTCTTCGGTTAATCTTGACACTTGTATCTTATTTTTATTCAGGTTTCTGCCACGAAAATATTACATATTATGTGTTTCGTTCTAACAGACAAAGACGGAGGCACACGCAATATCATGTCTATATTTCCGGATTGCAATTTGCCAAGGCCACCGCTCTAAAGCTTAAGGCTATGCAAGATTAAAATATAATTTTAGATTTAGATAAATTTAGATTTTTTTTTCGATAGCTGACATTAACGCAGTACGATTCTTCTGTGAAATTAAAAGTCGATAATTTTCTGCTGTTAAGAACGCATCTTGGGCATTTCAGCAGGTATCTGCAACGAAATTCTTTTGACAATTAGGTGTATTAAACAAGGCCATTTTTTATATTAAGTATTAGATTTTTGTATGCTGTGATTGTACTGCAAGGTAACTCTTTCCAAGGCTGCGACAATCTCTTTCGTGTTGCTATTTTTTCTAACTTTAAACTTCTTGTTGCAGATGATGAGCCACCCAAAAAATGACATCGCACTGCCACAAAGTTACCGATTATCACCATCAATTCTGGATGAACGAAGACTGATGTTTTGTTGTTTTTTTATTACCTTTAAGATTGTTTTTATTAAATTATACTAGAGATTAAGTTTCTTAAGATAAGCACCTACAATGTTTTTCTTAACTTCTTGTAAATAGTCCCATTGTATATTTCTCCATCTTGTGCTTCATATATTCTATATACCTATTTTAATAAAATCGTTTTTGTTTTACACGCGCACATATGGTCATAAATTGGCTTTCCTGCGACTGTTCTAAAGGTTAAACCGTTTTGAAATTGATGTTTGGATTGTCATCTCAAGTGATTTTTTGGAGTGAAACTCGCCACCTTCAAAATTACCAATTTACGTTGCAAAATTAAATTCTGTCCTGATTTTCTTCGGTTTTAATAAAAATGTGAGCGAAAAGAGGCCGGCATAGTATAAATTCTGAATAAACCTAGACGTTTAGACAGAAGTGTGGACAATTCTTGCGCAATTTGCAAAAAAAATAAAATCCAGAAAAGACTGTTTTCTAACAAATTTGGATAACTCAATTGCAAACGCTCTCAAATCGCAATCAAAATATTGGTTGAATAAATATTTCAAAATTTCAGTCGCAAAACAACACAAAAAATGTTTTTTAAATGGAAACTATCTACTATTTTTTTTAACATACACCTACTAGATTTTTTTTGTACTGATTGGAAAATTGATGAAAAATCTTCCTATCTAAACAAGTGATATTATAACAAAACAAATGACAAACGAGAAACGGATACATTAATAAAATCCTATAGTCAACGTGGCCACCACTATTTTCTATGTAAAAATGCGATTTCTCTTTGGTAAATGATCTCTTTCTAATTTATCATCGCATTAGTCATTTAATTTAAGTATCTCTAAAGAAATTTCACTTTGAATTTCTTGAATATCATTTTTCTCTTGATTCGCAATATTTTTTAAATAGAATCAAAAAAATTCAATGGTGTCTAGTCAGGGCTGCAAGGTGGCCATATTCTGCCACGATCATTGTCATTTAAATTTCAGATTAACATAAAGGTAGGTATTCACAAATTCCATTTTGGAAAAAATCTAAATATCCATCTACGGTGAGTGGGCCCTTCATAAAACAGTTCTCAATCAGAATAAAAAATTCTATTTATAAGTAGAAAAAAAATAGTGGTTTCCATGAAAACAAATATAGATACCTATGTTTACGTTTTTGTGATGTTCAATTGTTTTTTGAAAATCGATCAGACTTTCTGACTGCTAAAAAATGTCCGTATAATCTTATGATATTGAAACAGCTGTTTTTTTTTTCAAAATTCAAAGTTTTTAAAA
The DNA here is from genome assembly GCA_963680705.1 of Rhagium mordax. Classification (NCBI taxonomy): domain Eukaryota; kingdom Metazoa; phylum Arthropoda; class Insecta; order Coleoptera; family Cerambycidae; genus Rhagium; species Rhagium mordax. Next base: position 329,486 of record OY796661.1, on the reverse strand, counting down.
TTTATTTTTTTCTGTATCCAATTAAGTACAATAAAATAGGAGTCACTGTCAAGTGTTTATTAAAAAATATTCTTAGTTGTAATAAAAAAACAAAATAATAAAAAAAAAGCAAAACACAGCCATCTCTAAAAGGAACTGAATAACAAATAATACTGATCAAATCCTGAATGAAAATAACAAAAAAAAATTAAAATTATATACAGGGTGTTAAGAAAATGTAGGTCAAGCCGTTAACCACAGATTCTTTGGACGAAAATAATGCGATTTTTATAGTGCGATTTTTTATTTTGGCGCTTAGTTTTCCTTATACAGGGTGTTAAAGTTTAAATTTTGAAAATTATTTTTATTAATCACTCAGTCTTAATTTTTTAAGATTTTTTCCTAAAATTTTGCACAGACTTTTATCTTACGCAGATGCACTTTTTGTGTAATTTTGGTAAAGAAAGGGAATTTTGACAGGGAATTTGCAAGCGATTTAATGTTAAAGCCGTTGCTACGTTGCAGTGTAGAATCAAGTGAAAACGTCATGCTAACAGGGCAAGAAAGAAGTCAAAACTTAATTAATAAATGTAGAAACCGTGAAGAGTTCTGTACGAATGAAAATATGTTCTATAAATAAACGACAGGCTCTCCTGTAAATAGGAACACAATAAACGCCACTGTTCCTTCTGAACGCCTCATCAGGGAGATTCAAAGGAATCCTCCCTATGTGATGGCGTTATTATGTGAGAATCATAAATTATCGCAACGAATACGATTAAATTCTGAAATGTATCATGAACTAGTGTTACAGCAAATATTTCCACAAATGATGAAGGCTACACTGCCCATTTCGCTTTCGTAGGTAAAGATAAAAACCGAACTTATTTTTTTATTAAAAGCCTAAATCAAGGATGGCACACACTGAGAGGGCCACAGTGAATTTTATACGAAATGCAATCAATAACAATATAAAATAAATTTTTTGCACCTAGCGAATGACTTCCAAATAGTCCAGACTTAAATCCCTGTGAATAATTTTTATGGGGTTAACACCTACTGTTTATGAAAATGGGGGCACGAATAAGACGCCAATGTCCTCAGTATTAACGTTGCAGGATAATAAATCTATTTTGCTGGAGTTTAGATAAAATTCTATTTTAGAAACTTTCTTGCGCTATTTTAGAGCCAAAAATTAATTAAACGAATAAAAAGTTGCAATTTTTAACTTGTAACCATTTTAGCATTTTAGGTATATTAAAAAAAAGTATTAAAAAAAGTTTCATGCAAATCTGTTGACCACGGACCGGTTCCGAGATAATGATTTTTTTTTACAAATAGTCCACTATTAATAGGTGCAAATTGTATGAAAAAATGATTGTCGATTGTATTGTTTTATTTATGTTAGGCCTCGTATCAGGCTATTAGTTGGCCGAAGTAAATGTCATATTATAATCTTAAAACGAGTAATTTTTGTTGCGTTTTATTCAATGTCAAAAGTAGCTCGATTTTTATTGTAAATATATTTTGAGAAATATCTCCTAAGGCCAAATACGAACTAAAGAAATTTCATTTAAATTTAAAGAAAAATAATGTTTTGCGTCGCCAATCTAGTGGGACTGAGGGGGCGGTGCGATGCAAAACTTCCCGATCCATTTTCCCCGAAATTTCTCCCAAAACCAAGGAAATTAACACAATGTGCAAAGACCGTGAAGGTCAACCCCTTTCTCTGCCTTGACTGCTTTAACAAGCTACATAAAAACAATGTAAAAATACATCTGACGAACTCTTCCATTCGAATTATTATTTTTTTTAAATATGTGTAAGATCATGATTTAACCACAGTTTATATATAAACAGCTGGTACATGCTTGGTGGCGCTTCTCTGCACTATTCCAGGCAGCTGGTACGACATAAACATCCAAAAATATGGATTAATGGAATGGGGCAATAAGTCCTGACCTGTCCTTTTGATTTTACTTCGGGAGGATTTGAAGCAAATGTTTAAGATCAAAATTTTAAATATTGCAGAATAAGAAAGAGGGCGTCAGATGAAAGAAACACAATGACGAATTCAGGGGAAACTAAAATTGAAATTTAATTTTAAAAGAGCCCGAACCTGCGTTGATAAACGAGGTTTCCAGCAGTAGGTACTTAAAATTTTGTGTTTTTTTAATTAAATTTATTCGTTTATCTCGTCGTTTATTTATTACTGTTAGTTTATAAAACAAAAGTGTTTATATTAATGTATGTTCCTTGACATATGGTGGTGTGCTAGCGCCAATAAAAGTAGTCACTAATATCAAAACAATTTTTGATTTTATGAGGGTAAAAATGCAACAGTTTTACGAGTCTCAAGAAATTTGTTTATCCATTTACTAACTTAAAACCAGTATTATTAAACCAGGTAGGTGGTTTATATTATCCCGGAAATCTAAAAAAATATTTGTATTTATCATCTAAAATAAATCTAATAATTAAAAATTCCAGGACAGGACTTTTTTAATTCAAGTTTTTTTATTTCTGTAGAGAAAACCACCCTGTATAATATTTTTTTCAAATTATATGGGAAATTGTAAAAGTCCATACATCAGTACACAAAAGCATGTGAACAGATTTTTTGTCGCACCTTCATTGATTTTTTTACAAGCGATTGAATTTGGCGAAATGGGGAAATGCAAGATAAAAAATTATAATTTGCAAAACTAAAATATATCGTTGGTCATAAGTCATAAGCACTTTATTCCCATTCGTGAATAGTCAATCCCGAGGTCAATCCTTAGAAATATGTAGAGTTCGTCATGCAACACCCTGTATTTTGATAAGAAGAATGACAAATTATTATTAAAAATCTAAAAATAAGAAATATTTACGTATTTTAGTAATAAATCTAGTATTAAAAATACTAATCGAATTTCAAAAAATACATAAGTATTCCTTAATTAAAATACGCCTCTGTTTTAAATATTTAACTACACTTCTATATATGTGTTGCTTGGAACCAGGTAGTAAATTGGTACTTTTTGCCGGGCTCCAATAACGACGGATAACCATTAAAAATGTAGTTTATTTTGCAGTTGTATTTCTACATGAATTTAAACGAAACATAAACTTTACAACGACAAAATAATCAAATATTGTCTGAGTGAACCGAGTACAAAAATATACTATGGGTAGACCTTTTATAGACTTTGCCATTAGCATTATACATGATAGCCCTTTTATTGCTCCCATTTTCTTCCAAATGAGGAATATGTATCAAATTTGGTTCGAATCCAAATTAGTAAATGCAGCAGTCAGACGGCTATCAAATGTCAAATATGGTTCGGCATGTGGTGACTGCTGAACACGTGCACGTTGCTAGTATGGACTAACTACGGCCCTTCATCTTGACTTTATAGGCATTTTTGTGGGCAGTAATCATATCATAAAATTATCGGTAAATACAATGTCGATCCGGTCACCTTCAAATTTTTTGTTTTAAATGTTTTAATCGAGGTTTTAATATATTTATATTATTTTTACATTTTTTAATATTTATAATAAGATTAAAATATAAATGTTGATATACCTAGGTAGGTACGACCGAGGGTAAGACAATAAATTTTAAATCAATAGATAAATAGATTTTACCGCCCAATTGTTTGTGATTCTGTTGTCTTAAGAGTGGAAGTGCATTGAAAATTATAATATAATATGTATGACTGATGGTCGAGATGGTAGAGTACCTCTGCCTCTCACCCAAAAGTCCCGGGTTCGAATCCCGGTCGTGGCAATGGAAAATACTGTGAGAGGGATTTTTCCATTATACACGGATATTGGATGTGTGTCCCTTGTCTTTAAATGTGTAGCCCCCTCCCGCACAAGGCTCAGCCTTCTGGGATAAAGGGGGTCGTTGTATTTATTATTTATTATTAATTAATTGTGAAACTTCGAAAAATTAACATAAGAAAATAAAGCAAAATTTATTTTTTCTTTGTTAACAAAACAAGTGATGCAATTATTATTTGGTAAGCAAAAAAATTAAAACCAGTTTTGGTTCTTTAATCCAACATTTGTAATTTTCTAAAAATATACATAAATAATATGTTGAGCTAAAGAACAGAAAGTGATTTTAATTAACTCTTTTTCCTCACCAAATAATTAGGCGTTTTATTATTTTTTTACACTTTTCAAAGAAACTGTCCAACAATAAACAAATATCTCACTTTTTGCCAATTAACCTCTGTCAATAAATTGTAACAACATGGTTTGTAAAAAACAAAGTCCGTTTTTTCTGTTAATACTCAAGGTAAAATTTTTAGGGGAAGTTGCGTTCCTGGAAGTCCCCAAAATAATCCGGAAGGTTAAACGTCCTTGCACAATACCTTAATAATTTTTATTGAATTTAGAATTTTCAGTGAAAATAAAATTTGAAATTCCAACTTTCAACAGTAAATCAAAATTTCCTACTCTTGAAGAGCAGTTCTACCAACTTAGTAACACTCTGACAGGTATTGGAGAAAAAAACGGACTTTAGTTATTTATACTACGAGGGAGGTACCCTAAGTTGATTTTACCAGTTGAGGACGATTTATTTCGTGCTGGAGGGCTGGAAACAGAGTCCGAGACTGGTCAAACTAAACTACTAACGATTTATGTGCCCTCACAACACAGCTACGGTTCATGAAATACCTACATTTTTTGATTTTTTTTTTGACATTGATGTATGTCATGTAGGTCTCTGCTTTAATTTTGTTTTGGGCGTTATTTGCCCAAAGTACCTGCATCGTCAATAGCAACTAGTGCTTCCCGGTAAAATCAACTTACCTCCTTGAAAACAATGTAATAATAGTCTACCGTAAGTCTACTTACCATATTGGGAGCAGATAATTCCATTTTGTGAAGTCACACATATTCCATGAAACACTAATACTCAGGTTAAGACTTCTTGTCACTGTGATTTTACTGTTGGACACACGAAATTTAAAGTAGGCCCTATCATTATTTAAGCAGTTTTTATAAAGACAAAGGTTTATATACAGTTATCATGATTGCTTAATTCAGAAAATACACAATAAAATTATAAAACCCGCACACGGAAACAGACTGGCCGGCACACGACGTCAACTCCACGACGTTATAAACCAAACTGACCAAATCTCGCGTCCAAACAAACGCTTAACGCCACGTAATTTGACATTTGACAGTTACATTCAATTGTTTGATTCTCAGAAGTTTGATTGCACGCAAATGTCAAAAAATTGCTTATTTCAGATAATACCTTCGAACGTTTGAAGGATAATTAATACACAATAAAATTATAAAACCCGCACAGAAACAGACCGACCGACACACGATGTTACCTGAGTTACCTCCGTCAAGTTACAAACCAAAAACCAAACTGACAAAATTTCGCGACCAAACTACTTAACGCCACGACAGTTGCAGTTATCATGATTGCACTCAAATGTCAAAAAATTGTTTAATTCAGAAAATACCCGATACCTAATAAAATTATAAAACCCGCAGACGGAAACAGACGTACCGGTCGGCACACGATGTTAACTCCACGACGTTATAAACCAAACTGACAAAATCTCGCGTCCAAACAAACGCTTAACGCCACGTAATTTGACATTTGACAGTTAGATGCAATTGTTTGATTCTCAGAAGTTTGATTGCACGCAAATGTCAAAAAATTGCTTATTTCACAATCAGATAATACCTTCGAACGTTCGAAAGATAATACACAATAAAATTATAAAACCAGCAAGGGAACAGGCCGTTACATTTACAAACGAAACTGACAAAATCTCGAGGCGTCCAAACTGCTTAACGCCACGTATCTTTGACAGCTGCAGTTGTCATGATTGCACGCAAATATCAAAAAATCGTTTATTTCAGAAAATACACAATAAAATTATCAAACCCACACGGACACAGACCGACACTCGACGTTACCTCCACGACGTTACAAACCAGACTGTCAAAATCTAGCGACAATGCCGCCAGCGCCGCGTATGTGTGGCGGGCTGCATAAACCACGGATTTCATACTAAAGAGAACAGATTAGTTCTTAGATTGCAATGTTAGACAGAGTGCCTGACATTCGTGACGTCATTCGGGGTCTGTTAAACTAGTGACGGTCGTTAGCCACAGGATTTATTCCCGAAATTTTTAGCTGTTTTAGGAAAATAGTCTAAGTAAACAGATCGATTATTACCTTTACTTGAGTGTGCCAGTTATAAACACAATAGTTTGTGTTTATAGTTCAGTTATACTTATTTCTGGTTATAGGTACTACGATTTCAGATTATTGTACATTCCACAAAGAATACAGAACGTCACAGAAACTGTATAAGCAATAAATGCTCGGTGAATACAGAAAAGCACCACATCAGGAACCGGTAAAATTACGTAAACAATTTCAAACAATACTCGTCTAGTTGTTTAGTATTTTAATTTTTTCCGCTAGGGGTATATACGACATTTTGTAAGTTGTTTATTTGCTGGTTCACTGTATCTTTGTTATTTTTATAACTTTAAAGAAAGAGATGAATGATTTACAATTTTGATGAATTATATTTCGTAAACGTAGACCTTTTAGATTTTATATGGCTAATCTAAATGAATCCTTGCCTTGCCTTGTATTCATTCATAATTTTAACTCGAATGCTCGATAATTTATACTGTTATTTCAAAGTATTTCATCGTATTACATTTAATTCGGTTGACAGTCATTCGAATGTGGTCAGTTCTCGAGTTACATGCACAGAACTTGGTTGCATGAATAATCGAATGAACGATTATTTTTCATTCGAATGCTCTCATCACTAAGAAGTATAGAAGAAGAAGACGAAACATAACCTCATAACCATAACCTCAAATCTCAAATGTAAAGTTGAATCGTAATTTTGTTGTGCTGTGCGTTGAAATTCCTCATATTAACGTAAATAATAAACAACCAATTGAAATAGTCTAAGAAAAAAATGGTAAGGTACAGAGAAATATTACTTTTCACAAATTATATAGAATTTCTAATTTCAGGCACGAAATGCGGAGAAAGCTATGTAAGTACTTGTTTTCCATTTTATTTTAATTAGCACAACGTTCGACTATTCAGGAATATAAGGTGGCACTTTGGTTTATTATTAGGAGTCTGTATATTTAATCTGATTCTGCACAATATGCTCTACGAATTACTCACAAGAAACAAAGCGTTTAAAAGGAAATCATTAGATAAATAAACTCACCTTAAATTCCTGATGTTCGAGATTTTATACGTACATTTTACAATTATTAAATATTATATAGGACTACTTTAGCCCGTTGGCGAGCAGCGCAATTAGGTGAAACGGAGAAACATAAGAAACGACGACCTTACCTAGCCTCAGAATGTAAAAGCCTGTATGCTTGTGAAAAATGGAGAATGCAAATTATTAGAGAAATTGCCAAGAAAGTAGCCCAAATTCAAAATGCTGGCCTTGGAGAATTTAGGATTCGTGACTTAAACGATGAAATTAATAAACTGTTGAGAGAGAAACGCCATTGGGAAGATCAAATTAAAGAACTTGGAGGTCCAGATTATCAAAGAGTAGGGCCGCGTATGCTGGATCATGAAGGAAAAGAAGTGCCTGGAAATAGGGGGTATAAGTATTTCGGAGCTGCAAAGGAATTACCAGGTAATTAGTAATATCGATAAACCAGTAAAAAGGTCTATAAACTATGATTATAATGAAACTGAAGAAAGCGGGTAGAATTTGGAAACTTACTCGCCTCCCATGGAGGTCACCTGCTGAGAATAACCGAATGACTTCCATGGGCACAGATGGCAGTGAACATGTTATAAATAGCTAGCCAACTGTCTGGCATCTTATTATAAAACTCTTATTATTATAATAAACAGTAGTGTAATATTAGTATTGTTTTCACATAGGAGTACGAGAATTATTTGAGCAAGAGCCTCCTCCTCCTCCAAGGAAAACACGAGCGGAACTTATGAAGGACATAGATGCAGACTACTATGGGTACATGGATGATGACGATGGAATTCTTATACCATTAGAAATCAGAGCTGAAAAGAGGGGTAAGAAAAGCCTTACCTATTTTGTTAATACACCGCAATATACTATATAAACTTTAGTGGTGTAGGAAATTTTATAACCAATTTTTAATTTCCGTTCCTTTTATAGCTATTCAAAAAGCAGTAACTGAATGGAAAGAAAAGAAAGAACAAAGGTTGAATAAGGATTCAGATGGAGAACAGGAGGAAGAAGAAAATATATATGCTGTCGAAGAGGTTGTTATTTTGTTATTATTTTTGGTATTAAATAACCATCTGAATTGAACAGTTGTTTTTTAAAAAATGTACACACATGCAGTAGTCGTTTACTCGCTGTTTTAATACAAAAAGATTTGTCTGCATCGAGGCAGGACCCTCAAATATACTCCGCAGTAAATCTATTAAACGTCACGGTTACATCTGTCAAGGACATACTTTAAAGTTTTACCACCAAATTTCACGTTAGTGTAGCATCTTACAGTAATGTTCACTATGACCCGTCAAGAAATAATTAAAACATAAATTAGCGGAATGGTTATTTTCATAATTTTAATAGTACAGAGGTTTTATTCAATTTTTCATCACATCATAAAAAAAAACATTTTCTGTATTTAGGAGACTTTTATTATTCAATTACATTAAATAACGATTTAAGACAATATTGTAAAATTCTCTTTTTTTTTCTTTTTTGTATATTTGTGTTTGCTCTTCATAATTCTCATAATCCTTTTTTTCTAGTCTGATGATGACGACGACAACTCTGCAAAACAAATCGCTGATGGATCACAACAAAGGTTTGTTGCTCACGTTCCAGTTCCTTCGCAACAAGATATAGAGCAAGCACTTTTGAAAAGAAGAAAACATGAGTTACTAGAGAAATATGGTGTACAAGAACATCAATCGATATAGGTTTTATACTTTTTTTATTATAATTAATTATATGTATAATACCAAGCAAAAAAATAAGTCAAACATTATGTCTGGTTTTATCATTATCATATATGAAAATTACAACTCACCTAATTTATGCCAAAGTAGTATCAGTTTTTAAAATACCTCTACAAATTAATGTAAATTCTAATACAGACTCGTAAAGTTTCCTTTTATTTGCTTTCTCTCTAAAAATATCAAATATACAAAGTGCTTTTAATATTTTTAATGAAGCAACATTAAAAAAACTAAAGTTAAAGGATGTTTTCGAAACACGCAAAGTGCCCTTTATCAAAATGTAGATATGTTTTACTTGTCTAACATCTAACAAGGACAGAAATTGCATAAGGTATTTAATTAACTATGCAAAAACAAAAACATCTTAACATCAGCTATGAAAGTATACGCTAAGACACGAGTTTAAAAAATTCAAGATGACCTTTGCGTGACCTTAGCAATGAAACCAGGAACAGACTAAAATAGCCCCTTAATAAACTAGTAAGAACCCTATAGTTTTTGTATGACATTCCTATGATGATCAATTAATGTTCTGTTATGTTTTTCACCCAATATACATTTTTCATTTTTCTCTAGTCTATGTTCAAAAACATCCCCAACTCCGCTTTTTAAACGCTGTACATTAACTTACCTTAAAACTGATTTTATAAAAGCTTCCTTTTCTTGAGTACTAATCCTAGGCGAAGGAAAACCTTCTTGGGCTAAAAGGGAGTTTAACCACCTACTTAAATTATCACAGTATTTTTTATTTAACGCAAGAAGTATATCACCAAAAACATCTACTGAAGATCTTGGAGATGTACTACCTACAAAAATAGTTAATATGTATATATTAAAAGGCAAAGCAAAAAGATGATGCTTGCGAATGATTTTCAGTAGTAGTAGTAGTAGTAAATATATTTATTCAACCGAGGTAGGTACAAAAGGCTATCGACCGTGGTCTTTCTGCCTAGTTAATGATTTTCATAACAGTTCTTTTACATTAAATATATACTGATAGACTGGAAAGAGCCTACGAGCGATGAAAGAAACATGTATTCTGTGGTAGAGTAAACCTGTGTGGCTGTGTGAATATAAATTCAATTTTATATTAGCAATGATAATGGTGACGATGAGTATTACCTGTACCTAAATTCATTAAAATCCTTAGAACTAAACTTTCGCCATAACTTTGTACAACATCTGCTTGGGAAGTTTCTCGACTTTGAGATATGAAATGTACCAGAAAACTTGATAACGATTTCAGAGTTTGCGTTTCTGGTAACGCTAGACACAAAATAGCTAAAAAAGAATTACATATTGTAATGTTTTAGCAGAATAAACCAAAGACATACCGCATTGAAAAAGGGCAGAGGTATCTATTCCACTAGAATTAATTAACTGCGGTACTTTCTTGGCAAGGGTGGCTAACATGGAAAAAAACCCTTCTAAAACATCAGACTTTTCTGAGAGCTGATTATTCGTACTGTACTGTGCACACATCTGCAAAGTAGTATTTACAATTTCGTGAAGGAGTTGTTGGTTTATTGCACTAAATTCTTCTTCTCTACCAAACAAGATGAGGACCTAGAGAATAGATAACAGTGTTAAGTAACAAGCAATTATTTGTCTCAAAATATACTTACAGTCTTTGCAACTATCAGAATGTAAGATTGTGGACATTCTCTATAAATTGTAACGATTAGCTGAAGGATATCGTTTATCAGAGGTTTACATTCGTCTTTTAAGGTTGTTACTCCGTATTTAAACACTACACTCAAGTCCTGAAATAGCAATAATGTTAGGAAAATCCTCAAATCTTTACCATACGATTTAAAACCTTACCTCCATGATTTCAGCATTTCTACAATATTTTTCACCGATTATACGATATAAGGGCATCGTGTTTTGCATTACGAGCAGGATAGGCTGTTCTACGTTTTCCTGCGTTTCTACATGAAGAGAACTAAACAAGGCAGCTAAAATTTTCAGTCTTGTAACTAAGGATGTCGTTACTCTAGGAGACTAAAAATAAAACAATATTTCTGAGTAAACTAATATTTACCATCATTATTTAAGTACATACTATCTTGATTCAAGTATCAATTTTAAAATATAAAGTAACAAACAAATTAGTTGGAAATAGTGTTACTTACGGGTTCTGCATGGGCGAGTTTTTGCAAATCATCAAACGATGGAGCCAAAATCATATTTAAATATCCCATTATCCTGTTTACTGGCAATATACTTAGTACTCTACCTATACTGTACATCAACCTTCGACATTCTGCTAATTTTAAAACTCCACTTTGTAGAGAGGACTAAAATAAATCAAATCCCATATTTAAGACTGTATAAAAACAAAACATGTGCGGAAGTCTTTATTACCTGTGCAGCTATTAAAATGTGATCAGCAAAAGGTACTAAATATTTCTGACAACTCTGGGATATGTCCTTTAGTGCCATTGTTGCGCTGGTTGAAACCTCTGGGTTACCCAAAGCCGATAAAATTAAAGGGAAAACATTTTCTAGCATATCCGGATGATCCATGAACCACTCGGAATAAGAACCTAGAATATGATTACACCTAAAATCATTTTCAAACCCCTTTTTTATTGAATTTTGTAAAGGTTTAGCCACGTCCCTTTATAGGTGCTTGTAATAGGGCAATTTTAATTTTAACGCCCCCCTTATTTATGTAAATTTTCGCACAATGCTACCACACCTTGTCAATAGTGCCAAAATTTGAATTCAACAATTAAATTATATTTTGCTTTACTGAAACGTTGAGCAATACCATTAACGTTGATATTACTTTGATCAATAACAACTGACGTAACCCCAAATAAATCTGTCTCGTACCTACAGTCTCCAATGCAGTAGCCATAACTTTCGTATGCAATTCATTAAACGGAATATTTTTTATAGTAACCATCAACTTCGGCAGGTATAAATTTTCATACTCAATGCTCTCGGCAACTGCACCAAAAGCATGCAGAACTGTTTCGACTTCATTCCATTGTATCGGTTGCGTAATTCCATTGGTATTGTTTTTATGAAGAGACTCGGTAAGTTTCGTGTTCAATATATCCAACATTTCTAGATTAAGTACAACATAGCAATACATGAATGTATCGGCAATATCTTGTCGGTAACAACGAAAGACTTCCTTGTCATCTAGCGACCAGCTATTGTCGTCTATACTGGGAAACATGGACTTTCTCAACATAATGCACACAAGGTCTCTATAATAAGGTTTGACCATAAGAATTAGTTGTGCGCATTCTGGAGTGTCCAAGGATATTATATCATCCTAAAAAATAACACTTTATATTGGTATTTTAGGTATATTACATTATATAACAAATAATGGATGTAAGATTCGTTTACAACGTTGGCACCGGAAAAATCAATTGATTCTTACCTGCAACGTGTACCAAAAGCCAAAGGTAAGTGTACTACTAGACTCGTCCACAGGATATAAACCCGGCAAATTTGTACATTTTAAAATCGAGTTAAAAAGATCATAACTAATTCTCTGCTCCTCGGGATTTTGGGTTTTCAAGTTGTCGATAAATATTTTTGAATGGGTATCGGCTATTGTTATTATTAACCCATACAAATTGGCCACGACATCCTATAAATAAATAGTATATTATGTTACAAGGAGTAGAAGGCGACCATTATTGTTGAGCCCAGAAGTTTGCTCAGCCGAGGCAGCAAACTGGGCGAAACACATAATGAGCCTTCTACTCCGAGTGACATATACTATTTTTTCTTCAAGCGTTAAAATCAAAAATATCAAAACTTTACTTTTGAAAAATTACATCAGGTCAAATGCGTTCAACCTTAGTAAAAAAAAATATATGTAATACTAACCATTTTATTTATCAATGAAACATGTCATATGTGAATTTGCAATTTCAAGTATTTCAGGTGGTATGCACTGCATTTCTTTAGACATTTTCGCTTTTAAATTTAAAAAACGGCTCGACGCGCGACGTCAACTTTTAAAATGACAGTTTATGACAAGTAATAAATTAGATTTTTAATTCGTTGCCATGGATACATTATTTCATATTTGTACTAGGAAAAAAATTAGAAATATTTGTACTAATACAATAATAAGCTCTTTCTACAGGACGTGTTGCATTATGTAATGTAAGTATTGTTATACGCTTGAAGAAAAAATAAATTTACATCACTATACTTGTAAGGTCAACGTTGATTGATAAGTTCAACTTTATTTTTATATAAGTAAACACCACATTAGATTTATTATTTGCTAGATTTGTTTGTAAACTAACTTTGTTTAATTCCAGCAAGTTTCGTTCTGCATCTAATATTTTCTCAAATTTGTACAAAATTTGAGCTGCATATTTTGTAACATGATTCTTGTATTTATATGTATGAGGATGTTGTATAACGGCTGTTAATGCCTCCACAGTGACTTCGGACAACTCCATCTCTTCGCCAGATAAACATTCTGGGTCGCTTTTATTCCTACAAAAGAAATCTTGTCCATAATTGCCTTTTTAAATTCTCCCGTTAAATCGAATCGCTCGATTTGAAGATCAACTTACCAATAAATAAAACAAGTCAAATCAATCAACAAATTTATCACAGAAATGCACTCATCGATATTTAAACCACCTAACTGAATCCAAGCTGAAGCACATCGTGCTGCATTTAAATATGTCGTTAAGTTGGAAATATCAAATCTGAAAATTTATATGTATGTATAAATATATACAAGAAAACATTCTTATTGATACTCACCCAGAAGAAGGTAAAGGCATTAAGCACATTTCTACAACCTTTAAAATATCTTTAGAAACCTCCTGAAGAACAGCTCGAACTCTATTTCTTTGGTTTAACGCTAAAGTAGTACTTTGAAACTAAAACAATCAAAAAATTATTATCTGTTAAATTATGGCAAGTTGAAATTAAGCAAAATCGCTTACTTCTTCAGGTATCACAGTTAATATCTCTAAAAGTATCCAAATAACCCTCTCCGGTTCAACGTTCGGCAAATGATGTGGCTGAAAACTTGACACAAGTTCCTCAAAGGCTTTTGGCCAGTGCATCGGTATTGTATGAATAATATACGCTGACAACTAAAATAATACAAAATTCATTATAGTTTCCACTATCGTTAAAAATACTTGCTACCGTTATACATAACCGATTAAGGACAATTTTTGGACCCATCGCATAGCTTATAATAGCTTCTAGAATTCTTTTTTTTAATAGTTCATAATGATCTTCGGGAACTTCATTCCAGTGTTTCATTAATTTTGTGTGTAATGTGGTAGCAGCGAAAAATTGCACTTCGGAACTCTGGAATTACAAACTTAGTATTATAACATAAGTAACTATTCCTACTATTTACTCTATGAGGGCTAAGAAGTTCCCAGACAAAACTCCATGCTTGAGGGGAATTTTGGGCCTCCGTTAACCACTGATGTGCTTCGGCCTGCTGGTGTGCTTCAGTTCTGTAAAATAGGGTCACAGCTTTTTCTAAATTATCGGCAGAATACTCCATAGTTTCTTAAGCAGATTTGGTCTTAAAAATTTATGAATTACAAACTCAACTTAATAACTTGTATATTATTTTGACACTTGTTTACTACATTTTACAAAATTAACAGATGATGTGCCGGGACGTGTAGACCATAGATCTAGAAACTATAGATCACAAAACATATAGATAGATCACAGATTATTTAAGCCTTAGACATCATTGTACGTATAGATTCTCACATTTCTCACTTAAACAAAAATCTTGATAAATTGACACTACGTTAGGGATCAATCATGCGCCTTTGGAGAAAAATATACGTGTGGTCCGTCTGGAGAACAAATATAAATCAGAATAATAAATAGATTTGTCCGTATAACTATGGAGAATATATGCCAGCCTTTGATTTCTTGACAGTCGCACTACATTATTATAGATAAAAAATGTATTAAATTAATTAATAACTAGTCTCGTCGTCAACAGTCATCAGCCATCACACAATCTTCAACACTCCTGTGCATAAACCTATGATCCGTTTAATTGCATCATCAGTGTACGTCCATGTAGTAAATTAGTATTGCACTTATTCGCTTTAATTTGTGTGATTGTTCGGTTTATGTCTTATTTATAAATCTGTTTAAACCCTGTAGGGTCAGCTGACATGCGCAGTACATCTCTTAAGCATCGTAAGCGATTGGGGGTCTAATATAATATATAAATCTATGCCAGAGACATGCTAAATAAAATTGATCGAGTAGAAATCTACTTTATCATCGCCCAGCAACTGTCAAATGTCAATGTCAAAAATTGTATATAATTTTCAATTATCCAAATATTTTTCTTTATTTGTTCATTTAAATTTGCTGAGCCCGTTAGACATAATAAATAATAATAAATAACATAAAACGAGTTAGTTTTAAAAATTTACATGAATAACTTTAAAAACAATTTGCATGGATATTTTTTAAAATTATACATTATGAAAACTGAAAATTATATGTAATATGCAGCTCATCAGAGAATTTTGGGTTAACCTTTTTGATGTTTTGTGTTCCAACAAATAATTTTAAAATATTGTGATTGATTTAATCGACTTTCTAAAATTAAATTTTAGATGTGTAAAATATTTTAAAGATCGAAGTTAAACAGTTCATTAACAACTTGGATTGTCTATAAGAATTTTAGGGCGTTTCTAAAATTAAGTATATAAATCATGATAAACAAAAACATTGTAAATATTTGTGTGAAGCAAAGTCCATTACAATAATAAAATTATTGATGATATTATAAATAGATTTAGTCATCAAAATGAAATCGTTTAGATTGATTGTCCATCAAAAGACTTTCAGTGGTATGTATAATAATATGTACCTTTTATTATATTAAAAAGTGTCGATACGCAGAGCCCCATGCAAGGAACAATATTTACATTAGTTAATTTAAGAACTTGTTAATTATTTGCTGTAAAGTATATATAATATTGCAATACGTACATAATTTACAAATAAAATATACATAACATAATACAGAACATTTTGGATATTATATTTGGTCTGTTATAATTTGTCGTTTGTATTTCTACATCATTAAATTTTAAAAATATTTTCCTTTCTAGAGGAGGACTTAATCATAAATCAAAAAGACTACCCGGAAGCGAAAAAGAATGATATTCTGGAAATTTATCACTTGCCACCGGAAGAGGAACATCAGAAATGTAAAAAGAAATTAGAATCCGAGGAAGAATTTCCAAGGTTACTGTTACAAATAAAATCATTTGGAAATGACTTGTTACAGACTAGGGAAACTATAAGTGTTGAACAGAGTATAGCTACAGCCTTTGGTTTGCAAACGTATAAAAATGTGACAATACGTCTAGTAAATCCTGCTGATGTAGCATTAGACTCTATAGAATTGACGTTCAAGGACCAATATATGGGACGATCTGAGATGTGGAGATTGAAAAACAGTTTGGTAATAAAAAAATTATAATTTTTTCAAAACAACTCAATCATGGCCACAAAAAGTGGACAGCGTATTTGCTGACAGTAAACTGGCCGCTGTTCTTTATGCCTTATATCGATGTCATCAACTAGGTATATTAATTTTGTTTTAGGTTAATACATGTGTTTATATGAATAAAAAGTTAGAATTTTGTGGCGGAGCAGTACGATGTCAAGTATATGAAATGTGGGCTCAAGGAGATCGAGTTGCTTGTGGAGTAATCACCGATGATACCAAAGTTGTCTTTCGATCATCCACTGCCATGGTATATATATTCCTGCAGATGTCATCAGAAATGTGGGATTTCGATATATATGGCGATTTATATTTTGAAAAGGCCGTGAATGGATTTCTATCTGATTTATTCATGAAATGGAAGAAGAACGGAAGCAACCATGAAGTCACTATAGTTCTTTTTTCTAGAACGTTTTATGAAGCTAGTGATTTAGAGGTTTTTCCGCAGCATATGAGAGAATGTTTGCAGAAGGATTATAAAGGAAGATATTATGAGGATTATTATAGGTATATGCTTTTTAAATTTTTTAACATTTTAATACTTTGATATAAATTTGTAGGGTTGCAGTACAAAATGAACGCTACGATGACTGGAGCGGTATTTTAGTGCAGTTGCGGCGTATTTTTCAAAACTATTTAAAAGTAGTTCTAGAATATCATTCAAGACCTGATCAAGTTATTCCCGCTGCTACAAATAGTACAGCTGCTCAGGGAAATTTTTTGGAAGTTCTCAACATGTCTTTAAACGGTAATAACGATTATGATTAAATAAAAAATATTTTAAAAATTTTTTTAGTATTCGAAAAACACTACTTGGATCGCAGCTTCGACCGTACAGGGCAATTAAGTGTCGTAGTGACTCCTGGAGTGGGGGTGTTTGAGGTGGACAGGGAGCTTACAAATATAACCAAACAAAGAATCATAGACAACGGCGTTGGTAGTGATTTGGTTTGTGTTGGTGAACAACCATTGCATGCTGTGCCATTACTAAAGGTATTATCATTAGGGGATAATTTTGCTGTTAAATCTAAACAATGGTTGGATTAAAAAAGCGGGAAAGTTGTAAAGACTTGTTTAGACAATTGGAAATATTAACATTACCATGTATTTTGTTGTTAAATCTTTTAGTATATGCTAAAACTGAACTAAGTGGAAATACACTTAATAGCTATCACAAATATAACACACGAAATAATGCAATATTGGAAATACCATTACATAGATTGGCGAAGTATAAACTAAGTCCTAAATACCTGGCTATAAAAGCTTATAATCATTTGCCTACTAGGTATAAAAATTTGCAGATTAAACATTTTAAATTAGAACTTAAAAAATTACTAATAAATAAAAGTTATTATTCACTAAATGAATACTACGATGATGTTAATCTGTGATTATGTTTTTGGTTTAAATTGTTAAAATTATATATAGGTACATGTTTGTATATTGGTATGTATGTGTGTGTATGTGTGTATATATGCGTATATATGTATGTGTGTGCATACATTAGATTTAGTATGTTTTATAGGAACATATTTTATTCTATTTATATTATATTTTATTTCAATGTTTTGACCATGTCATTTATGTACTAATCTATTTTCTTTTAACTGTATCTGACTTATCCTATATCATGTAAAGTGATCGAAAGGATTAATAAATTCTTATTACTATTATTATTATTATTATAACTCATATTTACCTGTCATAAAATGGCCATAAAATTTATTTTCAGTTCCATAACAAAGACACGCATTTAAATGTACCTGACGATTATTCAATGCCACATTGGATAAATCTATCTTTCTATTCCACTAATAAAAAAATAGCGTACTCGAATTTTATTCCAAGAATTAAATTGCCGCCTCCACAGCCCGATGGGGAGGTGAAGAAAGATTCACCCAGAAATAAGCTGCTGCCAGAAGACGAATACATACACAATTCTTTTTTCGACTATGATGCGTATGACGCTAAAATATTTCAAATGCCACCAGCACATCACACCGCGGAAACTAGGTGAGTGGAAATTACAAATTTAAAATGTTTATCCCTTATCGTTGGAAATATAGATAGTCTACGCGCGCGCTCTGCTATCTATTTTCTACTTGATTTGTGATGGGTAATAATAATTGTAGTTCAATTCATCATAAAGTGCCGCCTCGGTATAAAAGAAGTTCAGGTAGTGTATTGGACTCCCAAGATTTCACGAAAGGACAAAGGAGGAAAATGTCTGATCCGGATATCCCACAGAGAATAGATTCAAACGCGAGGTCGGAGCCAATTGCGATACCACCTGCCACTTGCAGCCCAATTGTATCTCCCCATGCTGACGGTAAACAAACAATAATTATCTAATAGCGTCTCTAAAGTCTGTTGGTTCATTGATGTATGCATGGTTTATTTTAGTTGAGAAGGAGTTATCTCCGCCTCCAAGAATGGTAGTTGGTTCAGAAGGTTCGCCGCCGTTCGAGTCGAGAGCTTTAATAAACCCCTTCGATCCTTCTCACGTTACAATTAAATTAACCTCAAACAGAAGAAGATGGACTCACATCTTTCCAAAGGGCCCCACTGGTGTTTTAATCCAACAGCACCATTACCAAGCCATTCCGACTCAGCCAGATAAAGCCAATTTGGAATCTGAAAACATGAATTCTACTGCTAGTGGCTATAATTTATCAAAGTCAATTAGTGCTACTGCTGCTTTACAAGAATGTAAGTACGATAACCTCCAAAACTCATGTATAGTTAGAATTTGCTTATGTTCATTTATATTTATACTCTTTTTCAGACTGTAAAAAGCGTCCAAACACACACAATACCGGTCACACAGTTGCTCCAAAAAATTCAACAAAGAGTCTGACCCTTCTGTGGGGTGCGACGGGTGAACAGGAATGGACGCCTGCGTTAACTACCGGTGAGGTTTTGTTTGTTAGAGGTTTTTAACCATATTCATCAACTTAATGGTTGACCAGTAATACCAAATTCCATTATTAAAAGTTTTTGTTTTGGCTGTTTAATTAGTTTATTATCTAATTGGTTATCGTTTACAATGCTTGGAAAAATTTTGAGTGTTGCAGCACAATAATAATTTTAAAAGATTACATGTATACCATAATATATGTATGCTTGACTTTTTTCACAGTAATAGTTTTATTCGTTAGCAAGAAATAATTTTTGCTGAAATATTCTATTACTAAATTCTGGTGACACGTAAAATCAGTCTCTTTGGTCAATATTATGATGTGTCAAGCCAGTCTAATTAACTGTTATTCTGAATGTTAGATAAAACCTTTTTATTACAAAAAATGGTGCTTGAAATTTACATACAAGCTTACAGATTCTGGTGTACTAGAATTAAAATAAGAAAACTCTTAATTTCAATGGAAGAAAAAAAAATCATATACCTATTAAAAATTGCCTGATCGGTGGACACTCAGTTTGAGCAACTACGATGGATAATTACTATTGGCCTATCTACGGCCAAAACTTCCAACATGTATTCTTATTCATAAGACATAGGTACTATTTTTAGTACCTCAGCAATTTGAAAAAAGGTTATTAAATACCCAAACAAACATTTATATTATTATTATTAGAGTTCAATTTGACTTTTGATCAATATAAAGTTTTGACAAGCCGTAGATGGTCGACGTGTGATTTGCATGCCAGCTTGTCATTTTGATGAAACTCGCCAATCCATTGCCCTTGTGTGATTAATTAAAAATTTTAATTGTTGCAATGTAATTTCAGAGGATAAGGTTTCGTTTAAATAAACCAGGACTGGCAATGGATCGGTGAGTTTAGGGTTGTATTTGTTGGGTTGTTATCGTATGAATGCTAGTGACTGAGACTGAAGAATACCTTCTAGTTGCTCAGTCTGATCCATCGATTGAAATTAAGAATAAAAGACACCAATCAGAGTTCAAACAAGTGAGAGATAACAAAAATTTTATCAGCTGGCCCAGAAGTGGAATTTAATCGACTTTAATTGAATACAAAGAAAGAAAGCATTACACTTTGCCATCGCCAACGTTCATTGAACAATTTAAAATAATTTTTCACCTTGTTCAGAGATCCTGTGAAAAGTTAAGCATATTGAATTAGTTTAATACATTTAATATCCATTTAAAGCTTACTGAGTTGTCTCATTGTTGTGTTTCATAAATCGTGTATTAATGTGTAATGCGACGAGGGGCACGTCCCCACGTCTAGAAGTGGCTTCGTTGAATATACCCATTTCTGTTCCATGGCCTCGGTTGGATCCTCGGATGTGCAGTCAATGATGTCCTGATAGGTTTGGATAATTATTATATTGTACCTTTTTTATTTTAGATATGTTTTACAGAGATTTTTCAGTTCACAGTAGAAATGTTGAGTACTTGCTTTTTGGGTATAAAGTTGATCCTTTTATGTTTTGGTTTTCATCTTAATATCGTGAATCAGTGTTATTTAGCATTTACTGTAGAAATTGTTGTGTTACATGTTGTTCTGTCCTAAATAAAATGCATACAGTGAATTAAATAAAAAATTTAATTTAATTTTCATATGGTCATTGATCTGAATGCATTTTTTAAAATATTTTTCCATTCTATGTCTATCTACTGTTGTTAATCGTTTTCTATTTAGTAGTTGTAGTAGTAGTAGTGACTTAAAATATGTGTAAAATATACATCTATAATATTTTACGCATATTTCAAAACCTAATCATTAACTGTACTAACATACTAATCCTAGTTGGCAATTGTTAGCTTTAGCTTCATATTTTTTAAAGAATTTTCAGATTGAATAATTGTTAAATTATACACTTAACATGTTTGTGTTAACATCATTATCAATAAATTAATTTTTTATGTGGTTTGCGTTGTGGTTTAGTCAAACAATGAGAGTTAATGTAAAAACGACAGTTCAAACCAAATACAAGGAAAATAAACGATGAACTTGTTTCTAAATTGAAAAAATAATTGTATATAAAAAAATATATATATTAGGTATTTCATGACTTTTTAATGTGATGTTCAATTGCTTTTTTGAAGGTGTCACTAAAATCTAGGGAAAAATTATACTGATGATGATATTTTTCAAAATTATTATACTACAAAAATTAACAAAAATATGGGAGTGTAGATTTAAAGTGTGGGACACCCTGTACGAGATAATCTTCAATGTTTAGAAACTGATGAAAAGAGAAAAAACATTAAGTTTTCAACAAATATCAAGCTATTCGAAAATATATTAGAATGATATAAAACTCTGCTTAAACCCACTTCATATTTTTCAAATAGCCATCTTCTTTTATCGCATATAACCTGTAAAAGGAAAAACATAATAATATAAATAATAAATGGGTCTAAATTGTGTTCGGTATATCAAAAAATGTCTTTTAAAAACGCTCTTTTGACATATTTTATTATTTTCACAACTATTGTATATTACATAACATAACTGTCACGGCTATGGCAATGGTACAATCGGGAAAAATATACAAGTACTAATCGCCAGTGATTTTAAATTTCGCATTTATTTCTTCTTGACCCTGAAGAATATTCAACCTGAAAATTTTTTTATATGCCTCCATTACCAAAAAAAACTAAAGTCAATTGTTTTCAATGATAGGAGTGGATTGGAAATCTCTAACGATACCCGCCTGCCTGCCTATAACCACAGATTATTTTCCCGACAAGAGGGCACTTAATATCGACTATGTGGTATCTTTGTACAGCCTATTGCCTGACAGCGTAAATGCTGATTTCGCTCAACAACGAGCCACTTATAAGAAGCCACTGACGACAGAAGAAGTGTTTAGAGAGTTGATTTCCCAACGTTTGGCGCAAGGATTTCAGTTGATTCTGATGGCAGGTGTGCTCATCGATTTCAATAGTAGTATGGCTGCTCCCAATCCCAAATTAAGAGGAACTGTGATAAGGCAAAGTCCGACAGAAAATGACGAAAGCTATTATCTGTCGATTGGAAGGCTGTTCCATAAGATTTCTTTGTCAGGGAATACCATCTCCGTTACAAGATATAGACCCAGGTATTGATATATATTTTAAAAATAACTATAATAATGAGTAAATTCCCTTGCTTTTTTGTGATCAAATATAATTTCTTTTTTATTTTAGGCATCCATACCCGGGGTTTAATTATCAGTATCGCTACAGATTTTATGCGCCATGGCATGACACATACGAGGAATCGTTTGCCTCTTTTACCACTGAAAAGCTCGAACATTTTAATTGGAACTATCTGGACCATTACGTTTGTACTGGTGGTGACACTGAATTTGTGTTAGTTGATGCTCTTAAATATTGGAGGTAAGTAAGTATGTTTTTACTAATGAGAAAGCCAAGGGAGGGACTCTGTACAGCATCGCCTTGTCGGCAAGAAATAATAATATTACGATTAGTTTCATAGGCAAAGGTTAGCATAAACTACTCGATTGTTCTGCTTTTATGGAAGAAATTAAATGATACGTGCACCAGTGTTTTACTAGAAAATATTATGAAAATAACAACCTGTAACTAATTTTATTTTAGGTTTCGGGTATATTTGCTGCCTTTGAATAATGCTGCGACAAAAAAAATTATCGAGGGCAATAGACATTGCGACATTTACACGCTTCCAACAAACACAGAGCATCAGCAGATGGTGGATGGATTGATTAAGTTTATTGAAACGGCTGTTAACAAAATAAAACGATCTAGCGTACCAAAGAAGCCAAGGGTTTGTTTATTGTTGCTACATTTTGCTTCCCTCGTGTTATTTTCAGTTGGCACTAATTATTTATTAATAACTTTCTCTTATTTTGCATGTTGTAGCTGCTTTTATTTTTTTTGCATGTTGTAGATGTCACTGAGTATATTAAACATTCCACCATTGGCCCAACCTAGACGTAACAGTATGAGCAATTTTTCTCAGGTACATTCTAGCAGAAATTGATCAGTTTTTACATATTGTGATTTTTGGCAAGGGCATTTTAGCATTCAGTTTCGGCAATTCTTCAAATTTTTCAATTGGCGATCTTACGTTTATAAATCATTTATTCTTTCTGCTTTCAAACTATTAATAAATTGAAGTGATATTCAAAAAATAAAAATTTATTTTAACAATGTAATTATTCACCATAAAAATTTCCAAGTGTAAATAACATAATAACCACACTTCAGTTAGTAATATTTAGTTTATTAATAACTAACTTTTTACTGTTTAGCGTAGAGATCTTTCTTATTGTACTGTATTGAATAATAATTAAAAGTTAACGAATCAAAGTTGAAGATTTAAAGTTGATGCTTGTAATACCTTTTGCTCTTCTTGCCACAATTTACTTTAACTTAATTAGGTATGTTTTTAGTATTTTTTTGTAGTTTGCTTTGAACAGTATTCTATGCACTTTGAAAATATCTATTATTCTACTAAATTTGTATGGTATGGTAAATATGATAGTCCCAGATTTCAAAGGAAAGATTATGTTTTCTCTCTATCCTAATATGTAAAATAAACCACAGAAAATCTGAATCTAATGACTTATTTATACTCTTGTACACGTAAAAACTCAACAAATGCACGATTACGAATCCTTTAAGGCAGTAGTGTTGCTACGGAACCTGCAACTTTTGGTTGAGAGCCAGATACGCTACCTCTCGACCATCAGTCATAATAATAATAATTTGTAGGTCTACATTTAAGAGTAGAAACGTAGGAAAGTTTCTGGCAAAAAGAAGAAATATTCCAATAAGGCTCTTATCGTTATATCTAATCATTTTAAAATTTATTTTATTCAGTATTTTATAGTCACCAATCTAATTTTACGAAGCCTTTTTGTGCAGATAACTCCATCAATGTGCATATAACTCCATCAATTTTAATTATATTTATATTTAAAGTTAAACCTCAAGCAGACCTGCATCAATTTACAATTTTGTATTTTTCAACGTGCAGTAGAATGTAGATAGTACTAAAATTTCTTTAGATTAACCGGCGCCCCTTTACCATATAAATTACATTTTTTCTCTTTCAGCACCTTTGATAACCCCAATGTATATTTGTGTTGAACATTTTCAGAATATTGGTTCTAATTCGCCGTTTCGAGAGAGATTAGGTAGCAACAGACTCTCCGACCGTCCCCGTCCAAGGTTTGATCAAAATTTCATTTTCAGCTTGGATGCGGAATAAGGGCATGTGTAGATATTAACACAAACGTACTTGTACAGTGTTTCAGTTTGTTTTGCGTTAACTATATAATAATTTGTTTTGTAAATTTTTTGTTTGTTAATATTAGTGATGCTTGCTTTCAGAGTACTTCAGCACGCTCGAGTGAGCGGTATGTTGCACCCTCACTTAGGTAATTTAACATTTAGTTTCTTTACTAACTTTCTAGATTATATTTGTATTAGATACGTGATCGCTATTATGGAATCTGATTCATTTTAGTAGGTCATAACATTTTTACCTCATTTAGCAATGTATATAGTTATGCCGTAAGTAGAGCAGTGCTTTTTCTGTGCCAGTACAGACATTTTCATGGGAATCATGGGCACGTTCAATAATTTTCTAATGTAACAAACTTAGAGGAGGTAGGCTTGGTTTTCCTTATACTTGCAATTGAATCAATTATTTTGATTGTAAGTAATTTAAATATTTTGTGAAATCTTGCTTGCTTGCGCCTGGTTAACATGACGTTTAAATCAGAACCATATACTTAGATTAATTATTCATTTCTTCAGTGAAAAATTTCAGTTGATTAACTAAATAACCTCTAGACTAGAATAAACCCTACGATCTAACTGACTAAGGCTGAACGTATTGTGTAACTTTAATGATCAAAATTATTGCCTTGCGAATCATTAGTAGTATGATTCACTCTGTGACATTGTATACGAATCTTTTAACAGCATCTGTTACAAAAAAAGCACTTTGCAAATGCATTACATAAAAATTATTAGTACGATTTGGTTTTGACTAAATATGAAAAAAGCAAGTGCAATATTTAACTTGCAATGTTGCGTTTTAGAGATCAGCTTTCCTGACTTAATTACTTTACTGTTTTATTTTTTCTGTTAGAAAGGTGGTGGTAGATTACTTAGAGGTAATATTATTACATTAGAAATTTTGGAAAGTACATCATTTCTTCCAATATTATTACCATATAAAGATTAAAGAGGGGAAGACGCGACACTTGAGAAAGAGAGGTACGTTTCGACAAGAGTGAGTTAAATGGAAGTGTTCAGGGCCGGCTGCCGTTTAACTTCTAATAGTAAACACTCATAAAAGCGTATTAATCTACGTGTTTAACTGGATTTTGCTGGAATGTAAATCAAATTATTGGTTTGTCATTTATGAATAGGATTTAAGAAAGTGTCGCCTCTTTTCTTATCAACTCTTAGGTACATCTAGAAGTCTACGCAATCGGTAAATTGCCTTTGATTTGTTTTGGTTTTGTATGTTCATTATTTTATATTAGAAAAAAATTAGAAACATCATTTCTGTTTTAAAAGGTATTTGACTGAAAGTTTTATAATTCTTAATCAATGTAGGTCTGGTTCCAAAGTTATGGACAGGGGCCGACCTTCTCAAGGTTCGCAGGACTCTTCGAGCGAACTACGTGAAAATCACGAAACGACGACAGATGAAAAGTATTTATATCGTCCCTAAACTGTTTGCAAAATTTGACGCTTCTGTTAATTTTAGTGCCATCCCTACTATTACGTTACTCAAACCCACTGCCACGGGCATAGAGATACTGGAAGGGATGAAACATGCAACAAACGGTTTGTCATTTATTAATGTCCAACAAAATTTGCCGAATTTAACATTTGTCACTTCTGACTCTGTTAATTGGCTAATGACTCACATGGAAGGTGTTTCAACAATCGAAAAAGGTATTCAGGTATGATTTTTCATTGGTTTTCCACAGAGTATAATGTTCTTCAAAAAATTCAAATTTCAGGTTATGCAAGCATTGCATAGAGAGCAGTTGATTCGGCATGCTTCTGGTGATTTAAAGAGGCCTTTCCTATACGGTTTTTACTTATTTTACATCCCTAACAACGATAAAGGTAAACTGTTTAAAACTAATTGACTCGTTATTTAAAAAAATTTGATTCAGATGACAAAGATGCATTCCAACCCTGCGGTGACCTGCAAGGATTTGAAAATGAGCTGATGGAAGTTGAGGTAAAACCTGCTCTAAACTGGGGACTAACTACTTCACCGTCGGCTTTGCAAGTCCCTAATACTGTTTCGGACAGGGACCGTGGAGTACCTCATTTCCTTTGTGAAGATATAGATGCAGAATATTCCGACTGTGATTTAGACGGTAAAGATATATATATATAAAGATGTATAAATAATCTAAGAACAATGTTTTAGGACCAATGTACAAAAGAATGAGATTAGAGACTGACGTAGCAGGAAAAAGTGATCGCGTAGAATGGGGACATGCAAGATATCAAACTGTTTTTAGACCCGATCAGGCATATGAATTGATCGTAGAATGGTTAACATCTTCGGGTTCTATAGTATTTGAATTGGTAGGTGCCAGTCGGATAAAAGTTATTTAATCGGAGATATGCAGAAATTGTACTATTCTTTCATATCTTTTAATTTTAGCTTTGTGGATGGCATCGCAAAGCTCAAA
Source organism: Rhagium mordax (assembly GCA_963680705.1). Classification (NCBI taxonomy): domain Eukaryota; kingdom Metazoa; phylum Arthropoda; class Insecta; order Coleoptera; family Cerambycidae; genus Rhagium; species Rhagium mordax. The sequence continues at coordinate 302,366 of OY796661.1, read as the reverse complement.
GCTGTGGGCTGCAAATGATTCCTATTCCTCACGACCCGTTGGCCTTGCCTTACTCTAGCAAGTCCGATCCTTTACGAGGGCCTATTTTCATACCCCTAAATGTTACATGTTTGGAAGAAAGAGATCGATTATTTAAAGGTATATTTTATAACGTGTAATTTTTAATATTATAAATTTTCCATCGATAATCCCATCTGCGCCATTTACAGAATTTAAGGAAGATTCTTGCACCGAGCGGTTATTTTTACTCCAAGAAGCCATAGTGCAAAGGTTTGGCTTCATCTCGAGTCAAGTTGAACCGCCACACAAAGCTAACTACTCTCGTGAGCACCAGTACATTCATGCTACTGGTACGGTATTCGTATTGGTATCGAGTGCCACTCCAAAAGTAAAGAATCGTATAAATTCTTCAATGCGACATAGCACTGGTCGTTATTCTGTACATGCTGACGTTGTCCCGAGTCCACATGAAGCTTATATTACCAGACATGTATCTGGTAAAAATAAGGACGATTATGATAATTCAAGGAAGGTAAGTTCATTCTAGTGCTTGAACTTAGACACTAGTTAGCCTGTAAGATAATATATTGAAATTAAAAGACAATACATAGTTATCCGCATTATCTGAGCCCAAGTTTATTTAAACTTTTTCCGAATAAATCAGGTTTTTATTTATTCATATGTATCTAACAAGGTTAGTTTTACCTCGAATAACCGAAACAACACTCTTTTAAGAGTATTATTAAGACCATTTTGTATATCATATTGGGGTGAATATCTGGTTGTTTATGGCAATATGTGAATCTATTTTTGTTGCTTTTAGATGGGCTTCCTTTGGTCCTGGAATCACATGGTTAGTAAAAGGTGGAGAACAAACCAAGGTGTCGATACTAGTTTCCAACTAAAACTGCTTAAAGATTTTCGAGAGTTTTGTAGTAATTCTGAGGATAGATTAAGAAACTTCTGGCATGACAGCTGGGAAGCCAAAGAGACAGCTTTTTCATATTCACACAGAACTAGTTCCATATCTAGTAATTTTGTACAATAAATATTTTGTACTATATGTGATTTTTGTTTGTTTTTATAAGAACTATTTTTATTACAAATCATATACAAATAAAGCATTTAATTCGTTTACAACTGAATTTTTACTTAATCTGCATAGCAAAAATTTGTCATTGTAGACCAACCTAGCCGCGCTTATATCAAAAAGAAAACTTGGAGCTTTAATTTTTTTTTTTTAAATAATTTATTCTTTCCGAGCCAAAGACAATGCCAAAACGCAAACGAATTTGGTTTTCTTCCACTTTTGAATTTTTAAATTTTCGCGCGCCTCTGACTAGTGGGCAGTGGCGAATGTCAGCTGTCAAATTTAATTTAATACACAAGAATTCATCGAAAAAGTTACGTAAAGTGGGTTAAATGGCAGGAGTTAAATTAACCACAGGATTGACGGGCCTTGCTGTAGCTAAAAACCCCCATCACACCCTGGGGGTGTTATATAGTAAAATACTAAGAACATTGCAAAAAATGCCCGAGTGTGCCGCATACAGAAAACATACCGAAGAAATCGTCAACGAAAGATGCCAAATTCTAAAGGCCAATGACTGCATTGAAACTGTAGAAAAACACATAGGATGCGGACAAATCGAGGAAGTTATTGTTCAGGCCGAAAATGAGTTAATACTGGCTCGTAAAATGTTGAACTGGAAGCCCTGGGAGCCCCTGGCGAAACAGCCCCCTTTAAATCAATGGTTGTGGCCTCCAGCACAACCACAAGCTAAATAATTGTATAGACGATAAATTTCCACCTCTTGTATATTATCAGTTCGTTGTAGTAATTGAATATGTTAATAAACATCAAATTTATCGAAATGTTTTATTCCAATTTTCTTTTTTACATCAATAAACACTGGCGTCTGGCAGATTTTTGAGTCGAGCGCACTCTGGTGTTCCATTTTGAAGCTCTCCACCGGAAAGCGGATACGGGTTCGAGATTGTGAAAGAGGGTTTCGTAGCTACATTTCCTTTGTTTTGCACAGAATATGGCTGCCATATTTAGTTTAGATGTCTGTTTTCAAAAGTGTTGTAGGTTTTGTGCTAAATATGCGATAATATTATAGCCTAATATTATCCCCCTAGTGAAAATAAACGGAGAAATGTGTTAGAATTGTTATGAACATTTTAAATATTCATGCCGTATCGGTTTGGTTAAAAAATGTTTCTGTTTACATCGGTTACTGAAAACTTCATTTCAATTTTTGTAATTTTAAGGTAAGTTTTGTGCATTGATACTGATTATTTACAGTAAAACTGTTGTGCCTATTGATAATCGCGTTTAACGGTGTGCATTAATTCACGTTATACTTTTCGGTGCGACATAAAATGTTTTCTGTAACAAAATCTTCTTACCGTAAATGATGTTGACCTATGCTTTACTGAATATTTAACTTTTGGAGGCATTAAATGAGAATTTAACGTCTTGCTGCCGCGGAGGTTTTGTTTACGTTCCAAAATAAATTTAATTTAAAACATTCCCATTCTCAACGTAGGTATGACTTATTATTGTAGATACATTCTTTCATTCGAGGCACCACAAACTGGTTTTTATCATACCCATTGCTGATCTACAGAATTGTCAGATATTGTATAATTTCAAAAAAGTAAATATTATTCGATGTTCTACAAGATAATATGTCACTTTCTAAAAATATTTACAATGCTGTGCATTATCTACTACTAGGGAACGTTACGAGTTGTATAGCTGGTACCAATCGTTTAACTGTAAAACTCTATGTATATTTGTATTTTTGACACAAATTCGTACAAAAATAGCTTGTTTGTTTTTTTAAGTTGTTGCATATTATTGTCCTGTTAAATTGTCGCGGCCGTTTGAAATTGATTATGATTATAGTCTTGGTTGTTACTGGGTGCACGGGCTCGACATATTTAGGACGGATAGTTGCTTCCCATTTATCAGATTAAATAAACGTTATGTATTTTTACAGCTTGTAGTTCTATTCTTACACTTTGTCGTGTATTTACATCTCTATCATAAATATTATAATATGTATATTCTGGAACGTAAATAAACGAGCCCTATGTAGATTTTCTCGCTAGTTGCGTAATTTTCTTATTTATAGCGTACCGAGCTTCGTTTATTGCGTCGAACCGAATTAACGGTTTATCTGCATATAGAATTAGAGTGACCACATTTTGTAAATTAATTTGTTATATTTAGTGCATCACGCCCACGCATAACTACAAAACAATCGATATGAGATAGCTTTACATCATGTCAGGAAAAGCTCATCGGGCAGGCAGAGATATGCGATGCGGCTATGTCCGTGTTGGTTGGCATGTTGTAGTTCTGTCTTCTGTCTGTTCTGTGTTCTCAGTTTCGTTACTGTTCTGTTCTCCTTTCACGGGCCTCACACTCGCGTACGCGAATAAACACGCATGCGCGACCTCGGCTGGCTAAATTCACGCCGTCGTTTTTCTTTGGAATTGGTCGAATTGGAATGTTTTGTTTTGCTTCGAATCTCTGTAGGGTAGAGCGCGGCCGGAATCCGATTATTACTTCGGCGTGCGACTACATTTTTATTAATGTCGCAATTAGTTTTATTAATAAACAGCGCCCAGACGCATAATTCGCTGATCGTTTAATAAATAAAGCACTGCTAGCAATAGGGGTTATGCTGCTGTACTGTTCGATTATTTCCTCCTAGAATATTCAAGTTCTTGACCCATTAATTAAAAATTCCTTTTTACTATAGCAGCATTTAATCATAGTCGGAAATATCTAGTTAATTTTGTGTAAATTAAAACCAATATCAGTCGAAATATGAATTTCAATCGAACATTAGAATTTAAAATAATTCGCATTTTCAGACATCACGTACGTGGAAATTAGATGAATATCTAATGTGTTTCGCAATTTGGCTTTTAAAGTGGCACCTATCTGTTTTATTAAATACCTAGTTACTCTCTTTTAAAATTCATCCGTAAGTAACGATGTTGGAGAAGTTATGTCGTAAGCCATCTATGTTGTGAAGTGTTCTTCCAGGAAACCTAAAAGCCACGATGTTTATTTACGTGTTATTTAGTAGGTGTCTTAAAAATGAGAGAATTTTTAATAACGTTGCAAATTAATGATCTAACGTGTTCTTATCTTTCTTATTTTTTAGATATCGTCAGTGACCTGGATCCCCATTTTGTTGTTCCGAAGGGTGGTGGTGGGGAAACCACTAATATTAATAGAGGTAGGATTAAAAGAGATTATAAGCAAGATGTATCAAGCTCTAGTATTCATGAAAACATGAGTGTGTGCTTTGAAACGGCCAACGTGCTCGCCAGTCAGGTGAGCACTTCATCATCGCCTTCTCAATCGTTAGAAGAAAACAGCACAGCTCAGTCGTCGACAAGTGCTAATATTATCCAGTCGCCTATTAGCTCTAATACCATACAGGCTAGCAATGATAAGTTGGAACAGCAAGTTTCAACGACAAAAAGCATTGCGAAGCTGGTCGTGGCCAATCACACGTCAGCAAATAGTTGTAACCCAGTTCTGCAAAAGGTCGTAAATCCACCTTTAATCACAGTTTTAAATCCTTCTGGACCCTTAACGGTTGTGAAAACTTTATGTGTAACATCTGGAGTGTCAAGTGCTCCCCAGTTTACTTTAGTTAACTCCTCTCCACTCAACGTTACGAATGCTGTGGGAAAATCTCCAACGATTACACTCCTGAATGCTCCAGTGACTGTAGTCAAAGCAATCACTACTCAAAATGTGGACAAAACTGCAGCTGATATAGTACCAAATAGTGCCAGTATATCAAGCAATACTTGCCCCGTTCCAGCCATTATCGAGAACAGGGGGCACAACGTTTTTGTGAAAAACACTTGCCCTGATTCTACGGTCCCAGATATTCCCCAAGGCCACAAGTTATTGACTGCCAATAACTTCCCGCAATCAAATGTAAGTATACTGGTTTAAATACAGTAGATTCGCTTTCCAATTAGACCAATTTGTGCGTAAAATGTGCAGAGTTCTCAGTTTGCTGTGTGTTCTTTTCACGTCCAAAATGATCCATCTGGAAAGTAGACTTATCGGAGATGTTTACTTGATATACTCATTCAAGTCTCATACAAAATCTAGCATGTTTATGCGATATCTCAGCTGAAACTTAACGAACAGAAATACAACGTAATTTTAATTTTAGTTCAGATTTATTGGCTCATCACACTCTTCAGCAACAAAGCGTAGTTTCAGCTTAGGTATCGAAAGGTTTTTTAAAAATTTTTAGGTCCTGACAAATATAAACGCAGCAGCTAAATCCGTTAACGGCCAGCGAAATAAATTGAAGATCTTAAGTAATGTCGTAATGCCAGGCACTTCACAAGCAGCAAGTAATATTTTATTAAACAAAACGAACACGCAGCGGTATATTCCAAGGCAAAAGATCATTGGTCCCAATGGAGCGACTACGAAATACCTTAACAAACCACCTCCGAATAACATGATGAAATCCAATATAAGTAGCACTTTGAAGCAGGTGCAAGAAAAATCACCGACGAGAATGGTTTATCCCACACATAAGAGCCAGATAAAGACGATTCCTCCGATGAATAATTTTGTACAGAAACCCCAACAAGGAATCAAGACTTTATCCCCGCAACACAAAAATATTCCTGGTCAGATTCAGAGGACTGGTTCCGGCCTGCGAACCATTCCCCCACAAAGGCCGCAAAAAATCGCAAACAAACCAAATTATATCGGTAAACATGCTATCCAAGCGCAAAAAATGCGACAGACCCATGGAAAAATGAAAGGAATTAAGGTACCGTCAAATGTCCCTTATAATATTCATGGTCCTCAAATGCCTGACAAACAGCTAACTGAATTAACCTTTAACCAGGCTCTAACGGCGCAGATCATTGAAACGTTGAGTAATACCAGTACACCCTTACCAAGTAACAGATACGAAATATTACCGGCACGATATGACAGTGCCTTTAGTTGTCCCGAAACCAAACAATCCATGTAAGTATATTTTGTATGTATTTTATATTTTATAGTAAGTAATATGTAAATAATAAACAAACCGTTGAAGAAAGATCCGATAAGACTGTTTCGTTTTTATAGAGAATCATCGAAACAGTCTGAAGATAAAACTAAATCTGGATTAGACGCACTGTCTTTAATTTGCCAAGCAGTGCTTTTGGATCACAACTATAACGCCACTCTGCCACCAGACTCACCAACTAGGCCATCTTTACCCCCAAATACACACACACAGAGTCAAATTAATGGCATATCGGCTAACTCCATGTATTCACCTGTAAGCGCTAAAAGTAAGTTATTTGCCGTCTGTCTAGTTTTTGCAATCTGACGAGTAATTTGATATTTTAGGGAGGTCTTTACCATCCTCGAACACAATATCGTCCACTTCAAGCCTCTCCAATATATCTGTGACGCCAAGTAATAGCAATTCCCTGAGGACCGTGCAAGACGACGATGCAGCCTCGGATATATCCGACGGATCTGAACGTAAACATGATACTGAAGGGGAGGAAACTGACACTGCTCCGGAAGCCGAGGCAGTTAACAATGATGAACATTTTGATGGTTACGGAGACTACGTAACGAGGTGCATTTGGTAAGTTTGTTGGGCAACCAATTTGATAATTGGAATTGGTAATAATCGTGTCTCTTTTGCAGTGGTTTTTTGCATGACGACGGGTACATGGTTGAATGTGATAGGTGCAAGGTGTGGCAACATGTCCAGTGTGTCGTCAAAAATAGGCAAGTACCAGATGAATACCTTTGCGAGGTCTGTGACCCTACAAAGCCCATAGATAGGCACAAAGCGAGAATGCTTCAACAGCAGTGGCTTAGGGATAGACAGTTTGCCGACCCGAAACTAAGAAAAGACCCCAAAATTAAGGAAGTGTTTAAGCCTAAAGAAACTATAAGTGATAGCGACTCTTCTGACGGTGAGCAAGTTGGTGAGTACTTTATTTGTTTTTTATGAAGGAAAGCGATGCTGTGTAATTGGTAAATTTTAAGTAAATGTAAATAATAAGCGATACTAGCTTGTAATTTTTTGACCTTTACAGGTTAAATACAATCAAGATTATTGGTGTATAATTTACGTTTAATCACACGGTATCGCTTGTGAAACTTCAAAATATTAATTATTAAAATATGTTTGTGCCATCAATAGATTCAGAAATATGAAAATTATTGTATGAGTGTTTTTTTTTAGAATAGAAGCAAGGAGGTAAACAATCTTTTTCGAAATTTTTCCAAGTGCCTGATAGATGCTCAATTAATTGATCAATCTAGTCCATAATCATTTTGAAAAAAATTTGAAAACTAGTGGATTGTGTTATTAAAGTAAAGAGCCACCTAATATAGCTATAAGAGTAGTGGATGTTAAATAATATTTTATTTTATTTTGAAAATTATTATAAACTATGTATATTAACAATTTGATGTTATTTTTGTTGACTTGAGCCATGTTTCTATCATGCAAGTCAGATGAATCCATCACCAAGCCCCGGCAGCTTGTAAATGGAGTGATGTGTATCGAAAGCGAAAAATATTTTAGTTCATATATGCACAATTTTTTAAATTTAATAAAACTAAATAAACTAGCCATTCATTTTGCAAACATTTTAGTATAATCTATAAGCTGGTTAACGATTTGTGTTTCATTGTGTTAGGACACATCTGGAACTGAATAGAAATTGTAGCGAGCACATAATGTTTGTCTAAATTTAAACTTCATTTGAATACTTCAGACATCTAGTGTTAAAGTTCAAGGAATAACAAGAATCTCAAGGACGCAGTTTATTTATTTAACATAAACAACATCTCGAGGAAAAAACATTACTTAATAATTATTCATTCCTTATTGAATTTTTTTTAAGACACTAAAATATCTCTAGGTATACGAAGAGGTGGACTAAAGGAAGACCAACAGAATACATTTGTGGGGAACAGACCCTGGAGATGGGAATGTCCACAAAAGTTTGTATAACTCACCTTTCGTAGAAGTTGGTTTTTATTTTATAATGTTATTTGGCAGTTTGTTGTCATGATTGCGTATTGTCTTGGAAAGAAATAAACATACGATTCCTGTTTTGCTTAAATTATCAGCTTATTTTGTTATTTTGTAAAATATGTTCCTCCTTTAAGAGCTTTAAAGTGTAAATTTTTATACAGCTTACGTGACTTATGATGTATGATGTATGAGTGCATTGATTAGGCAAACTAGTCACATTTTTTATAAAGTTTCCTATCATATAAAGTCAAGAGAAATTGAGACGACAAACTTTGCTAACAGATTTATTACCTGATGAAATTTTTGAACTATATAAAAAATGAGTCTTAAAATTTTGGCACAAACTGGAAAATAATTGATCAGTAGTGTGGTCTTAATTTTATTCTGAAATGTACTGTTACTATTTTAAGCGCACCACAACAACAATGTTGTTGCTAAAGGTAGAACGTTGACAAACAGAAGAAAAAGCGAAACTCATCAGAAGCAGAACATAGCAAGGCAAAGACGAGACTCTGCCAAGGAAGTAGTTCAAAGGCGACAGAAAAGAAAGGAACGTAAGATCGTGAGACGCAAAGTAATATATACAATCAAAACCGTTTTGCATTATTTCTTATTTTTTTTTTTTGTTGTTTCAGTCAAAGACCCAAACAAAATCTCACAGCGATGATGAAAATCAAGATACTTGGGCGGCACATTTACCGCAACTACGTCAGTGGATCGAGAAATATGAAGAAGCAGTAACTAACCATTATTCTCCCGAATTAAGGGCGCGCATATCTAGCATAAGAGTAAACGGGGTGCACTCTGATTTTAGCATGCAGTTTGACTGTACGGTACACAAGTGCCGTGTTCACACCCAACCTTTAACGGAAATAAAGTACCTGATGAGTACGGTACATCTTAGCCCGAATACGCCTGTTGTAGAACTGAGAGGAAAATATATGCTTTCCACCCAACATCGTAACTCTGGCGGTTCATTAACAACACGACAGCACTCTCAGAGGCCTGGCCCCTTTTTATTTTTTTACCGACTGCACAAAGATAACACTGAAGTTTGCGTAGACACGAGAACGTATGGAAATAGTGCTAGATTCATAAGGAGGTCTTGCAGGCCGAACGCGGAACTGCGGCACTGTATCGAGAAAGGTGTTTTGCATTTGTACATTGTGTCAATTACTACAGTTGAAAAGAATTGCGAATTGACGATCAAACATGAATCTCATGACTTAGCAGCTATAGGTACCACACAAATCGCATGTGCTTGTGGCAATGCCGAGGACTGTACGGTCAATAAAAGCACTGTGAAGAAGAACGGCGAGGCAACACCCGAAGTGTAAGTTTTAACGCTCAAATTTTTCCATCTTGAGACTTACGTTTCTTGTATTTTATAGGCACAGGAAGAGGAGAGGTAGGAGGACTATTTCTTCTAGTCTTCCAGAACCCGAGCCGCCAAAAGTTATAAAAGAAGAACCGCAAGCGATACCTGCACCCTTGTCACCCGTTCTTATTCCTCCCGCTCCTGCAGTTTCCGTTACCCTTTCACCTGTAAAACAAGAAAAGCCCTTGGAGGAAATAGTAAAAAATGAAGTTGTAAAAAAGGAAGAAGTGCCAGTGAAGGTGGAGGTCAAAGAACCAGAAGAAGAAGAAGAACCAATTCCGGAAATAAAAATTAAGGAAGAGACGAAAGAGGAGGAAATAAAAGAAGAAATGGAAGAGCCAGTTGAAGAAAAACCACAAATGGAAGTTAAAAAAGAGAAGGTTAAAGAGGAGGAGGAGGACAAAAGCCCTCCGCCGACTCCAATTTCGACACGTAGATCCTCTTCTCACTACAAGTCTGATAAGGAGGAAGACAAACCAGCTGAAACAAAAGAGGAAAAGACAAAATGCAAGAAACTGAGTAGAGAAGAAAGAAAGTTGGAGGCTATCTTGCGGGCAATCGAGCAAATGGAGAAAGCCGAATCGAGAAAGCAGGAACACCAGGCGAAACAAGCCCACAGGAGAGAGTCTGAACCTGGACCGACTCCGAAAGAAGAAGAAAAACAGGAGCCAAAGTTAAAGAGGCGAAGGCGAAAAGGTCGTGCTAGGACAACAAGCCAAAGCGCTCGTCGTAATCGGTTAAATTCTACAGATTCTTATATGACTTCTGGTGATGAAAATATGCTCTCTCCCAATGACAGCAGCCATCCTCCCAATAGACCCTTGTTAAAGGAGCTGGGCAGCGATCAAACCGATAATAGAGCTGTCGGGCTTCTACTTGCTTTATCTAATAGCGATAGCACAAGCAAGCCCGATAAATCACCAACAAGGGAAGTCGATTCAAATTCTAACTCTGCCCATTCGTCACCGGAGACACCTCTGTCATCAGCATGTTTGCTGGTCCAGGCAGCCGTGGAGCCGCTGGAACCTGGATTTAAATTTCCAAAAACGAAGAAAGGTTTAATGAATGAATGGTTGAACAAGGTTCCAGAACCGGTACAGTCTGCGAGCTCGATTTCGCCATCTTCACTAACGCCTCACTTAGGCTGCAACTCGGAGTTTGATTCCAACAGTGGCTTTTACAGTCCCGCCAAGAATCTAACTACGTTGGCGCAGGCCGTCAATTACTGCGATACCAACACTCAATCCCGCGGCAACGCCAAGAAGAGGTGGCTCAGGCAGGCGATTAGCGAAGATCATTCTTGTGACAGCCCCGCGGGTCGTCCAGGTAAGACGATAATTCTGCGTCTCGCTATAATTGTTGTTATAATATTTTTTTGTTATTCCAGAATCTCCTCCTTTGAGTGACATGGTGGCGCCGCCGAAAAAACGTAGATTGCCCAGGGAGTCGCTGTCCAATGATATTTCTCCTCCGACGACTCCGACGAGTGTTGCACCTCCTGCAATTATCAATGTACGTATCAATTTCGCTGAACATTTTTCATAGGACATTCAAAGATACGTCTCAAATAATTGAAATTGAATTTTTGTTATTGTTAAAAACGATGTGTATTATAAGAACATTTATTCATTCACTCTTAGGATAATTAAGATGTAATTTAATATAGAACAGAAATGATGCTTTCAATGTTATATTTTATATTATATTTATTTCGTTAGAATATATATTAAATTACAATTTCGAATTAATTGCATATTTTTTTGTTTGATGTCATTTTCCAATTTTTCATTTTGTTTTTATTTATATGCAAGGTGCCTCATCGAATCGTGCCATTTTTTACCAATGAATTCTAGGGGGTGGAAAGGAAATTATTCAAATTATCGATCTATTTACCTGTATTCAAAAATGCATCTACGAAATAATATCCGTCCGTTTATGGTATGCGTTGATTTGTCCAATTATTCAGTATTTTAGACCGTTTTCAAACCATTAGATCAATCATTGGATGGTTGTAACTCCTTAAAGATGCATTTTTGTATGAAGTATTAGGTTGGATCGATTTCTTTTAGACTCTAACTAAAATTCACAGTTAAAATTATGACCTGGTTTTGTTGTCACCTTGTGTATATACAATATACAGTAAGATGGCTATAAAATATGGTAAATGCAATAATCCAAATGTGACAGAACGTTTGTATATCCTCTGTGTTTATAAAGAAGAGAAAATGATGAGAAAATTTCAAAACAATCGGACATTGAAAAGTTCATAAAAATTGGAATACAAAATTTGACCGTAACTAAGTGAAGTTAAATCAAAGCTTGTAAATTTTTTTGAGCACCTATTTAATAAGTACCAAATTTATATTGAGATTTTATAGTTGTATTTAACAAAATCTTGTAAATAATAATTGAAGGAAAAATAAATATAATTTAATGAAATTCAGTGCATTCCTCCTTAGCTACCCGGTGAAAAATTTTACTCTTTATGTTATCCTATTATTAATAAGTTTATTTTATTTACTGTCATTTTTTCTTTTCTAATACATAGTGAACATATTTGGTTTTTTTCCATATACATACTCTGTTTTATAGCTCGTGCTTTATATTCACGTTTATACATACAGGATGCCCTCGCTATGGGAGCAACTTTTCATAATTCGTTACTTATTGGCTTTAGAAGCAACTAATGGATAAAAAATTAACTTCTATAATAGCTGCATATTTTAACAGAACTGCTTGAGAAACGAGACGAAGTACGTAAAGATAGAAAGTGGCAACAACGTTAACGAATCTATGTATGCATCACACACAGTATTGCTGATTTTATTCGTTTCTAACCAGTCAATCTAAATCTACAAATCAAATTTGTCAATTCGCCTCGGTCACCGCCTGGCGGATTTAGTCAGAACCCTCGCCGTGTACCGCAGTTTACTGGTTTTTAAATTTTCATAAAGAAAATAGGTAGCAAAGACGTTGAACTTAATACTGGAATTAGATATTTTAAAAACTACTCACGTTATTTATACGTTGAAATGACGATTGCGCATAAAAAATTGCATTTTTGTAATAACAAACTTTGAAAACCAGGAAACTGCGGTACACGGCGAGGGTTCTGACTAAATCCGCCAGGCGGTGACCGAGGCGAATAGTGTGTATTTATATGTGGGCGCAATTTCACCATTTTAAATATGCCTAGAATTTTAAAATGGAACTACTTTTGACCTCTTTCTCTCCGATCTCAGTTATTGATGCATGTTTGAGATTCTAACACAAAACGAACAGTTTTTTAAGGAATGTCGGAACTGGTAATAGTAAAAAATACTTTTCAATAATTGAAAAAAGGCATATTAGGATGTTATTACTGGTGAAGTAACGAGCCTGTTGGCATGTTCAATTTAAATTTACGGCGATCAAAAACTGTTGTAATTTATTACAAGTATTTATTAAATGAAAGTAACTTTAACTTTTTTTACGTAAAATGTTTGTAAAAAAAAAATCAACAAAATCATATTAAAATATGCAGCTTTTCAAAACAAACGTGTCTGAATTAAATTCTGAAGCAAATAATTAACACGTTAAAGAAACATACCGTACTTTGTGGGCAACTTGTATGTACAGGGTGTAATTGAAATACATATGGATATTAAAACCAAGTTTAACTTGGTTGATTAGGTGTGATCCAACGATTGCACTGACAGACTTTACTTTAAAAATTCTTTGTCGTGGACTATAGCCAAACAGTAAAAAAATTAAATGTGTCAATACTAAATGAGGAGGATGCCCCTTTTACCCCTGATTTGACCATAAACATCTTTGAAATAGTAATACTTGGTTAATTTGATTAATAAAAATTTAAAATGAAATATAATTTTCACAAATATGTTCATGTTATATATTTATGTGAATACCACGACATCCCCTGTAGATGGCTACGTCACAAATTACTAAACATCTAGTATTTGTTTACGTATCCCTGTGGGTTTCGGTTAAAACCACTGCGGTGTGTTAGTTGCGAAATAGAAATTTAGTGTGTGAGAAAGCATCTGAAAAATTCCCATCAATTATTGCTCGCTCTTTCTTTTGGTATATTATGACAGTGAAACACTGTTCATTTAAAATGATAATAAAGCTGTGTTATATCCCGCATGATTGTAGGTGCTTCTAAAAAGTTTACCCCAAGCTAACAATTAATTCTGTTCCATTTCTATTTTCATTATCGCAGGGTGTTTAGTGTAAGGAAACAATACAATAGTATTGTGTATTGTGCGCCTCTACACATGGGAAATATACGTACGAAAATATTGACGTTTTTTTTTTCTTAAGAAAATAAGGGGAGCCCTTGTTGGACTTGGTCCACATTATAATATCTGCATGTATTTCAATTACACCTGTCCCTTTATAATGTATGCATAAAAAAATTTATTTTTTTGAATGTAGAAACCTGATAAAGATAGGCCAAATCAAGAGGGGTGCGTAGAAATAGTATACAGTGGAACAGACGGTGATAGTCCGACACAGACTTTAGAATCAGATGCCATTTTAAAAGAGCGTGCAGCTAAAATGAAGCAGGAGTTTAGTAAGTGCATTGTGCCATTGGCTCAAGAGGGTCCACGAAATGAAATGGGTCCTCTGGGGTGTCTCATGGATCCGAGACTGTCTCGTGACAGTCACATGTTCTCGAATAACGATTTGGTCGGCACCGTCGAAAAAACTCTGAGTATACTCGGGTTTGACAACACTAAGCCTGTGACAGCTACGCTACCCAAGAGAAAGGTAAAGGTAAACTTTCTAAATCGGTCTCTCGATCCTGTGTTAACTTTGTTGTTTTCAGCTCTCCATAACGGAATATAGACAGAGAAAAAAATTAAACAACAACGACAAGAATGAGGAACAGGAGCATGAGCCAGAGCATACAAGCACGGAAGAAAATAATTCCTCCGAATCGTTTAAGGTGACTTCTAGACTTCGATCTGGCAGCACAAGTAGTAGTACTTCCATAACATCAAGCGACGACGAAATGCCTCCCTCTGAGATAACTGTGAAAGGTACGATATGTTTATAACCTAGAATATTTCAGGTTTGAATTATTTTATTGTAGTTCCAGCATTTAATTCTGAGCCAACAGAACTAGAGCGACAGAGGGAAAGTTCCAGTATGAGGCTAAAGAAAGCTTTTGGATTAACAGTCGATGAGGAACCACGTCCAGGTAACGAATTCCTGATTATTTCATAATTCTAATGCACATTTTAATTAGTATGGTAGTTTAAATTTATCTAAAATGTCAACCAAGTCATTAACCATCGCCACTGCTCATACTAATTTTTCGTTTGGATTTTCGTATCAAAATCGAAAGGCAGTTTTAATCCTTCACTAAGCGAGTTACGTCAGACATAGAAGAGTAATTGTATCTAAATTTGCAGCTCTTAATGTAGAGGCCATATTGAATTTGGAGCTTGAACCTAAAGTAAAACCGATCCCCTTACCGAGTCCAACATTTCCAATTCCTGGCAGTTGTGAAATAACTAGAGAAGTGGTAACTCCAAAGCCTTGTCTTTCTCCTGAGAGATCTGTTTCTCCACCTGTCTTGCCGCCCATAAAGAGTCGGTCTCCATCAGTTGAAATAGATGTAGAAGAGGATTCTGCAGCCGAGGATGTTCCTCATGACAAAGAAAATAATGATGAGGTTGCGCAACCAAATATGTTCTATACCCCAGATGAGGAGGAAGGAATACACGCCGAAACGGTGTTTGAAGAGTCAAATAGTATAAACTATGTACCACCCTTTAACAACCCTGTATACCCGAATAGTAGTTTTACAACCTCGACAATAGGTAAGTTGAAAACATTTTTTACCTCGGAAAAAGTCTTTAAATATTGAGCATATTATATAAAATATAATCTGAATGACAATTACCGATAATATTTTGTATCCTTTTGCAGATGATGACGGACGTTACGAAGGTCGAAATCCTTCTCCGCCGCCCAACCTAGAAACACCAAGTCTTAACAGCCAGTCGTGAATATGCCAGGAGCTTTAATTAATTTAGGAGAGTGCAATTATCCCAGAAATATAAGTTATTTAAAGAAAGTATTAATTATAGTAAGCACAGTGTACATAGTTGTTTTATTTTTGGAGATTTATTTTTAATGTATATTTGCATTGTACTAAGTACACGTACTAAGTTGTTTCATTTCTCAATGGTTCATAAAATTATTGTTGAGTTGATTATTTCTTTGTATTGAATTGTTAATTTCTTTTATGGTCGACATATTGTCGATATTGGGAAAAGTATGTACACTTTGTAAATAGATTTATTTTTATTGATAAGCGGAAATTAGAAAATCGTTGATTTTTTGATAATTTTTCAGTGCAATGTTGATTTACGATGTTGCTCAAGAAAATCTTGATGTGTATATATACACAGTTTGTATATATATATGACGTAATTTGATTACATAAAACTCGCCACAAAGATTGTAAATCAATGTTGCATAAAATAAGCTTTGTAAAAGTACAAAATTATTTAAGAGGTGATCTCGTGTTTTAAGAGTAGAGTGTTTTTTTATTTTATTTTTTTTTCTATAGTATAAGTAACACCTTTTGGGTTATAGGTTAACGAACGGTTGTAGCCAATCGTAATAAGTAAATTTGACTTAGGATTTTTATAATTTGTGTTTACATTGTTGTTGCTTTATGTTTTGGAGACCTCTGCTAATCCATTATTTACTCGGTTTTGCTATCAGATTAGGTAGATATTTTAATGATATCCATTTTAGAGTTGCTGGTACATCACATTTTTCTGTGTAGAGGTCGCCCTACCCCTGTATATAACCTTACTGTGTACATAAGTACTATATTTATATATTATGAATTTGTAAATTTCGTACTATTACTACAACCAGTGTTAGTTATGTTTATACCTTTTATTTATTTTGTTCATGGCCCCCGATTGCAATTAATTTTATAATTGCAATTGAAACTAAAAACTTCTTCATTGCAAATTATTTGTTTCGTATCGTCAGATTTGTACAAAATTTCATAAAAAAATTCGTCAAAAGAAGTCAAAATATCATTTATCTATCAGTATTAAGTATAGACGATGAAATAAATAATTTTGCACATGTCTCAAAATTGTCAATGAAATGTCAACGAGTTTATTAATTGCATAAAACTATTTTAATATTTAACATGGCTGTACATATAACATTAATTTGATGTTGGTACGAAAATCCGTACAATTATTAAATAAAATATTTAAAAATTATTCTCGTTTTATTTACAAAAAAACACAAACGACTAACTGAGAATTACATCGTACTATTCTAGGTTGAATATTACAGAATTTATTATTATTAAGTTAAAACAAAATATTATAGCTGAAGCTGATCACCATTTATCGCCTGGTTTTCGACAAAGCCGTAGACTGCGTCTGCTTACTCCCTGATAGTACGACAAACGGAGACTGCGTTTCTTTCTGTTTTGCTTGCAGCATATTAAGCGTTCCTAGTGGTGTATCAGTGGAACTCATCTTTTTCATAAGCTGCAATAAAGAACAAAAATTAATGTGTGAGAGAAGAAACATTTTAGTAAGTAACAAGTTTAATACCATTTCCTATACTCAATCTGTTCGAAACATAGAGCTCGACTCCTCCCCATTCATTTTATGGCAGCGCAGAACGGTCCACGCAATAGTCAGTTTTACACGATGGAATTAATGAAAGCTGTGATAGCTTCAACAAAATTTGTTTATATTATACGTGTTACATTGTATACTGCAGCGATGTTATATTGTTATAATGTTTATTCCCATTAAAGTTTCTATTATACATTTGCAATTTTGGACTTTTAAAAATAATACTTATTCCCACGAAAATTTAAACGACGTTTTTTTATTAAGTCCGCACCGCGCAAACTCACGATACTTTGTTTATTTCGCCGTCTAGACGTAACGAAACGACCAGTCGCCGATTGCTGGCTGGTTTGTTTACGTTTGTATTCGTTTTTAGGTTAGGTGCTTTTGCGAGTAATTTCCACATACTTTAAAAGAACGTATGTGATTATTTCAGGCAAAAAAGTTTAGTTTGTGATTTACTGTAAGGCCCTCCGCAGTCCGCACATTAAGCTACTACAAACTAGTTACAAAGTATGAATCGCACACGACGCTACTGAAATTTTATAAAATCAAGTCCCTTTTCGATTGTTGCGGCTTTGTTACATGATACAATAAATTACATTTGTATCATGGCTTTGTTACATTGTGTTTAAATAATTATTCTGTTACCGTGATTAAAGCTATTGTTGTTATGGTGTTAAAAAATTTCTAGTGATACTGATAGTAGTGCTTCAAGTGATGAAGATATTATCCTTTATTTTAATTAATCGTATAAGAAAGTTATGAGAGATATCAATATAATATATGCTCATCATTTCAATCATTTCATAACCTGTGTAAATATGAACATGACAGTTGACAGTACAGGCCGGATCCACATTTATTCGCGTTTTTCGTAAGTTTAGCATTTATGCGTTTCGCGACAATCCATAACATAAGCTGATTGCTGATTGGTCTGTTGCAAAATACGTAGAAGTTTAATGTGTGACGCAAGTTCTTGTAGAGGCGGCCTTTCAGTCAAATCTAGAAGTTGCATTGTAATTTGGGTTCTATAAATACGACCAATAGAGAAATTCCATTCAAATTTAGCGGACATTTTTGGGGCGGAGTGTAATTCTATCTGTTGGACAGACAGAGTATAGATCACCAATCAAAAATTTATATAAAAAATAAACTTACTTGTTCCTGTACGCTTTTCTTTATTCTCTTTTCCACCTTATTTTTTCCTGGTCCTTTGCCATGGAATTTATGCGACAAATACCTAAACGCTTCTTTCGAGTTAAGAATATGTCCTTCGTCGTCTATATATTCAAGTTTCACGTTGGGTTTGAAATTATCTTTTTCTTTAAAATCTGTAATAGGACCTGCATATCTTTCTCTTCTATTCTGCCTGTCGCCGTCATCTCCATAAGCCTTATCCTCGATAGAATAATGCTTGGCTTGTAAATGTGCAAGGCGCGAATTTGAAGGTCGATTGTTTTGCTCTTTATCGAGATATCCTTTGCTCATGGCAAGTTTTAGAGCTGCGCCTACCCCTGTACTGACATCTGGTTCCTCATCTAAAATTTGCACTTCTTGTGGTCCTATTTGGGTAGAGTCGATTCCTTGATTCGTAGGATCTACGGAATTCCAACCAGTCGTTTCTATAATTTCACAATCATCATCGCTATTCTCTTCCTGCATGACTTCCTTGTCAAAGTCTATAAGTTCTTCAGTCTCTTCTCGGTTACCGGCCTTTCCATAAGTTGGAATGTCACCTATAATAAACAGAAGTTAAGAATTTCTCAATGAGAATATGAAAATTACAGAACATTTCTAATGCACCAAAAAGTGCAGATCTTTTTGACTTGTTCTTTGTAAAATAATCGATGAGGTGGTACCAAAACCGTAGGGTCTAGCTTGCCCCATCTATCTCTAAGGCAGACGCGTAATTCGAAAATTTTGAAATATCTAGATACAAACTTACCCAATGTTCTACAAAATTCTGCAGTAGCATTCAAGATGATATTGCCACTGTCAATATTTTCTTCCTCAGGCTCCATCTTAACTTCCGCTTTTATGATATCGGCAATTATATTTTCCCTCTGTTTAATTTGTCTAGTTTTATGTAGTGCCTTTTCTAATATATCATCTTTTTCATCATCAATTTTTAAATCATTTAGAATTTCAACAGCTGAAAAAAATATAAGTTTAAAAAGAACATCTATTGAAACTATATTTATAAATTTTATAAACAAAAATTTCTTACAAGGCACATCATCGATGTCAAAATCGGGATCATTTTTATATTTTGGCCTCCTTGAACCTATTGCCTCAATTCCAGTGTTTTTGGGTTGTTCCTGTAACTCGTCCGCCGTTAACAACTTCCCTTTTGATCGAATTTTTCTTATTTTCTTTTTAGGTTTTTTAAATTTAGCTAACTCTTCCTCATTGTAGTATTCGGCAGCAAGAGTCAATTGCTTTTCTGATATACTTTCAAGTTTCTTCTTAGCCAATTTTTCCTTTACGGACTGAGCCACGGCCAGTTTTCTTTCGACGGCATTGTCATAACCGATTTTAAAACTATCTCGTTTCTGGCCATCAATTTCCTCATCGTACTTCGATAGTAAGGACTTTTCTTTGGGATTTCCAAATTCATCAAATTCATCGTCCTCATACGCATTATACAATATCTTCTTTTTCTTGTTTTCGACACTCTGAAATAAACATAATTAAAACACGGTTACAATAGTTTGTGACTATAGAATATAAAATAAAAATATTTTGTAAACCTTTTTGTATCGTTCATCATCAAGCATATTAACATTTACTAAGACATCCTCGTCTTCTTCTAGGATACCTTTATCTTTTAATGTAAGTATGACTGTTCGCTCTTCAGCAAACGTGTCAACATCATGTTGCACAGTTAAACCTCTTAAATCTTTGTCGGTATACTTCTGACGCATTTTCTCACGTTTCTCCGATTCGACCACCTCACTAACTCCAAACTGTGCGTCAAGTTCTTCCAACATTTTTGCCTAAAAAATATGAATATATAATTTACTGTCTAGGTCAGATCAAGTTCTAAATTTACCCTCTTTTCGGCTTCCTTTTTAGCCTTTTCAATCTTCCTGTTTTTGTTAACCCACGATACAATATCATCCTCAACATCAGCTTCACCAAGTGACTTAATTTTTGAATACTTATTGTGAATTTGCCGTTTTCCTTTTATTTCCGCCAATTTAGCTCTGATTTTTTCTTGTTGAGCTTTTTGTTGTAAATTTTCAGCAGGTTTATGATAAAATTCACCCAGATCGTCTTTCTTTTTTCCATCATCTCTTCTCTTATAATTGGAGCTGTTACCACTTGCGCTACTACTAGATACACCTACGTCCAAGGGCTTTAAGCCCAGCTTAGCTCGCAATCTATTAGTTTCATCTATTGACAAACTTTCAGCGCTTTGCCCTGATGTCTCTGGAGCTCTATCGCTTGGTCTTGTTGAAGGTGTTGGTGGTGTGTCATCTGGTATTATCTCCACAACATCGGAACCTATAAAAATTAATATATGGACTCTTTCTTTAACAACAGATATTATTTACTAACCGTCACTCTCATATTCTTGTCTAGGTGCTTTCTCTCTCCTCTTTTCTTTATGATGATGATGTCTCTTGTGTTTGTGTTTCTTCTCCCTAGGAACCTCATATTCATCATCATAACTTCTGCTCTTACTTCTGTGACGCCGCTTGCGGGATTCTTTATCCTTATATTTCTTACTACTGGAACCCATAACCTTTTTAAATTATTAAATTAATATCTAGGAAATTGGCTAACCGACCATTAAGTATTTTAAGTACTACCGAACACCGAACCTCAAAAAACGTTTTACAAACGAAAAGACGAATTGACATATAACATATAACATATGACACTAGACACTACTACCAACCACAGAAGATCTACTTACTACCAACCACAGAATATCGAAGATTTAAAAGGATTACCATCAGTACCAACCACAAAACATAAAGGTAACTACCAACCACAGAATAAATAAAAATATTAACCACAGAACCCATGGGGGTCCATTTTCTTATCTGCAACACTGAATACAATTACTGCGTTCGGTTTTAAAAATCCAGAGGCGAGCGAGCAGACACAGATTTATCACACGTGATCACCGAGGCAAATGAGCCTAATTTAATTACCGAACGGATACCAAGGAGGAACATAAAACATAACCCCATAAATTATTATTATTTTTTTATTTTGGTGTATCACTCAGAAAAAACAATGCAGTTTATTTAATCTATGTGTTCTGTTATGTTTTACTCAAGAAATCTAGAGAACAGTCTTCTTGGTTGTACTTAGATAGAGTAAGATACACAGATCACAGAAGAACCCTAAAAAATCTGTTTACTCGACGTCTTGAAGCCGAGCTAAACGAGGTAGCGGCGGTAGCGCTGACCGCTCGTATTTATGCTTACCGAACGCAGAGCAGATCTAAAAGAGCATGCATTGTCTATTACCGAACGGCAAATGAGGTAAACGAGCAAAGCTAGCTTTCAGATATGTAAAAACCGAACGCAGTAAATATAAAAATTGCATTGCATTGCATGTCATAAAAACTGAGTTCGTTTTCATTAGATTAGAGGCGTTAAAAAAGTCATAACTGCTTTTTATATGAAATTCAAATATTACTGTTAGTATTTTGGAACAGAACAAGACAAATTTATATAATGCTTGATAGGATTCTTTTGCTTTTGTACTGCACTCGTTATTTGGTGCACTGACTTACATTTTTTACACCAAGTGTAACCTAGTGTAAGTGTTCTAATAATTTATTTATTCTATGATTTTTATGATCTCTGATACTGTTCCCTCTATATATTCTGTGGTTTATCACATTCTGCATAGTGCATTCTGGTGTTCTGTGAGAAAGTCTAAACAAACATAACCAAAAATATAATAACTTGTTTTCATTTAGAAAATTGAATAAAATGAATAATATTATCAAACAATTACAAATTCTTTGTGAACAAGAGCTTTATTCGAACATTGTGAAAGTTGTATGTATTCTTTTACATCTAAATATATATTCTCACTGATCGTATGTTTGTTATTTTTTAGTGTGATCTCGCTTTAACTCTTGGAGAACAAAAACCTGACTCTTTTAATTTGCTGATAAAATTCCAAATAACTTTTTACTATGCTGATGCTCTATACAATATCCAACAATATTTCCAAGCTGAGAATATATACCGACAAGCGCTGCAAATGAGAAAAAATATACTGATTAAGAAAACCAGTAACAAAATAACCGAAAATCAAAATGAAATAGCGAGTGATGTAGACATTAAGTACAAAATACATTTGTGTTGTCTGGCACTGAAACAAAAAAAAGCTGCTGTGGAAATTTTACAAATGATTTCTGCCCGACTGCGTACACCTAAAATAAATATGGCCCTAGGTAATATTTACAAAGAACTGGGCATGGAAAGACCGGCAATAGCTTGTTTTAAGGAGGTACTAAGGGAATGTCCATTGGCCCTTGAAGCAGTCGAAAATTTGCTTAAACTAGGAATTAAAGTAAGTATAGAACTTTGACAAAGTTCACTTTCTGTTCTTTGTGATGAAGAATCTGAAATATTTGTAATTTTAGGGTGTCGAGGTAAATTCTCTGATGGTTGAAGTATCTTCCGAAATAACATGGTTGAACTCGTGGATAAAAGCTCAGGCACAATTACATTCTCGTGATTTTGAAAATGCTATAAAAACTTTCAAAAGCATGGATACACACGGTTTATTAAAAGACAACACCTCTCTTTTAGTAAGCATGGGCTACTGTTATAATTATATGGGCGAGACACACAGAGCGATATCTATATTGCAAAAAGTAAGAACAACTTATTTATTCACAGGTTTTTATAAGGGATGAGTATGAAATAGTGCAATAACTATTCTCGTCGTCTTTTTAGGGAAGCAGAGATATGATGTGTGGTATTTTTAATATGTCAGATATTTCATAGATTATTAATTAATTGAATCACACTGTATTCAACAATAAAGTTACGACAGACCTTAAAAAATGTATTATTTAAATTTTTAGGCAATTCGTATCGATCCGTTTCTGACAACAGGTAGAGATTTGTTGTCGACTCTCTTAGCAGCCTCTGGAAACAAAGAACATATGCGCACTTTGGAGAGTTTGACACCTACTATGGATATGTCCACTTGGTCCAGCGAGCATTGGGTGGTCTTAGGAAATTATATGTATGCCCTGAAGAAGTACGACAAAGCCGCTTATTTCGGACAGCAGGCTTGTTTGCTGGACCGAAGAAATGTAGAAGCGCTTCTCTTGAAGGCAAACACTCTGTTGCAAATTAAAAAACATCAAGATGCTGCTAGTCACTGCACGGAGGCGTTGCAGATTTGTCCCTACAGGTACATGAATGCCGTACTTTAAGTGATGAATAAAGTATTATCGTTATTATAGAGCATAACTTTGCGTCAAATATATCGATTGTAAATGAAATATTTACAGGTATGAACTTCATAAATGTTTGGTTGAGTGCTATATACATACTAATAGACTGAGAGAAGCAGAATCGATGGCGATGAATGCTTGTAAACAGCTGAATTTCAGCGCTCTAGGATATTGTGTAAGTTATTTTTATTTTACCAATCTTATATTTGTACATAATTTTTTCACATATGGACGCACGAAATACATATAAGTGGAAAATTTATAAGTGATTCATAAAATTGGAACACCAAGCGAAATTAAACCGAAATATTTATTTTAGCTACATGCATCGGTACTATTAAAAGATCCAATGGCCTCAGGTAAGACTGTTCGGAGAACACTAGAGAAAGCCGTATCTCAAGATAGAAACGGTTTAACAAATGCGTTGTGCATGTTAGTTGAATTTTTGGAGCAAGAACAACAGTATGAACAAGCTTCTCAGCTATTGTTAAGCCATATAGAAACACAAAAACCTTCCTCGAGATTGCACCAGTTGCTGGGCGATTGTTTTGTGAATCTACAAAAAGACGACGAAGCCTTCCATCAATATACAGTAGCACTTAAACTTGATTCAACCAATCAAAGAGCTACGGAGGGATTGAATAATATAGGAAGAAGTCTGTCATTGAGCAAAAGAGACAGTTATTATACTTGTGTTGCCGGAGAAACTTCTTACACGTCCCAAGGGACAAATTCTTCCGACCATGAGGTTGATCCGGAGAGTGACACCGATCCATGGCCCGCCAACAGTGACATTGGAGGGTTTGAATAAGATTATTTATTTTTTAAGACATTTATTATTTGCTTTTACTTTATGCTAATAAATATTTTACATATTATCTAAATTTTTCTTATTACAAATCATCGCAACCCATTAACAGAGTTTATATAGAGAAAGTTGGGAAGGCGCGCGATTTTATGAATGAATTTAAAAACCCAAGTTGGGTGACCTCGCTTCAAAGTTTGGTAGGTTGCACAGGGAGAGCAAATAAAATTTTACGGGGTGGCTTAGGTAATTTGCAATTTTAAATAAAATTTAAATATGCACAAGTCATTTATAATTACTAAGATTTAAAAAATGATTTTACTTGGTTCTAAATTTGCGTTTTTAAGTACAGAAAAAGAAGAAATTTTATAGGTATCACCAATTTTGGCTGGAATATAGTGTTCAATAAAAGTGTTTTAAAATACTGAATTATTATAGATTTCTATATGAAAAATACTGAATTAATTATAATTATTATTACAAAGAATTCAGTCGGATTGTATATGCTGAAAAAATTATTATTTACACAAGTATTTAAAAAAACCTACTGAACACATTTCTTACTTTCAGAGGATTTCAAAGTTAAAATTCTAAATCAAAAATATTTATTTCATGTATATAAAAAGCTGTAAAAAGAACATTTTCACTATAGTACAGCAACAACTTGCACTAACGCAATTTTTGTAACAATAACATAGGCAAAAGTCTTCGATAAGGTACACGCAAAAAAAATATAGTACAGGTAAAAAACAAAATATATTTCAACACGTTTAACCCCACAAGAATTTACTTTATAGGTACTAAAGAAAAGGAAATAACTGATTTATTATAACAGAGACAACCCCTCTGATTATAACCATAAACTTCGATAAACTCTGTTTCGCTGACGCATCAATTTCTGACGTAAGAATACTACTACTAAATTTACGTTTGGCCGGTTTACTACGATACTCAAGGTCACTACCTTCGAGAAGAGCGGGAAACGTTACCTTCCCAACTGTTCTTAAACTGTGCCATTAATCTGTGGTAACTGGTAAATATAAAAAAATATGCTTACTGCAGTAGCCGACGTTCAAAATTTAAAGAAATGTAGGATTTATTTATAATTGTTACTAGGATTATTTTTTAATGATGAAACAAAGCAATTTTGCCGTTGGCAAATAGCAAAAAAATACTTTCCATGTGACCCCTTAACGACTTCACCAGTGTCAATTCGTTGCATAACTTCAGAGGATTGAATGTTCGAAGCAAATTTGATTCTCAACCAAGGACTACATATTTTTTTTTCTGAGAATCAGAAAGGTACTTTGTTTAGAATAATCTATTTAAAAATAATAGCCTTGACGCCGACAACAAATGAGTATTAGGTAATTTAACAATTCTAATAATCTAAATTCAAAACTGAAAAAAGAAATAAATATATTTTGGTAAAAAAATTTAACATGCGTTTGCTTAAGCTTAAAAATAGTTTTTAATACTAGCATAAGTTAAGCATTAATTATAAATTACATACATTACACATGATAGAATACATAAGCACATTTATTCGGTTAAAGACTGTAATATTTTGTGTAAATTTTCAAAGTCTAATTCCAAGTTGACAATCCTTGGCTTTTCCGTTGGAGACAAATATTCGTTCGAAATTTTAACAAATCCAATATTTACTGATTTGGATACATTCATAGCCTAAAAAAACATAATTATGACGAAGATTTTATACTTTCTATTGGTAGCTAAAATACACACCTTAACCATCTCTTTGGTGGGGAAAATGGTGAAATCAGTTTCGATTTTTCCACCAAATTTTCTCTTCACTCTTTCAGCTGCTACTTTCGACTGGAAAGCTTCTGATCTTCTTTTCAAATCTAACATTCTTTCTTTCTCCTCCACAAAATGTCTCCGCCATGCTGCCTGTCCATTTCCAGGCTTTACTTTATAAACTGACGGGAACGTTGGAGTGGCTAAAGTCATCAATATTTCCTAGAAATTTTATAAATATATTATCAATATATTAAAACAAAATATAAAACCACCTGTTTCAATGCTGTGCCTTCTTTAAATAATGTTTCAATAACTTCGTCGTGAGCATTCTTAAATGATGGCAGTGGAGCTAGGCTGTCAAGCTGTGCTTTAATCTTCTCGTTTTGAAGTTTAATCCTTTCGTTGCGCTCTTGATGGAACAATTTACGCAAATTCTCAATTTCTTGTAATAATAAAGGCGAATCCTTAACAACGGCTGGTAAACTGGGGCCAATGGACTGCAAGGAAGATAACTGAGATCCTGCAAAATATTTGTAGTTTATAGCCTTTTCGTATAATAATTTTAAAGTGGTGCTATCCTAGGATTGCTGAACAAAAAAAAACAACGTTTCTGAGCTGTTACAGAATCAAAGTAAATATTAAAAACAGCAACTACTAATAGTCACTTGTAGAATTAATGAAAATTTTTTAACTTATTAAGTGTTCTCACCTGAAATACTTTTAGACAACGATACCTCCAACTGCGCCTTCTTGGATAGAAGTTTTAATTTCTCTTTCATTTCTCCTTTTTCATTTTCAAGAGAATCAATATCGGTCTGCAAGTGATCCAATGTTTCCTCGAATTCCTTCTCTTTTTTCTTGTAATTATTGTGCGCTTCTTCTAACTTCCTTTGTAATTTTTCGATGGTCAACTCGTAATCTTTGTTCACATTGCCCAGTTTCTTTTCCGCTAATTCTTTTCTAATTGTCATTTCAGATAGTTGCTCCTGTTTGTCCTTTAATAGTTTCCTTAATTCTTTTATATCGGATTCCTTGTTTTCTAACTTGCTTGTCAGCGTTTTGGTTTGCTCCAGTTCTCTCTTTACCGAATTAGCTCTTACTTGGATAGGAGCGATAGGCTACAAAATACAAAGTAAAGAAAGTTTACACGGATAAGTCTTGTTTATTAATTTGTGACGTTGAAGCAGGTTACCTTTTCCTCATTTTTGTTTGCGGTGCTGATTTCATATTCATTGTCTTGTAAGAATTGAGCAACTTGAGTCACTTGAGTTAGAATGAAATTTAAAGAGTTTTTAATACTTTGGACAGGGCCAAGGTCATCTTGTTCATATACTTTATCACTCGCATTTATGGCTACATCTTTTATTT
This sequence comes from Rhagium mordax, assembly GCA_963680705.1. Lineage (NCBI taxonomy): Eukaryota > Metazoa > Arthropoda > Insecta > Coleoptera > Cerambycidae > Rhagium > Rhagium mordax. Next base: position 274,909 of record OY796661.1, on the reverse strand, counting down.
TATCTTGGCTTAAACCTTTGTCCATTTCTGAAAAAAATATGTATAGATAAGTCGACTTTACCAGCACAAGTTCTGAAGCGTAAGCTTAGCTTAATTTTTTCTTACCCCCCCCATTTTCACTTACCTCCACTTGCAGTGAGCGTCTGGACAGTGGTCTTCACAATGTCATGTAACGTCTTGAGTATTTTTCCAGAATGCTGGTAGCACTGATATAAATTTTCAGACACCTCTTTATTTAGACCCAAAGTGGAAACACTAGTATCTAGAGGTAAGCGTCGTTTTACTAACTTCAGCTGCTGCTGTAATTGCTCTGATATTGTGATAATATGCTGCGCTAAAAGTCCTACGTCGCCTACATTAGCCGTCTAAAAAAACGCCAAATACAATATCAAATTAGTCGTAGTAGTAAACAGTCGTTACCAATAAAGTTAATATATTATTCAGTAATTTTAAAAATAACCATACATACTTACTTCTATTAAACATCTTATCACTGTAGCATCAACGGTGAAACCATCAGCAACAGCCAAGAAGCACTTGACGTTATCGCTAAGCAATTGCGTGTGATTAATTTTGATTTCAGACCCTAACAACACGGGGAATAAGGTGTTAAAGTAGCCTACACTTTTCTCTAGCGCTTCGGTGGGCACATTTTCATCAAGCTGATCGCGTTTCACTAATTCCACATATCCATCGATAACTTTTTCTTGAGCCGCCATTTCAGGATACGTTGCGCCAACTTTTAGCAGGGCATCTGGTTTGCACGTATTTAGGGCGTAATAATATTGATGCAAAATCGTCTGGAATAAATTAAAGTTTTAAGCTAAGCTAGCGCAAGTTTTTTTCAAGATTACCTGGAGAGCGAATATGTAATAAGATATCCTGCACTTAAAAGCAAACTGTTCAACAGAGTGTCCTTTCGAGATTGCAGCTCTGTCCACTTTCTCCACATTTGGGAATTTATCTTTTATTTGACTTAACAATATTTCCGTCTTGTGGATTAAACGAGGAATAAGTAATAGCACCAGGACAGCATCATGGTCTCCTAAAGTAATGAAAAAGAAATTTTGCAGATTAAAAATTATTAGACTTTGTCTAATTGTCCGATTACCTCCTCTGTTCATGAACGAGTCTGGCATATAAGATGTTAAATATTTGATATGTTGCTGAAGTTGCTGGATGTCAACCCTTCTCAATTCCAAATCTATTGCTTTGGTATGCGCCTTAGTTTCGGTGAACATTTTCTTAAAGTCCATGATTTCTGGCAGGGCGGACACAGGTTTGCTCGTTTCTTTTTCCAAACGATGTTGCAAATCTAATGACTGCTCTTGCAGCTGTTGTACCAGTTGCCTAAATTTGCTTATGGTTTGCTCACGATCTGCAATTGTCTCCAAAGCAGCATCTCTATCGCGCATAGCCTAATATACAGAAATAAATTGTAAATATGTAAGATGATGTTTTTGATACTTGAATATTGCTATGATTCAAGTATGTTAATTGAGAATATTTCAATTCAAACATGTAAATAACTAACCTCCCTAGTAGCAGCTTGTGCCATATCCAATTCCTCTCTCAAATCTGCTTCAAGTTCTGTATTGCTTTCAACCAACTGATCGTTCATATCTTGTAAAGCCTCTAATTCGGTAACTTCTTCTTGGAGCTGGGCAACTTTTTCCTCGAGAGTTAATTTTTGTTCCCCAAGAATTACCACCATTTCTTCCGCGCCTAAGGCTGCATCAACCTAAATTAAATCATAATTATATTTGTTTCAATTAAAATTTCTACAAAGAGACGTCCAGAATTTTTGTTTATTCCATAGTTTTAGAATTTGAAAAATTAAAATAAATAAATAGACTACGGCCTAATAATTTTGCTGCGAAGCCAACGCCATAGAAAAAAGTACTTTAAAAAAAATCATGTCCAAATAGAACGATATAAACTTATATCCTGAATGTGACTTCATTAATTTATTTGCTGGTGACACATTATTATCAATGGTCGCGTTCATCACAGTGTGCGATCAGTGAGCGCTCACTGATCATTTCAATTGAACGTCTTTAACTGATTGATCACCTGTGATCGCTAAGTTATCGGCAGCCATTTTATGTAGCAAAATAATTTTATGATACATGATCCGTTATCACTTGATACTCTGCTACATAACCTAAATTATAATAGAGTTTTATGTGTGTGCCGCCGAGTAAATTAACAGATAGAAAATAGATCAAGTGGAAATTACTTATGAGTACGAAAATATGTTATATATAGTTGTTGTAACCGATACTCTGCATAAGAGATTACAAAGCAGTAAGTTTTTTTTATCGTGACAAACGTAAATATATTTTTTGTTCGACCGACCAGAAGATACACCCTTCTGGAGAATTTTTCCGCCAGAAATTAACATTTCATAAGAGACTGGCAAAAGCTTTTACCGATTCCTGTTCTCTTTTCCGATTCATGAAGTATTAACATTCATAATTATTATTGTGTATTTAACATAAATACAACAAAATAATTTATCCCACAATATTAATGTCTAAATCATTTTCCTCTGCAATAAATAGCGCTAATTGATCGTCGTCCATTTTTTCATAGTTTAAAATTCGCAATTCAAATATACAAAAGTTTCACACCTTTATTCTGACATCTGACACACAAGTGACACAAGATCTTAAAACTTTTGACAGACCACAGCGGTAGAAAACACGGTTCAGCACACAACTGATCAGTCACGTGATGATAATTGATCGCTAATATATCGCTACTTCGTGATGAACGCGACCAATATCAAGTTATGATCTGCATGACGGAATTAATAAGATGAACAACTTTTTAGCTTCAATTTTCAAGTATCTTAATATGAATAAATTGAAACTAAATATACTGAAAACTAAAGCTATGATTCTTACAACTTCTTTCAAATACCATTCAGTAGATATTGATCAATTAAATTTATGTATTGATAATAGTAAAATAGAGTTTACATCTGAATTCAAATACTTGGATTTATGTTAGATAATTTACTATCATTTAATGCTCATTTTAATTATGTATATAAAAAGATATCTAAAAAAATGTACTTTTTTAGTCGTATTGCGCAAAACTTATCAGTTGAGTCTAAGATCACCGTTTATAATAGTATTATACAACCGCACTTTGACTACTGTGCTACTTTATTGTACTCATTTAACCAAAATAAAATAGCATCTCTTCAAAAACTGCAAAATCGGGGTATGAGAATTATACTTAAATGTAGTAGATACACTAGTATTACGCTTATGATGGACATGCTACAATGGACTTGTGTCTCTAAAAGATTCTATTATATGGTGATGATATTTATTTTCAAGTTATTAAACAATCTCTTGCCTTCTTACTTTGATGAATTTATTGTACACTGATCGTTTTTTGAAGTGGTTCACCTAAAAAATGGGTCCACTTTGATGACTTGTAACTTTTGAACGGATGGAAGTATCTTTGAAAGGTTTTTTTTGTCAGAAAGAGTGTTCCTTCAGCAGCGAGTGTGCATAATTGCATTCATTTGAGATTATTGATATTGATTTTACAGGGTGATTTGTAAAGCTATGATTTTTCTATCAATTTTTTTGATGCACACGAGGTAAACGAGTCACCAGTCACCCTGTATATTTCATTGTAAGATCATCATATAGCGTCATGTCTTAGTTATGCATAATTTTTTGAATTTTGGTCATAACTCATTTGTGTCAAAAGATATGATTTTTTACTACAAATATACGCAAAAATGCGAAAATGTCAAAAAGGAAGTTTATTATAAATTTTTAACGCAATAACAATAAAGAATGAATTTAAAATTGTAAACATTAATTAATAATGGGTGGGGCCACCTCTACTCCTTATCACCTCCTGACATCTTTGAGGCATACTGATGATAACGTTATTGATTAGATCACCCGGGATGGCCTCCCATTCTTCTTAAAGTGCATTTCCCAGCTCTTCAATCCCATGTGGCTCCATTTCGCGATCCAACATTCTTCTTTGCAGCGCATCCCACACGTTTTCGATGGGGTTGCGGTCCGGCGAAAGTGCCGGCCATTCCATTTTTGTGATATTTTCTTGTTGAAAAAATTCGTTCACTATGTTGGCTCGATGTGGTCTCGCGTTATCGTCTATATAGACAAACTGTCCACCCATTTGATGATACAAAGGAAGAACTATTGGCTCCAGAATTCTTTCAAAGTATCGCAAAGCTGTTACTGTCTCATGGACAAAAAGTACAAGTTCAGTGCGATGGTCTATTGATATCCCACCCCAAACTGTAATTGAGCGACCACCGAAAGGTGTAACGCCTACCGTACAATCTTCTTCGTAACGTTCATTCACTCTTCGCCATACACGCAGGCGGTTGGTATCGGGACTTTCAGAAAACCGTGATTCGTCTGTGAAAAGATATTAAGCCCAGTCATTTGCATTCCAGTTTTGATGATTCAAAGCAAATTCCAGACGTCGTCTTTTATGCTCACGAGTCCACTTTGGATGCCTAGCTGGTCGTCTGGAGTGAAGTCCACCTTCATGCAATCGTTTTCTTATTGTTGATGTTGAAATGATGTTACCCGTGGCCACTTGGAATGCTCGTTTCAGTTGGGTAGCATTAGTTCGTCTGTTCTGCAGAGCGGTTCTTCTTAGAAAACGATCTTCTGCTGGATTTGTTACCCTTTGGCGTCCACCTCCGTGTGTATATTGCGGGAAGTTATTGTTTTGGTATCGTATCCAAGCGCGATTGACCATACTGTATGCAATATTAAAGCGTCGAGCTACTTCTCTCCGTGAAACACCAGCCGAAACCATTCCAATTATTCTTTCAAGAATTGCACCTTGTAGACGCGTCATTTTTACAAACAATTCAATTGACATTTGTCAATTCCAAAGCAATCTTTTAATTTTTCACGCAAATAGACATGAAGTGGAAAAAAATAATATCCTCAAAGGACAGTGAGTTATGACCAAAATTCAAAAAATTATGCATAACTAAGACATGACGCTTTATGATGATCTTACAATGATATATACAGGATGACTCGTTTACCTCGTGTGCATCAAAAAAATTGATAGAAAAATCATAGCTTTACAAATCACCCTGTAAAATCAATATCAATAATCTCAAACGAATGCAATTATGCACACTCGCTGCTGAAGGAACACTCTTTCTGACAAAAAAAACCTTTCAAAGATACATCCCTCCGTTCAAAAGTTACAAGTCATCAAAGTGGACCCATTTTTTAGGTGAACCACTTCGAAAAACGATCAGTGTATATAATTCAGAAATACATAATCACAATACCAGGAATATTAATAACTTTCATTTGGCTAGGTGGAATTACTCTAGTACTAGGAACTCTATATTCTACAGGGATCATAGGAAATACCAGGAGAATTTACAATTCCCAACTGAGAGTATAGTAAATGCGTATGCGCAAGCGTTAACTAAGATACGACCGCGTCAAACGCATGCACTTGTTTTGAGGCGGTGTCAAAACTCAACAAGGCAGGCGACTTCTAGCTAAAGTAAAGTAAAGTAAACATTTTAATGTTTTCAAAATCACTTTTTTACGCAATTTATTCGATTTCGCAGAGGCACGATACGTACTCTCTCGACTTTACTGCATTACTAAACATAAACAACTCGATACAAAGCAACCTTCTTATCCTATTGCTTAAGCAGTGTTGCCAGATTATTTTATTTACTTTATCATGAAAGAATTTTAATTTTTTTAAACTCAACTCTTAATCACGTTTTGGAAAACTAATAAAAAAGCAAATTTACTAAAAATAATTATTATCCCATTTTTCGTTAAAAGTTTTAAAAAGATAAATTATAATGAATTTCCAAGAGTTATTCAAATAATTTTCGCTGTTTTGTGCCAGTTTAATAAATTTTATTTTATTTTAATCAATTAAAGATTCGATTCTACAAATTTGCAGTCATTACAATTCTGCAAATGTGTAAATAAAGTAGATCTGGCAACACTGGATGTTTATGACATTGGGATTTGATAAGTGTAAATTGCGCTCATTTTTCCTATGATCGAACAACTATTGCGTTGTCTGTATATTACCTGCATCTGTTAAAATGTGTAACAAATTAAGATCTATTATTAAACATATTAAGTCGATGTAATAAAATTCTTTCGTGATGTGTGTGTAAATATTTGTTTGTACATAATTATAAGTGTTTGTACGCTTTACTCATCATCTGTAGTTTGTATAACTTATATTAGAAAAATTCTAAATAAAGATTGTTGTAATAATAGAAGTATTCTCTTTCTCGTGTATTACTACATACCTGTTCTTGTAAATCCGCTATCTGCTGTTCCATATTTTCCACCCTTGTACTGAGTTTTTCCTTTGTTTTACCCAACTCAGTTATTTCAGATTTCTTCTGATCAATATCTTTCAGCAACTTCTGATATTCGTGCTTCTCGTGTGCAGATAAATCCCTCAGTCTCACCAACGTTTCTCTTAACCGTGCATTCTGCTGCTGCAACTGTTTAATTTCGTATGCAGAAAGTTGGTCTTCATTATTTGCAGAGGAAGTTAATCCAGCCGCTAAAATAATTTTCGTAGCGTTACAACAAACGCTCATACTTTAATAATATAATGAGTACTCACTCTTTTCCTGCATTTCAGCTTTCAATATTTCCAAATCCAACGTAACTTCTTCCAGCCTTTCCTTACAAACTTCCAGCTCCAACTGCAACGTTTCGGCTTTCTCCTCGGCCATTTCTCTATCCAAAGTAGCCATTTCGACTGCTTCGGCTAGGTCAGCCACTTCTTCCGCATGAGTTTCTCGCGCTTCAATAGCCTCTTTGGCTTCCTGTTTAGCTCGTTGAAGTTCTCTTTGCAGACTGGCTTGTGCCTCCATAATTTTAGATTTAAACTCAATCAGCTGCTCTAACTAGAAATTTAGTAAAAATAAATAAAAATATTTATCTTTTAAGGAATATGGCATGTGGTATTATTTAAACCATTGTCAGTCTCAACACTGGCTATTTAGTAAATTCAACTAAAGAATATGAATTGCCGGTGTATTGTCAATATATACAATAAATTCAAGATCTCGGTACTTTTTATTTATGACATTTAAATCAACTTAAATGACTTGGCCCCTTACCTGTATTTTAAGTTTATCGTAGTCTTTAAGCTTTTCCTTATCATCCTGTCTTTTCAGCTTTAAAGTTTCTAATTTTTCGCCAAGATCTCGTATTTGCTGGCCCCTGTTTTCCATTTCTTGCTGTAATTGAAGGTTGCTAATTTTCTCCTCCACGGATGTAATTGGAGTAGGAGTTGTCGTCATTGCCTGACCAGGAGTAAACTGTGGCTTAAGAGTTTCTACGAATCCAGTCTATATATAAGATAAAAATATAACGTTACTTCTACGTACCACTTTTTCTTCATTTTTAAGTAACACCTTACCTCGACAAAGGACGCTCTTTTTGGGATTTGACTGGCATGCTCAGCTGCTTCTGATGGTTTCTCGATCGACGGCGAGGCAAGATGACTGTGACTTCCACTTAGAGACTGTCTGCTTCCTGCCAAAGATTGTCGGCTGCCTGTTAAAGACTGACGGCTACTAGCAAGCGACATTCGTGAACTGTTTAATAATAAAAAAGTCTTTGAACAATGACAATGGAGGATTATGATTCAAAAAACATATTTACAACATATTACAGTACTACACAATGTTTACCAAAAAGTTCTTACAAGGGACACGAGTTCCAAAATTTGCAGAAACCAGAAACACGGTTACAGCAATTAATGTCATTAAACTAATATTAGAAACAGGTGATATATCTTAAAACTTACGAACATTTATATAAAATTTTATGTAAGAGACAAATGCGTCCAGCTATGTTAATCTGAAATTTGTGAACTCACTTTAGTCCCGAAATAAAGAAGAATAAAAAGTTGTCCATAAGCAGCACTATTAACACCACAAGTTTGGGGATAAAACACATTTTAATATAGTAGGTATACCTTGAAGCAGATAGTGAAGGAGGCCTTTTTTGCGGTGAGGTTTTTCGACGTACACTAGCCAAGCAGCATAAAAATTATTCTAGAATTAATCTTACGGAATTTTTGAAAAATTATGTGCTCTACTACATTTGCAGATATATTCAAGTGTGAAGGTAAGTACTGACGAATATAATTCAATTTACTTACGTAGTAGGTTTCGGTTTTGATCCCGGCCTATTATGCATGAAATTAATAAATTAAGATATAAATAAGTACAACAAAATCGATAACAACTTACGTGCTCTGCCGACTTCTGGCAATCTTCGATGGTGGAAGTTGATCATCGCTTACTGTTTCAATAGGTTTTCCTTTTTCATCAAGAGGTACAACTTGAGATTCTCGTACAAACACTCCGTAGTTCTCATCACACTACATGTGAACATTCGAAAACTGTTAACTGCAAATTACTTTTTCTATCGATATTTCCATTACCTTAAAGTATTGTTGTCCGCGAAGAGAACCATTATTTTTCCCTTTTGGTTCATCAAGCACAACTCCTATCCATGTCCCAGCTGCAAAGTTTGTTTTACCCACAAAAGCAATCACTCCTTGCACTCCTTTTGCGGTTACGTCTACTCTCCTTCCAATTTTTAACAAATCGGACATAATTTCTTAATTTATTGCCGTTAGCAACACGTATCAAACAAGGTAGACTTATCACACAATTAAAATGATAAATATAACATCGAACTAGAAAATATTAACTTTAGGAGAGCCCACAAAACACAAAAAATTACCGTTTGTCACCATTTGACAAAACTTGACATTGACAAGTGACAGTTCTGTATGAAAACTGACAGCACAGCATAGAACAGTTATTTCTACCATTTTAAAACCACGTCGTTTTAAGGTATAAACAAATAATTGTTAAGTTAACACCTTTTACACTTGATTTTTTTCTAGAATCTAGCCGTTAGTAAGGAACTCGTCGTCTGTGCATGAGCAAACTGTGCGGCAATGCTGATGAAATGTTTTGATTTTAAAGCGACGTGCTTTTACACCCATGATTATATAGTTCCGTTTCTCGACGATGAAAATTATCAAAACTGGATCTAAGAAAAGTCTTATATGAATAATAATTACAAATTGTTACAAACGGAAGCAGGTTGTCAATCTAGGAAATACGTTTTGACATGCATCGCTTTCTGATCCTGATTGTTTCAAAATTATACAAAATTCTTTCTTTAAATTGACGGGAATTTTATCAGACCTCAAACTCAATTTTTTTCTCTTATGTAGCAGAATTCAAAATAAATGTCTAATATAAGGATGTAAAAATGTAAAAATAGGTGGCCCTCCAAGCGCTGCCCTTTCACTGACAGGATCCCTAATGCTCCAGTCGACTGTATTACTATTCGTAAACTTGAATCCTCCGTAGAACGACCAGCTTTGCACACCGGGATTACATTTCTACATCCTCATGTTTACTTCTCCCTAGTAAGGTACCTCATGTAAGTACAATTCGAACTCGTGCATGCAGATCGCCCGGGTATAGATCCTTGAGGTTCCTTAAGTTGCGACATGATTATTCTGGCTCCAACGCTTAAGACGAATGTACGCCGTGCCGTAAACACACATTATCGATGGAACAACCTGCTTTGCACACAGGGATTACAGATCCATCTAATATATTCACTTGCCCCTTAATAAGGGAACTAACGTACTTAATTCGACCTTTTGCGTTTTAATTAGCCTCATAATCAATTAATTTCATGATAATGCATTATTTGATTGTTACCAAACAAGATTAGCAATGAAAAAACCTGAGGAACACGCGGGATTTGAACCCGGACTTTCTGCGTGGAAGCCCAACGCTTTAACCAACTAGGCCATGAGGGTCGCCGACGGCACTTTGCTATTTGTGAATACCTTGTTAAAATGTTAAGCGGAATCATCGCATCTGCTTTGCATTTATAAATTATAAAATATTCTCCTCTGAAAAAATATTTTTACGACGCCAATGCACTCCATGGGCTAACCTACGATTCATCAGGACTAATTTTAGATTTCCAACCCCTCTAAGAAAATATTTTTACGACGCCAATGAACTCTAGTAGCTAACCTACGATTCATTTGAACTAATTTTAGAAAACCTGGCGCTGATTAAACTCGAAAATGGCTTTTACGCCAAACGGTTCTGTTGCTGACTTCAGATCAATACACAAAAGGTTGTAGTAAGTGTGGTTATGTATTTTACTTCATCGTCTCTTTTATTCTCTATCGTTGTTGGATATAAAACATATAAACATATAAAACACTGCAGAAATTAATAAATACAAGATGTTGTTTTAAATCGGGCTATTCTTTTGGTTAGTAGTAATTACGCGATTTTCGCATCATTTTGGATAAGGTCGCGCTATTTTCGCACCTAATTTAAATAGCACTTTTTCACTTAAGAGGAAATTTTATTAGTAGCTAGAATTTTTGTAGTTTCAGCTTGGAACCATTATAACATTTATAAACTCTTTCAGACAGTACATACATAAAGTTTCAATATTGTAGATTATTAAAAATAGACCGCTAATTATAGGTTAGATTTCCAACCAACAAAAAGCATCTTATATTTTATTAGATCGAGCAACCAAGCAGAAATTTTGATAAAAGCGACATAATATCCCAAAAACTTGCATATGCATTTTTTTGAGGTTATAAGGTTATGATACGCATGGCCAGCTGATAATTCTATTCACATGAAAAACTGAGATTTCCAAACAGTCCTTAGGGTAAACATTTTTGGGCAGCTGAGTGAACTTAAAGGTGTGTATCTTATAATGCTTTGTTGGGAAGATATAGGAGTTTTTATGAAAACAAATAAATATTACTTATGGGGTCATTTAATCATCTATGCAAATGTAATTCAAACTAGCGAACGGCTGTAACAGTATAATATTCAAAATATGCCTAGAGCTACAAAGTATATTATTATTCTTTTATTTCTGCATGAACTTTTTTGTGGATTAGAGAAAATGGAGGCCACTTCAACCTATATTTATAAATTTTTATTACTTAGTTTTTGTTTTTCCTCGTCTTAGTTAAAATAAATAAAAATAATAGGAACACAATAACAGAATGCAAAATCCTTAAAGTTAAATACTCAGACAAAAATGTGAATCACTTCTTTATGCGCTTTTACTGTAGAATTGAAATTAGTTTTCATTTCCGTTCATAAACCAGTGATGTTAATGTTTCGTTAAACATATTAATATATACCTTATACTATTATTTTTTATTATTATATCTTATTAGTGTGAATTTTAACTTAGGTTTTCTAGGACACCCTGTGTGAGTGTGTCTGGATGCACGCATGTGTGCGTCCATATAAGGTGATTATATGGACAAAAAGGAGTTATGTTACAGATCAACAAGGTTCAGACTTACAGTTAGAAATAACATTAACACAGCTTACTATATCTTGTATCCATGACCCAACTTGTACTCACATATTTTTGCATTGCAATACATTGCCACGAGTATAACGTAAAGACTACGAAGTAGGGTCATGGAACCAGCACAGAATGCGATTTATATACAGTAAATTTTATTAGACAACAAAGTGCATCTTAAATATAATCCATTCTAGGTCGTTAATAGTATTTAAGGGACTCTTCAGACTGGGCATACACCAACAAATATTATCTTATATTTAATTAAAAAGTGCATAAACTTGGAATGAACTTTAGTTATAAAATTCCTATCGTAATTATTGTGAAGTAAAAATTATAATATACAGTGTACAATATAAACACCGGCTGAAAGGATACATATATTGAAAATCATCTGGTTACTGATCATATTGAAAAAGTAAAACAATACATCAAATCACATTTATTTTCCAATTTTTGAATAGGGTGTATGCTTACAATTAATCTAATAGTATGAGATATATTAGAAATACGAGATAATTAACTATAAGTTAGGCTTTGAGGAATCCCGTTTACAGTCTTGGATTTTAGCACATCATTTTCATATGTCATCACTGTTTCTTTTCCATTTTCATATATCCTGAAAACAAAAAGGTATTTTAAATTTCATTAGCAAAAAATTGTCTTATAATATAAACTGTCCATTTTATCACGACCGGACCAGAAAAAAGTTCTTACTTTTTCGTGGTAATTTTTTTTCCACTAACAAATCTTGTAGATGTCGACGTTCTTTTTACATTTGAATTACTAGGAGTTGCGGCATTACTAAACGCATTGTTGATAGTGCTAAAAGATGTGAATCCTCCGGGATGGCCTGTATTAAAAAAATCCTCCATTAAACTTCCACCAATTGACAGACCAAACGGACTAAACAGTGATGTTGTACTCAGAGCATTTTGGGGGTGCGAATGTCTATTCCTTCGACGGTCTCTAGGATGCATATCTAAAAAAAATAATAATAAAACAAAGCTATTGTATATTGTATACACAGAACAGTTGGCCTTGGTAATGTCAGGTAAGTTAATAACTTTCATTCCGGATATTCTCCGGTGACGTCGTACAACTAATTTCATAATTTCTTTTGAAAATACGAGTCTAATCTTTTAGGTAAACCATCATTTTTTACTGATGTATCTAATGGCGTTCTTTTTAAAATTAATGGAAAAGTCCATTATAATTATTGTTATTATAACACTCACCATTTAAGAGATCAAATACGGCTCCACCGAAAAATTCCCTAAACACATCTTCAGGGTCTCTAAATGAGAAGAATCCAAAACTGCCAAAGTCAAACTCTTCATCGTCTCTTCTACGCCCTCTACTACCATTTAATAAGCCATCTTTTCCATACTGATCATATACGCGTCTTTTCTTATCTGAAAAAGGAATGAAATATTTTACAGAAATAAAAATGGTCACATTTAAATATGCTAACAACAACTTTTGTTTCAACAGATTTATTGATTATTTAGAATGAAGTAAATTTTTTTTATACGTTTTTAACAATACACTAAAATATGCTTGAGTGTTTTTCATAAAACCCAGATTCAGGATTTCCATTTGCATCTCACTAATTCGCTTAATTTCTGTAAGTATCATTAAAGCTCCTCTTTCACTTTTTTCGAATAATAATACAAGCTTTCTGTTTTAGGGACAAGCAGCATGATCCATGATCTTCAACTTTCGGGGGAAGAACAACGTGTCTGCCACTAATACGCTTGCCATTCCGATTATGTTCTACTCCTTTGGCACAGTTAAGTGGAGAGTAGATAAGCTGCACCAACTGGAAAGGGATACCCGCAAGATAACGAATATTCATCCTAGATCATTCGTTCTCCAAGCGTACCTCCCACAACTGGACTGTATGCATGGCAAAGTAGCATCGAGTACCATTCATGAAATCGTAGGAGTTGACATTCTATTGTTTAAGGAAGCACAGAGGGCATCAGATAAAGACGGCCGATGAGGTACTGATGCAGAATCAGTAACTGAGCTTCCATAGAACTGTTAAGACATAACCATTACGTGATTATAAATATTAAAGAATTTTAAATAAGGTTATTCCAAAAAAGGCAGTTTATTGGAATGTATATCGTAGGTACCATTAAAAAAAACGGTATTTTACCAAACAGTGTTAATTTGTGTTAATAGCATTTGCAAGCTAAAAATAACTCGTTAATAAAAGTTGGTTTTTCAAAGCACACTCAGAACAATATATTTTATATACCAAAAAAGCGTTGTGAGAAGGGGTTGTGACTGTCAAAATAACTTCTGTGGGATCTTGTAGATCTTGCTGAACTGCTTCTGCTACATCGACTGTCGTATATTTTTCTCTTTGTATCTGCATTAAAAAGTAAGAAATCTTGTAATTCATATTACTGGTAAAAATGAGCGAATCTTCAACAAATAAGTTCAGAAAATTAATACTGACATTAAAACATATATAATTAATATAAATTATAAAAAGAAGACAGTCCCCTGTAGGACACCAAAGTTGTTTTCAATTTTATCGAAGTTCTTTGTTTCTCGGATTAGAAAGTGCATGGATGGATCAAGATTCACAGGCGACTGGATAAATTCGATGAAACGCACCGGCTAACCAAAACAACAGGCCTAAATAATCACAAACATGCACAGCTTAGCCACGACAAAACAGCAAAAAACACAGTTCCCTGCCTTTGTCACCTGGGGGCCCTACTTAGAGCTGGCTTGCGAACGTCAAAATCGCTCTTTTTCGATGCGGACCTAAATTCAGCTCTTATGACATTTTTAGCCCTTTTTGCTTCAAGCCACACAAATGAAATCGCCTGGCTTTTAGGCTACTCCATCCCCAAAAAATGTTTTCCTTCATCATCCCTGCCAAAAAAAAAAACATCAGACCCGCAAAGGCCTGAAAACTTCACTTTCCTGGCCTCTTTCTCCTTCTATCCGACTCTGCACCCCTTCTCCCCTTCTGAGACCCCTAAATCCAACTAAATCAATAGGTCGTATGATCTATAATTTTAAATGCTTGTTTGCAGTCCAGAATACAGGCTATATTATATAATGACTTTCAATTGCTGATAAGTTGTAGGGCTGATTGGCAGAAATGATTTTTCTCTAAATTCAGATTGGTTTGTAAATAATATAATAAAGTTAAAGTATTATTATTAAAGTAACCCTACAGTTAGTTAGTTATATAACTACTTCAAGGATTTCCGATGTTGGTTGTGTCTTTATTTGAGATGATAACACATCTGTTATTCTTAATTTTAGCTATGGGAGCAGTAGTACTCGTTTTAGTTCATCAGGAAGTTTTTCTTTCACAAGTGAAGAGTTATTAAACTTCAATGATATACGTTCCTTATAATTTAGCATTAAATATGTCCCCAATTTTAAATTAATAAGCTAACAAATTAATAGTAATTGTTAATGGGATCTTCTTTCTTTCTTATTTGGATTTATGGGACAATTTTAAAAATTGAAAATTCAGACGTAATTCCAGGTGTAGTTTAGAGGTCCTGGGTTCAGTATCAGGAATTGATTTTCATTTATACTTGAAACAAAGTAGGTGGTGATTATTTTTAGGAAAAACAATTATTATGGTATCAATTTTAAATTCAACGTTATTCTTCTCATCAAAGGATAGTAAAAGTAAAATCCACACTGGTTTCCACAGTCTACACTTTTTTAAGTCTTTAAAAATTAAGTGTCAAAATATATGGAACTACTATATGTATAGCCATTGATATTTTAAGTGAGAAATCTAATTGAAATGATAATTAGACACAATGAAATATTTTCATTTTTGGGAATTACATATAAAAGGTTTTTTTTACAAAACTTGAAACTTACCATCTGATAACACCTCATATGCCTCTGAAATTTCTTTAAATTTTTTAGTCGCGTCATCCATGTTATCTGGGTTTTTGTCGGGATGCCATTTTAGGGCTAATTTACGATATCTAAAAACGAATAAATAAATAAATAACATGACAGGCTGTTAAATACATCTGCTTTTAAAATATGAGATCCAATTGATGTCATATAGGAGAAAGATCTCCTAAAAAACTTCGCAAGCCATAACACCGTTATTAATAATCTGATTTTAAAAAATAAAAAAGCAAGTGAAATGCCTTTAAATACACTATAGAGGGAGCCTACCATAGTATTCTTAAACTTATTTTTTTTGAAAAGCGATACATTCTTTTTCACAAAAGTCAATTTGATTCAGAAAAGAAATCCGCCGAATAGTAAATAAAAAAAAGCCATTTAAAATAAAGTTGACTACCTATCGCTTCTCAAAAAAATAAAATAAGCGGTAGGCTCCCTCTATAAGGTGTATTTAAAGCCATTTCATTTAATGTTTTGTTTTTTAAAATCAGATTATAAATAACGGAGCTATGGCTTGCGGCATTTTTTGTATAAGATGGAGTTTGTGCATGAAGTGCATTATTGGCTCAAGTTCAACAAGTTCAGATTAAAATGCATACATTTATATTACAATAAAAATTTCCTATTTATAATAAGTAATTTCAATAATACTCACGCTTTTTTAATTTCAGAAGTTGTAGCAGTTTTTGACACCTCGAGGACTCTGTAGTAGTCCACCATTTTGGTGTCACTTGAATCTTTATGCCCCAGTTTTAAAGAATGTTACTAAAACAAAAATACAAGTATTATATTAATATAAAGTATTAAATACAGATCAATAATTAAAACCTAAATATTATAAAAGTAAATAAAAAATAAATCAATACAAATAATTTTTGAAAGTGAAGACTTGATAGAAAGTGAAGACTCTGTCAGTTCATTAGCTTCCAGATATATGCTGCTTGCCAATAAAATTGGGAGAGCTCATGTTATTGCGAGGGGAATGCGAGAAACTTTTTATTATTATAACTACACCAATTAAGCGAACTAAAGTAAAGCGAAAAGCGAAGTAAAAAATATTGTATGTGTGTACAGTGAGCTATTTTCACTCATGGAATTGTCGACAACATTCCCATTCGTAAAAAAAGCTCACTTTACGCACTTGTTGCATAAATAACTATTTTATTTACGATTAAAATAACTGTTCTTTTTTACTTTAACTTTCTAAAGTTTAATTGCTTAAATTATTTGTTTTTGTAGTAACTTCATTAAATTATGATTTAATTAAAGAAAATCAATCGATTTAAATCGTAGAAATCTTTCTTGTAATATGGTTTCCAAATATCTCAACTTAATATAAGACATCCCTCATACATCACGAATATTTCCGTCACACTGCAGGATAGATGGTTAATTTCTTCGGCGATATTAGCTTTTAAATTTGCAAGAGTTGCTGGTAAATTTTCATAATCTTCCCTTTCAGGTACCTTCATAGAAATACTTGGTAGAGATAGTCCTGAACTCAACAAATACAAGGTTCCCCATATTCCAAGTAAATACAGTTATCATGGGACCTCATCAGGAACCCATGACAACTGGATTTACACAGAATATTGGGACACCTCTTTTTTTATTGGAGAGGCAATAGGCAGACTGTGAATGCAGAACAGTACCTAACTTATTGAAATGATAAATAAATATTTCATACCTGAACTACGTTACCCTCGACGTTACCTTCACCGCAGACCTTTGTCAATAACAAATGTACATTTCTCTTGAATTTATTTAATTTTCAAATATTTGAATATTTCTGAGACACCCTGTATAATATAATAACAATTTTAAGCTAGAAACACGACAAATTACATAACCGAGTATCCACTATGTAGGATGATAGGCATGGTTGAGATAACCATGGATGATAGGTATAGGCAACGTGTACAGATTTTTTGTCTAGTCTAATTTCAGAATTTTTTCTGGCTTTTTGAGTTGATAAAAACATCTGAATAAAAAATCCGTTGGTAATTTTTTCAGATCTCCCTGGGTGGCTGGACTAAATAACTTAAGAATTCATATTCATATTATGACAATAATTATTATTAATAACGCCATACCATAACTTCTACTGAACAATTATTCATCAATATACCCACATTCAAATTTTATTTTAATGCCAAGTGTAGGAAGGTAAACATTTTTGTGTCCCATTAGTTTTTTGTTTTATGTATTCTAAAATTTCAAGGCCGCATCATTGATTTTTATATTATGGTTTTCACTGGGGTTTTCATATTCTAGAATTTTACGAAAATAACACTTCTACTCAAATATAAACGTGTAAAAATTATCTGCACTCAAAAATAGATTTTCACAGTCCGATAGGTTAAGTAGGTACGTACGTAGGTGCAACAAATTTTCGTTAAATAAATAGCAACTGTCTAGTTTTCTGTTATGTACCTGTGTGTGGTAATACATAACAGGGTATGTTACCCAAATATTGCTCATATTTGTATAAAATACATTCGAATTCTCTGACGGCGCTATCAAAACTGTGTAACAAACTACCTAATATAATAATTACCTGTCTGCGAAGTGGAAGAAAACTGACCAAATTCGCTATTCGCTGGTGTTTTTTAATTCACTTTGTCACCCATAGCTAGCCACAATCTAGACAAAAATACAAATACCTAGTTTGTGACGCTGTTTTTCTTATAAATTTAACACCTTATATCAAAATAGGCGGGCACTTGTTGTCAAATTATTTCTTTCACTTCAACCACAAAAGCACATATTTTTACTTTTATTCAGACTATTTAGAGAACTTACCCAGGTAGGTACAAGAGAAGTCACTTCACTATCTGCGATGACGCACTCTATCGTCAATGAGTGGGAATCTATAATCAGAGGCGGGTTGTGCGGCGGGTACTAAATAGATATTTTTCACATGAACGTAGAATAGAACAAGTTTAAATCAGGGCAATCAGGCCCAGCATACATTTTTACGTCCAGCTACCATCTACTAGCGAATTTATAAAACCATGGTAAATTGATTTAGCTATTCGCACATAGATGTCAACAATTTAAATTACCGGATAATGGAAATTTAGACAATGACAATTGAATTTAAATTATCTGATAATGGAATAATACATGTCCATTATCTGATAATGGCAATTGAATTTAAATTATCAGATAATTTAAACTCAATTGCCATTATCTGATAATTGACAATTGAATTTAAATTCAATTGTCTTTATGTGATAATGGAAATGTATTTTCATTATCAGATAATGGAAATACCGTATTGTCATTATCAGATAATTTAAATTCAATTGTTATTATCTAATAATGGAAATACCGTATTTCCATTATCTGACAATGGAAATTTAATTTAAATTATTAGATAATTTAAATTCAATTGTCATTATCTGATAATGGAAATGTATTTCCATTATCTGATAATGGACATTTCCATTATCAGATATTGACAATTGAATTTAAATTATCTAATAATTTAAATTAAATTTCCTTTATCAGATAATGGAAATACGGTATTTCCATTATCAGATAATAACAATTGAATTTAAATTATCTGATAATGGAAATACATGTCCATTATCTGATAATGGCAATTGAATTTAAATTATCTGATAATTTAAACTCAATTTTCATTATTTGATAATTGACAATTGAATTTAAATTCAATTGTCATTATCTGATAATGGAAATACCGTATTTTCATTATCAGATAATTTAAATTCAATTGTTATTATCTGATAATGGAAATACCGTATTTCCATTATCTGATAATGGAAATTTAATTTAAATTATCATATAATTTAAATTCAATTGTCATTATATCTGATAATTGACAATTGAATTTATAATCAGATAATGGAAATGTATTTCCATTATCAGATAATGACAATTGAATTTAAATTATCTGATAATGGAAATACATTTCCATTATCAGATAACAATTAATTTTAAATTATCTGATAATGGAAATACATTTCCATATCTGATAATGACAATTGAATTTAAATTATCAGATAATTTAAATTCAATTGTCATTATCTGATAATGGAAATGTATTTCCATTATCAGATAATGGAAATACCGTATTTTCATTATCAGATAATGGAAATACCGTATTTTCATTATCACATAATTTAAATTCAATTATTGTCATTATCTGATAATGGAAATACCGTATTTCCATATCTGATAATGACAATTGAATTTAAATTATCAGATAATTTAAATTCAATTGTCATTATCTGATAATGGAAATGTATTTCCATTATCAGATAATGGAAATACCGTATTTTCATTATCACATAATTTAAATTCAATTATTGTCATTATCTGATAATGGAAATACCGTATTTCCATTATCTGATAATGGATATTAATTTAAATTATCAGATAATTTAAATTTAATTGTCATTATCTGATAATGGAAATGTATTTCCATTATCAGATAATGGAATTACCGTATTTTCATTATCAGATCATTTAAATTCAATAATTGTTATTATCAGATAATTTAAATTCAATTGTCATTATCTGATAATGGAAATACATTTTAAGATGCGCCATCTACTATTCGAATGCATAAGTTCTGTATAATATTCATTTGCATTCTAACAATAGGATGGTATATCTTATGCTTATTTGATCTATGGACTATAGTTAAGTTAACCTCACTTTCAGATCTGTATTTTTATTGTATGCTCGTTCTTTTGATGTGCAGCTATATTTATTATCTGTATTGTGTGCAGCGTTTCAATTAAAGATCCTTTTAGCTATATGATTAAAGCAAGAAAATAAATAACACTGTGGTGGTGGGACATTGTGATGTAGCAAGTTGATGTAAAAATTTACAACTTAAATTCAATTATGCCAAGGGAAAACAGGTACGTTAAGTCCAAATTTTGAAAATGATAATATTAGACGAGACGAATGAGACAATAATATAAGATATAAAATAAATAAATATAAATACACAATACACCACATGTAATGACGACCCCCTTTATCCCAGAAGGCTCTAGAAGAGCCTTGTGCGGGAGGGGGCTACACATTTAAAGACAAGGGACACACATCCAATATCCGTGTATAATTGAAAAATTCCTCTCACAGTATTTTCCATTCCCACGACCGGGAATCGAACCCGGGACTTTTGGGTGAGAGGCAGATACGCTACCATCTCGACCATCAGTCATATATGGCTATCGTATTTGATTTCGTTCGTGAATTTTAGGTAGTGCAAACGTGCCTGCTTTTTTATACTAATTCTAAATAGAATAGTATTGTAATTTTGTGTAATACTAATGTGCCCAAGTTATAATGAATTATGATATTTTCTAGCATTATATAAAAATGGTATTCAAAAAAAAAAAAGGAGCACTACTAAGAAGGAGCATTATTAATCTCAGTACAAATCGATGAATTGTTGCTATTATTATGTTTATTTCATTTTAGTAAATGCCGTAAGTGGGAAAAAGATCGCAGAGAAAGACTAAAAGATGCCTTTGCAGAATTAGCGAAACTACTACCATGTTATGATCCTTCGATAAATATTTCCAAAATAGACATTCTTCAAAAAGCAGCATCTAATATTCGAGAATTAGAAGACAACATAAAAAAATTACTCTCCTCTAATGTAGAAAAGAAAACTGAAAGAGGTATGTAATGACGTAAATGAGTTTTGTTACTGAGCAATGTTTTTCAGAGGACATAATTAAAAAACTACACGACAGGGTCAAAAAGTTACTTGTTAGAAATGAACAGCTAAGTAATTTACTTAGAAATGCAGGTATTTCTGTCCCGTCTGCGTGTGGTGTTATTAAAAGATTTAAAAAGCAACTGGCCTGGTCGAGAAGGATATCGCCTGAACAAGCAAAATTAATACAACAAAATGAAATGAAAAGTATGTAACCGTTATTTGTGTAACTAGAGTTGAAAATAGTGCTTCTCAACTTAAGTATTTAAATTATTATGTGTGATACGTTATTTTCCGCTCGACTTGCATAGTTTTTGTAAGACAGTTTTGATAGGGGTAACAGACAACATAACAAAATTATTTATCGTAACAATAATTTTAAGTATATGAATATATTTTTAGAAGAAAACGTTTGTTCAAAATTGATACAAGGAAAAAAGAAAAAAACCAAAACTGTAAATATGGGAATTGCACCGAAACATCGAACAGTTATTTTAAAAGGCACAGAACAAAAAGGGATGTCCCAAAAAAGGAAAAAAAGTAAAAAAGATGTAACTTCAAATAATTGTTTTTTTGTACTGTCACAACCAACTGCAACTATCGGAAGAGATCTTGGTCAACAATGTTATTTTATTTCAAATGAGGCATTCGGTAATACGTACAAAGGCATAATTAAATCAGGTAACTTTATTATATTCTCTTTATTCCTTTCTATTTCGTTTGTGATTCACTAATTTTTCAAAAAAAATGGTATTGTTGATTCAGATCTTATTTTCAACTGTTTCAGGTTTAATTAATTCTGGAAGACATTTGAAACCAGTGGTGACTACTTCAAAATCTAGAGTATCCAAATGCCTCTTACACACTAATCCTACAACACCTTCTTTAGGTCCAGGAACTTTAGCACTAGTAAATGGTACACTTGTACCAGTTTTATCTAATTGTCAAAATTTGTTACCAACATCATCTACTTTGTTGCTAAGACCTTCTCTGTGTGCTTTTTCTGACGCTGATAAAGCAAAAAAAAATGAAAAACACGATTCAAAAACTTTGACACAAAATATTGTGCAAAGTAATGGTAAAACATTACCTGCTATTCAGCCTAAACTTTGTTTCACACGAACTACTCAAGTAAATAAGGTTCCTATACCTGCCCTAACATCACGATATGCTAATAATAATTACTTTCTCTTGAATGAAACCAAAATAGAGTGTTTTAAACCAAAGGAAGTCAAAATAAAAAAAACAAATAAAACTAATCAAAACAAATCGAATAAGAAAAAAGTAGAAAAAAGAAAAAATGAAGTTGAAGGAAACAGTAACGCTAAAAAGAGTAAAAATGAATCTATAAGTGATATAATTTGCGCAAGTAGTCCTGACAATTTAATTAACGCTTTAAATGATTCAAATGTGCCAGTTACAGAAGATGACGGAATTAAACTAGACACTACAAATAAAATTGATTCCAAAGATATAGTTATTGATTTAATGCAAAGCACTATCACAGATTCTTCAAAAGAAGCAAGAGAAGAATATAAAGGTAATAATATAGAACAAAAAATGCATTCAGAAAATGTCAACATAACCTCCGGGATTTTTGCAAAGAAACCAGAGATAGTTAAACACGTAGAAAGCGAAAAACCTCACGAGGTAACCGCTGTAACTAGTTCTGTAACAACTACGTTGACAACCACAACAACACCCGAGGAAATAAAACACTTAGACTTGAATCTGTCTCATTCCGAATTATCAAACGATATATTTGCTTCGCTTCAAGTCCCTTCTGGCTGTCAGAATCCAGATTCCACTTCCCCAACAGCAGCATTTTTATTGGCTTTTCCGTTAGTATCTTCAGGAATAAAAGTTACCGAAGTAATTGACGAGGAAAATTCAGGAAGTCAACGAGGCACACCAACTTTGCTACAAATAGGGACAATGGATTCGACAAAACCTACCCAGTCACAATCTGATACTATAACTTCAAACTTCTTAAACTTGGATAGTTTTTCCTTCTTTGCTTCAAAAGACATTTACAACGGTTATTCAAGCACAACTAATAATATTAGTAAGCCTATTAAGTGTACGTCGTCCAGTTCTATGTTGAACATAAATAATAAATCAGATACCACAACAGATAAATCTATATACGTGAATATAAAAAGTCCTTGTTTACCTAGTTGTGTAGCAGAACCAATAAAAGAAATGTGTAATATATTTGATCAAAAAACCGTAAATACCAAAGAAGTTGTTAGAAATGTAGATGGCTGTGAGAAGAGGAATATTAATCAAAAAACCAAGGACGATATTCATTTTAATTTACACAATCAGTCCAATTCTAAGGTAATAACCTCGAATTATATACTTAACGCTAAAAGCAATGATCAGAGTGCGAGAAACTTTAACCAGAAATCTCAGTTCTATGCACCTGTTACATATCCAAATTGTAACAGTAACTACAAAAGCGACCCTTCTAAAATGTGTACTACTACATGTTCCTATGTGAATATTAATAGAAACTACGGTGCCCCACTTTATACTAATTGTAGCAATTATAATTACAAGTACCATCCTGATGCAAATTTTAATCAAAACTATTATAAAAATATTCCTAGAAACGAAACGGCTTACTACCCCTTGAATTATGAAAATTATCCGGATTATCGAAAAAATGAGACAACTCCTGTGCCAAGCAGATACGAATCATCTACTTACATGAAGGAGAAGAAGAACAATGCCGTTAAAGTAAAGACAAGTCAAAATAAACTTCCCATAAACTGGATGACGACACCCGATAGTAGATTACAGTCTTCAGAGTGTTTATTAACCTCGTTTTCTAAAGGTGATTTTAGTCAAACCTATCCGTTTAGTTCATATGTGACCTCATCATCTACATATTTCACAACAACTTCTATGGATACTAATGATGTGAATTGTACCATGGAACCCAAAAAATCTTCGGATATACCACCAGCTTCGATAAATCCCATTCACAAGCCAGATACAGAAGAGAAACTATTTTCTTGGTCACCTACAAAGCTTCCACAATTTTTGGACCCTCCTCACAACTTTGTAACTTCAACATTACCTACATTGGTGGGAGATTTAGCTTTAGGTAATTCTTTAACGTTTGGAGACCAAAAAAATGACTACAATAAACACCTGAAAGACAACAAGGACTTTAGACGTATAAATAAAGTTAGCACCTACGAAAATCAGACAAACTTTCTTTCTGTCAGTCAATTAGTCGATCACAATAAGCCAGAGAATGTGCCAGCCAAAACTGCCACAAGAAGAAATAGCGGAAACAGATCCAAAAATAATATGCAACAGAAAGTTAAGAGGGTTGCAAAACATGAAACTAAAGACTTGTTATCAAACGGTGATGCTAATAATGATAAAATAAATCAAATGAGATCCGCGAGTAATTATAATAATATTTTGTCAAACAATGATATATACCAGGAGCAGAAAAATAGAAATACTCATAAAAACAGTTCTAGCAGTTATTCTGCAGAAGCCCTAATAGGTAATCAAATTTCGGATGACTCTGTTACAAAAAGATATCCACCATCGAACAAATCGCTTGGCGTGCCAAACTTTTTAGCTGAAAACATAATCTCATATTTTCCTCCGGTTGATCTTCCACAAGAAAATTATATTTCTCAAAATCAAAATTACGCGACGAGCAATTTTACGCATAACCTGAGCACTTCCTTTCAAAATAACACTTATTCAACAAATAACTTTATTTATACTGCACCTACAATCACCTCGACGTATTTATCAACAAATAACTTTGAGCCAGGTTCACTCGACTATTTACAAGATAATCTCAACCTGAATCAAAATGCAGCCACCAAAGATAATAAACATTATAGCACTAAAAACTTTAATACTAAGCAACAAAATAAAGAAGACAAAAGTTATCAACATGCAGTATATCCAGCTAATTTTAGAAAGCCAAAGAAAAAGCAAGCAAACGACAATAATAATGGATTAACAAACTTTGAATTCCCGTTTTTGTCAATTCCTGGATCTAATAATTCGCCAATTTTACCTGATGATTTTCATTCCCATACGAGCTTCCTTGCGCCTCCGTTTTCATGCAAAAATTCAATATACCCGAAGCAAAGTAACGATATAAGTACTGGTTCCCTGCTACCTCTACCACCTGTATCAAAGTCTAACATACAGCCTCCTGAAATATCAATGAACTCTGTCGGCACATCTTTGACCAACTTTAATTTAAGCACCATATTTCCAGAAATTAATAAGGTCTGTGTAAAATATATTTCAGTTGACGTGTGACTAACCGAATTAACATTATCCAGGGCCCTATAACGGAATTGTTCCCTGATGCCAGAGTTAGGGAACACTCTCATCCAAAAAGTTATACGTCTGCCTCACCGCAAGTAAGTACAATTTTTAAAATACTCATTGTTTAATGTCATTTATGGAGTCTTTACGCGTCTACTTTGGTGTCCCAGTCGGAATATACCGGCATAGTGTCTGAAATGTAAAAACATCTGCAAATGTAAAAAAATTCTATTTATCTTTTTTCGTCATGTTTTTCTAGGAAGAAAAGAATTTTCTACTAATAATATTTTTACTTACAGGTGCCCTTCAACACTGAACCAAAGTTTAGTTTTAGTTCATAATTCTTGTAAGTACATATGTTAGAAAAATGTATTTATTTACCTATATGTATACAAATAATCCAATATTATAAAATGAGAGATATAGATTTATCAAGACAGTTTTCAATGTAAAAAATATTGTAAGTATCTGGTTTAAATTAACAATCCCAATGCTTGATAATTTACATTTATTGTACGCTATATACACTGTTTTCTTATTTAAACTCTATTATTCATCACGTGCTTGTTCACTTGACATCGCTTATATGTCAGTCCTATTCAATGCTGCCAACCTCACCCACCAAAACACTGGATTACCGTTCTGAAATTTGCTTAAACCATTACCCTATTCAGACACGTACTAAGCTAGTCAGGGGGGGGGGGGGCACTTTAACACGTATAGGTAAAAAAAACACAGGAAACACAATACTTTGAATTATAAAATATTAACTTAGTTTAATAGTATTCCATGTATATTCTCAAGGGTTCTCAAGTTTGGGGAAAGTGACTTCATTGTTTATATTTTAAACAGTGGTAATGCTTCTATTGTTAAGAATCATATTTTTGCAATATATAGGGTGTCCACGTAGTGCCTATTTCTTCCATAATTCCTTAGCTATAGACTACGTTCTAAAGTCATTCAACACAATGACTTTCATTCTTAATCTCGAGTATTTTTGTTGTTATCCGATTGAGTATGACAGCCTAGCTTGTAAGAAAACCTAAATAATTTGTAAACCCCGTATATAAATAATTATAACTATTTTTTATTTTGCGCGGATATCATAATCGTCCAGCCCTTCAACTGTGACATTGATCCATCCCACAAATGTCGCCCACTTTTACCACAGCATTTTGGATTTGGATGATCATTAAATGGGTATGTGATATTTAACAAACAGTCAATATATTGTTTTTCATACTAATTGTATTTTTTTAACTATCGCTACAAAAGTTTACCATACACTACATTTATCAGTAGGATTCATAGGTGATCCAAGAGGACAGTTGTATGCCTCCGCAAAATCTCTAGAATTTGAAAGTGGTCCCAGTACACGAATTAGCCCTGGCGAATGGACGCTGGATCTAACTTTCGTTAGAGCATCTTCTGGCCGCATAGATCCGCACCATATCTGGGCATAATTGAGGAAGAACAGTTGATCGTGTGTTAAGTTTAGACCTGGTAATGCAGACTCTTCTCCGTGGTGGGATACCCATTTTCGGTATGCCTGAAAATAATAATTCTGAAATAATCTGGCACTTAGAAATTGTACTTGTACTTTATTTAGAATTCAATACTGAATAATGAGGTACTTTTTTTTCTCCGATATCTAGATATTAGAAAATCAGGAAAATAGTAAAAAAAATACGATATAAATTGTCTGTTCGTAAGGTGAAGCCAATGGTCAGTTCTTATCCAAAATGTTTAATTGCATTTCTCATCATGTCAGAAGCAAATTGAAACGATAAAACTCTTGTAAACAAGAAACTCCTTTTTCGACTTGTTTTGATGTAGACCGCCTTTACTATAATATTAGGTCATTTATTCAAAGGCCATTTCATTTTATTCTTAATTTATATTAATCCATTGAGTTACCTTCCTCTAACGAAATCTATAATTATTATTTTGCTCTTACACATTCAAAATTTCATGAGAATAATAATTGCAAAATGAATTGATGCACTGTATTAACGATAGATATTACTACTTCAAAAACCTCATATTTTTTGTTAATAATCAATTCATTTACTCTGAAAGATTGTTTTAATCCTCCATTATCAGCGATATTTTCTCCCTGTGTCATTCGCCCATTGACATAGAGTCCGACTTCATCAATTTTATATCGTGAATACTGGTCTATTATGCACTGGGTTCGTTCTCTAAATGCTTTTATAGTTGCATTGTTCCACCACTGCATCATATTCCCGTCCTTGTCAAACTGTCTACCTAAAAAACCTTCATATTAATACAAATAGTATAATAGCTATTTATCTTTTTTCATCTCTTTTTTTAGTTATTCTTTATTATAAATACGTCATGTATATCCTATTTCTTTAAAACCCACTTGGCGCAAAAAATAAAACAGCTATGTCTTCGTACTAATAGGCATCATTGTATTTTCCCACGAGAAAGATATGAAAATTCAAATAAAATAGACATCGTTATACTTAATACAACAACATATAGCCGTAAAAACGTACCTTTATCATCAAATCCATGTGTTATCTCATGACCAATGACAACGCCGATTCCACCGTAATTTAAAGACTTTGGAAAATGTTGACTATAAAAAAGTGGTTGTAGAATGCCGGCAGGAAATACTGCAAATATGTTTTAAATTAAATATACACTTTTATTTAAAAAAATAATACGTACCAATGTCGTTTTTATTGGGATTATAAAAAGCATTTACAACCGCAGGCTCTGTAGACCATTTATCCTTATCAACAGGCTGTCTGAGTTTTCGTAAATTTTGCTCAGCTTCAAATTTGAGTATATTAAGTATGTTCCTCAAAAACTCATGCTTGGTGATATTTAACTGTAAAACATAATTATAAACCTATATTTTACATTCACCCATATTTAACTTACAGCTGCATATTCTCTTGTGAGTTCTACCCTATCGGTTATAAGCTTGGGGTACCCAATTCTTTCATTCATTGCATCCGCTTTTTCTTTTGCCACTGCTCTAGTTTCGTCATCCATCCAGTGATTCTCGGCCAATAATTCATTAAAAGCTTCTCTAATTGTATGGATCATTTGTAAGGCAGTTTCCTAAAAAGTTGTCGTATTCTGGACAGTTATATGAGACAGGATGAGCATGCTTAAATAGGTACTGATGAATACAACAAAACATTTGTTATTTTATATAAATTACAGAAAATACAAATAGAATAGAGAATACGTTTTAATCATCACATAATAGTAATTTTCACATCACAAGTCCGGTAGGTGACTTGCTACAGTCAAGTGGATATTATGAACAGAATGTCTAACCGAGACAACTAAGGGATGTGTATCAAATTATATTTTATTTCATCCCGTCATTTACTGTAAATTTGTATTATTTGAAACTTGTTTATTTCTTAGGTCATTTGACATTTGACAGTTTTGACACTATTTTTAAATTTAAGGTTAAATGTCAAATAACTGTCAAAAGGTATAATAACAGTTTGTGATTGGTTCGTAATAAGTTTCTCGTATTGGCCATTAAAAAACTACAGGCATTATACTTATGGTCATCATCATCAAATACCACAAGCCAGATCAAACCATCACGCACATTCATACAGACATTCCAGTAATGGTAAAATATGTTAAGAGAGTAGTCCGGGTTAAGTGTAAGAGGAGCCGGGTAAAACTGGGTAAACTTCGCCCATTGTATTAGTATTCTGTATACTTTTATAATAAAGTCGTTTATTATTATTATTATTATTATTATGTTTAACAATTTTACTAACATGTACGTGTATGCAAAAACTTACTCATTTTTGCTTGTGCAAATTCGATTTTACAATTTAAAGTACACAATACAACGTGTCCCACTTAAAGTGCCCCTCCATCTATCTCCTTTATTAATTAACAAATAATTTTGAAACTTGGCAATGTTAGTAAATCCGAGGTGGTGACTCGAAATTTAAAGCTTACGTTCATTTTTCACTTCCGGTTCATACCGGAAGTGATACCAACTTCCTTATTTAAATAGGGAATCCTATACAATTTTCAAATATTCGATTAGCCCTTAATTCTTTGAATACGCACATATAGCACTATGTGGGTCTGGCATCAAAACTGTGCAAGATATTACCAAAAATGACATGCGCGATAGAATACAAGTTTACGTATTTGTTTTACTAAACATCGAGATTCCCAAGGTTTGTAAAGCATTTTATGTCCGACCACGTTATAAAGGACTGTTTATGACATAGTTTTGCCCTCGGTTTTGCCGCTATAAAGTACCTCTTTATTGTACTAGTAAAATAAAGTTAACTTTACAACTGTTATGCCAGATTTTGACGTTTTCAAATTAATATGTTCAACTGTCAATGTCAACACAATGACATTTTTATGACTGTTGTAATTTATTGTGTTGACGTTGACAGTTGAACATATTAATTTGAAAACGTCAAAATCTGGCATAACAGTTGTAAAGTTAACTTTATTTTACTAGTACAATAAAGAGGTACTTTATAGCGGCAAAATCGAGGGCAAAACTTTGTCATAAACAGTCCTTTATAACGTGGTCGGACATAAAATGCTTTACAAACCTTGGGAATCTCGATGTTTAGTAAAACAAATACGTAAACTTGTATTCTATCGCACATGTTATTTTTGGTAATATCTTGCACAGTTTTGATGCCAGACCCACATAGTGCTATATGTGCGTATTAAAAAAATTAAGGGCTAATCGAATATTTGAAAATTGTATAGGATTCCCTATTTAAATAAGGAAGTTGGTACCACTTCCGGTATGAACCGGAAGTGAAAAATGAACGTAAGCTTTAAATTTCGAGTCACCACCTCGGATTTACTAACATTGCCAAGTTTCAAAATTTTTTGTTAATTAATAAAGGAGATAGAGCGGGGGGCACTTTAAGTGGGACACCTTGTATATACAAGTCTACACTATAACAGATATACCTATCACTTCACATCACATCTTTTAATTTGAGTAGCATGAAAAATATCAACAGTATCTTGATCTTGTATGCCATGGTATAGTAAACACATTAGATATAGAAATGAATTAATTTGACTGTTATTGTTGTCTATTTAGTTACCATTATAATATTAATAAATATTTATTACTAAATTCATGCGCATATTTACATTGAGCTAGTGGTGTCGCTGAGCACTGACAGAAAGTCACAAGCTTCATATAAGATATTTAAAAAAAAAATTAGTTTCGTCTTTAGTTAAAATGCTTCCCTAGTAAACATTAGCTGACTTTACTTGTTTCTCAGTATGAAACAACTGCACTATTTGAAAACTTGTCATCTTCACTGGTATCCAACCAATGACGCGGTTAGCCCGCCTCGGTCAAGTACTCAGCGACTCCTCTGAAACAGAAGAAAATTTACTTTTAAAGATATATCTTCTGTAAAATATATTAATGAGTTTATTTGACTAAAATTACTGTGTTATTTAAAAAGGTGTGCTGTGTTGCTTCATTATAGGTAGTGAAGAACAGGATGCTTACAAGCATGCCAATGGATCTCGTCATTTGTTCTCACGTTAAATCTAAAGTGCAGAGGCAAAAAGAGGTCAAGAACTTCTAACTCTAACCACAACCACATCATTTTCGTATTACATTTCTTGAAATATCAACGTATATGTCATTATGAATAATAATATCTGTTAGGTAATGTATTTTAGTTCTATGAGACATTGTTTTGACTTCGTTCAAAGCCATACGATAGTATTAGCTGGAAACTAGGATTTGTGATGCCATAACTGTAGACAATGAAAATACCACCTCAAATAAAATTATTTCCTTGCTTCTAACAAGCAATAATTAATCAGTAAAAGAAAATATCAATTCGTGAATGAAAATGATATGTGCTTACGGGAACATTTTGCGCCAATCGCCTGCAATGCTAACGTTACAGGACAATTTCACAGCTAAAACCAGCTTGTACCATCGCAAGGTTTTGCATAGCTATTGTTCAAACTTACCTTACTCTCGTGATTAAAATTTTCTTGTATGAACAAAGCGCCAACGGCCATCCCCATTTTCTTGTTCGTCCATTCAACACACTGTGACCATCGATGTCTTTCACTAAGAACTCCTTGCAATATTTTTCTAAATTCGACTCTTTCTCTTTGATAGTCATCAACCATATGTGCAGAGAGGGACATTACTAATCTCCATAATACATAGTTATGAATTATTCTGAAAAAGTAACGACATCAGTGATTGTAAGTTCTGTTAATACATGTAAGTACATAATAATAATAATATGTCTTTATCTTATACTCAGTGAAGTCCACGTCTCCCTATTTTACTTTATTCGAGTTTTGGATATTCAAAATGACATGAAATAAGTAATGATGTAAAATAGCATGCTATTTATTTCTGGGTGATATATATCAGATATATATCATTTGTTATTTATCAAATGATATTGCTAAAATAAAACTCTACTAAAATTAGTTTTTATGTATTGTTTATGTCTTCCTTGTTAATTTGACACCAAATACATATATCATATTTGTATTTTTGAAGAAGTTATTAACCAATTTCTACGTTTCTTCTTATGTATTATTTTTTTATTATTTTTGATCTACTAATCCTATTAATGTAGGTAATTTAAAATTTAATGTTTTTTTTGCAATTCAATGCCTATTGCCTATTTATTTTGTTAAATAAAATAATGTAGGTCCTCAAATTATAGTAATATAAAGGGAGCGTCTACTTAACCGCCGATTTCTCGATACACCATCGCTACGTTTGCGCCGCTCTTATTAAACGATTGACTTTGGTCTTTGATATTGTTGAAGATTTTTTCCCCCAAATACGTTTTTGTTTTTATTATTTTAAAAAAGGAACATCTTTCACCATATTGTCACACTTAAACCTAACTGATATATTTAATATTTAATTTAAAAAAAAACATCATGTGGGTACTGAACTTGGGACCTCTAGCATGCCAATGCTGTACAGCTGCAATAGACAGTCATATGAACTTGAAAAGCATGTAAGGATCAAAGGATCACTTTAAGATAATCGGTAAATAAGAACGGCGCCAGCTTATCAAAAAATATTGACAATTACTGACAATTGACACTCAAATGTTAGGTTAAGTTTGCTCATCTGCTTAAATTGGGGGGGGAGTGATATATATCAGCTATTAACGTTTATATCATAGCAGATATACAGGGTGACCCATTAAGAATGGAAACACTCGCGTACCAAACTTGTTTGTGGACCGAATTGAACGGGATTTTTTTTAAAAGATAGATCTTGTAAAGCTCTATCGTGGTGCAAAATTTGATGACGAAATTTTGATGTTCAAGGCCTACTATGAATTTTTTTTAAAGTGAAAAATAGCAAAATTTTGTTAGCGATTTTTTTATAAAAAATCTGACTACACCACAGATGCATTTAGGAGCCCCTCAAATGCATCTGTCCCAATTTTTGCAAAAAAATTGTCATCCCTAAAAAAGTTATAACAATATCAGCATTATCAGTGTTTGCCGTTGTCGGTAAACTTATTCCTTCATAAAAACCGGATACAACCCAAACACTGGTGTAATTATTAACAAGAACCATTGTGTAAACCAGTATACACAAAACAACCAACAATAATTACTCTAATGTACACAACAACTGATAAAAAATAACGATTAAAACATTACAATTTAAAAAAAGAAAAAGGAGTCAAATTAATTCATATTAACCATTAAATTTAAATTTTTGTAGCTTCCACTAATCCTCCGTTTAATGCTATACATTTTTCATAACGTTTTTTTACATTTTTTTTGTTTCTGTTTGGGTTCTATCCGGTTTTTATGAAGGAATAAGTTTACCGACAACGGCAAACGCTGATAATGCTGATATTGTTATAACTTTTTTAGGGATGAAAAAATTGGGACAGATGCATTTGAGGGGCTCCTAAATCCAGTGGTGTAGTCAGATTTTTTATAAAAAAATCGCTAACAAAATTTTGATATTTTTCACTTAAAAAAAAATTCATAGTAGGCCTTGAACATCAAAATTTCGTCTTTAAATTTTGCACCAAGATAGAGCTTTACAAGATCTATCTTTTAAAAAAAATCCCGTTCAATTCGGTCCACAAACAAGTTTGGTACGCGAGTGTTTCCATTCTTAATAGGTCACCCTGTATATCAAAATTTGATATATATCATTTTGATATTTATCTTCACTCACATCACTAGAAATAAGATTAATACAATTTGTTACTGATGGTAAGGACATAATTAATTTACAATGAAAAGAGAAGCAGCACCTATAAGTGTTATCATCGTTGATGATTATAACTTTTATATTCTATCGGCACTATAGAGAGTTTAGAGGCGCAGTAACTAAACAAATTAAAATAAGTTATACGGTGCCTAGGAATATTCAGCTGAAGAAAATGAAGACATTTTGTTTTTAGTAATGTACAAAGCAAATCGAGTGGAGTTATCAACAATTATCAATTTATAAAATATACAGTTTGTCCACATAGAGAAATAAAGTCAAGAGAGAAGTTGTTCAGCACTCGAAACTGCACATACTGGGGTAGAAATAGAGCTTCACCTTCTAATGAACCTTTCTGGTCTATTAGGTGACAAGACTCCTGAGAAATCACTTAAAAATTGTAAAGTATAAGCAATTTTAAATTTAAATTTGAATGAGAAGTATGCATTGAAAAAATGTGACTGAAACAAAAGACAAGAAAGAAAAAATAAGAACTGCACTGCAAATTCAATATTTTGAAATGGAAACTACGTCAGTGTTATAGAAAATGTGTAAGTTCGGATTAAAATATTTTATCTACTTTTTAAAATTTAATTGCGAATTTTATTATTTATTATTAATTATTTATTTACTTACCGCCTTTCCGTTTTAGCAAGGATGTTCCCCATTTCTATAAAATAAGACAATCCATATGCTACAACGTTTTCCTCCTCAGTAATATCAACATCAAGAAATGACCTGAAATATTCTAACCAATTTATTTGAGGAACAAATAATTTTAATTCCTTTAAAGTCATTTTTCTATATATTGCACTGGTATCGTGCCGATCTTGCTCTGGAAGTGATGCCTGAAAAATTGACATGTAGTATTTTGTATTTTTATAGGTATTCTTATTGTTAATGTATAAATGTATCGATTTGTTACAATAAATGTTTTGTTATCCAAAACCCATGGATGGCCTATTTTCATAAGCTTTACATCTATGACACGCTTGCATACTTACATTTGCCAGTCTTCGTTCAAATTCAACAACTTCTTGTAATTCTTCACCGGCAGTTGTTCTATTAGCACCAAGGAGAATTGCTATATTGGTCATATACTTATGATAGGCTATCATGTCGCCTTCACTACTCGATTTCAAATAATAATCTCTACTAGGTAGTGCTAATGCCATTTGGTCCATCTAAAACAAAGTTCCTATAAATATGACTTCCCATTAAAATCTAAGAATACGAAGATTAAAGAGGAGAGCATATTCTATTTAAGCGATTTCTTTGGAATAAACCAATTTTTTACCGATTTTTATGTTCTCTGCAGAAAAGCGTTACATTGCATTTGCCGGTGGATTTTTAAAATGGTAAATGTCGCCCTAAAGGACATCATTGGGGTAAATCTTATATTAAACAAATTTTTAATATTATATTAATTCTACAAACCTATGAGCTACTTCTTACTTTAGGCGCACCTGTATGATGTTGACGGAGCTATTTTTATCGTCGGGTCCTACCCATTGCTCAATAAGAAAACCTTCATTGTAGCTACCTCTTATTCTTCCAAGCAATACTTCAGTTGAGAATGTCGGGGGCATCCAATCTATATTTGTGACAGGCCAGCCTCCAAGATCTTTGAGAACCTCACGTATTGGTTCATCTCCAATTTTTCGAATATGATCTGTGAAAACGAAAAAGTAGTTTTGAAATTCGTTCGAGCATATGCCTCAAAATAGGCTAACATGAATATATTTCGTAAACCATCAATATCAAGACATATAAGACGAGAGAAAACCAGCTGTGATCTAATTATATTCCATTTCTTGTTTCTGATTTTAACACATTAGAGAATATTAAAATTACTATTGGTAACCCCCCAAATAGAGATACCCTGTGGGAATTTTCTGTCACCAAGTATCATTGCAGTCTCTTGGGTTGGGGGTTACCTGTCTGTAAAATCTCTGCTTCCTAGGTCATCTGGGCTTCGCGGCGCTTTCGACTGGACAGAGGACAGAGGAACTGGTAATAATTATTATGAGTCTCTGATAAACTTACAAAGATCCATGCAAGTATTGTAGAACGTTTTTGCCTTTCTTGTTGCCTCATTGTCTTCCAAGTTAATTGGTTCTTCTAATACACCTAGAAAATAAAAGGAAAAATAATTATAAAATGCAAAGTGAGTAAACATGTGTTACTGCTTATAAATTTCCCTTATAAGAAGAAACATCGCAAAAATCATAGAAAGAAGATACATCAAAATTAAATTACTAGAATACTAATGATGCAGCATATGCAGTAACAACTAAATTATGACGGTTGATAAACAAAAATCAAAGGCTTTAGCCATTTTTTAGACTTAGCGTAGGCTCTTGATGCAATTTCACACTTCAGACTCGTTCAGAAACTAAACTCGTATGAAATCAGAGGAGTATATGTATTGTTTGCTTGCCCAGATTAGGTACCTCTCAAATAAACTTATAAAGTTCCTGGGAAAATCATTACATATGTGTGTATGAGAGTTTGATAAACTTACCTTTAAGAATTACTTGTAACTGATCGGCCATTACTTCAAATGTACTTATAGAACTTCTATCTTCCGGAATTACGTGTTTTTTATTCCAAGTACCACAGGCATATTGAAAAAAATCTACGCATGGGTCGGTTGTGTGATCCATTGCCGATAATAGCGACGACGCTAAAAAATTTAATTTGTGTGTGTTTGTTTTCAAAATCTACTTATTTCATTTGTTCAATTATACTGAAAAAAAAATACCAATATTTGTGTAACATATAACAAAAGCAATCTCCAAGTAAACGGCATATATACCTTAAATAAAAAGAACAGCATTTTTCAAATTTCAAGGAAATGCCAATGCTACTGCAGTATATATGTTCTCTTCAACAAAATATAGTTAAAAAAATAATTTAGCTTTAGCCATTTTTTTTTTCTATATTTTTTTTATTTATTATAGTCATTCTTTAAACCATGACTGCCAAAACTAAATAAAAAAAAATGGGCCTAGGGTCAATTTACATCTAAATCCGGCATTGCAGAAAACTCAACTAGAATACTTGAAAGTAGGTAACTTACCAGTTCTTACGCATTCCTCTGTCAAACATACAGATCTTCTTAAATCTGTAACAAAAATACACATAATGTGGAAAAGGTATAGGTACATACAATCCATAGCTAAGATAACTATGATAATTTTGCAATGTAAATTGTTCATTTTGAAGGTGAAGCTAAATGGTCCATTTTAATTGCATTTTTCATCATCAGAAGCAAATTAAAACGATAAAATTGCTGTAACAAAAAAATTCCTTTATTGGCTTGTTTTGTTTTTATTACAAAATATTAGAGAAATAGATGTTTCCACATAATTATTTAATATTAATTTGCAATAATATAGCTTTGTTTAATTCTAATATAAAGATTAAATTTTCCAAAAAGCACAAAGTCTTCTCCACGTGTAAACAAAAGTTTATTAAAGAATCAAAAATTTATAAAACGGTACATGTTTCGGAGATATATATCTCCATCTTCAGCCTAAACCGGACCAATATGAATTAACAGTAACAATAAATTTAAGTGTAAGACTTTGTGCTTTTTGGAAAATTTAATCTTTACATTTTTACTCCACTTTGAGTCATGGACTACTTCATTGATTTAATTCTAATATGTTTTAGAAAATAAAAATAACTACTTTAAAATTTAACTGAATATCATTTGAAAAACTTGTAATTTTATACTGTTGACTATACGTAACAATTTGTCGCAACTATAGTTGGGATCTGCAATTATTAAAAATATTATAATTAAACCTTTCGTACCATTTAAAAATCATATTTTCGAGAATAGAAAATATAGGTGGTAACTTAATAAACAAAACTTAAACTAATTTTGTCAACTTACCTCTACATGTTGAATTTTTTCTGCTAAAAACCATAATAGTCAGTAATATACAAAATATCATTAAAGCTAGTATCGTAGCAAGAAGGCATTTTTCTTTCACTGTTTTACTTCTAGGAATCATCACAGTTTTTGTACCAGACTTCGTTACTTGTACAACAGTGGAATTCTGTGATTCCTGAGTAATTTTTTTTGTCATTAAATATCCATTCTTGGCATCGTAACACGTTCTATCTGTCCCAGACATGTCACTCATTTTAAATATGTTCTACAGTCCAAATTTTTTACTAGGTATGTTTACTTAAATTGCGCACGATAGAGCACTGGATCATTGAAATCACCATTTTTAAACACTTGATAAATAAAATATAAATGCAGCGCAGCTATACATATAATTTAAATAATCAATAGCGCCATCTAAAATAATATGTACCAAAGGTGAAATAAGAGTAACTTTTCTATGTCGAATCATATATTTATCAAATTTAGTTACAGTTTAATGCGTTGAAAGGTAAAATGGGTATTTTGCAATTGTCTCTAAAATTATTGATTAACGTAAAAAATCACATTAACAAGATGCCATTGCTTTATTATCATTAAATAGAATTCCTTAAAATTGTTACAATTTGCATGATTTTTTTTGTACTGTACATGTACCCGTACATAATTAACATACTCTTTTTTTGTTATATCTAAAGAATCATCTGGCCAAAATCAATAAAACGTTCTGTACCTACCTTAGTAACTAAGGACCCTGTATAGATACATAATATATAGCTCGCTATATATATATACATATTTTTTTTTTAATTTTAATGACTTTCCGCTATGTTCATGGAAATTTCAGGGAATGATAGACCATCAAAAAATAATATTAGTTTGCTTTAAAAACATGGTTTTTGAGTTTTATTTTCCAAATGATTTTATTAAGTACCTATTATACCTATCTCTCAAATGAACGACATTATTAAAAAAATATTTGGTGATGTATATCTTCGCCTGCGAAGCATTAATATTTCCCTATTATAAAAGTTTCCGAACCAGTGGCGACAAACTGGAGGGTAGTGTTCCTTTTTCCCATTATACAATAAATAAGAGATAAGCCTTGCGTTCTTTTTTACACCGGTGGATCCACCTGGTGTAACCAGTGTCCCAAAACTGTTCTAATTGCTTGGTTAAATTAATCGTAAGCGTTCTTAAAGTATTGTTGGAATTAACCTGATGGAACCACTAGTCACCGGCTGCAATGCTCGGTGAGTTGGTGGATTTAGCAAGGTAAAGAGTGGGAAATTTATGAATTTGAAAACCAATGTTTAAATCCACCACATCATACTGGTGTAAAAAAGAACGCAAGGAAGATATCGCGCAGCTCGTGACGTCAGTCGGTGAGCTCGGACGCCATTAAACGCCCGGCTGTCAGGAGTGTCAGGTAGAATTGTGAAGTTGTTGCGGATATTTTTGGGTTTAAAAGTTAAAAAATCGTCGAAAATGAGATGTGCTATGTGTACGATTGTGATGTTGATAATCAATCAAGAGATTCTACGCACGATATAAAGTTTTTTAGTTCCCTGAAATAAAAAAAATGCAGGGTGTATGGAAACGCGGTTTCAGAAAAAATAGTTTATATATCATCGTAGTAAAAGCATATTTCCGAACTCCGTGTTGCTTGAGCCTCGATAAGCAATCTGCATGGTCGTCGGGAATGTTAAGTTTTTCCTACTAAGCACACAATGTACTATTTAGCATCAATTCTCTTAGTAACTAGAAAATTTTTAGAGAAAGTTTATTTACATTTTTTACCTTAATTATTAACATTTTTATATTTTTTTAACTTCCTACATATTAAAGATAAAATTTGACGTCAAAACTGGTTTTTCTTAGTATACTTAACTTTCGGCAAGAAACAATTTTTGAGAAATTAATTATAAATAAGTTTTCTATTATGCTGCATACTGTCTGGCGATCGCACTGTATTTTTACGTAAAAACATTCTTCAAAATTCTTAAATATCAAATATATTGAATGTATATATGGTTAATTTATCCTTTTTTACATTTGATTGCCATTTTTGTAATTTCGAAAACTTCGAATAACAAGAACCCCAAATTTATTAATTTGTAGGGCCAGACATATTCAACAATTACAAATCGAAATACATGCCTACGAAAAATATAACTTTGGAGTTAATTTCGTATTATTATACTTATATTCACGTATAATAAAGAAATATCTGCATAAAATAAATCAAATCTCATAATCAGTGTTATCTCTGGGCTCTAATAAATTTCATCTAAAATGTAATAATTTAAATAGCCGTCATTAACTTAGTATTACACTATAAGCAGTGAACCCATAATATGAATAAAAGCCATAAAACAGAGTTCCTAACTAACAAAATTTGATATTAAATTCGAAAACGCGACATATAGATTTAAAAAAATACTCACTGTGTGACGTCATGCGCAAACCGGACGAAATTTGAATGCTTTGATATCATATCTTGTGTTGTTGTATCATGGCTTTTTCCTACAACTTATTTAATGTCACTGGCCCTAGCCACAAATTTTTATTTTAGATGCTATGAAATTTTTTGTACACAAAGCTCAAAAAACTCATTTCCAAGGCCATACCGATGGTTTTTAGCAATTTACTCGAAAACTGTGAATTCTATGAAAACATTAGGAGAGGCTTATTGTACAAAATATATAACAGAATCAAATAAATAAAAATTTGTGGCTAGGACCAGTGAAGTAGAAGCGCTGGTAGGAAAAAGGGTCACTATACCCCCCCAATTTGACGCCACTGGTGATGTTCGGAAACTTTTGTAATAGGGAAATATTAGTGCTTCACGGGATATTTTACATCGCCAAATATTTTATTAATTTTGTCGTTCGTTTGAGAGATTTAACAAAAATCACTTAAAAAATAAAAACTTCAACACCCTGTATCTCAACAACTGCTCGCTTTAGAGGCAATGTTTATAAATCAAACTCATATTATCGATGATCTCTATATTACATATATCGTTCCTTTTTCGCCATGGAAACCGGACCGCCCTGTATATTATCGCATCGTCCTGATTTTGACAGTCGTCTGATAAACAGTAAACATCTTAAACAGTAAACATCTTTTTCGCCTCGTATTTTGTTTATTTTTAGAAACAGGGTCAGCTGCTCCCTTTACGTTAATGCATTGTCATAATGAATTAATAGAGCATAAAATGTTCTGCTGTTTTTTACTACACATTCGCTGTAAAACCCTGTCCGTTCTCAGATTATATTATGATGAAATAGGTAGGTAGGTATGCTTATTTCTTAGCATCTCTCCAGCTTTATAG
The DNA here is from genome assembly GCA_963680705.1 of Rhagium mordax. Taxonomy (NCBI): domain Eukaryota; kingdom Metazoa; phylum Arthropoda; class Insecta; order Coleoptera; family Cerambycidae; genus Rhagium; species Rhagium mordax. The sequence goes on along the minus strand of OY796661.1, from coordinate 234,058 downwards.
GCTTGTACAATAATAAACAAATATCGTATGTTTAATTGTTATAAACATTTTTTTAAATCTCGAATAGGTAGGTATACCTACCTATTTACGGTTTGATTTTTCCATAAAATTCAACTAATAGGTAGGTAATCAACTTAATTGCAATCTCGTCATGCCAGAATCTAATTAAAACAATAAAATCTGTAACCAAAACATTCTTCTATCGGCTTGTTTCGATGGACGGTAGAATGACACTCCACTACGTCTTCAAATAATTTTTGTGGAACTTTAATAAATCCAATTATACTTCAGTTACTGTAGAAACGAAAATCATGCCCTTGTTTCAATTAAAATACCACGTAAAACAATGTATAAAGTTTATATTACATCAGAATTCAAACATTATTAAAAATTACGCCAAAATAACCTGGTTCCAAGTGATATTTTGACCCAAACATGTACATGCACGTGATCTCCGTTTCTTCGGCAACCAAAGTATAGGTACGTACCTTTATTCTTTTTATTACAGTACCTACTCGCAGATATATCCCAAGGAGATAAGAACATTACAAACCGCGTAGATTAAACTACTTCCCCACCATTTATGGCATATCTTTAAACAAATTCCGCTTGTGCCTTTCGGAGTAATTTTTTTTTCGAGTCGATTGTGGCTCATATTAAACAGTATTTTACACTGGCACTTTTATTGCGTCAATTTGCCACGGATGAACTCTCGTTTTTCCGACGTTCTTAGTTTCGGATATGAAAAGTACCTACCCTACCTGTATTTTTAAAAATGCAAATTAAATGGAATAAATCTATTGTTGGGTGTATTACAAGGGCAATATGCAATTTTTGCATTTACAAAAATATGTACCAAAACCTAATAAAGTATGATCTAAGAAAAATAAATTCTTATAGCGGCCAAATAAATATACTAGTATAGCTGTATATATATAATTATAATTACTGTTACCTTTATTAAAAATTTCTTATGCTGTTCTGGAATCGTGTTTTTTATGACTTTATATTTTATAAGTAATAAATACTCCTAATTTTCCCATATAAATATTTATTAATTTACTTAATCAAATAACGAAATATAAACTGTTTATGCTGCACATTAGACGTGTAGGTACCTTAATTACTTTTAATAGTTTTAATTTCACAATTTTAAAAAAATCGCTGCATTATAATAGATCCGACTGTATACCTAACCACTACCGCTTTACTGCATTTATTAATATCATTACGTATTTATCGCTTGAAGCACAGCAAATCAATATGAAAGCAACCAAAGCAAGGTGAGGTAAATTCGAGACTGTTACAGCCACGATATTCTTGGCTGAAACCGCTGAAACAGTTGGCTCGCTGAAACCACCTGTCATTCGTAGGAGCTCGGTAATAACCGAATGTTTACGAACAGGACAAATTCCACCCTTGTTTCAGGCAGGACTCTGCGTTCTGTGACGCTACCGATATCTTTGCCACCCGGAAAACCGCAGGTACCTATTTGAATAAAATATTTTTTCCGATGTTCAGCGACTTGACGAACGAGTGAAAATGTTACTTTGGTAGTATTTGGTACATAAAAATATCGCGAACTCAAAATATGTCCATCTCGATTATTATAGCGGATGCGGGGTTCGGTTATCTTCATTCCAAAAAGAATTTAAAATAGGTAGGTACCTATCAAAAATACAAAATACAACAAATGATAGCCGTAAAAATGTACAGGGTTATCCAACGAAAAGGCCCACCCTTATATTTTCTTTATTTTTCGAGTTAGGATGCATGTGTATCAATCAGTTAGCCATTATGAAAAACATAAAAAACATTGGTTTTGAAGAATTCCTTGCAACTCTATGCACCAAAAGTTGGCTTTGGAAATTAAACAAAAATATATAAGTATTTTACCTGCCAATATTGTTATAATTACTTTCAAATGCTTCAACACCATTGTTTTTCATAGCTTACTTATACTATATCTCTTGTAATTTAGTTGTTAATAAAATGTGGGATACTGTTTTCTCGAATATCTCAGGAACTATCTGTAGCAAGTATATCAAAAAATATAGTATCGTTGAAATCAGAAAAAAATTTAAATCTGATTTTTTTTAAATTATACAGGGTTGATTATAAAATACGAACTTCATTGCGATTTTGCGATCAATTCGAACGCAAATTTTGAATTTGAATACTCATTATCATTGATAACATCACAACATTTCATTTCCAGTAGAAATATACAAGGTGATTTTTTTTTTCGAAACAGTTTTTTCGCGAATATTTTCACCATTTGATGTTCTATCGTTTTTTTAACCTCAGATTCCGAGCCAGGAAAAAATACCATCTTTTCAACGTTCTAATTTTTTTCCTAGTACAGCCGTAAAGCCCCTATATATGTCAACGTTTCTGCTTAGACGGACCACCCTGTACTTACATTATCGAATCTTATTCAGAATAATATCAATAGTTGCGTTAATAATAATTTCTTAGCAATTGTTCATTTAGAAAAAGTTATTGAAGTTCTCCATTTTGAATTTCCTGCCACCTGTTTAATTATTGTGTGTGATTTTATTTACTGCACTTGTCTGGGGATGTTATTCACAAAAATAGAATACATAATTCAAAAAGCACAACAATTTTTGCAAATATATATAACTAAAATATTTGAAAGAAATCATATTTCTCGTTAATTTAATGAGATGTGGAAAATAGATGTACTTTGCTCGTTGGCGTTCATACTGCCTTTACATGCGATATTAAAATAATTTTAGATATGTGTCCTAAACAAGAAATTACACTACCTGAAAAATTTATAGATATAAAATGGATGACAAATGAAATCCTATGTAAAATGAAACAAAGGGATATTTTATTCAAGAGCGCTGTCTTTACAAGGAATGAAAATGATTGGAATGACTATAAAATATTAAGAAATAATATAACACAGGAAATAAAAAGACAAAAAGAAAAATACTTTAACGACATTATAGATGAAAATAAAAATAACAGCAGATTAATATATGTGGAAGAATTTAAAAGTGTTGTTACCTAATAATAAAAAGCACCCTGGAAAAACTGTAAAATTTGAAAACATTGAATATACCAATGAACAAACAATTTCTGAAAATTTCAACCAATACTTTATAGGGAGCATTGATGATATCATTAAAGAAATTAAGAAATTCCACAATGACGAAGATATTTTAAGTAATGTTGAAAGACATATACTATGTTTTCCAGTTTCAAATTGATTGATATGTCCAAATTAAAAACGATAGTGAAATCACTGAAGAATACGTCTGATTTGGAAGATGGCATTTCAACAAAAATTTTAAAGGATGCATTATTAGTTATAGGAAACCGAATGTTAGATGTGATAAATACTTCACTTCAAAATGGGGTATTTCCATCAAACTGGAAGTTATCAATAGTTGTACCAGCACCTAAAGTTTCAAACACTACTTTATGTGAGAAATTTAGACCTATTAATACAGTGCCTCCATATGAAAAAATTTTAGAAATAGTGGTAAAGGAACAAATAGTGAGTTATTGTGAAGAAAATTCTATTATAGTACCAAATCAATCCGGTTTCCGTAACAATCATTCATGTGAAACAGCTATTCTACACATATGTGACACATGGTTGAAAGCTAACGACAATGGTGAGATTGTATTAGCAGTGTTTTTGGACTTCCGTAGGGCTTTTGAAACTGTTGATAGGAATATGTTAATAAAAAAATTAGAAAAAATGGGTATATGTGGTAATGTGTTAAATTGGTTTAAATCATATTTAAGTAATAGGAAGCAAAAAGTAAAATACAAAAATAGTATATCTTCTGTAAAGGAGGTAGAACATGGAGTACCTCAGGGCACAGTTCTTGGGCCACTTTTGTTTATATTATATATTAATGATATGGTCAAGTACGTGAATAAATGCCAAATAAAATTGTTTGCCGATGACACAATGATATATATAAAGGGTAAAGATGTAGTGACTATGGTACAAAGTATAAATCAAGAACTTCACATTATATATAAATGGCTTTGTGACAATAATCTGAGTATTAATATAAATAAATGTGGATATATATTAATTGGAAGCAAATATAGGTTGAATAATATTGAGGAAAACATTAATATTAAAATTAATCAAATAAACATAAAAAGATTAAATGAAATTAAATATTTAGGTATAATAATTGATGAAAATTTGAATTTTAAAAGCCATGCCAATTATATAATGAATAAAATGTCAAAAAAGGTTTACTTTTTGAGTAGAGTTGGCAATTGTTTATCTATGTTTACCAAAATTACCATATATAAATCGATTATTGCTCCTCATATTGATTTTTGTTCCTCAGTATTATTCAATTTAAATGATAATCAAAAACAACAGCTTCAAAAAATACAAAATAGAGCAATGAGAAATATACTACAATGTAATAAATATACACCGATTAAGTTAATGTTAGATGTATTACATTTCATGAGTGTAACACAAAGAATTGTGTATAGGACGTTGTTGGTAATATATAAAATTAAAAATAAGATATGTCCAGTGTATTTATGGCAGAATATGGTATATGTGAATGATATACATAATTGTGATTCTAGAAATGTTAATGATTTTTATATTGATACTTTTAATAAATCTCAAACTCAAAAATCTGTATTGTCAAAAGGTTTGAAAATATACAATAGTTTGCCTACAATAATTAAGGAATGTCAGAATTTAAATTGTTTTAGAGAAATGTTGTCAGAATTTGTTGTAAAGGAATACTGATATGTTCTGATACTTACTGGTTTTTTGTATGAATATTTTTATTAATTTCTGTTAAAATATAAATACATAAGTGTAAAGTGTTAATCTGACGGTGATGGTCAGATATGATTAAATGGGGGGGTGTATTTATTGTGTGTGTGTGTTTATGATAAGGTATTAACAGTAATAATAGATTAATTATTAGATAATTAAGTTTGTTATGGGTATGTAAAAAAGCTTTAGCTTAATAAAGATTATTATTATTATTATTAAAAGCTTAATAACCTAGATTTTCTTTATTACAGTACTTCTAGTCATCGAAGTTTATTATTATTGATTTTTGTTGCAAATATATTTTCTGCTCCAAAAATAGTTGGAAATTCGTTAGTATTCTAGTATTCTTAATTAGCAGTAGGTAACAAACTTCACAGTGCATTTTTCGAAACTTTGGATACTCTAATTTTCAACAATAGTTATTTATAGACAGGAAAATAGTAGATTGAGTGTCGCGGCTGGTAATTCAGCTAAGGCAGTCAATCTATTTTCCTGCCTGCCGAGTTGAACATATAATTTTTTGCCGATTGCTTAAATATATTTTAAAATATTTAAATTATTATTACCCCATCTCTTTTTATTGTCGTGATAAATTCAATAAAAGTCGCAGTTGTTGCGAGTTGGTTACTGTGGAAACTTTATTTATTTAAGTAGGGTTTTGCTAATACACTTCGCACATAAATTATGGAATAGGTAAAAAAATGAGTCAAGTTTATACATTCATATTTTTGTTAATATTAAAGCAAGTTCAATAATTTTTTTACTGCGGATAGGTCATTTCTTCTGCAATTTAATACCGTATGTTCGATTTAACTACGAGTTTTGTTATACAGGGAAACGCGAAAAGTATGAGGGCATGTAAATTCCCTAAAATTTCAAAATGATCTGTGGCAATTAGGAGCCTATGAAAATTTATTTTTATAAGTGTTTCGGTTACGGCCTCTCCTATTGTACTCACTGCGCCAAGCAATTTGCCATACGGTTCTTGGTAAATAAAAAATTGGTAATTCTTTGAAAAATTTTTTGTTGCGTGTTAAGACTAATTAATTGTGTAAAAACCTTCAAAAATGTCGAGCAAATGTTCAATCCAGATTTAATTTTAAGTATGTCCAATCGATGCCAAACTGTAGTGAATGCCAGGGGAGGTAATAACCGTTATTAGTTTGCATTATTGCTTAGATTTTTGTTATTGCTATCGTTCTTTTTCCTGTTAAATAAATTTATTAAGTTATTTTTATTCCAACTCGTATTATTAACCGCGATATTGGTTTCATTACTCTTTAACGAGAGGATAATGAAACAAAATCCACTAAAATCATTGTTTTTTAACAGTTATTGGCAACACAATTTTCAAAGAATTGCCAATTTTTTATTTACCAAGAACCGTATGGCAAATTGCTTGGCGCAGTGAGTACAATAGAATAGGCCATAACTGAAACACTTATAAAAATAAATTTTCATAGGCTCCTAATTGCCACAGATCATTTTGAAATTTTAGGGAATTTACATGCCTCATACTTTTCGCGTTACCCTGTATAACAAAACTCGTAGTTAAATCGAACATACGGTATTAAACTGCAGAAGAAATGACCTATCCGCAGTAAAAAAATTATTGAAATTGCTTTGATATTAACAAAAATATGAATGTATAAACTTGACTCATTTTTTTACCTATTCCATAATTTATGTGCGAAGTGTATTTATGTTATCTCTTAGAATATTCGTTAAATAAAAAAACTAAATCAATATTACAAGAATTTTATTTATTTCCTACTTACACATATGTATAACACACCATAATAGCACAATTAATATATTCCTCCCATTTATTAATAAACAATATATTATTATTTTTCATATTTCATGACATAGGTAATTAATCTAAATTATAAATGGAAATAAAATATTTACTATACAAAATTAATTATACAGATTTCTTATAAATTGCATTACCTAATAAAAAACAAATATATTCAACATGCATAAAAACGAAAAACATCTGGTTTTCCTTCCGAAAGTGTTCTTTGACTTACACATAAAAAAAGTTTGCAGTACACTTAAAAATACGCTTAGCGTATCTAAATATAACGAGCACATTTGAGATTACATCACTTGTAATTTCTTGCAAAAATCAGTGGTGAAATGTTTTTTTAAGCCATCAATGTTACCTAATTATTAAACATGAAAACCTTTCGTAACTATACAGAGTTAACAATGTCTGTTTTCGTATGTAATCAAAATCGTAGTCCGTGAAAATTTGATAAGTATTGAATCACATAAAAATTTTGGCTCTTGGGCATGTCTTTGTAGGTAATACTCACTCCTTTTTTTTCAAGAAGCCCTTAAATGGTAAAAGTGGTACAAAAAAATCATTAGCGCTACTAGACAAATGCAAAATGCCAAATTTTTATAAACGAGTCAATATTAATCCTCAAATAATATCCCATGGATATACATACGGGAATGGACTACTACTGTATGTTTATTAAAATTTACGTTACAATATTTTCTTACATATAATTGTTTAATATAATGATATAATATAACTGATACTACATTTAAGAGGCTTACAGAATTATATTTACTTTTAACTCTTTTATTTTTTTATTCCTTTAACATCTTGTTTCATAGAGCCCACTTCTTCCAATATAACGTACCCATTTAATGACGTCATGATCTGAATAATTAAGTTTAGGTTCAAAAACTTTGAGATATCTAACCTTGAAACCAGAAGGGGCGAATGGAACCTCGAAATTCATTGAAATAGGTGGACGGGTCCATTTTTTTTTAGTATCTGTTTCAAGTAATTCAATTTCTGCGGAGAGTTGAGTTTCTTTCATGCCAGCCATTCTCTTAATCCTAAAATTGAAAATACATAAGTACCATTATTTTATTTAAGTTTACTTTAAAGAAAATTTATTCAAGGGTGACAAGATTATACCGATATTTGCATTAAACTTCAGATAACATTCCCAGAAATCTTCTGCAAACATTTGGTTATAATAGATATACTTATAATACACACTTACTTCCAAACAATAGCATTTTCTGACGCCTTGTACTTGGCCTTTCCCTTTAAGCAGATTAACTGCACACCGGAGGTGTTTAAAGGTGTCGGAATTTTCACTTCAATTTTTTGTCCTAAAAGAGAAGGTTTAAAATTACTTTTGAGAACCACTTTTACTTCCATTTTGGTCCGACCAACTTCTCGAACTAACGGAATTACTCGAAACGGCAAAGATATATCCTTAGTTGTACGATATCTAAAAACAAAATTTGCTGTAATTTTTAACTATATTATTACAATAATTAATAACAATAACGTATAACAATGATTTTTTAGCCCTTTGCAAAACTTGAAGCAGGGAAAACCAATTTAATTGGATTCTCCGGAAATGTCCAAATTAAATTAATTATTTATGCGTAGGTGATTATAACGAAAAGTATCAACGGAAATATCACCACTTTGGTTAAACAATTCGTTTCATTTGTAACTTGAATAGAAACATAAAGACTTCTTATTATTATAATTATTATATAGGTCCAGATACTTTACCTACCTCATAAGTTCAAATTCACCATCGGGTGGTATAAAGCTAATGGAATGCTCTGTTTCAAACTTGCTTAATTTTACGCACTGATGGAACTGACAATCATCAATAACAACAACTGGTTTACCAGATCTGGCAGGATCAGAGTCCGAAGTCGTTCCCAGACTTCCTTTTCCTTTGGCTTCCATTACGATTTTATCGTTTATGCCAAATTTGCATTCAGGCATGCCAGAGAGATATCCTTTCATGACTACTTTTCCAGCCACGTGAGCAGAAAGCACTTGACCTAATACATAATATCTTTATATAATCCGGACACTATTGATGCATTTAAGTAATAGCCAATATACAGTGTATAAAATAAAACAATTTATCTCTTCAAATAATTTGCCAAGATTTTTTTATGTTATAGGTATACGCATGTGGAAAAAGTTTGACGAGTTGGTTATATTTTTTGCAAGTATATAATTTAGTGGATCGTCAAGTAATAGTCTTCACTTACCATTTTGTAATTACAATTATTATAGTTAACTCGGTGTCATTATTTGACAAGAAAAAACCACAGTGATCGCCGAACAATGGAAAACTGTCCAGATAATCGGCGCACCAAATAAAAACTTTGAAACAACTAGTATGTATCCTACCTTGAGGTGACATAAGCAAATTAACATATTCCAGAACATCCAGAAATAATTCATTACGGCGATATTTGATTCCCTCACGCCTCCATCCTATTTGACCAGTTACTTGGGATGTTATTTGTGCCTGTTCCTCTTTGGTAGCAGATTTAATTCCCTGTTGAGTAATAAATGTCTTTAATACACCAGTATCAGTATTTTGAGGATATCCAAAATCCAGAATTTCTAAAAAAAGGAAGTATTAAAAAGATGTAACCCATACGAAAATTATTATTTACCATCAAGTAGTTCATAAATCAACACAAAATTGTTTTTTATGTTTTCTTCAGATATCTTTCCAAAATATGATTGCATCACTTCTATAATTTTCAGAAGAAACTCAAATACCATCGCTGCATTTACATTTTGTTTGGTAACGGCTGCGATCCATATGTTGGCCCTCTGGAAAAATTAATCAGTTACGGTTATGACATTCCCAAACATTAGAATAACTTACCTTTATGTGAAAGAATGACGTGCGTGCTATATTAGTAACTGGTGATCGCACTTGTTGTCGGGCATGAATAACGTTGACACGAAAAGCATCAACTGCATTTCTGCCAATATCGTCTCTGTAGACACGTGATATAAGCACCTCCCCTTTATGGTTGTACACAAATAGTCCCCCAATCATTGTGCTAGTTTCAGTTTACCTAAAACTCAATTTATTTAATTTAGCACATTTTACAATTAATTATAATTTATCACATTTTATATCTACAATATGTATATATTTTATCACAAATAAGAATCACTTCAAACGCTTCTCCAGTCTATAACTCACGTCTCCACCACATAATGCATAACTTCTTAAGAACTCATCATTATTCCCTATACGATTATTCTGCGAACGACATATAAGTACAATATAATGATCTTGGTACCTAAAGATATTGGTTTTCTATGGTTGTTTAAAAACACACGCCTTGGGTGAGACGTCGCCACTCGCCAATTCATATCAATCTGATCAATCATCTCTCTCTTTAGATTTTGTTGTTAATTGTACGGGTCACAAAGGTTGATGAATGAATATATAAAGATGCTTTATTATTTTCACATTAAATAATAAAAATTAAAAAATATACAATTTTAGGATTTATTAATTAGCACATACCTATTTTATTAAAGATCCGGTGTAATTCAGTCGAAAATTTAAAAGTACCTACCGACTTTAAGCTGTCATAATTTTCATTATTTACTTTATACTATATGTATAGTAGATTATAGGGGTAAAAGAACGAGTTATTAACATGCTCGCATTTTTCTAAATTAATAACACTTATGTTCCGCTATAAAGTGAATTAAAACCAATATTGCCTCGATGGAAATTCATTAATTCATTGCAATGGATAGTCAAAAATTAAACTTACCGTGAAGTAAGAAGACATGTGAACTTTTATAAACCTACAATACAAAAGCAATTACTTATCTATACTTGACATTAACACTACTATATTTATAAAAAAAAACCGTCAAATTGTTTTCGATCACAAAAATATCAATCCACCTTCCACCTAAATTATCTCTCTCTACTGTCATCAGTACAGAATATCTACTGATACTGATGACATCAGTGTCATCTATCTAAACTGAATCCACCCCCAAATCAGGGTTGCCATCAGAGGCACAGATTATAACTAGTAGTGATAGGTGCATTCGAATGAAAAATAATCGTGCATTCGATTATTCATGTACTCCAGAGAAGGGGTCTATTCTTGAAACTAGGGAATGTGTTCCCATGAGGGAATGATGTCATTTTCTCTCTGTAGTCAACCAATAGTAAATGTCAATTTACGTCATATTGACGTCATTCCCTTATAGGAGCACATTCCCTAGTTTCAAGAATAGACCCCCAGATATCTTGAGAGCTCACCGTATCATTCGAATGATTTTATAATTTAAAAATATAAACATAAAATTTACAAAGAAAAGTAAGAATAGACTAGACACTTACTAAAGTACCTAATTAATTAATGCTCTGCGCCCCCCGACTATATCATATTTTTGAATGCGTGCCAATACTAAATACATTCTGCAACGAAGAACGCAAGTTCAGTCGGATAATTATTGCTCTCGAACAATAACCATTCAATTACTAGAATTATTCGAATAACGACTATTCGATTATGCCCTAGTGTATGCCCATTCTACAGATCCTAACCTGTGAATTAACCGTTTTGGCACACGGAAACTAACCCACAGAAGAAATGACAACGAAATCTTTATGCATTTCTTCTGTGGTTGTTAGTTTCCGTGTGCTAAAATGGTTAATTCACAGGTTATGTAAGGGAATGGCGTGAGTCGGGTTTCTTTTTTTTTTTTTGTGTGCTTCCATGAGTGATTATAAACAAAGACGGCCTTGTTTTTAGTAGAACAAAGAACCTGTATGGAATAATTTCTTATTGGGCTTTTTGTTATAGATTGAGGCGTACAGAGTAGTACAGACGATTCAGTTGAAGGCCATTTGCTGAACCAAGCGGACGTGTCCTAGTGCAGTTATAACAAAGTATTTATATTCAATTGGTTTATTGTTCATGCAATTAATATAGCCCAGTAAAATACATTTTACCCTTACAGTTAGGATCTGTAGATGGAATTTGTACCGGTAATGCGTGTCAGTCCGGGATCACTGACATTCAGTGTTGCCAATAGGTAATTCACAATACCACAGAACTTACTTGTTCTGTGCCCTTATGTTCTGTCACATCTGTCTGGCTTCATGCTGTGACAGGACAAAATGCCATTTTGTTAAGTTAGGTTAATTAGGTTATAGGTTATGGATGGATCGGGAAATTAAAACAAGACCAAGCAAAACTACAGTACTGCGAAAACTACAATATTAATATCATATTCTATTCTATTGCTAAATGGTTTCTATTATAAACTAACTCTGCAAGTGTATTCAGTTTTCATTACTTATATACCTATCTATATATGATATATAGGTACTAGGTATATGAGATGTGTAAAATAACTTCTAATCAGATTTTAAAATTATATAAGGATTTATTGAGATATGGTCAACGTTTGAGGCTAACTGATAAGGAATATTTTTGCGAAAGAATTAGACACGAATTTAAAAAAAATAAGACATTAACTAACCCAACTGAAATCAGTTTTAATTTTGAGGTAAATATAATCTAACTTAATAACGCCTAAATATAATTTATTAGTCATTAATATTTTCTGTAATTACATGGTATATGCAAACAGTTCTTAATTCCTCACGTTAATTTTCACTATTTCGTAATTGTAATTATTAATCGGTTAATATGTATTCTATGCTTTATGCACATACAGTAATTTAATCTTCTAGGTGCACATAAACAAACTGTTAATTTTACATTCCGAATTATTTCAATAACGTATACCAGACTCTAAAATTGCTTAATAATTTGACTTTAAATCTTAATACTGTAACTATATGACGATGACGCATTACAACAATTCTTGTGCGCTTATAATGTTCGTTTTTGTTTTAGAAGGGTATCATACTACTGCTAAAACGTTCCGTACAATAATGATGAGGATTAAAATGAAGTTGTTTAGTGGGTTTTTTAGTTGTGAATATTTATGTATAAGATTTAAACATGTCGATTATTCAAAAGTCCCCGTTTTACTTGAAAAGGATTTGAAAGAGATGCATGTTAGAGGTTCTGGTCCTGGAGGTCAAAAAACCAACAAAACATCAAATTGTGTTGTTTTGAAGCATTTACCGTCAGGTAAATTTAATGTTTAAGATTGCTAATGAACCAATTTAATTACATATTATTATACGTGAGTCTACGTCTAAGTTATTCGTTTTCGGAATATGAGGTGAAGTTGGGGCGTTCAAAATAAGGCATATTATATATAAATCCTTTATTTAGCGAAAGACTAATACAATACATGTAAATAAAATAGAAATATACAAGCATAAACAGACTACTCGAGTCTTTAAGTAAAATATATAAATATTACTATATTGTATTATTTTATGATTTTAATTTAATATAAACTTGATACTTACTATTTTCAGGGAATTATAGTCGGTTCTGCAATTGATATACCAGCAAACAACTTTTATTTTCTTTATATGCAAGAATAATTCAATAAAATTCAAATACACAACAGTAACAAATTATTTATTTAAATAAACCAAATGATATTTTGAATGATTAAATTTTAATATCAATACATGGTATAAGGAGAATGGTATGCCCGCGCGCAGGCACGGTGACGTCACTCAGTTTAAAAAGTGGCAGGGGTGACATCACAATTAACCTCAAAAATATGTATTTTCTAAAATTTTCTAATATTATGACAGTTTTATTAAAATTTCTACTTGATTTCTGTAGTATCAACTAAAATCTTGTTCAGTACATTATTAATAAAGTTTTAATTGGCTTAGGGCCGATCTTTTCACCTCCAATTAACTTTATCCAGCAGTTATTTACCTAGGATACAATTGTTACAACAATAAAAATCAACAACTTTAACTGCCGGATAAACTTAACAGGAAGATGAAAAGATTGGGCCTTAATCTAATAAAATAAGATGCTTTTTGTTAGTTGGAATTCTAACCTAAAATTAGTAGTCTATTATTAATATTTTTTCCACTCTAAGCGATCTATCACAATTTATTTTTCTTTTACGACAGTCAAGAAACAGCACCAGGCATATTAACAGTTGGAACTACATCAAATCTTCAATTTCTACTGTTTCTGGGGGAATATAACAATATCTGCTGTATTAAAGAAATTTCAAAATCTGTTGATTCTGTTGGGTTGAAATCAATAGAAGAAATACGTGCTATAAACAGACAATAGGCAATGAAAAGGATAAACCGGCGAAATTAAAAATTAACCTATTTTTCGAATTAATTTTATCGTTCATCCATATACTTTCGCGAACATTTCAACGCGGAGAAATGTAAAATACTTGATGTCAGTACCTTTTTATCATCGTGCAATAATTGTTACACCCAGCCACAGCACAAGCAAGCATAGTGCTATTCGTTAACGCTATTAAAAATATTAAAATAAAGATTAAATGTGCGAAATTACAAATGACTTTCAACGTTTTTTAAACTGAGTGACGTAATGCGCAGTAGATACACAAATTGGACGGCAACCTGACATACCATTATCCTTATATTATGATATCAATATAAATAATTTATCTGTCATTTGTCAACCTCTTCGACACCTAACTTATCATCTAAATTTCTTATATGTTATACAATTTGATTTCTTTTTAAAGTTCTAAATATGACAATAGATGTAGTAATCTAAATTATTAAACTATACGTCAATGTCAAAATAATGTTTATGTTTATTGACGTCTATTAAATTTTGATACGTTATAAAATACCTTTCCTTTATTTATTAATTTCAATATGTGATCTTGGATATTTAATTTGGAATCTTCTATTTACCATGTATGTATTTCATTACCATTTAATTGTTTTGATTTGGATTCTTCTATGTCTTGTATAATTAAAATTTAATTCACCATACATTTATTTATTTTATTCCACTTTGTTAGCAATTCCATAATTTAATTTAACTCTTCCAAATTATTATTATTGTTACATTTATATCTTCCTTATTTACTCTTTGTTAACTTATGAAATTTTGATATTTATATTCATAAAATATTTGATTATTAATATATTTTTGCAATTTTATCAAGAGCAAAATCTTTTCGTGTTCCACGAAAATTCTCAATTTCGTAACCAATCAATAATCTTTCTTCCCTCCCATAAAACAAAACTCTTTTATTTTAAAAACATTTGATATGAAACAAATTTACTTTTAGGTTAACATTTACTGTCAAAACAGTTTATGTCAAATTTAACATTTTAGGTTATCAACCTTTCATAAGTTTTAACCTCAGATTCTTTCTTAATCTGAGGTTTTAACAATACATTTTGATTTAAATTATCTTAATTATTACCTTAATACTATTAAAATTCAATCATTCAACTCTATTTGCAATAGTGTATAATATAGCAATATATAATTAAATTATAGTTTGAAACTTCAGACAAACAACATAAATGGTTACTCATCGATCGACGATCAAGTACTTTCTAATATTTAAAAATACTCAAAGTAGGGATGTTCTTGATGTCTACTGGTAAATCATTATACTCACTTAACCCTTTAAAAAATAGGTTATTTTGAGTATTTTTTTTCTACATGTTTGTAAATGAAAGTTTAGATTTGTTCTGGTATTGTAATTGTGTATGTTGGTATTATAAACCAACATATCCGTGAGATATATTATATAGTATATCTTTTAATTTTAAGGTAATAAGTAGTGTAATTTAATTTTATTATATTTGTATTATACCAACAATAGAAGAAAATGACAGGTCTTGGTCTTACCACACAAATTCGGAAAAAGCTGAACTTTTTGCTGAATATTTCGAGAAAACATACACCGAAGGGCAAGATATACTATACAATGAAGCCAACTATGAAGATATTAGAATGTGGTATGGTAATTACTTTAATAACGTCCCACAAATGGAAAACCATACAATAGAAGAATATTTTAATATAATAAATAGGGGAAAAAACACAGCACCAGGTAATGATTGCATAACAAAACAGATTGTGAGAAAACTTCATTATGACATCCATTTATTTATTCATAAAAAAAATCTATGAATATTGCCTCAACAATCAATACTTTTCTTTAGAATGGAAACATGGTATTATTATAACAATACCAAAGCCGAACACCAATTACAGCAAGATCGAAAACTACCGACCCATAACGTTACTCCCAGTCTTAGCCAAAAATTTCGAAAAAATAATTCACAAACGTCTGTTAGAATCCGTAGGACAATATATACCAAAATACCAATTTGGTTTTAAAGAAAAAACCTCAACAACTCATCCACTTACAATAATAACATCCAACATCCAAACCTCCAAACTTATTGGTCAAAAAAGTGCTGCCGTATTCCTCGATATAAGTAAAGCATTTGACAGTGTCTGGCATGCTGGACTGTTATATAAACTAATGTGTCTAAACTGTCCCACATACCTAATCTATCTACTTAGAGATTACCTAACGCAACGCATGCTACAAATAAGAATAAACCTAAATCTCTCTCAAACCTTTACACCACAACAAGGAGTCCCTCAGGGATCCCCTTGTCACCCTTGTTATATAATATCTACTGTCACGATATCTTTTCTGAATTAGAAAACACAAATGAATTCAATCCCAGTCTGTACATTCTCCAATACGCGGACGACACAGCATTAGTAAGCCACAATCATAGTTTGGCTAAAACCATAGAGGAATTACAAAAACTTTTAGATGCAGTCATAGAATGGTGCAACAAATGGCGTACAAGAATAAATCCCTCAAAATCACAGTACATTATCTTTAATCACAAGGCCAACATATACTCACCAACTATCAGAATAAACCACCGCACACTGAGAATCCAAACATCAGCTAAATATCTCGGAGTTAATCTATACCAGAAACTTAATTTTAACAGTCACACAAAACTAATTAAAAAAAAGTGTATTTCGAGAGGTAGACATTTTAGGAGCCTTATGTTTAAAAATAAGGGAATCGACAGAAAAACAGCTGCACACATTTACAAAATATTTGCAGACCAATACTGGAATATAGCCACCCCCTATACCTGAACGTAAGATCACCAGCACTGCAAAACTTAAAAGTGGCAGAAACCTCCACCATCAGATCTATAACCAAAATCGGACACCCCAGAAATCCCCTGCATAACCCCTCAATGAACTTTTGTACGAAATTGTAAATATTGAACCTATTCTCCAAAGAATTACCAAACTGTCCTCAAAATTCTCCCGCTCGGACCACAATATAGAAATACTCCAACCACTTTGCAACAGAAGAAACGAAGAACATCGCAGCCACAGAAAATACCCCGAACATACAGTTTGGGAATGCATCAACTCCCTAAGAGAAGAAATGTAAAAACAAGAACTACTATAATTTTTTTTTTTTTTTTAGAACATAGTACTTTGTTATTGCCTAGTTAACTCTATGAAATGTACTATAGTAGGGCCAAAAAGAGTAGTCAGTAAATCAAAACATTCACCGGCAATTCCGGCAAAGTATTTAGCTGTTATGGAATACAGAAGCGGCAGCTTTTTTTACCATATAATCCCATATAATTGAGAAAAATATATCAAGTTTCGCCTACCAGAGATGAAAACCACAACTAGTTCCCCCTGAGTTTACTGGCTACTCTTTTTGACCCTACTATAAATACTTTGTAATACTGGCTGAAGGACTTCGGTCGATAGCCATTTGGTTCGTCCAATAAAATACTTGTATTATTATTATTATTTATTATATTTTATTTAGGTGTATTTAGATTTTTTTTTTGTGTTCATACTTTTTGCACTTCTGTGAAGAATTAGTTTATTTACACAATCATAAACTAATTTATTGTAAATATTCTATTAGTAAATAAACTTATTATTATATTAAAAGAATTTATCGATGATAATTCCATTAATTAGGTTTATTTCAATTATTTTTTCTACTTACTCTTGTTTTCCAGTCAAGTACACAAGCAGACAGATAACTTTTATAAACATCGCAGCCCCGCATTATTCATCATTGCTTTATGTTTATTTCTTGCAACTGTAATCTATAATAATAAATTGATTTTTTCAGGTATTGTGGTTAAGTGTCACGAAACAAGATTTCTAGAACAAAATCAGAAAAAAGCGCGTTCCATTCTTCTTACAAAATTAGATAACTTGATAAATGGGGAACATAGTGTTGAATCCCAATTAAAGACCATACAAGATACGAAGAGAATTTTAACTGATAAAAAAAGAGTTAAACTCAGAACTCTTAAAGATCAGTGGAAAAAACGGGAAATTTTAAAGGATAATTAAACAACGAAAATTGAAGAAATTTGTAAAATAAACGTATTTAAAAACGATGACTTTTCTTCGAAAAATTTGAAATCACATACTCGTAGTTTAAAATAAAATCGGTGTTCTACCCAAGGAACACATTGTATATGTAGTTTATACAATATTTTGCTTCAAGTTTAACAATAACTTGTTAGTGTTACTTGGGAATTATGCAATTAAATTGTAAATACATGTTAAATTTCTATTTCTTCCTTGCGTTTATTGAAGGGACATTAGGAAACTAAAAGCACTTTATTGGTGTTTTATCTACAAGATAGCGTAAAAAGTTTCATCTCTTCGTAACCATATCATGTTTATTTTAAAAATGGAACTGTATTTTTTATTGCATTTGAACTTCGGTCAGACTCCATTGATGTTTTGTTTATGGGTATAAAAAAACTCAAGAGTTTTTTCATATTAATAAATATAAATTTTAACAACGAACAACAAAATGTAATTAAATAAATCGACCAAAACGTCCAAAAAGATTGCCGTTTTCTTCAGTCCATAAAATTTTGACAATGACGTTCAATTTTAATCCTTGAGTTGAATTGAACTAATACAAAAATTTTATAAACTCTTCCATGATACTCATTAAGGTTTTCTTTAGGTAAATCTTGTCACGTAATATGGCACAATGAGTAAACTAAGATAAATAAAATTTACGGTCCTGTTTTTATCTTGAATCGTTATGTAACTTTTTATGTGTAAATTAGCACGAGTAGACATTTGACAGGAGCCTGGCTAATTTATTGCAGTATAGAAAAGCTTGCAGGTTAACTTATATTGACCACTGATCTTTTAATTTTGACCCCTCGTAATCGATCGACCACATTACATAACATTAGAAGATATAAACGACCTGAAACTAGTTATGGAGTAGACGTCAAGATTAATTTATTTTGATGGGTATTTGATGTATCTTCTTCCTTCTGATGAATGCATCAATGAAGCAAAATGAAAAGAAACAATAAAGAGAACAGGACGAGTGAGTGTATATATATATATTTATATAATATATATCGTACATATTATATGCTAAATACAGATCAATTACTTCCATTCTTATGCCTCTGATTCACCGGGAGTATTTTCTTCTTCTAAAATTGGAACAATAAGATTATCCTTAGACATTAAATTATATTTCGTCACAAATTGAGTAAATCTCTTGCACAGACATGTTTCATTTTCAAATTCGTCAAATATTGACCGATGATGAAAATAGGCATGAGAGAAGATTCGGTATACTCGTCTGCACACCGATCCTAGTTTTGCCACAGACGATTCTTTAATACTGACCCTGTAACGATAAATATATTTAGATTTGGATTTACTTATTACACAATTATTATTTAAATGTTGTTTGCGGCATTGTCTTAATTTTCTTTTTTTTTTTTGGGGGGGGGGGCGTATTTATTACCACATTTTTTATTGTAACAGTTCAAGTAATCTAAAAAATAACCTCTATACCGAGGTTATTTGTTCAATAATCTGGTTATTTTTAGATTCGAAAACATAATTCGGACAAAACATTGCGTCAACCAGCGTATAAAGTTATGGAAAATGTTGAAATTCAGTGAAAAAGATTTTAATGTATTTTCTATTGAAGTACTCTACTTGGTTACATATTTAATCAAATCGCATAGAACAAATATATACCGGGTGGCCACGAGTCAATGTACACCCCCAATTTTTTGGTCGTTTTTGAATTTAAAAATTTCGTTTTTGGTATACGTGAATAAGACAAAAGTGGGCTAATTTTAGACTAACAGGAACGAAAATATCACTTCCGGTTCAACCGGAAATGACATCAACTCTTTTTTCTTAAATGGAATGACCAAGTTTTTTTTGTGGTGTTTTATAAAACATGAAATTCTAATTGCAGCAGTTTTTTCGAATTTCAAAAATTCCAAAAAATAAGTGAGATACAAACGATTTTTTATTTTGTACAAAATGGCCGCTTCAGATGAATGCGATGTAAGAAAATTACTAAGTAGGCTATGGAAATTAATAGCAAGGTAGCAAGCTTGTCTGTAAACAATAAAATAGTTATTTAAATTACTGATAGATACGACTATTTTTAGGTTTTTCTCAAAAAACGGAATATAATTTTCATTTTCATTTCCGTAGGGGTCCTATGGAAAATTTTGAAATGGGACCGTACTATTTTTGTTTATTATTCGGACATAATGATTCATAAGCTTTAATTTTTTCGCCAATAATAATTTCTTAACGAGATCCTTTGTAATAATAAAAGTGTTCTTAAAAGGTTCATTCAAATTATTTCTTGTTAAATTTGTGCTATTGTGCTTACCTACAATTATATTTTATTGTTTACAGACAAGCTTACTTACTACCTTGCTAATAATTTCCATAGCCTACTTAGTAATTTTCTTACATCGCATTCATCTGACGCGGCCATTTTGTACAAAATAAAAAATCGTTCGTATCTCTTATTTTTTGGAATTTTTGAAATTCGAAAAAACTGCTGCAATTAGAATTTCATGTTTTATAAAACACCACAAAAAAAACATGGTCATTCCATTTAAGAAAAAAAAGTTGATTTCACTTCCGGTTAAACCAGAAGTGATATTTTCGTTCCTGTTAGTCTAAAAATAGCCCACTTTTGTCTTATTCACGTAGACCAAAAACAAAATTTTTAAATTCAAAAACAACCAAAAAATTGGGGGCATACATTGACTCGTGGCCACCAGGTATATAAACTACTTACCGGCTAGGAAAATATTTATTACTGTTTAAAAGACAAGCTGCTCCATCTAAAGTGTGTCTTGTATAATCGATAGCTGGGCATTCTTTGGGAGTTTTATGGGCTGCACACAGGAAGATCCATTGTTCTGTGGCAGTCATTTGAGTACATGTTTCTGGATGACATTCACCCTGCAGTCTTACAGCTAACCCATTTAGTTCCATACAAAATTGTCTTTAAAAAAAGTTAATTGAAAAACTAATCAACAAAAGCATTAAATATTTACACCTTAAATGTTCGTATTTCCACACTCCTTCATCTTGCGTATCAGGCATTTTCAAAATTAAGTCAATATTGTTTGGATCTCTTCGTATCAACTGTTGAATATATTGTTGTACAGCCAATGTACTGTCCATTTCATCAAAAGGTTCATCTGGCCAACGGCTAAAATCCTATGGAACAAGAAATTGATGAAACTAGGTGGTTAGCAAGTTATCGATTTTTTTCTGTGTTAAATTCAACTAAATGTAATATAAAATATAAATATTTTGTTTCCTTTATAGATGTTTAAATAAAAAAATAACTGTAATTTACCTTAGCCTTTGTACCCGGCCTATTTCTTCGCAAAATTGTAGAACCGTCGGCCATCTTCATCTTTGACATTTAATGATAAACGATAAACGTCACATCATATGTCAACACCCAGGTTGCCAGGTTTCCAACACAGAACATAAAGGTAGTTTCCAACGTTCGTTTAGCCACAATATCGCCAACTTAAAATGTACAATATTGGACGATCGCGTGATGGACTCATTCGAATGAAAAATAATCGTTTATTCGACTACTATTCATAAATATGTAAGTATGTACAGGGTGTCCCAAAGTTGATGTCTCGGGCACCTCGGGACTATATCTAGAGAACGAAAAAAGTTATCACAAAACCGTTTACATGGTTTAATTTGGGGTGCACTAGGTACATTTTACTCTAGAAATTTTTTTTCTCGAAATCTGGAAAATGGCCGAAACTGACGTCATCAGAAGTTTTTCTCCAGGAACATACACTTTTTTTGTGCTACCTGGAAAGTGCTATTTTTTCTGAACATTTTCTATTCAAAAAGTTTTTTCGTGTCTTTTATATTTAGAAATATACAGGGTAAAATAGTTTGGAAGATACCCTCCAAGTGCATACGGAGTTAGCCATGATGTAATCGAAATGGCCTATGGAAAATAATAAACAAAAGCTATTTATACATTTTATCAAAGAATTGTAACAGTATTTAAAAAAATATATATTTTAAAGCAGTAACAAAATTCTAATCTTTTTTTTGAGCTTCACCATAGATTAAAATCATGTCTACTTTTTCATTGTTTGTAAACATTTCGGCGCTATTTAAATTAATTCACACCCGTAAACTATTTGACACAAACAATATACCTATTCGCTAAACAAACTCAACAGCCCTAGTTCATTGTTTTCCATAGGCCACTCGATTACATCATGGCTAACTCGTATGCAATTAAGGGTATTTTCCAAACTATTTTACCATGTATATTTTTAAATATAAAAGATACGAAAAAACTTTTTTAATAGAAAATGTTCAGAAAAAATAGCACTTTCCAGGTAGCACAAAAAAAGTGTATGTTCCTGGAAAAAAACTTCTGATGACGTCAGGTGCGCCATTTTCCAGATTTCGAAAAAAAAAAATTTCTAGCGTAAAATGTACCTTAATGCACCCCAAATTAAACCACGTAAACGGTTTTGTAATAACTTTTTTCATTCTCTAGATATAGTCCCGAGACATCAATTTTGGGACACCCTGTACATAACTCGAGATATATCGCAAACTCGCCGCATCATTCGATTGATTTTATTCGAATGGCTGTCAACCGAATTAAACGTGATACGAAATGAAATAATTTGAATGAACAGTCTAAATTACCGAACATCAAGTAGGTTTTAATACAATTAGGTATTTTAAATCTCGTTTACCAATGATATTAAAAAATTAACCTCATTTATATATTAAATAGGTACTTTATACTTTTATACACCATTTGAAAGCGCTCAGTGTTGGTTGATTTCGAGTAGGCGTGTATGTTCTGACAAAATTACCAACAGAGGCATGAGTTTTAATGCTATCTTGACCATCCAATTCGCATCACCAGAAATTATTGAACAAAAAATTTTTTTTAAGTAATTAATTTATTCGTAGTCGTGCGCAACAAATTCGCAACAAATTATTTTTATGAGAAACAAATGTGTCTGCACTTTTTAAAGCGATTTTTTTAAAGTTAGCCATTTCTGTATCATCGTAATACACCCCCTATATACAAATAATTTCAACTTTAAAATATCTGGGACTGGAGGGTAGGGCATGGCTTTGCCTAACATTTAACAAAAAAAGTTTGCTTAATCTGTGAAAATACCGCTCATGCAGAATAATTTATTAGTTAGGTCGGCAAGTGACAATCTTTTTGAAAAAAGTTGAATAATTCGACAACGCCGCAACAGAATTTCAAAAACCAGATATATTCGAAAAGGCAATTAAAGAAAGAATAAAAATTTGCAAAAACATATTGGGTGTCCCATTTAAAAAAACATACTTTTGATATGCCGCACGTTAATATTAAACACCATGTATGATTAGAAATATTTTAAAATATGGTACTCTTGGTCTCCTACAACTTTTATTTCAAACTTTTTTCTGTGTAAAGGAGATATCGACCGAGGCGCTCTTGGTGACTCACCCTGTATGTATATTAAATTATAAATCGAAAGTTATTACGATAAAAAGAAAGTTGTAGTAATTTGTTAATAACAGAACACTTATATAATAAACAAAAAGCTATTAGCACTTATATAAAAACTATATGCACTCACCCTTCTTGCTGCAGCTTTTAATCCAGTGTCTGCTTTAACAAATCCGGAAGAATATCCAAACTAAAAACACCACTAAAAAACACGACACACACGCCTAACACAGAATAATTAAAATAATTTATTGCACTTAAAAACGGAGGTGTTAAACGGTGCACCGCTGCAGACAAACAATCAGCAGGGAATCAGGTCCAGCCAGACAGGTCAACCGTCTCGTGTGGTGGAGGAGGGGGGGAGTAAGGTCACCGACAGATACCGACAGACACCGACCGCACCGTTTCTGCGAATTTCAACAATCGCGACGTTAGCGTCTGCGGCCGGTTGTTGTGTTCCAGCTTCCAGCAACTTTATTCGATGGGTACCAGTCTTCAGTGTAGGTTGAGGTTCGCACGAAGTTAGCTAGTTAATTAATATACGTGAGTGTTATTTAAATAAAAACCGTAATTAGTGCCGCGAGCAATAGTACCTACTGTCACAAAACACCTAAAAAACTAAATTGATACCAGCAGCAGGGGCGTTTAAATTAACTGTTTTGTTTTGTTGGTAACGTAAAATATCAAATACACTATATTTGTTATATGGATAGTATGGATATTACTTAAAAGTGAATTATTAGTTAACTATAGTGCTTAGTGAATGTGATATTGTGTGCTGCTGCCTTCACATAAATCGGTTATTACATTAATAATTATACTCTGTGATAAACATAACCTAACCATACAAAATTTTCTCTTTTAAAAAAGGAGACAACAAAAATTTTCGCTACAAATTAAACGTGAAAATATGAATTGCTCGATAAAAATGAATTTTCTCCGGGCAAAATATAAAACCCTGGATAAAAATAGGTTAGGAAATCTAACGAAAATTTTGTATGGTTAGGTTATGTTTATCACAGAGTATAATTATTAATGTAATAACCGATTTATGTGAAGGCAGCAGCACACAATAATATCACATTCAATAAGCACTAGTTAACTAATAATTCACTTTTAAGTAATATCCATATAACAAATATAGTGTAGGTATTTGATATTTTACGTTACCAACAAAACAAAACAGTTAATTTAAACGCCCCTGCTGTTGGTATCAATTTAGTTCTTTTAGGTGTTTTGTGACAGTACTATATATTGCTCGCGGCACTAATTACGGTTTTTATTTAAACAACACTCACGTATATTAATTAACTAACTAACTTTGTGCGAACCTCAACCGACACTGAAGACTGGTACCCATCGAATAAAGTTGCTGGAACAGAACAATCGTCCGCAGACGCTAACGTCGCGATTGTTGAAATTCGCAGAAACGATGCGGTCGGTGTCTGTCGGCATCTGTCGGTGACCTTACTCCCCCCCCCTCCACCACACGAGACGGTTGACCTGTCACGACCTGGTTCCCTGCTGATTGTTTGTCTGCAGCGGTGCACCGTTTAACACCTCCGTTTTTAAGTGCAATAAATTATTTTAATTATTCTGTGTTAGGCGTGTGTGTCGTGTTTTTTAGTGGTGTTTTTAGTTTGGATATTCGATATTCTTCCGGATTTGTTAAAGCAGACACTGGATTAAAAGCTGCAGCAAGAAGGGTGAGTGCATATAGTTTTTATATAAGTGCTACTATAGCTTTTTGTTTATTATATAAGTGTTCTGTTATTAACAAATTACTACAACTTTCTTTTTATCGTAATAACTTTCGATTTATAATTTAATATACATACAGGGGGTGAGTCACCAAGAGCGCCTCGGTCGATATCTCCTTTAATATTTACTACACAGAAAAAAGTTTGAAATAAAAATTGTAGGAGGCCAAGAGTACCATATTTTAAAATATTTCTAATCATACATGGTGTTGTGGCATATCAAAAGTATGTTTTTTTAAATGGGACACCCAATATGTTTTTGCAAATTTTTATTCTTTCCTTAATTGCCTTTTATCGAATATATCTGGTTTTTGAAATTCCGTTGCGGCGTTGTCGAATTATTCAACTTTTTTCAAAAAGATTGTCACTTGCCGACCTAACTAATAAATTCTGCATGAGCGGTATATTTTCACAGATTAAGCAAACTTTTTTTGTTAAATGTTAGGCAATGCCATGCCCTAGCCTCCAGATATTTTAAAGTTGAAATTATTTGTACAGGGTGTATTACGATGATACAGAAATGGCTAACTTTAATATATCATAACTTAATTTTTTTAAATGGAACACCCCGTATATTTTTATATATTTGGATAGAGTTTTTGTCGCTCTACAATTTTTATTAACCTATAGTTATGCTTAAAATCAACGGTTTCCAGTGAAACTGCATTCTAATAAAAACATCAGGTAATTTCTAGAAATTCGAATATTATAGGAGTCATTGGTGGTGTTTTTTTTTGTTTTTGCAAGAAGAAACTATGAGCACTATTGTTTCCATTAATGAAAGTTTCATCTCTTATAAATGAAAAGAAAGTTGTCTTATTATTCTACATTTAAATACTTGAACTGTGTGAATTTTCCAAATATCTAGATCTAGCATTTATCACTGACATTTGTTCGCAACAAATTTGAAAGTCTTTTAATTTGTAGACTTTATTGTTACTTTAATTTCTACTTAAATTAGTATTTAAAATTAATTTTTCTAAGCAAGAAAGAATTAATATGATTTACTGTATCGGGGAGAGTTATGGTAATTGTTTGTTGGCCTCTAGATTGTATGGTCAAAAATATCCAGACCAAAGACATCCAAATTGTCGCGCTTTTACTAAATTAAAAACTAAATTCGATGAAAGAAGAAGCCGAAGTGAATAGTCATAAATGAAGAAAACACATTTTCTGTTGTGCTAAACCTCGTAGAAAATCGTAGAAATTTTTGACCATACAAAATCTAGAGGTCAACAAAAAATTACCATAACTCTTCCCGATACAGTAAATCATATTAATTCTATCTTGCTTAGAAAAATTCATTTTAAATACTAATTTAAGTAGAAATTAACGTAACGATAAAGTCTACAAATTAAAAGCGTTTCAAATTTGTTACAAACAAATGTCAGTGATGATAAATGCCATCTAGATATTTGGAAAATTCACACAGTTCAAGTATTTAAATGTAGAATAATATGACAACTTTCTTTTCATTTATAAGAGATGAAACTTACATTAAATGAAACAATAATGCCCATAGTTTCTTGCAAAAAAAAAAAAAACGTGCCAATGCCTCCTATGATATTCGAATTTCTAGAAATTACCTGATGTTTTTATTAGAATGCAGTTTCACTGGAAACCGTTGGTTTTAGGTATAACCATAGGTTAATAAAAATTGTAGAGCGACAAAAACTCTATCCAAATATGTAAAAATATACGGGGTGTTCCATTTAAAAAAATGAAGTTATGATAGATTAAAGTTAGCCATTTTTGTATCATCGTAATAAACACCCTGTACAAATAATTTCAACTTTAAAATATCTGGAGGCTAGGACATGGCATTGCTTAACACTTAACAAAAAAAATGTGCTTAATCTGTGAAAATACCGCTCATGCAGAATTCATTAGTGAGGTCTGCAAGTGACAATTTTTCTGAAAAAAGTTGAATAATTCGACAACGCCGCAACGGAATTTCAAAAACCAGATATATTCGAAAAGGTAATGAAAGAAGAAATAAAAATTTGCAAAAATATATAGGGTGTCCCATTTAAAAAAACATACTTTTGATATGCCATGTTAATATCAAACACCATGTATGTTTAGAAATAATTTTAGAAGATGGTACTCCTTGATCTCCTACAACTTTTACTTGAAACTTTTTTCTGTATAATAAATATTAAAGGAGATATCGACCGAGGCGCCCTTGGTGACTCACCCAGTATACATGACGATAAGAGTGCATATTCAGATAATGTTAGTTTAAAAAAAAGAATGACTATAGTCAGCTACACCTTCATAGTTGTGATCGCTGGTAAGTCTAATCTTTTTCATACCATTTCGATCTAAAAATCAAGTAGCCTGTGTATATTATTTTGTTTTTTTTTCCTGGGTTTTCACTTTGACAATTTGTAGCGTGTCGTGTGTACGAATTTGTTTCGCCGAGATAAATTTTATTGCGAAAAAAATTTTATAGCAACCTGGTACTACCCCTACGAATAACCTTCACAAATGCAAATTTCTCCATGTGTTTTTCACTTCAATACACTGTGGCGTATCGTGTACGAATTTGTTGCACCGAGAAATAATAAAGTTTTCGCATAAATAGCTTCTACAACTAAACAACAAAATGTTCTCAATATAAATTACATAAGTCTACGTTTTGTCCACAATATCATTTTAAACCTGTTACCTATCTGAAAATTTCGTTCTTTATTGCTATTGCAAATTTTGTGTTTTATCTTTGTAACAATTTTTCCATGCTAAAATTATTATTTCTGCATTTTTTAAAGGGACTTTCATGAGTTTTAATGCTATCTTGACCATCCAATTCGCATCACCAGGAATTATTGAACAAAAAATTTTTTTTAATTAATTTATTCGTAGTAGCCGTGCGCAACAAATTCGCAACAAATTATTTTTATGATAAACAAATGTGTCTCTGCACTTTTTAAAGCGATTTTTGTACGTGGTAATGCTATCTTGACTGTCAAGTCAAGCATTACCATAGGTTATTTTTAAAAAATGAAGAGCTACAAATTTTTTCTTTCTGCAACAAAATCGCAACAATTAATAGGGCGAAAGCGATTTAGGTACTACTAATGTACTTACATTGTTCTTGTAAGATTTTCTGGTCCATGGTTGGCTTGTAAAAATTCGCCTGTGCTGCAACGTCCGCCTACTGGAGCCTCACAACCTAAGCGTGTAAAGTAAGGTAGATCTAACTTCAACTTGTAATTCAGCGGTTATTGTTTGTAGTCCTGTTGCCAATTAAATTGTATTTATATTCACTTTGGGTTGTTATACTACCCTTACACTTCCTATATCAGTAAAATATCATCACAGAATAGATAAATTCATCATATTTGGCAAAACTCTTGTTTCTTGTGATGCCAAAATAAAATCGGGATGTTTCATGAAATAAAACAAATTAAAATAATTAACAAAACCAAAGATATAATTTTATTGTATATAAATGATATTCCATAACAAAACATAGAAATACACACTTCTGCATTATTATAACAACATTAAAAAGCACTGATATGAATTTTTTAAGTATTATTTTAAGAAAATCCTAACATCATAATATTTATTATAAATACATAAATAGGTACTTATATGTAACTATTAACACCATATTACAAATTTAAAAGTATATAAATATGTTAAATAGGTATTATAAAATAATTATTGTCTTTAAGAACAGCCTTAAGACACACTTAGTTTAATATATTACAGTTAATACTTGCAAATTATTGTCATATTTGATTTTGTGCACACATGCTTAGGTATACTTAATAATAGTATCTTATATATTCTAATAATTAAATAGTTTTATTGTCTCCAGTTGCATGAATAGGTAAGTATTATTATTGACTACTATATAAAATTAGACACTAGTTAAAATGTACTTATAAGTAGCTGATAAAAAAGTAAATCTATTCCTCTTAAAAGTCTTGATACAGTAATTTATATTAATAATACGAGTATTAACTATTGGTTTAAAACAACATTAGTAGTTGTAAATATTTCATATTTCATCCGACTTTCAAAAACAGACAAATAAATCACAACTAAATTTATGTTTTGTAATTTTCTCTCATTAGTCTCACGATGACTTGCTGAAGATACCACATAAGGTAATCTACTTTATTTTACGACATGGGTACATATTACGAGTTATTATGAAAGTCAACCATGCTAGCTGCTAGCTGAGTAGGTAGTAAAGAGCAATTTTTCTGTATATTTTCTTTCGGTTTTTCAATAGCGATCATCGAACATTAGGTGTGTTTTTAAAGAAAACGAAAAATTTTGTCTGGAATGTCTGATAAATTTAAATTTGGTTATTAGGCTATAATTGTTTTTAATTTGTTGTTTTGGATAAAATATTTGGTTCTCTAATAATTACTTTGGATATAATTATAGTGCTTAATTAGGTACAGGGTGTACCACATAAGATCCTCCTGGTGTTATTGGGCTAAATTGAAAAATCTAATCTCATGTATTTTTTTATGAGGAATCCGATTTTAAGATCGAATAATAAGCGATATAACCTCTAATATGACTGATGGTCTAGATGGTAGGGTACGTGCCTCTCACCCAAAAGTCCCGGGTTCGAATCCCGGTCGTGGCAATGGAAAATACTGTGAGAGGAATTTTTCCATTATACATATACGGATATTGGATGTGTGTCCCTTGTCTTTAAATGTGTAGCCCCCTCCCGCACAAGGCTCTTACTGGGATAAAGGGGGTCGTAATTACATGTGGTGTATTATAATATACAATGAGTGTCCGATAAAATGATTTCAAAAATATATAACACATGTCTATTATCTTTAGTAGGTAGTTTTCGAGAAATTGGTAACAAAATGAGATAAAGTAATAAACTAAGCTTACCCTAATACGTTTCTTAAAATTCACGCAAAAAGCTTGAAACTAAAGAAAAAAAACTACTAAAGACAATGGCAATATGTTTTTGAAATTAGGAGATTGGCTACTTTTCAAATATTTCATGATACAGGTTTTCTCCAAAATTTTGTCGGATGTTTGCTCTGTTTCCGGCTAAACTGGAAGTTAGATGTATGAATGGCATATACCTTTATAACCACAATAATATGTATAAGGTGACAAGAAATTGGAAAAACAGCTCTTTGACAATACCTCGTATATTAGAGGTTCAATCGCTTATTCGACCTTACAATCGAATTCCTCATAAAAAAATACATAAGAATAGATTTTAATTCTTCATTTTAGAACAATAATTAAGCCAGGAGATCGAGTGAGCCTCTTACGTGGGACACCCTGTACTTATTTTGGAGCCGTTTGCATATTTACGTACACTCTCTGAAGTTGTACCAAGCTGAGGATAAATTACATTTTAAGTAACCCACTCCAACATATCAAAGTAATAATAATGATATACAATTTTTGTCCGACAAGTTTTCAAGCTGGAAGCTAAAACTTAATACGAATAATGGGAAGTACAGGGTGATTCTAAAATGTATGGCCAAATTGATACAGCGTCAACAGGAGACCAAAATAGGTTGAATCAACCCAATTTACCTATATACAAAAATGCACCCCTAAGAAGTTAAAGCCCTTTAAATTTCAAATAAAAAAAACTTTAATTATTAATTATTATTGGGTTGCAACCTATTTTGGTCTCCTGTTGACGCTGTATCAATTTGGCCATACATTTTAGAATCACCCTGTATATTGGTGCATTGTGTATCAGCCACGGTCGTTTTAAAGTCAGCTGTGTATCAGTGCACATACTGTAATATTTGTGCACAGAAATACACTTAATATTCGTATATCTTTATATTTTTACCTAGATACTTTTAGAAAACTTAATATATACCTACTGCAAAGTTAAGTGTTTGTCAAGTAGGTGGGTGCCTACTTATTTTATCAACCATTTAGAATATCATATTATAAGAATATTAACTGATATGAAATCGGATATGGTAAATTGAAAAACTCTTATATGAGCAGAAGATAAAATTATGTGATATCGATCGGTATTATACGGAATTGATTAGTTCCAATCTCGGTTCTAATGTATCGTTAGAGAATGTGCCCTTTAATTAGGATACTTATTGCTGGCAGGACCATAAAATATGCGGTTAATGCTGAAAATGACAAACTATTTGATCTTCCTCCATTTACGTGTCCGTTGCTGTTGTGTTCGGAGATATAACCAGGGTCCACTATGTGTATTTTCCAGCCCAAATTATTATGTACGTAACACTAAAATTTAAAAAAATTTATTTAGGTGCTACAATAAATAACGAATTTAAGTATTATTAAATTACCGTAAAACCTAGATTTTGTTCCGAACCGAAGTGGCATATTTTATAGGTTAACGTAATGAGTAATGAGCTACGACTGCTACGAGCTACAATCAGGTGAATCAGGCCGATTCCGCATGTCACGGAATTACCACGGATTAAGATTGGAACGGAACGGTTTCTCCTTACAATTGACTAGGGCTAGAGGATATAAACTCTGTCGGTGTTCCTTGTTATTCGAGGTCAAAACTACTGCAAAGCCAGCTGCAGGCATTGATGAGATATGTGGTCAAGCTCTGAAAGCTGTTAGTGACATAATCAGT
The DNA here is from genome assembly GCA_963680705.1 of Rhagium mordax. Lineage (NCBI taxonomy): Eukaryota > Metazoa > Arthropoda > Insecta > Coleoptera > Cerambycidae > Rhagium > Rhagium mordax. The sequence continues at coordinate 202,292 of OY796661.1, read as the reverse complement.
GTTCCACTATCCTATTTAATAAACAAATCTTTTACAATGGGGCATTACCCAAATTTATTAAAGGCATCTAAATCGGTACCAATTTTTAAAAATAAAGGAGATAGAAATGAGGTCTGTAATTATCGAAATGTCTGTGTTCAAAGTCAAATATCAAAAATATTTGAAATTAGCTATAGTGTAAGGCTAAATAACTTCCTATAGAAGACCATAAATTGTTGTCTGAATGTCAAAATGGGTTCAGAAAAAACAAATCAACATCTACAGCTATAGCTGATTTATGCAACAATATATATGAATATCTAAATAATAAAGAACATCCAATTGCATTATATTTTGACTTGAGCAGAGCATTCGACACTGTGGATCACAGTCTACTTCTTGAAAAATTAGCACGCTTTGGAGTTAGAGGGAATGCTAATGAATGGGCTGCATCATATTTGTATGGAAGGACTCAGACTGTGGTCATAGAGCAGTCTAAGTCAGAATCTAAAAACGTACCCATGGGTGTACCGCAAGGCTCCATTCTAGGTCCTTTATTTTTTTTAATTTTTATAAATGATATTACATATTCCTGCACATCTCCAAACAAAGTAATAATGTATGCAGATGATGCTAATATTCTGGTAGCTGAAAATAATCTATTAAATTCTGTACTTCGAGCTAATAATTGTGCTAAGGAATTTCACGAATGGTGTATAAATAGTGGATTGCTTGTAAACACAGGTAAAACATTTTATATGTCATTTCTTCCTAAAAATGTAACACTAGATTCTAGTCCTCTCATTAAATTAAATGCAAAATCAATACAACAAACTAACTACATAAAATTCTTAGGTGTCATCATAGATAAAAAAATGACTTGGGAAAAACATATTGAACATTTATCAACTAAATTAAGTACCATATGTTTTATTTTTAGGCAATTACGCAACACTGTAACCTTTGATATTTTGAAATTAGCATACTTTGGTCTAGTTCAATCTAGAATAAGCTATGGTTTAATGTTTTGGGGTAACTCAGCTCACATAAATAAAATTCTTATACAACAGAAGAAGATTATAAGATGTATGACGGGAAGTCATCCTTTAATAGCATGTAAACAATTGTTTATTGATTTGTCCATTTTAACAGTACCATGTCTTTATATTTATTTGATAATCTTAAATGTAAAAAAGGAAGAACATCTCATCTTAAGAAACAATTCAGTTCACAATTATAATACACGTAATGGTGACAATCTATATCAACCTTTTTCAAGATTAGGAGTAGGTCAAAATTCACATTTGTATCAGGGAATTGTATGTTTTAACAAATTTAAAAACCTATTCGGAACTTTTAAAAATTTTAATGAGTTTAAAAATGTGTTGTATTTATATTTAATTCAGAATGCTTTCTATTCGATAGATGAATATTTACACTCTTAGTGTTTTTTATTTTTGTGATTTTATATTTTGCATATTTATGTATCATGCTCATTGTATTGTATTTACATTTTTATTTTATTTTTTGATTTACCTCTGTGACAAGTCCGATAAGCTTATACTTTTGTGTAAACTTCATGTGATGAATAAAGTATTATCTATCTATCTATCTATCTATCTATCATTCCGGAAAAAGTTGAATCAACTAACTTTTTACGGAAATAATGGTCAGTGTTGTATTCGCGAAAATCACAAAGGGTGCGACATCTCTTATGTAAATATGCAACCAGTATAGTGAGGAAAACAAATATTTGACGTTTTAGATTACGCGGTAATGTTATCCGATAAATAGTAAGGATTCATATTTGAAAGCCTAAAACTGTTTAATATAACATCAATTAAAGTTGTGAAATTAATAGCAAATGCAAAAGATTCTGTTTAGTGCTTCGGTGCGGTACTTACAGCTCAAAAATAGTGTCCGCATGCACTGGTTTCCGAAAGACGCAAATACTTGTTAATAAATGGAAAAAGGCTTTAAAAATTGCCATACCAATAACCAATTTGTATGTGTGTATGTAGCCAACATTTTATTCTTTCATTAGTAATAAGTATTATATGCATATCAATATCAAATTACCTATATCTTTATTTTATTTTCTTATTTTATTTTCAGCTACCCGATATTTTAAATAGTGACAAAAAGACCAAAAAGTTGTTGTATTTCACTGGAGTTGACCTTGATGTGATAAAGTGTTGTGAACAATGCCTTAAAAATATTAGAAAATATAAAAATCAGCAAATTGAAATTTTGTTTGTCTATGCTTTCACAGCTTTTGAAATCACACTTCTTTTCAGGATGGCAAGACTTTAGGACTCCTTCACATTTGGATTCCTTGAATGGCATTCCGGAATCTGATTCCAGAAACGCTCTGAAACTTTCCATACATTTAAATGAGTCTGTTCACACAGAGATTCCGTAGAATGCATCTATGTATGTGCATTGTACGGAATCTCTGTGCGACTTTATTTAAATGTATAGAAAGTTTTAGCGCTCTTCTGGAATCGGATTCCGGAATGCGATTCAAGGAATCCAAGTGTGAAGGAGTCCTTAGACATTGGTTCAACTTCATATACCATTTTCAAAGCTTCTTTTTCCTTACCCCATGCCTGCGTTACATCTGTGCAACTTAGCTCCTCTAATTCATCAATCCTCATAACTAATATGCGTTTTCAGAATAATATTAAATAATAAGTACCTATAATAAATACAAAAACTACGGAATTATTTTATAATTTAACAAATCTTGCCGGTTTATGTAAATGAGCGTGGAGATTATATGCTTACAAAACCCAGATTGACCTGCTTTGCAGCTGCAAACGCATTGCTATTTATTGGGCTCATCTCGTATACATATTTTTATTTCATGAGGTGGAGAATTTAATGCAGATGTTTACAAACACAGGGCAAATATTTGTTGCTTGATGACATCTTCAACCTGGCAGAGAATGATATGACCAGCTTAAAATACGGCTTCGCCTTCTTTCATATATGGGTCTACTTTTGGTTCCAACATAACCAAAAATGTCGCTTAATTCTACTATAACTTTCGGCATGTCGGAAAACCTTTCTCATAAATAGTTATACGAAAATAATACACTTCAGGTTATGACAGCCGCAATGTTTTCCTCACTATATCCGACATTTTGAAAATTCACTAGAGCCATGGTAAAAGGAGAATGGTATGCCCGCGCGCAGGCACGGTGACGTCACTCAGTTTCAAAAGCGGCAGGGGTGACGTCACAATTAACCTCAAAAATATGTATTTTCTAGAATTTTCGAATATTTTGTCAATTTTGTTAAAATTTCTACATGATTTCTTTACTATCAACTAAAATCTTGTTCAGTGCATTATTAATAAAGTTTTAATTAGCTTAATCTAATAAAATGAGATGTTTTCTGTTAGTGGAATTCTAACCTAAAATTAGTAGTCTATTTTTAATATTTTTTCCAACTTAAAGTGATTTATCACATTTATTTTCCTTTTAAGACAGTCAAGAAACAGCGCCAGACATATTAACAGTTAGAACTGCATCATATTTTAAGTTTCTACTGTTCCTGGGGGAAATATAACAATATCTGCTGTATTAAAGAAATTTTAAAATCTGTTGATTCTGTTGCGTTGAAAAGTACAGAAGAAATACGTGCTATAAACAGACAATAGGCAATGAAAAGGATAAACCATAAACCGACGAAATAAAAAATTAACCTGCTATTTTTCAAATTAATTTTATCGTTGATCCATATACTTTCGCGAGCTTTTCAACGCGGAGAAATGTAAAATACTTGATGTCAGTACCTTTTTGTCTTCGTGTAATAATTGTTATACCCAGCCACAGCACAAACAGGCATGTTTGCTATTCGTTAACACTATTAAAAATATTAAAATAAAAATTAAACGTGCGAGAGTGCAACTGACTTTCGACGTTTTTTAAACTGAGTGACGTAATGCGCAGTAGATACACAAATTGGACGGCAACCTGACATACCATTCTCCTTATACTATGACTAGCGCCATCTGTTGAGCATGATTTTTGCGAATAGGGGCCTGTTCCGTTTCACGCACAGATCGCGTAAGTAGCGTCAGAGCTTTATATCGTTCCGATTCAGTTGTAACAGCTTAAGCGATAAATAAATCGGAACGTACCTATGCGTAAATGCGCATCGCCGACAACAAGTGACAACTGACAAATGAAATGTGCAAACTCAAAGACATGGAGAGTCTTAAGTCTCTGATAAATACTGGCAATTCCCTCAAGGCTTAAGGGCCGGTATATCCACCTCCTGGTAAAGTGCCTGTTAAAGTTATTTGGCTGTTAAGTTTAAAAAGCGATCCCATTTATAATGTGTTAGAAAGAGATACCTACATTTTTATTCTCCTGATTAAGTTTACCAGCAGGTGAATATACCGGCCCTAAACACAATGATAAAAATAAGAGACAAGAAATAAAGAATATGGAATAGAATTAACAAATAATGATATCCGAAAAGCAAGGAGCAATTTGAACAGTTGAATTTTAAATCGAATTCAGAACTTATATATTATCGCCCAGATATTGCATGTGTATTTAATATAATTATTTATCTTTTTTTTTTTCATTGTGTTGAAGCCTTTAACCCCGTATTTCCCTCCATTATGAAACTTTGAATAAGCTTTTTGTGCTTTTGTGGGCACAACGGTCAACCATAGCCATAGATAAGAAGAAAACCATAGCGTTAGCGTTCCGATTCACGCATATGTATAAACACGCAGCAAACGCATCGACTGCCTCACGTTCCGACTAGAGGCAGTCAACGCGCGCTTTATGCTAGCGGAGGGCGTGGTTTACGATCGTCTTTACTGCTTTCAACGCGCACGTACGAGGCAAACGGAACGATTCTCATGCGTTTCATGCGCTATATGCGTGAAACGGAACAGGCCCTAGGTGTTAGTTCGATATATATAATATAAAAAATTGAATAATATTGACGTGCATTTTGAATAATCTTTAAATTTTCACATTTTAAGCATATAAATGAAATTAGGCTCGCCCCTATAACTTTTTTGTTTTTTCTTTTTTCAGAAATCATTTTGAAATTTTGGTAGTTGCAATAACAAGTAAATTTGAATTATTACATGTTAATAAAATAATTCTAGCACTTCCGGTTTCACCGGAAATGACCGTAACATCTATTTTTTAAATGGAACACCCTGTATATTTTTACATTTTTGGATTCAGGGATTCATTCTGCATAAGATGGTATCAACTTCGAGGAAGAAACATAACCTCAAACATTTTTTTTAGATAATTAAAGTTGGCATATCTAGAGAGCCATTATATGACTGCTGAAAAACTTTTATTTCTGAGTCATTGAGTATTGGAAAAATGAAATCAGGATATAGTGAGCTAACTTTGCTTTTATAGCAATTTAAACATCTCGGAAATGGTTTTTTCGATATAAGTATTTTTTTTTAAATGGCATCATTATACATATCACTATGCTATTTTAATTTTAATAGAGATTTTCTTTACCTACATTTCGATACCAAACTGCAAACACCATTAGTTCATAAATAACTTACAAAAGATACTTTATGACCTTAGTTCAAATTTATTTTAGTAAGCTTCGACCAAGTTAAACATTTGATATGAAATTAGTCGGGAATGCCTTGAAAAAAAAAAACAAATTTATTAAACTAAAATAAATTTGGACCAAGTATCTTTATCTTTCGTAAGTCATTTATGAACTAATGGTGAAGTGTTTGTTATCGAAATGTAGGTAAAGGAAATCTCTATATTAAAATAGTATAATGAGGTATAATGGTTCGATTTAAAAAAAAATTCTTAAATCGAAAAAACCATTTCCGAGATGTTTAAATGGCTATAAAAGCAAAGTTAGCTCACTTAATAATCACGATTTTATTTTTCCAATACTCAACGGCTCAGAAAGAAAAGTTTTTCAGCAGCCATGGCTTCCTAGATGCCAACTTAAATTATCCTAAAAAAATGTTTGAGGTTATGTTTCTTCCACGAAGTTGATACCATCGTATGCAGAATAAATCCCTGAATTCAAAAATGTAAAAATATACAGGGTGTTCCATTTAAAAAACAGATGTTACGGTCATTTCTCGTGAAACCGGAAGTGTTAGAATTATTTTATTAACATGCATTAATTCAAATTTACTTGTTATTGCAACTACCTATTTGAAAAAACAAAAAGTTATAAGGGTGAGCCTAATTTCATATACACCCGGTATATTCAGTTATTATTTAGTTTCAAAGTTGCATTTACTACTACTTTAAAAATCAAAGAGGAACCTGGAACACAAAATGCCATGAATTTTGAAAATGAATGATTTGAATTTTAGTACCGTATTTAGAATTACATTTTCTAGATGCATGTGCATGGGTTTGGAAAATTTCACAATTTTTCGATTTTTTTTAAAATTTTTTTCGGCTGATTCAAAATATGAATACACACAGATTACATAATTCTATATCATTCATAAAAATTTGAAACGATTCCGATGAATAGTAACGAAAATATGAATTTTCAAAAATATGTTGGGTGCTATTATCCCCTTAAGCAACATTGGTAAATTTATTACCTGATAGTACAATAGATTAGGTGCATCCATAGGGACAGTCCAGTTCAGATAAGCTGCTTCACCTTGGTCACATTCAAGTCTTAAGGTTTCCATATACTCTTTGAATGATTCCGAGTCTGCTGATTTATCCGTACTTTTGTGTGTCCACTGACAATATCTTCCCGCTGCAGTTGGATGTGGATAACCCTCTTGATCGTATTCTACACCAGCAAATAGTTTCTGATTGTTTTGATCTTCTTCCGATTTCTGCATAAATCCACCTTCTTCAGAGTCAGTAATATAAAATGGATGGTATCTACAAAAAATAATATTGACGTGTTTGATGAAAACAGCATGCATGCGTTTGTTGGCTATAAAATGGAAACTTATTTTCCATTCTACATACTCCATATAGCTTAAGAAGACGTACATATTCTAATATGGAGGAAATATTTCTACCTCATAGAAGTTAGTTGAATAATATTTAATTATTTAATGAACATACCTTGCGGGATTAGCAGAGTCGTTCCCACCTTCCACTATAAAAGTATAAGTTTGCCCTCTTTCCAATGTAATTTCGGGGACGAGTAGATCATTTAGGTACCAGGCAATTCCCCAAGATTGTTGACCAGTTATCGAAGCGTAACCTCTTTTACCACCAGTTGGGCCTATTCTTGCATTGAACACATTTTCTCCTAAACATTTTGATACAATATCTATATTTTTTAACATTGCTAGAGTTTTATCAACATTTTTTATATTTTAGGTCAAATATTCTGCAATTTTATAGTAGCATTTATATTTTTTTACTTAAGGTAAGGTGGAAAATCATAATAGCAGCAAAACAGTGGAATTTTATACTTTATTAAATTTTTTTCAGTTTTAATTCTGATATTTTGTTACTAAACCGCTGCTATATCCGGTACAGTAGTACTGTTGCTTGCGCGTTAATTAATTTTCCTTAAGAATATAGGAAGAAAAATTATTACCTATTATTCTCGCCTGAGGCCACGGTTTCGGTCCATTTTCATCTACTAGATCAACTAAGCTAACAGTACAGTCATGATCATCATAATGACTAAAATCTATTCTTAAGTCATCTTTCGTTTTATCTGTTACGGAATGTGCGTTTGCTTCTTTTCTGCTATTTAATGGTCCAAAAGCTGCTATAACACTAACTTCTCCTTGAACTGGTATTGGCTGATCATTTATTGCCTCGTTGGTTTTCAGTGGTCTACGAAATGTAATAGTAGTTATGCCGTTCTTACGTTCTCCTGATATTAAAGTTACGTCGTTCCGACCACCTATTCTTTCGTCAGGGCACACGCCTGATTTACCATCACACTGGGCGGTATGCGACATATAATAATCGATTGCTTGAAATGTGTTCGTTTCTGTATCATAAAAGGCGACAATCACATCTCCACCCACCTGCAAGGAATTATCACGCAGGATTATTCACATTTATATAGTAATTTAGTGTTTTAAATGTCCGTAAAACCGTATAACTCGAAATTTTTTACAAATAATTAATTGGTGGAAGCCTTGGAATCTTACCATTTGTGGTCGATTTGGAGCACCTGATAAGCCGAAAGCAATGTACTGATCCTCTTGTATTTTGGCCGCTAACGTTACGTCAAGTTGATCATCTTTGAGTTTCCAACGTACTTGTAAACGTTTGTCTAGGAATTCTCTACAATTAGTTGACGCTGCTGTTCTTGGAGATGTGCTTGTCTTTAAAAGTACAGAAAATTTTCCATTCTTAAAACACATTTTAATATCAAATGAAATTATCTAATAATTTAGGAGGAAAGTTTGAAGTCTAATACATCATTTGAAAGTTCGTATCTAGCTTAATCAGGTGCCACAATAAAAAGTTTAAAATTATTTAAATTATTTTTAATTTGAAAAATATGGCATTTGGAAGTAGGACATGTTGTGACAGTTCATTGAAAAGCTCTAGACATTCTCTAACCAAATTTGGAATAATATATAGGGTGCTCCATTTAACTTAACAAAGCTAGTTACTACTGCCCAGCCTAAATGGAACACCCTATGTAACTAGAAATATTTTTGGAATAAGTATGCAGTGTTGATTGCTGAACAAGTTTTGTTTTTAAACATTTTTGTCTATCTATAGCTAAGGAGTTATGGAAGAAATATGCAGTATGTGGACACCCTGTATACATACAGTCGTTTGAAAATTCTACTTTTTAAGTCGTTTTAATTTGCTTAAAAATATAGCTAGAAAAAAATAAAAAATAGATCTCTAGCATATTTTACCAAGTTATTTGTATACATACAACATGTTATGAGTTTGTATTTTGTATCTATCTTAATGAATATACAGGGTGCGCCACATACATTTTTTTTACGGAACACCCTGTATATTTTTAGATATTTGGATAGCCCTTTTCATCCCCTTTATAAATATTGTATATAATTGTTATACTATTTCACCCACAAATAACTGAGATATTCAAATAAATATAATATTTTTAAAAATTTTGGATACAACTAAATAATTTTTTTAGATACAATTTTTTTAAACAAAATTACTTAAAAAATTAAATCTTTGTTGAGAAAATAATGGTAGAATTTTTAAAGACATGTTATAATTTTTACTTATTTTGTGTCGTTATTTTTATTAAAAAATTCTTTAAAATGCAAACTTGTTTTTCTTGCATTTAGGTGTATTTATTTGAATAAGTCAGTTATTTGTGGGTGAAATATACCGGGTGTAAATGAAATTAGGCCCACCCCTATAACTTTTTTGTTTTTTCAGATATCATTTTGAAATTTTGGTAGTTGCAATAACAAGTAAATTTGAATTAATGCATGTTAATAAAATGAATCTAGCACTTCCGCTTTCACCGGAAATGACCGTGCGATCTGTTTCTTAAATGGAACACCCTGTATATTTTTACATTTTTGGATTCAGGGATTTATTCTGCATACGATGGTATCAACTTCGAGGAAAAAACATAACCTCAAACATTTTTTTAAGATAATTTAAGTTTTCATCTAGGGAGCCATGACTGCTGAAAAACTTTTCTTTCTGAGCCGTTGAGTATTGGAAAAATAAAATCGTGATATTAAGTGAGCTAACTTTGCTTTTATAGCCATTTAAACATCTCGGAAATGGTTTTTTCAATTTAAGAATTTCTTTTTAAATGGAACACCATTATACCTCATTATGCTATTTTAATAGAGATTTTCAAACACTTCACCATTAGTTCATAAATAACTTTACCTTATTTGTTCAAATTTATTTTAGTTTAATAAATTTGTTTTTTTTTCAAGGCATTCCCGATTAATTTCATATCAAATGTTTAACTTGGTCAGAGCTTACTAAAATAAATTTGAACTAAGGTTATAAAGTATCTTTTGTAAGTTATTTATGAACTAATGGTGAAGTGTTTGGTATCGAAATGTACCTAGGTAAAGAAAATCTCTATTAAAATAGCATAATGAAGTATAATGATGCCATTTAAAAAAAATACTTATACTTATCGAAAAAAACATTTCCGAGATGTTTAAATGGATATAAAAGCAAAGTTAGCTCACTTAATATCCTGATTTTATTTTTCCAATACTCAATGACTCAGAAAGAAAAGTTTTTCAGCATTCATGGCTCCCTAGATGCTAGATGCCAACTTAAATTATCCTAAAAAAATATTTGAGGTTATGTTTCTTCCTCGAAGTTGATGCCATCGTATGTAGAATGAATACCTGAATCCAAAAATGTAAAAATATACAGGGTGTTCCATTTAAGAAACAGATCGCACGGTCATTTCCGGTGAAAGCGGAAGTGCTAGATTCATTTTATTAACATGCATTAATTCAAATTTACTTGTTATTGCAACTGCCAAAATTTCAAAATGATATCTGAAAAAACAAAAAAGTTATAGGGGTGAACCTAATTTCATTTACACCCGGTATAACAATTATATATATTTATAAAGGGGATGAAAAAGACTATCCAAATATCTAGGGTATTCTGTTTAAAAAAAACGTGACTATGTAGCGCACTCTGTATATTCATTAAGTTAGATGCAGACTCATAACATATACAAAAACTTGGTAAAATATGCTACAGATCTATTTTTTATTTTATTTTCTAGCTATATTTTTAAGCAAAATAAAAGGGTTTAAAAAGTAGATTTTTTTAAACGATGACCCTGTACATATTAGGAACACAATATTTGTATGCGCAATTTACTATATATTATGATTTTATGAAAAATTTATATTTTAACACATGCAAAATGCAATACTTACAGGATTATACCACCATGCCGGCTGATTTAAAACATAGGTACATATATCATCAATTAATATATTTTTTTACATATAATCTAAGTATCTTGTTATTTTGGTAAAACATATGTCACGTCACATATTATGTGATTTTTCGTTATCCAACATTGCTATATTATATTAAAGAAACTATTAGTTGATCGTATTTTAACAAAATAACAATATGAAAAAATACTTAAAAATATGTGAAATAGAAGCTTAATTTTAATTTTCAATAAATAAGAATACTTATTATTAGTTAATTATTTTTCTCCGCCAGTCTCTTCAAACTATTTCAAAAAGATTATCTAATAAAAGTTTTGAACTCGAATTACGGCATCGCTTTATACATATATCGGGGTGCAGGGGTGCTGCTGTATTAGAATACTAATAGTAGGAAAGTTATATTACCGATATCTTTGTTTGGCCCAACGCTGGAGGAACATCAAGATCTTTTGGGATTAGAACATGTCCAAAGTTATGTTTGTAGTGAACACACCAGACGGCCAGCCAGTCGATGTCGTAAACGGTGAGTGATCCAGGAAGCTGAATTTCGATGTCCTCACCTTGATATCCCCTTAAAGGTTTTAATGATTCCATTTCATTCGGTACCTTTATTCCAAAGGGAGTGGGTTCCGAACCGTTTCCAACCCAAAAGTAGGCATCGGGCCCAGCTCCGTCATAATGTAAATTTGGAATATAAAAGGTTTTGGCGTCTAGAATACTTATGTTATCTGAACGAAGTCCGTGAGCAAGTCTTTTAAATTCAGGGAGAACTTTAGGTTTAGGTACTTCTAAATTAGGGGGTATGAATACTTCGCCGAAATCTACCTGAAATAGAAGAAATTAAGTGCTGTCAGTACCTATATTTGCTTTAAAAGCACACATTTTTGAAACTCTGGATCTTGCATAGAGTAATTTAGGATCAAGTGATTACTTCTGAGACGTGCATATTAATAGATGTTCATTCAGATCTGCTTATTAGTTTTTTTCGATAATATAGAATTTCGTGATTAATTCCTTTATTTTAAAACAAGGTGGCCATTTTAGTAAATTTATAGGAATTTAAATCGCATCATTCTAATTCCAGGGAGTTTAAATCTGGCGCAGGTCGATAAAATGTTACTGTAACTGTAACGTGAAGTCCAACCTTCTGGTATGGCTCGCAGACTAAGAGAATGGAAAATCGGCTTTAAACATTGACGGCATAGGAGTGGAAAATCCACCTGGTTGTGGCTCTGATACCCACACTACTATTATACGTTTGGCGTAAATGGTTAAATAAAAAGAGGTCTGTTTATATTCTGGATGATATATTTATAAATAATGTCAGAAGCTATTCCAAAAATTACGGTCATTAATTTAACTGAATAGGACATAAAACAAAACGGGTTAGGGCTAATGCCGATTTCATTTTAGGTAGTTTATGTCATGATTCGTTTTTTTATTTACCCCTTAATCAAACTTTTTGCCTGAAGACAATTATATATTTTTTAAATCAAATTGCCGATCTACAGTAAATCCAGACTTACCCATAGTAAAAAAAAGGAATAAGCATTTGGTTTCAAAATGTGTCTTTTTTTATCTCCAAAAATTGTTATTTTGAACTTAAAATTTCTAACCAAAATGAACAGTTGGGATAACTTTACTTTCAGCAAGAAATTATGAATTCTAAAATATATTAATTAAAGTGGGTTATTCGTATTCTGTAACATATCCAATTGATTTTGAAAACGGCAGTCGAAAGCAATAGAAATGTTAAACATATTTAGTATCAATCGATATTTATATATGTATTTCAACTCTCCTATAATGAGTCTGTATTAGAGATTGCCATTATTTTTGGCGAATTAATGGTTTTAATGGTAGAATGATCGAAAATTTAGGAAACTAACTAATTTAAAATTATAATAAAGGTTGCAGAGACTGCAATCAGACCGTGCTCACTGCTCAGGTAAAATATGAAATGAAATATAATATTGTACAGGAAACGTATTAGAGTGGAACAATCAGAACCGCGTCCCTTAGCAAATTGCAGTACAACCTTTCAAGAACTTGCTCTATATCAACAACAGCCATGACAAGTCACGATACACTCTGGCGTTTGTATTGTCCACATTTCCTGGCCTTTTGTTTTTGGGCGTGATTTTAATTTATTTTAAGTATTCCTCCTGTTTGCAAATTGGACTGGCTATATGAAGTAGACATTTTAATTAAGAATATGATTGGTATATTGAAATTTTAGTAAAATCAATTAGATTTTTTTTAAAGAACACTCTTGTATTTAGTTATCGGTGTAAGGGCGCTTTGGATATATATACAGGGTGATCCACTTAACTTTTCCTCCCCACGTTTCTCTCTATTTCTGTAGTTACAAAAAAAATTTTCGCAAACGAAATAATCGATTTGCTTTTCGGGAATTTCTTCTACATTCCCCGTATATTAAAATCATATTTAACTTTTCATCATTGGTGTATCGAACCATTTGTAATGTATAACTTCTAACTAAACAGCTTAAAACTTTGATTGAAATGCACTACAAACTTTTGTTAAATAACCGTCAAAATTAAAATTTAATTTCAAGGCCAACTAATATTCGAAAGTTTAATTTAGCTCATCATAAAATTTCCTTTATTATCTTATCTAAAAAAAATTCAATAACTCCACAAGGGCTGGTTTTTTCGAAATTTTCTATACCATCAAAATTATTCATAAATTATCCCTTAATCACACGAATCATGTTTCAAGGTTCCAGCCATCGAAAAATAATTTTGCATCGCAGCGCCATCTCTGTGAACCGTAGAGGAAAAATTCTAACTACAGTTATTTAAAGCCTCCTTTGGTATCTATCATCCTTCATTTACAAAAATAAAATATTATTATTTTTCGAGATAATGGCCCGGGGACTTTTAACTGAAACACCCTGTATATATATATATACAGGGTGGCCCACCTATCTTCGCTCGGATCACAGCTACTAGGCTAATGAAGATTAAGAAAAAAATCCTAATAATTATTGTAAATTATTGGACCGTAAATATATCACTGTTTTTAATTATTTTTGAGTGTATAAGATTGTACCGTAAATCCGGGACAACGAAATCGGACTCTTTTTTAATGGAACGCCCTGTATATTTTTTTATTTTTAGAATTTAGAATAGCGTTTCATTTAAAAAAAAGTCCGCTTTCGTTGTCCCGGATTTATGGTACACCCTGTACAGTCAAAATAATTTTAAAAACACATACATCTAACAAAAAAAAAAAGTACAAATGAACTGATCTAATATCTAATATGCAATAAATAGCGGAGTGATAAAGCGTGAACCATAACGTCCAAGAAGGGGATGCAGCAACGCCTAACGTTGCTATGATTTACGGCTTTGTACTAAATGGAACCAGTTTAGCATGACGTACACAACAGACTCAATAGCTTGAAATGATTCTGATCTGCATAGGGAATAGGAATAATTCGTTTGTATGAAAAAGGGAGTTATTTTTTAAAACAAAATTTTACTTTCGTGGTAAATGAAAAATTTAGGTAATTATTTAACTAATATCCTGTTACGTATGTATTAAAAATGCATACCCACATTTAAATCGTTTTGGAGATTTCAATAGTCTTATCTGATTTTTATATTTAAATTGCTTTAAACATTTTGTTTAAGAGTAAATTTTTATTATTATTAAAGGTGATTCAATAGGTGTACATTTTAAATTTAGCTGGTTCTTCAATTCTTGACTGGAAGAGATCATCAGTAATTTTTTTTAGGTATACCTAATCTATTTTGGTAATGCATTGGTTTATTTTGTTTCTTAAATTATTTGTAAATAAATACATTTTAACATCTATATTATCATTATTCATACAGTTTCCAGATCGTCTTTCAAGCAGATCTTTTAGTTTTGTTTTATTTACTGGTTATACCTAGATTAACGTTTAGAGAGGCTCACAGTTTTTCTTCCTGTTATGGAACTGGTTTATTTGTGTTTTATCTGCATTAAAGGTAAATTATGCTCAGCAAAAAAACGTAGATTACTACCTACCATTGCTACAACCATTGCATTCTCTGTATAATGTAGTTTTACGGTATCTATCTGAAATAATAGTAGAAAGATCTTTTCGTATATTGAAGGAAATCTATTGATTAAACTTGAGCCAATTTCGTTAGCATACAGTGTATATCGCAAAATAACACAGGGCCCAATATTGAACACTGTGGGACCCACATACTTAAAAATTAAATTCATTTAAAAACTTTAATAAACAGTCCTATAGTAAATAAAAAAGAGAATTGGTCACATTTTCACAACAAATTATTGTAGTGTCATCAACAATGTTTACATTACACAATTTTGCACAACTTACACATTGCACATTTTGCCGGAGGCGCCAATGTATGAAATATACTTTTGTCTTTTTAAATCGCTTACTTTAATACATTAACCCTCGCATTAACCTAAATATATAGGTACGAGAAAATCTACACATATAGATACATACATGAATCCAAGTGTATTTATACTAGCTTAATGAAATTTATCGATTCACCAGAGGTAAATTCTCGATCCAAGGGAAACGTTGACATAGGGACTTTACGGCTGTACTAGGAAAAAAATTTGAACACTGAAAAGGTGATATTTTTTCCTGGCATTCCGAATCTGAGGTCAAAAAAACAATAGAACATCAAATGGTGAAAATATTCGCGAAAAACCTGTTTGGAAAAAAAAAATCACCTTGTATATTTCTACTGGAAATGAAATGTTGTGATGTTGTCAATAATAATAAGTATGTATTCAAATTCAAAATTTGCGTTCGAATTGGTCGCAAAATCGCAATGAAGTTCGTATTTATTTTCTAATCAACCCTGTAGGTATAATTTAAAAAAACTCAGATTTAAATTTTTTGTCTGATTTCAACGATACTATATTTGATATACTTGCTACAGATAGTTCCTGAGGTATTCGAGAAAACGGTGTACCACATTTTATTAACAACTAAATTACAAGAGATAGTAGTAAGCTATGAAAAACATTGGTGTTTAAGCATTTGAAAGTAATTATAACTTTAGCTTTGTTTGTCATCAAAGTGTAGTGCAGAAAAGTGTAGGTTTAAAAGTGTACAAAATGTTAACTAGTGCAGATGTGTAATTCTATAACAAACAACTTTAAGAGTGTACGTACTCTTGTCAGAAAATCAACATAACCTATAAATAATAGCAATAATAGATTCACTACCAGTATCTTCACTCTCATCATTAAATAACTGTGACAAAATCACATTATTTCAATTCATACCTCTGTCAGACAACCCGTTTCAGTAAATCTCAAACTTCAAACCACAGAACAGCCGCGAACAGCGTCAAACTTCAACTCAGGTGCCTGCGCTGCACTATCGACACTCGTTACACCTCCTCAGGAGTCAGTGTCAAAAGTGCAAGAAAGTGTACACTATACTGGTATACCAAACGGCTAGCACTGTCTGCACTAAATTATAACAAACGACTTATTGGCAAAAAGTGTAAAAAAGTGTACACTAGTGGCTGATGACAAACAAAGCTAATATTGACAGGTAGAATACTTATATTTTTGTTTAATGTCCAAAGCCAACTTGGTGCATAGAGTTGTAAGGAATATTCTTCAACACCAATGATTTTTATGTTTTTCATAACTTACTACTAGTGGATGCACCGGTAGTTGACCAGTACCCGGTAATTGACCAATTTTTTTTTTATGAGCAGAAATAAGGTATTTATAATGTTTTGTTGGCTGCCTATGATTTTAAACTGTTAATTCATATTTTGTCTAGTAGATGTCACAACTAACCTAAAGAAATGTGGGGATAAGTAGCTGCTGTCAGTTTTTATAAAAGTGACCTCTTTGTGGTACAGTAAACAAGTGTGTAGCAATAAGCATGGTAAGTAGACAACTTTTACTAATCTTAGATCATCCGTTCATGTCATACGTTTTATTAACAAAGTATTTGATGTAAAGGTTACTAGATAAATGTAGTTAAGTATTTTTATTATATTTATTGTTAAAAGGTGTGTGTTTTTTTTTTATTCATGTGGTCAGCTACTAGAACGCAAAATCAGTTGTAGCGCCAGTAGTTGACCACTTTGGTCAACTACTGGCATTTCAAAGAATTTAAAAATGTTACGTCTCTGTCTGTTTTATAGCTTTGGGTATATGTGGAAGAAACGTTTTATATAAAAAAAAAACGTAATTTTAAAGCAGATCTAGTAGTTGACCAGAGTTTTGTAGCGGTCAACTATTGGTTTTTTGTCATGGTCAACAACTGGTACACTAATTTTACTTAATTTGAGGTTGTTTCCCTAGAAACTACTGGTTTAATAATATCCCTGTATTTTTCAGAAAAATGTCTGAAACTAAGAAGTTTTTTAAATACACCGAAACACAATTGCAACAGGCTGTAAGCGACATTTCCAATAATGTTTGCTCAATTCGGCAAGCGGAGACACTGTATGGTGTTCCTCATTCCACATTAATTAATAAGTTAAAAGGGAGATCCTCTTTAACAAGACAAATGGGTCCTCCTACCATACTAACTAAAGATGAAGAAGATCTTTTAGTCAGGTGGCTGCTAGCAAGTGCTAAAAAGGGATTTCCTGTAAACAAAACCACTCTTTGCGAAACCGTCAGAGATATTGTTATAGCAGACGATCGTATTCACAAATTTCGTGATGGTATGCCTGGTAAAAAGTGGTTTTCGGCATTTTTGAAACGTCACGCGGAGGTTTGTCAACGACATGCTGAATCTATAAACGGAGCACGAGCATGTGTAACTGAGTTTTTGATACGAGAGTGGCATGCATCCATTCAAACTTATTTAATTCAAGAAAATGCCGAAGACATTTTAAAAGATCCGACTAGAATTCTCAATTCCGATGAATCAGGATTTGCAACAAATCCAAAAACAGGTCTTGTGTTGGGCCCTCGAGGAATGAAAAATTTTTATGGAATAATTTCTGGATCAGAGAAGGAGTGCATTACTGTTTTGTTCACAATTTCTGCGGATGGCAAAATTTATCCACCGATGATTATTTATCCCTATGAAAGGATCCCAGCAGAAATTGTAAGGAACACTAATCCTGACTGGGTAATTGGTAGGTTCTCTAACTTATCTATAAGCTCTGGATAATTTACTGGTTATTTTTTAATTTTCAGGTCGTTCAAAAAAAGGTTGGATGACCAGTGAAACATTCTTCAGTTACGTATGTAATACCCTATTACCATATTTACAACAGAAAGGCATAAAGTTACCTATATTATATATACTTGATGGACACAAATCGCACCTTACATATAATTTGAGTAAGTTTTGTGCTGATAATGGCATTTTTCTCTATGCACTTCTACCAAACGCAACTCATATTTTACAGCCGGACGATGTGTCCTTATTTGCCCCATTGAAAAGTAAATGGAGAAAAGTTGTTTTCGATTGGAAAAAAGCGAATAATAACAAAAGCGTTAATAAAGCAACTTTTCCACTTTTATTAGAAAGTACCGTAAACCAGATTGAAGCAGACACTGTTAAAAATGGATTCAGAAAGTGCGGACTGTATCCATTTAATGTCGAGGCAGTAGATTTTGCAAAATGTATGAACGATACTTCGCGGACTTTAGATCAAGACGGAATAGAAAAAATCAAGCCAACTAAGTTTGATGTACCACATTTTCTATATTTCGAGTCACTTATTCCCACTAAAAGACGGGAAGAATTTAAAAAAGCAGTAATGGGAGAATGGGTCGGCGATGAGTCAGCGAAAGAATTATACAATGTTTGGAGAAAATTGAAAAAAAGATGCCAAGAAGAACACAATACAGAAACAGACAGTAATATAGAATTACCTCGAGAATTACAAAATGAAATTAATAATGATTATGAAAATGCCGAAGAGGAGACTGAAAGTAAGGCTGAAACACAAGAAAATAATAATGAAACTGAAACAAAAAAAACTAATATAGAGACTGAAGCAAAGCTATATAACAATGAGACGGAAGTGAAAGAAACAGAAACTGACCAAAGTACAAACCCGATTGAAGAAGTTTTAATTAATAAAGATGAAGCAGAAAAGGAAAAATGTGTAATTATTTTAAGTGACATAAGTATACGAAAATGTGTAACTCCAGTACCACTAATTCAGTCACAAAAAAGAAAGATTAGTGCTGCCTTCCTGGATCATATTTATTGGCCTGAGGAGTCACCTGAAAAGAAAGAATTGAAAAGGAAAGAAAAGCTGCCCTATGCAACTACTTCACTTAAGTGGTTGCAATACCATGAAGAGAAAGAAAGAGATAAATTTGAAAAGGAGAGAGAGAGAAAAAATAAGGCTTTTTTAAGACAAAAGAAACGAGAGGAAAAGTTACAACAAACTGAAAAAAAGAATTTGGTCAAAAAAGCTAAACAGTCGAAAAAAGCAGAGAAGAAATTACAATACTCAGATAGTTCGGAAAGTGAATATGAGGAGTGGCAGGAGAGTGGCTCAAGTCTAGATGATATGGGATCAGAACATTTTAGCAGTGACAGTGAAAATGAACCACTCGCCAATATATCCAAGAAACTAAAGAAAGACATTTCAATAGGTGATTTTTATCTGGTTGCTTTTCCAGGAAAAAAAACGTATCATAACTATGTTTGCTCCGTTCAAAATATTTATGACACATCTGAGGTTGAAGTACAGGCGTTTACTCCAATAGAAGGAAGTAAGTCTATATTCAAATTAATTGAAAATGATATAAGTGTCGTAAATGCTGAGCAACTTATTAAGAAACTAGAAGAACCAAGTGTTATAGCGACTGGAAATCGGAATAAATTTAAGTTCTCTAATGATGTCATTTAAATATTTTGGAAAACTCAAAACAGTTCCTGTTCTTTTTTATAAATACATTTATAGCTATTTTTGGATAAAACCTTGTTTTATTTTATTTTATTTAGTGGTCAACTACTGGGTACAATTGCGGTCAAATACTAGTTCTCCCTGGTCAATTACTGGTGATTTGTGACTTTTTTTGATCATATTTTTTTAATAAAAAATGTATGCTTTTTTTTTCAAGATTGCTCATAATATTTAGAATTCCAAAACAGGTTTTTCGCCATTTGATGTTCCATTGTTTTTTTGATCTCAGATTCGGAATGCCAAAAAAAATACCATCTTTTCAGCGTTCAAATTTTTTTCCTAGTACAGCCGTAAAGCCCCTATGTCAACGTTTCCGCTTAGATGGACCATCCTGTACCTATCACCTACGCTGATGCTTTCGATGCATGTTTTGCCGGAGGCGCCGTTGTAACAGGAAAATACGTTAACCTAACTTAATACTAGAAATCTACTTAGATAAATCAATTCAAGTGTATTTATACTAGCTTTATGAAATTTATCGATTCACCAGAGGTAAACTCTCGACCCAAAAGGGTACCACCTACGCTGCTTTCGTTGCATGTTTTGCCGGAGGCGCCGTTGTAACAGGAATATACTTCTGTTATTTTATGACGAGAAGACCTATTTAGATATGTTAATCTAAGTGAAAAGTTAAGAACCGTGCCGATTGGTGATCCCAGAGATGTTGTTGACATTGATGTTTTTAAAAAATTTGATTATAGTTGAACTTATTTAATTTGTTTCCAAAAATACCACTGAAGATTAAGTGGTGTTAACTTCTTAAGTTAATAACCCATTAAATTGTTATCATACAAGAGAATAATAGTTCTCATTTTATAGGGGTGTTACTTACTTCGTGGACCGCCTAACCGTAGCGGGAAAGATAATTTAATTTTTATATTTTTTTATCACTTTAACGATAGGAATATAACTTTAACAGTATAATGCAAACTTACCGTGAACCGCCGACACCAGACAGAGAGCCATCGGATATCCCTAATTCTTTTTCCCATTGGCAATCTGAGGATTACGTCCGTGTTGTTGTAAGCTCGTAATACCGGAGGATCTCTGAAACAAAGCTTTCAATAGTAACCCGCAAAGAACTGCATTATTTTGCAGGGAATCTTCATTAGATTCAGCTAAATTACAAATAAATGAATAATTCATGTGACGTTGGATATATAATTGCGTCTAAAATATAACTGAATAATATCTCTAAGGATTTCATGGGTTTCCTCAAATATTTAAGGGGTGCTCCAATTATCTTAATAGTAATATCCGTATCCGTTTGATGATTTAAATACTGAGTGTTCAACACTCAATAAGGGAGACTTGTTTAGGGTGGATCGACCCTCTATATATGGGGGTTTTACACTATATTTAATCAACGCGAAAGGGGAAGATGAATGACTATGATAGTCCGCATTTACATTTAAATGGACACAATGGTTTACCGGTGATGTAGACCTCTGTTTGGTATCTGATATTCTCAATTGGGCTGCGTCAACATGCATTGTTTGGTGTATTCTGCATAGGCTCTATTAACTTTAAGCATTTTAATGTCAGTAATTGAGAATTAATAGAGCCAATATATTTATTTAGGTAGGTATGTTTAATGATAAAGATAAAATAGTTATCTATAATTTAAAATTTCCAAAGTTACTTATGACTAGGGCCCGACAGACATTTGAAGTATTGTTTTACAGCATTATGAGAAAGCATCAAACAGGAATTAGTGTGTAAAATATTGTAGAAGTTGAAGCCGCTCTCAACATTGTGGTCGGAACTAATGTTTTTTTCCCAGATTGGATCAGTTGTAACGCAAAGAAGTCATTTTGAGAAAGAAAACAGATGCCAGTCGAAACATTTACAGAATTACTTTAGGTATAAGAAGGAAAGGGTATATTATTACATTATTTTTAATTTAGGTATATATTTATACGTTAAGAACGCTTTTTAACTTTTCTTTTGAAATAAGTCGAAGATACAGAGGGTTGTTTAGAATAATTCATCATTTTTAGATTCAGTTAATACCTACATGTGGTAGAAGGAGAATTAAAGAATGCCACAAATAACATTTTGATCTTACTTACAGTTTTCGGTTGAATTGTACAACGGGAGAGGTTCTACGTGGTAATGCACACGTTGTCATAGTTACAAAATAATCGGCTTATATCGTTTGAAATGATAACCGTAAGCCGTCTAATGAGACGAAGAAGGTCTTATGCAGTAAAAAGGGATTTAAAAAGAGGGACAAAATCGTTGCCATGATTATATCAACTCTTACTATGTCATCGACGCACCAGTGGGACGAAGCCACCCAAATCAGTCTGCAGGTCTTCAAGTTAGTTATCAGAAAGTTTATTTTTTAAATGTTCGTTTTGAAATTCTCTATCAATCTGTCGAGTCGGATTTTTTATTTTGATCTAAAAATTGATTACTATTTCTTTCAAGTAAAATCAGGCTATACAGGTCACAAATATACTGGGTATCCCAAAACTAATGGGCCAAAGAGTAACTGGACATACTAGACATTAGGATTTTTTTTATTTCATTTTTACTCAAAAGTAGTGCCCATTTCATAATTTTGAGGCAAAACTTCATAAATATTGCAGGTAAACCAGAATTCTTGGATTTATTCGACCTGGAGTGTGTGGCCAGCGCCCTCAAGGAGGGATCTTAAAACTATTAACAAATTTTTTTTTTTCATAATCAGAAACCTAATTCTGCCAATCTTGAATCTAATATGTTCGACAGTTTTCAAATTATTGCTATTTAAAAAAAAATCACGCTTAAACACCCTGGTATCTCTCTAACGAGTAACGTTTTGTTAAGTTATATTTGGCTCAAACGGTCTATTTTGATATCTAGTATCCCGTATCCCCACTTTGGCCCATTAGTTATTTGTGACGTGTGGACTGATTTTAATTGAAATAAACGATATTTTTTAGTAAAAATTCAATTTTAGAAAGTTTCTGATAACTTAAAAAAGTCGTGAAAGGTTTAAAAGACTGACTTGCTCCGTGATGAACGGGAATGTGTATCATTTATTTGTTGTTTCATCAATTTTGAAATCAGATCACAGAGTATTTACTTTTCAGTTGCGTTTAGAATAGCAATTCTAAATGCAAAAATGTAGTCGAAAGATGGTACAGTGGAAAATAAAAATAACACACCCATTCAAATAACTGCCTTTATAACATAGCTCTCTCACTTAGTAGTTAATAAAGATGTTGAGCTGACTTCATCACAATTACGATCGTCCCCCTTTCAACGTTCTCCGTCAGTTTGTGTTTCTCTCTCTGGCTGTCTGACTCCAGGCACTATTTCAGCCGGAGTTCCCTTTTCGAAGCTCAATATTCCCAAGTTGCTATGTCATCAGTTGCGGGTTGATTGTATGGGATGTTTCAAACTTTCAATATCATTTATTACGACGAGAATTTAATCTGCTTTAACGACATCCACCCTCTATATAGTCTCTCGTTTGTACATTGTATGAAGAAAAAAAAATAAACGCACTAGGTACCTACCTACTTAATCTAAAAATGTAAGCGATAACATTCGAAAAATATATACATATGAATTTATAGCAATGGAGATTATTATTTATTAATCTTTCAACATATTTTTTTGTATACATTTAAATCCAGCGCCTGTTTGTAAGATTTTAGAAAAATAATATACTACTTTAAACAGTTACACGACGATTACAAGTTTTGTAGACACCGACAAGCTGCAGTGCCGACTCTCATTTAAAAACCAGATGTGTAATATCTTAATCATTATATGCCACAGCCTTTAACCAGTAAAATAATATTTACAAGTCTTGTTGCAGCACTGACTCCTAATTAAAAAATATATATAAGTATGGTCGACTTCAGATTTGTAAGACACATAAAAAACCGGCGGCTTGTTTGATGCCCATAAAAACTTCAAACAAGCCGGCTCTTTTTATGTGCTGTATAGACACAGACTTTATGTGTAACGTTTTATAATTTGTTATAGTCATTAATAGCCATGAAATTGTAGATCCTTTAAACAGTCAACAAGACTTTTGGACATAAAGCATTTTTTGGCGTATCGTATCAAACCACTAACTCCGGTTAACTGCGGATTAGCTCGTGGTTGGCCAGGATCTCTTTGCAGCTTGTCATGCATTTGTTAGTATTATAGGTACCAAATAGGTACATTGAAGAAATAGGAACTATAGCATTATTATACAGGCTCGTCGTCAACTGCGCTTTTTAAACATAACTGAACTGAAATTTAATTTTTTTAATTCACTAAATTTTAAAACTAGGTATCTCCTTTAAAAATGATTTTAAAATTATTTTGAGTGAATGATAAATACCTTCCTATATAATCCTCAGGATATGGTATTATGATTCCTTCAGGGCTTGGTCTAGGGGAATTTCCAATCCAGAAAAATGCATCAGGACCTGTTCCATCATATGAAAATCCTTTGATATATATTGTACTTTCATCTACTGCATATGCCGTTCCCTTGATCCCATGAGCAAATTCTAATAGTGGTCCAATTTTTCGACCATAATAAGGCTCGGGATGTTTCAAGCATCCTCCTGTAAATAAAATGCAACCGTCATACCTGATACGGATAAAACTCGGGATAAAATAATGCGTATGGATTAAGTCACTTTTCGATACAAATTCGCCAAATTAAAATCAAATCGAATTACATCGAAATAATGTTTTTAATATAAAAAAAAACAATTGCCACTATATACATATAGTATGTGTGTTGATTAGATGCCAAGCTGGGACAAGTCATTTCTTCGACATTAAATTAAAAAAATTTTCTACTACCGATCTTAAAGTACTAACTTTCCGCACGCTGTAGAGTGCGTAAAGTTAAACTTTACGCACTAGTGCGTAAAGAGTTTTTACCTTACGCACTAGTGCGTGAAAAAGTAACATACTAAACAGTTGCATACCTTATCATATCATATCTTATTTTAAAAACGTTAAATGTGGTTATTTAATTTTATGTAGTCCATTTATTTAATATCACGGTATTATTATAAAACATACCACCTAATTTTCAGTATTCTTTAACAATAATGATTGAATTTTGAAGTTTCATTTATATTCTTGACATTGACATTATACAAAGAAATAATAGTCATTGATTAATTTCACTCATTTAAAATTAAGTAGGCTATAAGTATTGTGATTTTTAAATGACATATGAAGTTTTGACGTAATAGGTATGCTTTGACGTTTCACATTATTATTAGAGAATTTAGATGCATTTCGGTAGTAGAAAAAATATTGTAGGTATGCAATTCGTGCGAAAAGTGAGCTTTTTTCACTCATGGGATTGTCGCATTCGCCTACGGCTCATGCGACAAAATTCCCATTCGTGAAAAAATCTCACCTTACGCACTTGTTGCATAAATAACTATTTATTTCACATTCTATCAAACTGTACTTTCGTATTAATTAAATTAGCGACGTGTAAATATTTAAACGCCCATAAAATTAACTTCGGCCTTCTGTAGTTAGTTGTTACACTAAAATTTGTCATTAGAATGGTATTTTATTATCTATAACGACTATAAATGCGACAACAAGAAGTCATAAAATCTCCCCTCAACGAAAATCATCCCTCGATCGGGTGGATGACTTTGGGGGAAATATAGTGTATCGTGAGTTAGAAGTGGGGTTCTAACTCGATATATTATATGAGCTTTTATTGGGTTTTACTGTGGTGTCGGCTACAATCATTACTAGAACCGGTAAAGTGATTCGGTTTTACGCCCGTTATAGTCATAGCCATGAAATTGTTGGTGCTTGATAATATTATAAGCGATTCTTCAGGCAAATTTTAAGTCCCTCAATGGGAAATTTCGACAATTTTTTTTTATTACAAAAAAATATCGCTGCAGATTATAATAAGCGACATGTAATTTTTTTGTTTTTTTTTTTAATATTTACAGAAATAAATGTAAGGTAAAGTCAAAACGTCAACAACTGTCTAGAAAATATAACAAACTGAAAATACTTCA
The DNA here is from genome assembly GCA_963680705.1 of Rhagium mordax. NCBI lineage: Eukaryota > Metazoa > Arthropoda > Insecta > Coleoptera > Cerambycidae > Rhagium > Rhagium mordax. The sequence continues at coordinate 176,523 of OY796661.1, read as the reverse complement.
TACTTTATGTTTTTATTTCTATTGTTCTTCTCCCTTCAGCCATCCCCTTATTTATTGACCAATACTTTTCAGCCAGGAATAGATTACGATATTAAACCGAAGAATTGTTCATGATCATAACAATCGAATAAGTTGGAAAGGGTAAGAATTTTAAGTAAGAACACTTTAATTTGGCATGTCGACAAAAAAATTATTACATATTTTGAAAATGCCCAAATACCTCATTTTTCCATTTGTATCTGTTTATTTCAATACGCCGATAGATCGACAGAATGAGAATAATTGTTTTATTTTTTTTTTTTTTTGATTTGGTAAGGTTACAATAATCTACTTAGTATTTCGTTTTAGAGCCTGTTGCTATTATTGTGATAAATGCGAGTGTAACACATAGATTGTATGGATAAACCGGAGGATTAGACAACAATTTGTGGGGTAGATTGTTTGAGATGGAGACTGTTAGAGCAGACTAAAGGCACACGCATTACTAGATTAACGAGACCGAGACCATGGTGGCGAACCGTGACTATCGATCCATTTCCAAACCTTATCGTATTCTCACATGAATTACTTCATTACTCTAAATGCAACGATATGATTGACGAGTTGAACGTACAGCCCGATTATTATTTACTCCCTTACGAATATTTATTGATATCGCAGAATATGCGAATTGAACCCGACTGCTAATACGCTTAGGTTTTTTTCTTGACTTAACAAAATGTATTTGCGCATTTACATTCGAATCGATCACATTTTTAGCCACTGCGTTACTGTACCCATGAAATTTTCTAACATATAGATATCAAAATAAAGGCATGATATGGGGTATCCTGCTCTTGTTGTCACCGTATAAATGAAAATATGAAAGCAAACGTCATATAGGTACATCCAAATCTGGCAAATAATCCTCACTGAATCACCATCTGAAACGTTAAAGTAATATACAACATAATCGTCTGTTGATATCTCATTTTAGATATATAAAAGCCAGAGTGCATTTATGTGGATAGAAAGGCATGCCTTTGGAATGTTTGATAGCCTCTCTTTCAACACCCTTACTTGAAGTATAGAGCGAGTTCAACTATATGGCGCCCAAAACACGCTTTTATGTCGTAAACGATTTCCTTACAAGTACTTTTATTATTTAGGTATTTTGCGTATATACACGGTTTCAACGTAGTGCGTATTTTTTCTATAACTCCTTAGCTATTGTAGATAGACAAAAATCTTTAACAAAAGTTGTTCCGCAATCAACATTGCATATTCCAAAAATATTTGTAGGTATAGAGGGTGTTCCATTTAGGCTGGGCAGTAACCAACTTTGTTAAGTTAAATGGGACACCCTATATATTATTCCAAATTTGTTTAAAGAACGTCAAGAGCTTTCCAATGAACTTCGATTTTGCATAAAATGCAACACAGCTTCATATGGCAAAACAAGGCAATCGGTATTTGTAAACTTTTAAGTAAATCGACAAACAGGGAAAAAGGAACCTGCTTTGTGTCATTCCCTTGCAATATATTAATATTTCCTTGACTGAAAAACATCGTTACTCGTCAATGAAGCCATTTGGAAGGGATGTATACTCAAATTTTAGAATTATATACTGAGAATTTGGATGATCGATAAAAGCATAATGGACAAGCTACAAGACAATCAGTCAAATAGAAGCTGACACGAAAGCTTTTAACTTTTTGCAGGGTAAATCACACGGTAGTGATAACATACATAATAGCTTTTTTACGACTTAGAGGCATTTTGATTATATTCAACTCTCCTCGGTATGTACCTACAAAACTGTAGGTACACACCGAGCACCCAAAAGTATAACAATAACAATAAGTATTCGTAAAAAAGTAATGACATTAAATAAATACACATTAATTCCGTCTCCTTAGATGAGATCTCGGATGAGATATGTTTTTACGTTATTATTTTTTTATAGAGGCTAAAAACGACTAAGTATTAGTTTGAAATGTCGTATTGAGTTATTATTCTGCGACCACTTATTGTTATGAAAATGCTGCGAAATGAGACTATCTGCAGGTTTGCTTTTAGTATCCCTCTCTTCCATTAACTGATTAAATAAAACGCTTTCTATAGATTAAGCCGTGTGTAATATAATGTTAATTCCATAGTAGAAATTGCTTGTAGGAGCCGTACTAGGAATTATTGCCACATTCATTTAGAGATATGCCCTATGTCCTTTAAAACCAAAGCGTATATTTCTTGTCTTTAAGATTTATCACAGGTACCTATTTATAGTAGTAAAATTTCTCATATATGTGCCAAATCCAGTATATGTATATTGTATTATATGGCTGTCATGTATTCTATTACCTATTATTGTTAACATTATTTTAAGATTTGTTATTTCGTATCCAGCTATTTTAAAATAAAAAGAGTCGACATAAAAATAATCAGAATATATCAAGTTAGACCTACCACTTTAAAATTTTTAAATCGCTTTCGCCCCATTAATTGTAGCTTTTTTGTTGCGGAAAGAAAAAATTTGTAGCTCTTCATTTTTTAAAAATAACCTATGGTAATGCTAACTTGACAGTCAAGATAGCATTACCACGTACAAAAATCGCTTTAAAAAGTGCAGACACATTTGTTTATCATAAATAGCTATTTATAAAACTAGTTGCAAAATGAGCGTGTTTTTTGCACTAGATGTGAAGATTGGACCATGAGCGTAGCGAGTGGTCCAACTCATCGTGTGCGAAAAACACGCAGTTTTGCATCGTGTTTTATACAATATTTTTTGCAATTTAGTTGTTACGAAAAAAATAAAATTTTTGTTACGTTTTCTTTATGTATATTTATGTTGTATTCTTAGTAAAAATAAATGGACTTGTGCTAAAATGAACCACTTTTGACAATGACAATCAGTGTCAAAAAGATGACTTTTCGTAACTAAATTGCAAAAAATAATTTGTTGCGAATTTGTTGCGCACGACTACGATTAAATTAATTTAAAAAAATTTTTTGTTCAATAATTCCTGGTGATGCGAATTGGATGGTCAAGATAGCATTAAAACTCATGAAAGTCCCTTTAATAAATGCAGAAATGATAATTTTAGCATGGAAAAATTGTTACAAAGATAAAACACAAAATTTGCAATAGCAATAAAGAACGAAATTTTCAGATAACAGGTTTAAAATGATTTTGTGGACAAAACGCAGAATTTTTTCTTTCCGCAACAAAAAAGCTACAATTAATGGGGCGAAAGCGATTTAAAAATTTTAAAGTGGTAGATCTAACTTGACATATCTAAATAATCAAATTGTTCTATTAGCCATTTTTAGGATTTCTCTTCGCCTACATACCTATTTACTAGGTTTTTGTCAAATAAATAAATGAAATGTACGCGTACGAAATACGATTATACTGATTATACAAGATGGTTCAAAAATCCTATCCAACGAAAAATCTAGCCAAAATCAATAAAACGCCCTGTAACGAAGGACGGCTCTTGGTGATTTCAGACCACGAAAGTTCTCTCTATGTATTGATAATGAGATAAATCGTAATTCGTATTAACAAAATCATTAATTAATTTATTAAGGTATGAACAATATTAGGTATATTTTTTGTAATAGATAATTCGTGTAACGCAATAAAGCCAACTTTTAAAATCATTTCGATGAATCAAGCGGTGTTAGACGTAGGACGTTTTTATGTAAAATTGCAATTTCCTTTTTCCTGATGTCCTCTGTAGTAAAAGAGTAAAAACGTTACAGTTGAGTCGGTTTCGGTAGCAAAGGGAGTTACGCTTTCCTGCTCTAAATGTATCGATCGTCATCGCTGATCATGTTATTATTCCAGTTTCGGTTGTGAATCTGGAGGGATTTAAATTTGGATTTGGGATTTGAAGTAATCCACCCCACAGAAATCTCTTTCAGTACTTCAACCATTGCATTCAATTTATTGTTTCTGATACATCTGCGTTCATGCGAACTTTATAGTTAACGGGTCACGTCAGTTTCATGTCTGTTAGGGTGTTCATTAAGTATGTACAATAAATTTAACAGAAGATTATTTGAGTGATTTTAAGACAGAAAGTTCATATAAACATGGGTCCGAAAATGCTTCGTTTTCAAGATACAGGGTGTTAAACTTTTTTAAAAAATTTGGTTTTTCGTAAATATCTTAAATATCCGTTACCCAAATTTGTTGTAATTTGGCAATGTTATTTGTAATGTTAAGGGGCTAATTACGCGCTAACTTGATAAAATTTATTAAGTCCAGTGGTGTCCCGAGCGGCACCTTAATGAATATTTTTGACAAAAAAATGTACGCCACTGACTATTTTGTGATTTTTATATTTTTTTTGGGTTAAGCAACTGAAAATACAACGTTTATGTTTCCTGCATTTTTTGTGTTGCTTAGTTTTCGAGACAGAAAATTAAATTCAATTAATTGCATATCCCTGGACCACAGAAGAAACATGGGGAAACGTAAGAAATAATCAAGGGTTGCATTGGAAAACGATTGCAGCATTTGGCAAACAATAAGACAGCTGTTGTCAATTTATTAAGCTATTAAATTATAATTTTTGTAAAAAGTATTTTTGGTGAAATTTTTTAAAAAAGTAACACCCTGTATCTTGAAAACGAAGCATTTTTGGACCCATGTTTATATGAACTTTCTGTCTTAAAATCACTCAAATAATCGTCTGTTAAATTTATTGTACATACTTAATGAACACCCTGTATAATCAATATTTTGTTTGTATCACGTGAAAAATTAATAATTCCCTATAACGACGACTGATAGTATATTGCGTAATAAGAGTTGTAAATAGCGTATTACGCACGAATGGAAAAATTATGCACGAGACGCGTTAGCGTCGAGTGTGATAATTCCATGAGTGCGTAATTGCTTTACAACTCGAATTATGTACTATACTTTACCTACGACCGTATTTATTGAAAGTTTGTATTTCATTTTTATTATTTATCGCTTATGTCAGTTTTGACAGCGTCAGAAAATTAAGTATTGCACTTGTCATTTTTAATAATTTTTAGAGAATAAGTTTGTTTGTATTGACCGTTGCTAGGCGGTTGCTAGGAAAACTGTACGAACTGTGCGATTTTTTTTCCAAGTTGTGCGATTTTTTTACCGTGCGTACCTAATAGGAATCTTACATTGATCGCAGACGGTGTGTTTTTAAGTACTTACAGTAGTGGTCGTAGGTAAACAATAATAATATAGGTATAGGTACACGAGAAGATGGGAAGATTTGAAATCAATATTAATAATGGTAAATTCTTCGAAAATATATCTTTATTGTTTTTTTCTTTTTGTATGGTTGGGAAAAATTGGACGTAAAACTCGAGCATTTCCCTCCCTTATATAAAAAAAAAGGCTATAGATACCTTTTGTTTACACATTTCCATTTTAGTTTTTTGATGTTTATAATGAAAACGGTATAATTACAAAACTAAGATGGATTTATAGGTAATTTAGTGGGGCATTATTGTTACCTATATTCTAACTTGCTTGAAACAACTTAATTGTTGTTAGTTTTAAATGCTCTCGACTGGGTTTTGATTGCCAGTGATCTGGTGGTTTATTGTACTTCAAACTTGCCTTCGCCCCCACATTAAGCCTAAAAGGCTGACGTTTTCCAACTGTAATCCGCAAATCCGGCGATTTAACATTTTTCACAAAACGATTTATTCATGGCCATCGCATCGCGTATTTTAATATTTCCATGTCTTAAACAACGTTCTAAATAAATCACTTTCAATACAAGAAACGACGCTATTGCTAATATGTAATATAGGATGTCAGCTGAGATTTATGTTTTGATTGTGAAATCCACCAAGAGGATGGAGGGCCTCTTGCCAGCCACAGGCCGGTTTCGAGCCATCCTACTGCAAATATAATGCAATGTGTTCAAAATTAGTTTTCAAAAATCGACATTTTCAATTCAATTTTTTGCATTTTTTTTAAATAGAACACCCTTTATTTTGTGACAGATATCAATGTGGCATTCAATTCGCTTTATTTTGATACCTATGTGCTTACCCTTTATCTTTGATGGTTTTTGAGATACCCGATTTGAAGAATAATTGACGCTTTTTTAACTTTGGCAGTTGCTTGCTTTTAAAGTTGAGACTAGGAATTTTTCATTAGTTATGTTAATAAACCGGAATATGTAGATTAGAATTGAACTAATTCGTTTTAAGTATTAAAAATGAAAAATTTAAATAAAGAAATAAAAAATTGTTGCAAAACCTAAAGAGAAATTTTATCTTAATAATAGTAGAGCGGCGTTTTTCGACTTTGTGCATGGCGACTCATTTAGAAGAGTATAATAATATGTGTCACTAATTTGGAAATGTGCCTTCTTTAACCTTAATGACATTATCTTGAACAGAAATCTTGTCTGTGTGCGGATAAAACGATAGTTGTAGAAGAGAGTACTGAATGGACACCCTGTATACACACAGCTCGATTTAACACCATTGTCTTACAGGCCGCCGTTCCTGCACAGAAGATTTTTACGACAGATACGTATCTTAAAGTGCAAACAAACTCCTTTATATATCTCCTTCGGCTCAAACGCTTAAAACGAAAAGCACGAAACGAAATAAGCAGTTCCTTGATATCCCAGATGTTTTATGGCTCGCAATGTTTCCCCAATCCTGTTACGGGATACTACTTTTTATTCAGAGGAGAGGGGATTCCTGGACGTAATAAAAACTTAATTAGTTTAAAACATGCACCTTTTATCATTCAGAAATAATTGAAATTTCTCTGTCTTTTTCTCTTTTGCTCTTTACGAATTTACTACAACGCAGAAATATAGATTTGGCATCACGTTTCGTGGAATAAAGGGGACTTTATAGTTGGAAGTTGATGACTACTATAAATGACAAGTTCAAGCAAGAGTGATTGGGAGTTGCCTGGGTGATCAGGACACGACGTAAGCATTTCCGCTTTATATTTCCCAAGAAAAAGCACATTTATATGAATATAAGAATTGCAAGTTACATATAATATAAAATACATATACACTCAGGTCTCAGGGTGTTAGGAACAGTTTTAGGCAAATTGAAGTGGGTGAATTAAGAATCAAAAAACTACGTCAGGCCGGCTTTTGAACCAACAGTTTATCTTAAACTCTACCGAGAAAATGAATTGTAACATTTGTAACGCGTTGACTGGGACACCCTGTACATGCAGAGCTCGAGAACATACCAAATAAATTCATTTTTAACAAAAACTAAAATCTAGGTGGTACCTGTTTCAGCGATTTTCATAAATATTCATATTATCGGAAACAAAATTTCAAACTATTTTTCTTTAATATAGGTACCTACCTATAGGTTTATACATTTCATATTTATCTTAACTGTGGCCGTAAAATAACTTCTAGTCTTGTTGCAAATTTAATAAAAAAATCAAAGTCTTTTAATGGTAAAGTATGTCAAGCAAAAAGGAATACAAAAATCTTAATCATTTAAATACTTGACAAACTTCTCCGCCAATGTATGGGGTACAACACACAGGTGAATTTAAGAAAGCCATAAAACATTTATGTTTATTGTTAGCTTTTTCTGGATTAAATTTCTTTCCTAAATGTTTGCCATTACAAAATTCACTGGGCCCGCACGTTGGTGGCTTAGTTAGGCATTCCGGCGAGCCGTGACAACCCGTTCTCGGACAATCATCCTGCAATCCATATCGCTTCTCACAGTCGCACCCCGTGTACAAAATACTTGCTCTAAGCTCTCGAGATTTTGATTGTTTAACTCTAATCACTTCTTTCTCGGCATCGTTCTTTGTTTCGTCCCCAGCGCCCTTTTTTGAGGATATTCTAAAACACACCTAAGAAAACAAATCGTTATTGCAGCTAATCATAAATCTTAAAACTTAGGAATTTTGTATATAAGTAATTGTGGCTTGTTGATCTGAGAAAACATACAAATCCAAAACATTTATTTCCCGATCTGGTTCTCTCACAACCGTGATCTACGCCATTGCTCTTACCGCCTCGATTTCATTCATTAAATCAATGTTTTTTGTTTACTGGGAATTGGGATAGCAGGCAATAGTCAATAAAATACCTTATATAGAATTAATTGGATTAATTCGGAGAATTTGATAACGATAAACTATTGATTTCGTGTTGCGGGCGAAAATATTTCGTTTAGATACAACATTTATAAATTTATTGTATGCGAAGTAGAAGAAATAGATTCTCACCATATCATTCGGTGTACTCATGTCCGTTACTTTTACGGGCACAGATAAATCCTCTTCAAGTGACTTGACCATTTTTTTTAACGTGCATAATAATTTTTCTTTATTTTCGGATCCATTTTTTAGAGGGCATACATGGGCCATTTTTTATTGGTTAAGGTATGTTATGTTCACAGGCAATTTTGAATAAAACACGGAAAATTTTGAGCTTGTCCTAAACTGAAATTTTGACTTGACTTTGAATTTTATTCACTTGTCAAGTTTACTGTAAGTACAAACGTGATGTGAAAAAAATATGTGACGCTTAACGTCATCAACAATGTAAACATTATATAATATAGAGGGTGGTCCAGTTTATAACAGCAGGACTTTACCAGGAGCTAGTTCTGCGTAAAATAAAGACATTTTGTCCTATAAACTATGGTCGAATTCTGCTTCGTTTAAGATCTACAGGGTGTTAAAGATGGAATTTTTTTTAGAATAATTGGCCATAACTCTATACTAACAAAAGATAGCTCATTGAAATTTAGCATAGAGAGGTTGTTTTACATTCTTTATCGGATAGTGGTTGCAATTTTTTTTATCAAGAATACAGGGGCGTGCGTACGGGCGAGTCAAAATTTATTTTAAATGAAAACAAAGGTACGCCACTGTTTTTTCACAAAATCGATGTGGTTGTGTTATTCCCTGTACCATTTATCGACTTTTTTGTATCTCTTAATATGTCAATTAAATGCATCGTTTTCGAGTAATTCAACTTCAAAGACTGAAAAAACTAGCACCAAATGCTAACGTAATAAAATAATTTTAATAACAACAATTTTTTTAATAATAAGAACTACAAATGGACCACAAATAAATTAATTTAATAAATGTTCGAAATGAGAACCATTTTGCTGAATGCATAATCGATAGCGTCTTATAATTGAATTAAATCAGCATTTGGTCCTAGTTTCTTCCGTCTTTGAAGTTGAATTACTCGATGCATTTAATTGACATATTAAGAGATACAAAAAAGTCGATAGATCGTACAGGGAATAACACACGCACATCGATTTTTTGAAAAAACAGTGGCGTACCTTTGTTTTCATTTAAAATAAATTTTGACTCGCCCGTACGCACGTCCCTGTATTCTTGATAAAAAAATTGCATCCACTATCCGATAAAGAATGTAAAACAACCTCCCTATGCTAAATTTCAAGGCTATGCTATGCTATCTTTTGTTAGTATAGAGTTATGGCCAATTATTCTAAAAAAAATTCCATCTTTAACACCCTGTAGATCTTAAACGAAGCAGAATTCGACCATAGTTTATAGGACAAAATGTCTTTATTTTCCTCCTGGTAAAGTCCTGCTATTATAAACTGGACCACCCTGTATATATTTTTTTCAATAAACCAAGGGCAGTTATTACACCACAGGGGCGCCGTGATTGCGACAAGATTGGGGAAGATATACCAAAGTCAATAAATAAAAACAATTAATTTAGGATTTTTTGTTTTGAATACTTTATTTTAGATAACTAGCACAATCACAAAGAAATCTGTTTGCAGTAGTTAGTAAGAAAGTCAATTAATTTATAGTAATGCATGTTGTGTAATGAAAAGTTGTAATGCAAAATGCATGTGAAAGTCTTTCCATGATGAAACATCACTTGTATGTATGTATGTACCTACTTGTTATTAAACTGAAACTGGCACAGCTATATAAAATTGTAATTGTGTTCCACTGATTAAAATTCATGGTAGGTAGCACCAATGAAATCAGTTTAATGCCACCTGAATGTAAATTTCTTACATTGAACTGATTCCGCGGTTGGCATCATGTGAAACATTGTTAAATATTATAATTAAAGAAAAAATTATTCACTTTTTAAATGTTCCAAACAGTATTTAGGGTATTTAGGGTTAAGTGTTAGAGAACCATACTTATAAAGGTTAACTTCGCCCTTAATAAAGACGTTTTATTATTATTATTATTATTATTATTTATTTAATCTCTACAGGTGTTTCGGCTTTCTTGGCCTTTCTCAAGATGTACCTACTCTTGAGAAAGGCCTAGAAAGCCGAAACACGTGTAGAGATTAAATAAATACTGTTTGAAACATTTAAAAAGTGAATAATTTTTTCTTTAAATTATAGTATATTTCTTATTTTTGTTATAATAGCGACGCTACGGCTGATTTCATGTACTGTATTCGGTACTAAAGAGGAGTGTTAAATTATATTATACTCGCAATTACTGTTAACTTTAACTTAGAAAACTTTGTTAGAACAACACAAAGGTTTCATAATTAGCACCGATGCTTATGATGGTACTGGCTGGTGTGAAGTTGGCACATACTTTGTTAAAACAATAATTAACGCCTCTGTTTTATTTACATACTTTTGATGATATTTCCATGGAGGGTATTATATATTATGGTAAATATTTCACAATTATTAGAACCCGTAGTTGCGATGCAATTATTGTGAAGTTGGCAGCAGAGTATAAAGTTGATAATAACTTTGTTAAAACAATTAATAACACATATATCAAGGATGTTAAGTGGTAAAGATTTCACAATAATTATTATCACCCGTGGTTGTGATGCTGGCGTAAAGTTGACACCAAAATTAGTACGGCTGTTAGTAACTTTGTTACAACACCTGTTTTTTAGATAGGTATCTGAAAGGTTCTAAACTGATTGGTACTAAATGATGGTGAAGTTTGACAATTAGCACCTGTGGTGGTGCTAAGCGCACGTACTATTTTGGGAAATTGGGGAGGAAAAATAACTGGGAGGGGCAAATCGACTGGCCCTGGCGTAGTAACATAGTTTCGGTGAAACAATTCTCCTGGTTTACTTCTACACAAACATATTATTAATAAATATCCCTCAAATTACGATAAATTACCTAAAGAAATTAAAAATAAAATTCCTCCAATGGGTTTAAACATTGTTAATCCTTGACGGCTATAATGGTTCGGCGGCCACTATCACCTATTTCACATACACTACGGGTTCACTAACAACTTAATAAAAACAAACAATAATAATTGACACTTAAACATTACATATTATCACTTACGGACTACCTGCGACCAGGTGAGCGTTCAAACGCGGCAAACTTACTGTTGTTTCAGCTAGGATCTTTCTCCGGGAATGGGCGGGAATATAAAGGCGGGTTCTGGAAAAGCACGCCCATTATCCTGCTACACTTGCAGGAATTGTGCGGAGAATTTCGCAGGATAAAGCATAGGAAGTTATATTAACAGTTAATCGACTTATACTGTGATATTAACATTCGTTGTTGGTTTTCAAGACAGTAAAGTATTTAGTCACGTCGGATTGATGTATTTTAAATATTTCTATATCTCAAGTTTTAAAAGGTCCTATTTAAACGTCTAAAACGCCATTTATTAAGATCCATCAAATGAGAACGATTAATTGTCCTAGCAGTCGATTTTATAAATCTAGTCGAGCGTTGCTGATTGTGAATACTATTGACACTATTAATAGATAATAATAGAAATCATCATAATAATTTATCGGTTGCTCTCTGATACTTGCAGGTAAACTACTGAAAAACCTAAACAGCGCCAACGTATACCTATAGTAACTAGTTTCACCGTTTGCTAAAGGTATACAAAATTTTGGTGTACATATGTCGATTGTCGTTACTGTTTCTCTAAAAATATTGTCATCAATGAAGCGTTAAATTACCTTTCCATTGATACATCATAGTAGGTAACGTTAATATATGTGCAACCCCTACAGATATACACCTACTTTGATATATCAATGGAAAGGTAATTTAATGCTTCATTAGATGACAGAACTGAAAATAGGGCGTTCTATTTGAAAAAATTGAATTAGGGCATTTTTTATTAACGAAAAAGTAAACTCTATTTTTTCAGCACTCTGTATAATATTAATGTTGATAACGTTTCTACCCTACTAGCCCTTAATATGTCTAACACCGTAGTTTAAGCAAACCTCACTTTCTTTCAATAAACCTCTCTTATTTCATAAACGGCTCATTTTAAGTACCTACGACCTTAATACTTTATAGTTATGAATATACTTAGCTGGGTAACTGGGTAACTCGGTAAAGAAAATAAATATAGGGTGTTCCATTTAATATAACGCAGTTGATGCCCGTTCAACAAAAACGGAACACCCCGTATAATTCTACATATTTTAGAGTTATGCAAAATTGAAAACCAAGATAATAATCTGCAGGCAAAATTTTTCTACGTAATTCAGAACTTTGGCGCACCCTGTAATAATAATAAATACATAATAAATACACCACATGTTTAATGATGACCCCCTTTATCCCAGAAGGCTCTAGAAGAGCCTTGTGCGGGAGGGGACTACACATTTAAAGACAAGGAACACACATCCAATATCCGTGTATATTATAGTGGAAAAATCCCTCTCACAGTGTTTTCCATTGCCACGACCGGGAATCGAACCCGGGACTTTTGGGGGAGAGGCAGGTAGGATACGCTACCATCTCGACCATCCAGTCATATCTCTAAGAAATGTATTGTATGCCTTCTATATGAAGTAATCGTCCGAGAATTCGTCCTTAAACCAACCTAATTTCGATTTTACAGGAAATGTCCATTGGACTGTCGATGTTATAGTATTATTATAATATTATAATGAATAAATAGATGAAATTTGCTTTAAATGTTATGTTAGTATTATTTATAAAGCTCTGGTTTTCGATTTATAAATAATTATTTAAATTATTATTATCGCATATTTACCTATGTTAATATTTATGTATTTCTCTATTATAAATATGACTTATCCTATATCGTGTAGACTCCGGCCGCTATAAGAACAAGCCACCAACGTCATCACAGAATATCTGCGCGGTCGTCCATCGAAGTACCGCACTCTAGCACAAGCGTATCATCATAATATTTTTAAAATCTGTTATTCGCAGCGTTGAGTTTGATAAATGCACGTCACTACTTACTTGGTAGAAGCATGGTTCCTAGGTTTTCTGTGGCATGGTATCGCCAAAGCTAGCGCAGCCGTTGCAACGCCCCTGGCTTGTATAGTGTTTACAAAGTCAATTGAATCCAAGCGTTTTTATAACTTAAAAGTGCCGACAAAGTACCGACTACCTTTAAGGCGGTGCAGATGAAACGTTTCAGTTTCAATTGACTTTGTATAAACTATACTTATAACGGCCGGACTCTACCATGATCCAAACGATTAATAAACTATAATACACTATTATTATTAAATAGTATACAGTAAATTCACTTTTCAACCAAAGCACTTTGTGAGTGAATAGGAGAGAATAAAGCGAGAGCGCTAACATTCTGAGATCGACATGCAGTCACGCATATGTAGTGCTCTCGCTTTACTGCTATCTCCTATTCACTCACAAACTGCTTTGGTTCAAAAGTGAATTTACTGTATATAAACCAGCATCAGCAATGGTCTATAATTTATTTTTGTATATTACTGTTAAGATAATTTTTACTTTAATAAAATACCCAAGTGATCTGAAAACCTTATTTCATACAGTTAAAATTACTATTAAAATTAATGAAAATATTGTCAAGACAAGAATTATTGTTCCCAGAATTTTTCAATTTCTACGATAAAAACTAAATGAAATAAAAATAGGTATTCAAACCAGAAAGTGTTCTTTTCATTCGTATTTAAGTGAACGTTAAGATCCCGAGTTGCAATAATCTTTTTATTTCTTAACTTATTGAAAATTCCTTTAGCTTCATATTGTAATTTAATTTAATGAAAACTTTATATGGGTACAATAATATGTGTAGAGTGTAGATGCTTCTTTACTATTTTATTTAAATATCTAAAGAAATTGTTGTAGAAAAAAATAGAAAAATGTATATAAAAATCAACCCCCTTTCATATTACTCGCTTTGTAACGATTATATTATTTTATTAAATTTACGAACACACTGTATTTCATAGCAACTCGTCAATTTCATACTTTTTGTAACTGATTTTCTAGCAGGGATTGAATCATTTATATTATGAATTTTCACATTTTTATGCTGAAGTGCGAGCAAGAAGTCCATCTGTCCTTAACAATAATATACAGGGTGTGTCATTGTTAACTGTGGTAACTGGGTAACTGTGGATAAGGGTCACCGAGGTGGTTCCAAATAACCCATGCTTAATGGCCGGTCTATCGTCCTATAACCGAGATTCAGGGTGTTTTATCAATTTTGCCTATTTATTTCTTGATTGATAACTAACAAACCACCCTGTATACTTTTTTGACATTTGGCACACGTATTCTACATAATTTGGCCAATCCACTAAGTAATTAAAAATTAAGAAAATCCGGGTCCGACTTGACAAAAATTTTAGAAAAACTTCCATCCTCAAAACAACACCCTGTAGTCCCTGTATATCTGAATTTTATATTGTTGTAAAATTTGTTTCCATATTTTGAAAGAGCGATGAAAACTGAATTTAACTATATGTACTTTTATTTTCCCACAGAAAATTTTACTACTAAATAATGTTTTGTATTTTTTGGGCATTTTGGGGGGGGGGGGGGGGTACACAATGAAATGAAACCGATTTTCATACATTTTATTATGTTATAATTAATGAGAATTACTTCATACATATATAAGTATATTTCTAAAACCTACGTAGTATGTATTTGTATGCCTCTAGACTATTATAAAATGTAATTACAGGTCCGTATTTAGGACTACAAGAACAACCAATAAGAACACCAATAACTAAAGAAAAGGAATACTACGAAAAAACTACAATTGCTCAAAATGACCTCCATTTTGTTGGACGCAATTTTTGCCTTTTTTTAATATAGAGTTAGCAGATTTTCTAATCACATCCGGATTATTTCTCATTTCTTCACATGCATCTTCTATCCTTTGTAGAAGTTCTGCCCTACTATTTATATCCCCAAATGTGGTACCAAATAATCCACAGGATTAAAGTCGGGTGATCTTGGACGTCATTCCATTAGAATTACCTCTACCTATCCACGTGTTTGGAAAGTTTTCGTTTAAAAAGTGTTTAACAATAAGCCTATAATGTGGTGGAGCACCATCATGGTAGTAAAAATGTATTCCTGCAGGATTTAACAACACTGGCAAAATATTCTGAAGAAAATCCAAATAGACTTCGCCAATCAGTCTGTGAGGGAAAATATGTGTCCGATTAACTTATTATCAAAGATGACGCACCAAACGTTTGATGAAAATTTGTGTTGTGTATGGGCCTCCCTTGTGTGGTCATTTTGAGCAATTGTTGCAGTTTCTTCGTAGTAATTCGGTTTTTATTTCTTTTCTTTAGTTATTGATGTTTCTTTTTGGTTGTTATATAATGTAGTCCTAAATACGGACCTGTAATTACATTTTCTGGTGGTCTGAAGGCAAACAAATACAAACTATGTACGTTATGGCCTCGGTTATGGCTGACGGTCGAGATGGTAGCGTACATGCCTCTCACCCAAAAGTCCCGGATTCGATTCCCGGTCGTAGCAATAGAAAATGCTGTGAGAGGGATTTTTCCATTATACACGGATATTGGATGTGGGTCCCTTGTCTTTAAATGTGTAGCCCCTTCCCGCACAAGGCTCTTCTAGAGCCTCCTGGGATAAATGGGGTCGTCATTACATGTGGTGGTGTATTTATTTATTTAGAAATACATATAGTAATCCTCATTAATTATAACATAATAAAATTAATAAAAATCCGTCTCATTTAATTCATTGTATACCCCCCAAAATGTTAGGTAACTAAAAATTTTAGTAGTAAAATTTTCTGTGGGAAAATAAAAAATACCTACATGGTTGAATTCAGTTTTCATCGCTCTTTCAAAATATGGAAACAAATTTTTAAAATTCAGATATACAGGGTGTTGTTATGAGGATGGAAGATTTTCTAAGTTTTTGCCAAGCCAGTCCTGAATTTTCTTAATTTTTAATGTCGTGGATTTGCCAAATTATGTCAAATGTCAAAAAAATACACAGGGTGGTTTGTCAGTTATCAACCAAGATAAATAGGTAAAATTGATAAAACACCCTGTATCTCGGTTTTAAAGGGCGACAGACCCATTAAGTAGGTATGGGTTATTTGGAACCATCTCGGTGATCTTTATCCATAGTAAACGTATATCTCTCCCAATGAAACACTATATATGTATAGCGTTTTTTTTAAATTTATTGAACCGTGGTTTCGTATCATAAAAAAAGTCAATAAACGCTATGATTTACAGAGCTGTACACCTATTAACGTAATGTTTTAATGCACACCCGATTACTAAAGATTACTAAATGATAGGGTTGTCCCCCTTTCTACTAAACTAATGCGTTGAGGATATCACAAAGGCTTTAAACGGAGTGTAAACTTCCATTTACATTACCGATCACTAACTAAATGAATTAACATCTGGGGGGAATGGAATAATTTTGATTATAAATAAATATAACTGAGGTGTCCTAAAAGGTAGTCTAAAATATAAATGTTTCTCTAGAGACAATGTTGGCACGTCTTTCTTTAAACTTCCTTATTCAAATGTTATATATATAGTAGATGTAAAACGCATTCGTCGAGGGCCGGTCTTTTCACCTCCCGTTAACTTTATCTTATTATTATTATTATTTACCTAGGTTACAATTGTTTCAACAATGAAAATCAACAACTTTAACTGTCGAATAAAGTTAACGGGAAGATGAAAAGATCGGGCCTCGAAATTTAATTTGTGACAAGTAACTATTTTTAAGAGACATAAAAAATTTATATTTTTTACATGCGGTAACTCTCCTTAATTTTCGATATCTTATAGCCGTAAAATATTTGATTGAATAGATTTACTGCTAATCAATTTATTAATGAAAATGTGAAATTACATTTTTGATGATGAATTTACACCCACATTACAGAAGTCTATAGTATGGCCGCTCCAAGCAGAGTCCTAAATAGGTGGTGTTTCAGCAGTCGTACCATAGATGGCAACAGTGGTACGAAAACGAATTAGGAAAACTAGAGAATTGTGAAATAATCCAAAGAAGCATCTTGCGTTTGCTAGAAGATAATATATCTGTAGATATATGATACCTACATTAAAATTTCTTTTTTCGCATTTTGACTAATAATAATATTCGCGAAAATTACGTACCGCGAAATGGCGCTGAAAATGTAGTGCGTGTTGAACCAAGTGGTGAACAACAAACCTTTGACAGTGTTTTGACATTTACAATAGAGGTTAACTCTAGTAACAATCTTTTTTTATTAAAGTATCGTGTCAACCGTTTTATTAATTTATTGCTTTGCCATATTGTTTATAAACTAGTTAAATATATAATAACAACACGTTAAGCGTACTTTTAATTTAAAAAATCACAAGATAAATTTAAGAAACCCGCGAACTGACAGTGACGTCAGTAGTGACAGCGGTTTGTTGTTCACTTATGAATGACTCATCATATTGAGATTATGCCAAAAAATATAGATGTCGCCCACTCCGTGATTTTCGCGAATGCTATTTTACTAAATTCAAAATCATTTAATAAAGTACGTGGCACTTTGCCATATAGAAATGTCACTTTAATATATAGAAATGTCACTGTTAATAAAAAACAGTTTGACAGAATATTGTTTATTTAAATATATATTATCGAGCGACATTTAAAATATCTTCAGAACAATTCTCTAAATTGTTTTCAGTAGCAAGACTCATTTTTATAATTAATAGGTATATAACTTAAAATCAATTCGACTCACAAACATGAAACTTATTGTTTTTACGTAAATAAACAAAGCCGTGTCAGGTTACTACACAAGTACCTATACTATGATATTTTTAAAATTTCAAACTCTGTAATGTTTTTAATATGTCTATCACTATTTGTTTATAATTACCTACTAACACAAAATGCGAAAAAATAGTATAAACAAATCTCGTAAGAAAATAGTACATTAAACAACAAATTTAGAAAAGCAAAACTATATAACGAATATATATAGTGTTTCATAGTGTTTGAGTACGAGCGAGCGCAGCGAGCGAGTAACTCAAAACCATGATACAATAAATAAATGTTGTTGTATCATGACTCAAAACTATATGAGTTTAGTAAAACTGTTTTTTGTTTATCTGTTTATTACAGTTTGAAATTTTAAAAATATCATAGTAGGTATATTATACCTACTTGAAGTTTCATTTTTGTGAGTCAAATTGATTTATATATACCTATTAATTATAAAAATGAGTCTTGCTACTGAAAACAATTTAGAAAATTGTTTTGAAGATATTTTAAATGCCGCTCGATAATATTTAAATAAACGCAATATTCTGTCAAACATTTCTACGCATAGTAAAGTGACATTTCTATATGACAATGTCCCACTTTATTAAACGATTTTGAATTTAGTAAAATAGCATATTATTAGTCATAATGCGAAAAACAGTTTTACTAAACTCATATGGTTTTGAGTTACTCGCTCGTACTCAAACACTATATTCGTTTAGTAAAACTTTGCTTTTCTAAACTTGTTGTTTATTGTTCTATTAAATCGGCATTAAAGTACCTGAAAATCGTCATTAAAGTGATAGAAATAGTCATTAAATCCATTATTGTACGATTTTTGTGGTTGGCAGAAGTGATAAACGTAGGTAAACATAAATTTTTCATTATATTGCTTGTGACAATAATTGTGTTGTAATAAAAGGTAAATAAATACAGTTTTTTAAATTCAGAATTGTATTATCACTATTATTGCTAAAAATAATGGTTTTCTTACAAAAAATTATTTCGATTTGATATAAAATAGTATATTCTGTAATGAGTTTGGAATGGAGCATATTCTGCGCGAGCGGAAGTTTGTCACCCGAGCCATAGCGAGGGGCAAGAACAGTTCTTGAGCGAGGGGGACGGTCCGTGAGCGCAGAATATGCCATTCCAAACGAATTACAGACTATACTTTTTCTACGCCTATAATTTAATTAATTATTAATCTACTTACATTTAACTTGTTTTGTGCAGCGACCGTTTAAGGTTAAACTGTCAATAGAATTAGAAACGTCAATGTCATCAGAAACGCAAACAGTTATGCGCGTGTTCTTAAAATCAACATTTTGGTGTGGTGGATTCTGCAGAACCAATCAAAATGAAGAATTTTTCAAATCAACTAATCAGAAGCCATTGTTTAGATCCACCACATCTAAATGTAGAATTTAAAAACATGCGGTATTACAAATTGCACTACTTCTAGATGGCGCAACCCATGCTTGTTACGTACTCTTGTTATACATTTTAGGCATGTAATGCCTATATAGGTCATTCCTTATTTAAAATCGACATCGTAATGCTCATATTACATAATAGGCGTAGAAAAAAATAATTATGACATTCACAAATTTTAGCGCCATCTACTATTTCGGGACCAACTAATATAATATTCTACCTTCCAATAACATTTTTAGTAGTTTTTCTTCAAGCGTATAACAATACTTACATTACATAATGCAACACGTCCTGTAGAAAAAGCCTATTATTGTACTAGTACAAATATTTCCCATTTTTTTTCCTAGTACAAAAATAATAATAATAATCTTTATTAGCAATTCTTTGCTACCTATATATAATACAATGTAACTATGAGTTAAAAAAAAAAAAAGAAATACAATCTGTGCATACTATTAATAATTGTTTTTTACAAAAGCACCTATCATTCTCTTGAATTTATCCAAATTGTCACAGGTTTTTATTTCATTTGGTATTTCATTAAAAAGTTTCAGACCATTTACAAATACACTTTTTGTGGTTTGAGTTTTGTTAAAATTATCAACATAAAAATTATACCTATTTCTAGTTTCATACATATGAATATCATGAACTAAAGTTAGCTTATTACTTAAATATGAAGGTAGTAAGTTCATCCTGACTTTAAATATAAATAATAATGTTTTAAATATAATTCTTTGTTTTACATTCATTAGATTTAGTGTTGATAGCATAATTCTGACTGGAGTGTATTTATTACATTTAAGTACTGTTCGCATTGCTCTATTTTGTATTTTTTGAATTTGCTGGAGTTGATTTTGATTTAAGCTATAAAGGATAGAAGCAATGACAAATGTAAACTATAAAGACATGGAATTACATTGTTGTAATTGAAGCAAGAAAATGTATAAAATGCGGTTGGACACTGCCAGAGGGCGACATTAAATTTTTCTTGTTACTCTGTTAATAGTATCCTTAAAACATATATTACAATATTGCTTTAAAGTTATTCCAAAAAGCGTATTAAATATTTAAAACCAGTAGTATCAGTAAAGAAACAGAGAAAGAACAGTATCGCCCTGTGGCAGTGTCCAACCGCATTTTATACATTTTCTTGCTTCAATTACAACAATGTCGTTCCATGTCTTTATAGTTTACATTTGTCATTGATAGTAGAGCAAAATTCTAAGTGAGGTGCAATTAAAGATTTATATAATAATAATTTTACAAATGTGGATAAGTTTTTCCCTATTCTACTTAAAAAGTAAACTTTTTTAGTCATTTTGTTCATTATGTATTCAGCATGTTTTTTAAAATTTAAATTATTATATAACTCCCAAATATTTAATCATATCAACTCTTTCAATTTCATCATTTTCAATTTTGATTTTAATATGATCATAATCAATATTACTTAGTTTAAATTTACTACCTATAACCATAAATTTTGTCTTATTAGCATTAATACTTAAACTATTATCACACGACCAACTGTATAATCTGGCTAGCTCATTATTAATAGTATCAATCATTGAATTTATGTCATTGCCTACACAATAAATCATAGTATCATCGGCGAACATACATATATCACAATTTTTTACACATTTTACCATATCATTAACATACAAATCAAATAACAATGGGCCTAAGACTGTCCCTTGTGGAACGCCATACCTTGATTGTGCCTCATCTGACACAACACCATTATATCTTACTTTTTGATATCTACAGTCTAAATAAGATTTAATCCAGTTCAACACATCACCACTTATACCAATTTTTTCAAGTTTTTTCACCAACAATTGTCTATCAATTGTTTCGAAGGCTCTATGAAAGTCTAAAAAAACAGTTATTATAAGGTTTCCTTTATCAAGTTCCTTGAGCCATACATCACAGGTATTTAGAATTGCACTTTCGCATGAATGATGTTTTCTAAAGCCCGATTGGTTTGGAACGATCACATTATTTTTATCACAGTATTCATCTAATTGTTGCTTAACTGCTATCTCCAGAACTTTTTCATAAACAGGAACTGTATTTACAGGCCTAAATTCTTCACATAAAATTGTACCAGTAACTTTTGGCACTGGAATTATAAATGATGTTTTCCAATTATCTGGAAATCTTCCAGTATGTAGAGATGTATTAACAACATCTAACAATCTATTTGCCATTACCATACATCCATCTTTGAGAATGTTAGTTGAGATTCCATCTCCGGTGTCACCGCAATTTTTTAAGTTATTCACTATTTTCTTTATTTCTTTATTTAATTGTCTTAAATTTAGAAAAAGATTCACAAGTATCTATTTTATCTATTATATGTGAGTAATTCTTTGTTTTAGGTATGTTTTCGACAATCTGTTCAATGCTATTTATAAAATAAAAGTTAAAGTCGTGTGCGATATCTTCAAAATTCTTTTTCTCAATGTTAGAAAATTTTATCGATTTATTTTCACTTTTTTATCATTTGGTAATAACGTTTTTAAATTTTTCCACAACTTATAACTATTATTCATATTTTTGTCGATAATATTTCTAAAATACTCTTCTTTTTTATTTCTTATCATATTAGTAACTCTATTTCTTAAAACTTTGTATTCATTCCACAGATCTGCACTACTCGTAAATACTGCTGCTTTATATTTGTCATCTCTAATATGCATAGCATCAATGACCTCTGTGTCAATCCATTTATTATTTATATATTTTTCTGGAATGTTTATTTCCTTCATCGGGCATATGTCATTTATAATATCAGTAAGCGTACATATCATTGAATTTGCTAGAATGTTTACATTATTAGTATCATTTTTCCACTCAACTTTAATAATCTCATTCTGAAATAGTTCTTTGTTATAATTCCTAAAACTCCTTTTCGTCACTATAATCCTTTTCTTCACAGATTGGTATTTATTAAGAGATACTGATAAAATACAATGATCGCCAATTTGTGGATTTAAGTGAACTTCATGTTTGATGTTTTTATTGTTAGTAACAATATAATCAATTAATGTGGCACTATTCTTTGTGATTCTTGTAGGTTTATCTACAATTTGATATAAGGCATTTTTATAAAATAATTCTTTAATTTTTTTACCATAGAACGTGTCATTCTTCCAGTCGATATTGAAGTCTCCAATAAATAATAAGTTAGATTGAAAATCCAGGATATTTTCTATGTGGTTATTTAGTTGTTCGAGAAACAAATTATCATTATTTTGGGGGGGGGTGGTAAATCCCATTTAATAAGTATTTTTGTCCATAAATATATACTTCAACACACAACAACCACATATAATTTTCAAGATAAATATTTGCTTTTATTTTATGATTTAAATGGTTTTGTAAATAAATTAGTATTCCACCAGTACGTCTATTTTTTGTTACACATTTCACCATTTTGTAGCCAACAATTTCCAGTTCAGAATCAGTAACTTCAATGTCCACATGAGTTTCCGCTAAACACACAATTAAAGGTTTCCAGTCATGAACAAGATAAATAATAGAGTCTTTGTTATTCAGAAATCCCTGACAATTTAGATAAACAATTTGTTTAACATAACTTGGCTTCGATGATTGCTATATAAACTTTGTTTTTGCATTAATTTTATCCACAATTCTTAAATAACATGGACACTCCTTACTAAATGATGTATGATTACAATCTAGTTTTATTTTTAATTTCTCAACAGTTGATAAACAGTTAATACATTTTTCCAAAGTATTTGTGCAATCTTCACTTTTGTGTTCACCTGCACATTTACCACAAACAATATTGATCACACAATCCTTAGCAAAGTGATTATATCTTAAACAGCGATAACATCTTACCACGTTAACGTATTCAAACATTTGACATTTCCTCCAACCTATGTTTAACTTTTCTTTTCTCATTATAATAGAATAAATGTCAGATTTGATTTCCAATATTATATTACCATAATTTTTCTTCCTTTTATCCACATACTTTCTCACTACCTTTAGTTTACTATCAATGTCTTTTTCTAGCACAGTCAGTTCGTTCTGATCTATAATATCTTCTAATATTTTTTCATCATTTTGTTCTACAAAATTCTCTTCAGCTCCTACAATTATTACCTTGGGATTTTTTAGATCTGCTTCAATAACTTGGTATTTATTTCCCATTTCCTCCTCAACTTTACTTTTTAACTTGCCTTTGGATTCTGCGTTAGAGCAACTTATAATTATTCCTCCTTTACTTATATTTTTTATATTTTCTATACCAACTCCCAGTTTGCTTGGGTCTATTTTTTCTCTTATATCCTTCTGAGTTTCTTGACTTTGTTGTGCATTAATAGGTTTTATCATAATAACTTCCTTTTCACTTTTTAATACGTCACTATACGATTTCTTTTCAGATTTTTTATTTTCACACAAATTTTCTACCACATTATTTAGCTGACTGATCGCTTTACTCTGTTTCAAAATTGTATCTAAGCATATATCTAGTTTTGTTTTTAATTCTTTCACTTGGTTAACTAGACTATTATTTTGGCAATGATTACACACATACTTAATATTCTTATTACTTTGAATATTTTTAACTTGATCCTCATTTAGATTAGAACATTTCTGTTGTAAATGACATTTTTCTTCACAAATAATACATGATGTAAACTTATCAGTTCTTTTCATTTCCATAGAACAAGAACCACAACTCGCCATTTTAATTAGTTCCAGATGATCCTCTCCTTGTAGCACTGTAGGGGCTGGGGGTTATGATGGTCAGTGTCCCAACTCCTAACACGTGTTGGCCACTTGCTGGTCAAGACGAAAGCGTCACAGAAAGTTTATTCCACATTAATCAGAGTTTGTCAAATATTAATTATAACATCACTTGTATTATACTACATTTAGCGTATTTATGTGAAGAATACATTTATCTCCCATCTAGCAAAACTCCATTATTTCAACACAGTTTTAACCGCTTGTTTTCCACAAATTCACAGAGAGACCCTATTGCACGTCCGTTCTCTTTCACAACCACACAATTTTTTGTGAATGAAATAATGTATCCATGGCAACGAATTAAAAATCTTAAGTTATGACTTGTCATAAACTGTCATTTTAAAAGTTGACGTCGCGCGTCGAGTCGTTTATTAAATTTAAAAGCGAAAAAGTCTGAAGAAATGCAGCGTGTACCACCTGAAATACTTGAAACTGAAAATTCACCCGTTGATAAATAAAATGGTTGTTAGTATTACATACATTTTTTTTTACTAAGCTTGAACTTTAGTATTAGACCTGATGTCATTTTCCAAAATTAAAGTTTTGATATTTTTGATTTTAACGCTTGTAGAAAAAATAGTATATGTCACTCGGAGTAGAAGACTCATTATGTGTTTCGCCCAGTTTGCTGCCTCGGCTGAGCAAACTCTGGGCTCAACAATAATGGTCGCCTTCTACTCCTAGTAACATAATATATTATTATGTAACAAGTACGCAAAATAAGACGAATCGTAGTAAAATGAAGACGAGTCCACTAAATCCATTTATTGCGTACGTGTTGCATACGTTTTTTTGTAAAAGCTTTTCAAACAAAGGGTTCTTGCCTTCGATCAACTAACTTACTGGATTAAAAACAGATATTCTCAGTACAGAGATTGTTTGTTACTAACATAAACTCTTAAATACAGTAACATCCCACAGGCAACAGTGGCGGGTGAGTGTAGAAGGGTCATATTTAATGAGAATTACTAAAATTATAATGGCGAAGTGGTAGACTAACCAATAAGGAACTTGTAGGATGTTTACAAATAAGAAACCTTAGCCTTATAGTATAAATTAAGTGTGTTGTGTTCACTTATAAACTATAAACTTAATTTATTTAACTTGTTACTTTGGTCAAATCTCTGCTCAATTTACCTATTTTATAAATTGTCGAAATCCATTATTATTTAGGAAATAATAATTTAATACTAAGGCATTACCACAAGAATAAATAAATAACCAGAAGGATAACTCGGAGGCGGCGCCTTTTATGTGGCTACCGACGGATTCGTGACCTCGGTTTCAAATAAAAGATCAAATTTTATTGCTTTTCCATAGGCGTGCCTAATTCATTTATATATTTACGGTTTTGTTATGGAAAAATATGTTTTACTTATCATTACTGATTATATTTAATGTTTTTATTAATATTAAATACTTTTTTTCATTATTAACAACACTAGATATATCTTATTAAACACGACCGACGCGTAAGAAACAATTCGCAAACCTTCCAACACTCGACACGCAACAGCACTGGCCTTTTCAGGATAGAATCTCAGGTTAACCGAGCCTCGAGGTCACGGAATGGAATAACGCGCGTAATAGAGAGTTATTCTTCTGGTTATTTATTTATTCTTGTGGCAATACTGGGTACAATACAATAATAATAAAACAAAATAAATTTTGTAAGAAATTTATTATAAAAAATAATTATAATAAAAGAAATGATTCAATTTTATATTGACTAACTAAGAAAATTGTAGTTGTTACCATGTTGCTTAACTAATATTAAAACTAGGGCAATACTTAAGGACACTTTCGATCAATTTGGGCTTTTCCTGATTCTTGATATTCTTGCATCGACATCCACATTTGTTGGAAAGTTCCAATTGATGCCAATATAGATCCTCCTACCCAAGAACCAAACCTCCTTTCTACCGTACCATTTGCAGCTATCATTTTCAATCTCATTGATCCGGGAGTCCTCGAAGACAAATCCCTACTCAATCTATCGCTAAAACCCTAAAAGTGATTACAAAAATAATAACTGTTCTGTTATTTTATTTTACGTTTAGGCCAGTGGTGGTTTCTCAACAAGAGAGTGCAGCATTGACAACAATGTTTTACTATTTAAAGGCTGTGGCATGTCATACAATTTTTTTTTAAATTAAGATCGTTTATTGACAAGCACCTGTGCCGAGTATGAAAATTATGAGTCAAGGCATTCTGGATTTATTAATGAAAATGTATTTTGGCTCCCTAGCATGTAAAAGGTTGTAATCCACAGGCGTGCAATTTTATTAGTATGATTTGTGGTACTTAAATGAAAAACACTCCCTATTGTTCTGGATACATTCACGCCTAACATGCTGATGATGGGACAATTTAGTAACTCACCTGTACCAATGAATTTCCTCCTGTTAAGACCACAGAACTGTACAAAGCTGGCCGTATATCAACATCACACATACCTGCACTTGTTGCAGCTAAAATTGATATAAAAAATGAAATACTAATTTAAGCCTGATAAATGCTAGAACATAAATAAGGCAAAAGATAATGTATTTACCTATGTATCCTGCTCCCAACATAGCGTGATCAAATAAACCTTCCGCCAATTTGAATCGCTCAGGACCAAAATCTTGATGGTATCCTGTTGGAAATTCGTAATGTACAGCAGGAATGCTTGTCGCTACTCTTTCATCATAAGGATTTTCCGATACCTAAAATATCGAACACAAACACAGTATTCAAAATAAAATCACCAAATGATGTAGGTTAGTTGTGAAGGATCTATTTAGTATACAGTATACCTAATAAAAATGAATGTAAAATATCACCTGGAGTACAGTTTGCTGATAATCTTGAACAGTCTTTTTCACCATGTATGTCATCCAAGA
The DNA here is from genome assembly GCA_963680705.1 of Rhagium mordax. Classification (NCBI taxonomy): domain Eukaryota; kingdom Metazoa; phylum Arthropoda; class Insecta; order Coleoptera; family Cerambycidae; genus Rhagium; species Rhagium mordax. The sequence continues at coordinate 149,412 of OY796661.1, read as the reverse complement.
ATTGGAGGGTTGAAAAGATAATTTTTTCTTTATATATCTCGGTTTATCTTTATCTCTAACTACCTCTTTGCTTGAAATTAAAGTGGCAGGTGTTAAATCTATTCCCATGCCTTCAAGCAGTTCTCTGGCCCTAAGAATTAAATAATCACCACCAAGAGGTGATTTTACAACTGCATTGGATATAACATAACCGTCCAAGACAGGTACGGCAGTAGTATGTGTAGCTCCACTATCGATTACCAAAGCTGTCGCTCTTCCATTGGCGAACGCAGCCAAAGCAGCATTTTTTACTAGAAAAAATGCTGGCACTTTGTACTTTTCAAACATTATTTCTGTTAATTTTTCTCGTTTTTGTCTTTGATTCCAAGGTGACTCAGAGAAGAGAACAGGATGATACTGTGATTCTGATTGAATTATCTAAAAAAATTTCCTATACTATAAGAAATACTTACTACAGTACGGTCAAAATTAATTAAATCTATCTAGATTTGAAACCGATTCAACAATCGCAGTTACTGATAAATTCTGATAAAACAAAAATAACTCTACAAGATGTGCTCTATTCTCATATAAAGGGGCAGATTCGGGTACATTAAGAATACACAGGGTAATTCACGGAAAGCGGGTATTAGACGTTTCTTGGGATCTGTCGAGTTTAGAAATTTTAAAATTTGTATACAGAAGTTTTTGGCTATGGTGGATCTATCGAAAATATTTTCAACTTTGTGTCACTCCTGCTTATACCGGAAGCATCACCAAACTTTGTTATTTTACATGGAACACCCTGTAGATTATTGTATTTTTGGATTCCCCATAAAACTTTAGCTTGTGTTTGTGTACCATAATGTACTCTTAAATCTACTAATTTTACGAGATAATTAATATTTTTGGGAAATTTTGATGGTGTCTACCCTTCGGAAAAAAATCGATATCTTCTATCATGTTGTAGATTAAGACATTTTCTTTTCAAACTCATACAAGTACCCTACGGTCTAACTACAATTTTGTACAGGGTGTTTTATTTTGACAATCGAACATTATTTTAGTTCAAAACCCCCTGTATATTTTTACAGAATCTAATAGGTTATTCAATTCTGTATCTGCTTTCCATGAATAACCCTGTACTCACTTACTTCGTGTTACGAAAATATACTGTACTTGAACATAGACTTGAATATCCAAGTAGATGCTCTTTCTAAAGCCTGTGATCGAATCGATCATAATTTAATTTACTTAGGTATACATAAGTAGTTGACATTTGATCGTAACAATAATATTAACGAATAGCTGAATAAGATAAGTACCTAAAATAATATTACCTTATCATAAGAATAATCTAATATTTTTTCAAACATATCCCAGTTTTCAATCATACCATCTTTCATATAACTGTGCAAGTCCATATTTAATCTCGGTGTGTGTAAATATGTAGTATCGATATAATATTTAAATGCTAAAACAGAAGTTTATATTAATTTATTAACTTAAACAACTTTAATTCGCTTTGAATATTCTAATAAATCAATACCAGGATACAGTAAGACATTCATAGCTATTAGTGGTGAATGAGTGGCTCTTAAAAATACAGGGAAGTCCATTCCATAATGCACCGACGGTTTTTGATATAGAATAACTTTTTTATTTGTGGTCAGATTTTGAAATTATTTGAGATTTCTAATCAAGAAGCATGCGAGTTTCTTTGATCAGTAGCGTGTGTTCTGTGTTACGCATTATTTATTTTGCGCACAAATTCTGTTGTTGCAAGTCAACGTTCATTTTGTCCATAATGCACTGATTACGACCATCTCAAAGGCTATGAATCATTCTTCTTAGGAGCTAGTTGTTTCATACAGAAGGTGATAGTGAACGTTAATAGGTTGAGCGCCGAGCCAAATTTCCTCGCAAATTTCAATGTTTAGCCTCCTGGGCCAACAGTGGATTTAGTTTTCTGAGCATCGCAGTATTACATCTGTAAAGGTGTTTATCAAAATTGAAAAAAAAAGCAGCAAAAAAATTACGGAAACTATTGTAACCTCATGCACCACTGAGGCCATAGAGGGCATGCTGTATAGCCAAAATACGTGTATTAGCGGTCACGAAGCTACAAGATCACATAAATGCGAGCAGGCACCGGTGTCCTCTGTGGCGTTCAACCTGTTAAGAGGCAAGAAAGAGGGTTTCATCTTAACGAAATGCCAATGAAACAACTACTGGTAGGTACTTGAGAGACCATCATATATTAAATAAAGTCGTGAGAGTCGACTAGCTATTTATAGTTTTTTTTTTTTTTTTTTTTTTTTAATCGTCTTATTTATATTAACGTCCTGGCGAAGTTTAGCTTAGAGCTATTCTGACACTTAACCAGGACACACCACATACACCCATTCCCTCCGACATTGCCATCTGCCGGAGCTGGGACTCGAACCCAGGAGAGATAGGCAGTAACTAGTCGCCTTGTGCCACTCAAGGGCGATCTAGCCCGTTGCACTATCCTCGGTAATGTAATGAGATACGGTCACCCATCCATTCCCCGGCTCCGACCACCGCTGCTTTGCTCCGAAGATCGAAGACCGGCAATTGTACGCATGACCCCATCTCACTACAACTTACTGTGAATAATTTAGATTTCAAACAATTAACAACATTAATTAGGTATTGAAGTTTACTACTCTGATTTTAAATTTCACATTCATGGTGGTTATGAGAAGAACTTACTTGAGGGATTAGATGAAATATTGTTTTCTTCAGGTTTTATTTCCGGTTCTAATTTCGGGGCATCATCTGGAGCTACTCCAACTATTGCTGGTATTTCAGCTTTTGGAGTGTCTTCTTGAGCATATCCAACTCGTAAAGAATGATGTCCCGGATCAAAAACTAAAGCGCCAATTTCATCGCCACCATACAACATTCCACCGGACATGATTCAGAATTAAAATTTTAAATGTAAAGTTAAAGAAAATAATCAAAAACGTTAATAGAAAGCACAAAAGTTAGGTTATAGAAGACTTATTTTTAGATTGACATTTGACAATGGGTTTGTTCGTTTGTTCCAATTATTAAATCGCTGGTTTGTTCATTTGGTTCACTCGTGTCACAAAGTGACTATTTTAAACAGTGACAAAAATGACGGTAACGTGAGTGACGTCATGCATGCAAATGGCTACTGGGCACTGAGCTGGTCTTGCGACTTTATATATTCTGTGCTTGTGGTATTGTGAGTTGTGACGTCAGACACTGTCATTTCCATTTATATATGTTATGTAAAACTTGTTAAAATAGTTAAAATAGCGTTTTCACAATGGAAAAGAAGATATTATTGATATTAAGCACCCAATAAGGTACTGTTTAGTACCTCTGTGCCAGCCCATCAGAAAGAAGATTTGTATCATTAGCAATGGGATCAAGCGCAAAAGAAAAAGTGAAAATAATGGTTACGAACCATGGGAAGGAGTGAAACTGATTTATCAGAAAACACTAAAGGGGTTGTATGTGAGAATCATTTCAACACAAGTTTTTGTAGCTTTTTAAAATAATACAATTTTTGGTTATGTTATGTATTTTACTTTTTTTTTCAATTGGAGGAAAATATGGAAAACTATATGACGTTTAAATTAATGGGTACTTACATATATTTAAAACATCATATATTTTGATTGCCAAGCTGGCTTTCCACCTAAACGTAGTACAGCAACAAAGATAGTATAACATTGGCCAAATTATCAAAATGTGTTCCACTCACTTTTCCGTGCGAAATGTTAATATTTAACACCGAAATCGCAAATTGAAACTACACGTAAATAGTATGATATATGCAGTAATAAATAAATAATAAAATAAATACACCACATGTAATTACGACCCCATTTATCCTAGAAGGCTGAGCCTTGTGCGGGAGGGGGCTACACATTTAAAGACAAGGGACACACATCCAATATCCGTGTATAATGGAAAAATCCCTCTCACAGTATTTTCCATTGCCACGACCGGGATTTGTACCCGGGACTTTTGGGTGAGAGGCAGGTACTCTACCATCTCGACCATCAGTGGTAGTAAACTTATAATATATAAATTTTAATTAAATAGGGCGAGTTGCTTTATTTAACGGTTGATCCACCAGATATGTTTTATCTCGTTCTAATTTTAGAGATAGAACACATCTGATGGATCCACTGGTGAATAAAGCAACTCACCTATACATAAATATAGTGTACATTGTTGAAGAATTTTTATTGTTAATCATTTTTTATACATGTGCTGATACCTGCCACGTCCTGTTAACTCCCCATGAAAATATAATAAAATAGTAAATAAAATATGTTTATTTTTTTAAATTTGCCATTACATAGTTGTGAAAGCCAATGATGATAAAATAAATAATTAATCTTTTCAAACTTTAATAAATACCAGATTAAAAAAGTGAAACAATACTTAATAATGTTAATTATCTAGAATCAGTATAGAAAAGTATTAAGTTTAATTAACATTCATGTGATTATATTAACAATACGTAATATCACTGAGGTGTAAAGCCCTACTTTAAATTCTTATCAACTATGTGGAAATGAATTTTAAGTAATAAACACTAGAGTGAGGCGTGTAGTGTACTTGCATAATGTAAATTTCTTAACTGCAGCATGAGGCAGGATTAGGGTCTTTTCCTGACCTTTTAGTTATATTTATTCTTGTGAATTCTTCTGCAATTGTTGGGTGGATTCCCACTGTATTCATTAATATATTAATCGTCAAATCACACCTGAAAAGAGTATAAATTAGTATACTTATTCACCTTGAAATAGAGTAGTGCCCTTTTTTTTTCGTTTTTTTTGCTTATACCTTCTCCAAATTAAATCGAAGAAGTCTAAATCTTCTATGATAGCTTGCTCTATTCTTTATGAATAGACTCTTTCACGAATTGAAGGAAAAAACTGTTTGCTTCAATTTTTTTTTTCGATTTTTTGCTGTCCGAAGTTACCTCTCAACGTGGGCAGGGCCGGATTACCCATGAAGCAGAGGAAGCAGCTGCTTCCAGCGGCAAATTTCAGGGGCGGCAAAAATATTAATAAATTCATGTTATTTTATGTTATTTATTTTTTCAACTCTCAGTATATCAGGAAACTGCCCACGAAATTTTTTTGTGGGGGATTACAATTCTAACATTTAATTTAAACCGTTTGACCCTCAAAAATCCAAAAATTCTTTGTATTTTTGAGGGTACCAGGGGCGGCAATAAAACATCTGCTTCCAGCGGCATATGTGGCTAATCCGGCCCTGAACGTGGGGTAACTTCGGACGCAACTAGAAAGCCACAATAAAACAAAGTTAGACGCGCCAATAGTTAACTTCGGACAGTCAAAAATTTTTTAAAAAAATTTACAGTTGAAAAACAAAAAATGAAACATTTCTGCTGCCTCAAAAATATATTTACCTACCTTATAAAATAAACAAAAACTTAATAAATACACAAACTTTGCAAGAAAAACGAAAGCAAATAACATTTCTAAAAAAATATATTCATAAAAAACCTTTCTACTATAATAATAATAATAATAATAAATCCGTTTATTTATGCATGAAAAATAATATAAACATTTTTCTACATAAAAAGGTGCTGGGATCAAATTTAATTTGGTTTTCACCCAGACCAACTACACAATAACAGGTACAGTAAAATGGGTAAAAATTATATAAGATATAGACATTAAATGTATAAAAAACATCAGATAAAGTCACTAACAATATATAAAAAAATAAAAGATAAATAGTCAGCATAAGTAAATAACATAAGTATAAAACAAACATATCAACATCTTAAATCTCTATTAGACATATAAAGGAACTAGAATACAATCTTAAAGCTTCCAGACTTTATTCTCTTAATAATATTATATTTGAAGCTAACATATGCCAAATTTTTAAGGTCATTTGGTACTTGGTTATATATCTTTGCTGCCTGATATGTGAAACTCTTTTGAAAATAGGCTGTAGAGTGGCCTGGTATGCTAAGTGTCGTTTCTCGTCCTCGAGTCATTAGTGTATGAGCTTCTGATCTTTTCTCTAGCTTCTCGTGTAAATATTCTGGAGTTTTTGATTTTATAATTTTATATATAAAACAGCAAAGGTGTACCCAACGTCTGGTTTTCATGTCCATCCAGCCAATGTCTTGAAGGTAAGGGCCATAGACGTAACTAGGCTTTTATTTTTGGGGGGGCTAGGTGGGACTGAAGGCATATCTGAAGCAGTGGCGGCTTGTGGTGTTTTTTAGGCTGGCAGGGCAAAAAGCTGTGTACACGGGGCAAGAGCTGCAGGGGGTGCGGGGGGCGGCAGCCCCCTGCGTTGCGCCGTAGGCGAAAATTTTTCAGAATTTTCAAGGTCATTGTGTTTTACAAAAGTACCTCGAAATTTTTGTACTAAACTTGATATTTAAATATTTTCAAGATTGCTTTGTTTTTCCCACTTTCGTTTGACGCAATTGTTTTATTAAAATTTTTGAAATCCTTTAAAAAAATTCTGTTACGTTAAACATTTTATTTATAGCTATTTGTATACCTACCTAGTTTTTTTTTTTGAATATGAATAGTATAATAAAAATTCACCCTCAGTCCTTTGGTATTTTCATCCAAATAGAACTAGAAGGTACGATTTTTGATAACAAAAGAAAGTTTTATATAGGTTTATATAATTTTATTTTCAGTGAACCGAATGTATGTATGTTCTTGGGATCACCCGTGCTTCTGAAAAAACTCACTAATGTCGGAGCATGGGTCAGCCCAATTCATATAATAGCGGATTAGAACGTATAATATTTAAGCGGAATTTTAAATATTAGGCATTATCTCGAATAGTTTCTCAACACGAATTTAACACTAGTCTGCCGCCAGTGCCGCCTCTGCCGGGCCGGGCTATACTTAATACTAGCGGTACGTCATACAATAGATAATAGATGGCGTAATTGGCGTCGCTGCACAATCGACATGATTCAACTCGTGTGAACCGCGCGAACGCAATGATTTGTGTGAGACAAAACGAAATCCGTGACTAGGGGAACTCTGTCTTCTTTTTTTTTTAAGAGTTAGGCCAAATCTTTTTGGGGGGGCTATTGAATATTTTGGGGGGGCTTAGCCCCCCCAAGCCCCCCCCTAGTTACGTCTATGGTAAGGGCTAATGTGCTCCCGATAGGGTACATGTAATGCAAAACGGATGCAGGAATTTTGTACTTTTTGTAGCTTACAGGAATTTATAGCTGAGATACAGGGTCCATATACACAGTCACCATAATTTAGACGTGATAACACTAGAGAGTCACTAAGCTTCAGTTTTGCTTCCTTACTTATATAATTTTTTAGGTGGTAAAGACCTTTGAGCTTGGCATATGCAGACTGGCACATGGTAGTAACATGGTTTGTGTAAGCGAGTTTGTCGTCCATGATAAGGCCAACATTTTTCACGCTATCATTGATTTCAATTATTTCATTATTTATTTTTAGCCTGATATCTCTGCTAATCTCTCTTTTTATTTTGTTACTTCCAAATAATATAGCATTTGTTTTTGTAGCATTAATTTTTAATCCATTTTTAGTTGTACTATCGTAGAGGTTCTTTAGATCTTTGTTTATTAAATACAAGGCTGTATCAATATCACTGATTTCAAAACTGAACATTAGTTGAATATCATCAGCATAGTAATGAATTGAACAATGTTTAACAACTTCTGCCAGGTCTATCACAGATATTAAACAACAATGGTCCAAGAATCGATCCTTGTGGAACTCCTGATTTGGTGATCATGTATTCTGATGTTTCTTGCCCATGGTCTGTTTTTAATTCCACACTTTGTTTGCGATCTTGTATATAATTTCTATACCACTGCCAGGCCATATCTCGGAAACCATAATAGTATAACTTTGCTAATAGAAGCTCAAAATCAATACTGTCGAATGCTTTAGACATATCTAGTAAAACCATTATTGTAGCTAATGAGTTATCTGTGGCTTTGATTATGTCATCATTTATCTTAAGAAGAGCTGTAGTTGTGCTATAGTTTTTTCGCAATCCTGACTGTATCGGCAACAAAACTTGATGATTTTCCAGATAATCAGTTGTCTGGTTATGTACGATTTTCTCTAAAACTTTAGATCCTGGTGATAAAATACTAATCGGTCGAAGGTCTCTCACATCAGCTGTATTTTCTTTTTTGCATAAAGGGATTACTTTGGCTACCTTCCAAAGGTCAGGAACATGTCCAGTAATAAGTGAGCAGTTGATTATATGGCATAATTCATTTAGACAATATGGTAAGCATATTTTGAGCATGTCTCTTGTGATTCCATCTGCGCCTTGTGCATTGGACTTGATATTATGAACTAAATGCTTTACTACTTCCGTGCCTACCGGTGAAAATTCAAAGTTGTCTCGATCTTGCAAGAAGTTGTCGTAAAAATGCTGGCTTAAATGTTTGTCACTTTCTATATCACTTGTGCAGTTAACAAAGTATTTATTCACTTCATCAGGATCAAATTCATCTGTGGTTGCTATATCACCGGTTGAATTCATCAAGAAACCCCATCTTCTCATATTTGCCCAAAATTGCTTAGAGTTATTAATGTTCTGCAATAAGATATTTTCATGATATTTTTTCCTTTCTATTATGACTGCATTATTTACATAATTTCTCAGTTGGCAATACTACCTTTTGTCCATAACATTTCTTGTTTTCTTGTACTTTTTGTAGGCATTTTCTCGGATTTTTATCATACATAACATATTATATGTCATCCATGGTGCATTACTTTTTCGGTTGTTATAAGGTACTTGGGGGCATAAAAGTCAATTAGAGATAATATACAGGAATTGAGATATTCAAGTTTTTCATTTACATTTTCTATTCTAAAAACCTTAAACCAATCTGTTTTTCGTGCATCCTCATCAAAAGCTGTCATGTTTATATTTTTGAAGTTTCTGTAATACCTAGTCTGGACTATATCTTCAAAATCGAAATGCAGTAGAGCATATACTGCTTCGCTATTCCAGAATGATATCTTCAGGCAAGTTTGTGTTTGAAGTTCCCCCCAGAAAGTGTGACATTTTGTTCATCACCCTGTATAAAAAACAAATCGCGATGTAAAGTAATGAAATTTTGACGAAAGATTATTTAAACCCCATGTTATCGAACTTATCAAATCAAATTATGATACATCCAACGTGCTTTACTGGGCCATGGTTACTTTTTCACTTTTTCCGAAACGTCATATTTCGATCGAATCATAAAATAATAAAATAACATAAAATACTCACTGTCAGCGACAAACTACCCCACACTTTGCTAGACATACACAAACAGGAACCGACATGTAACCGCAGAATTTTGAAAACGCGCATGCCCTATTTACTACAGAATTTACAGTACGTCAAGGTCGGATTGTCCGAAGTAACCCGCTCTGTCCGAAGTAGCCCCGTTTTACGGTAGCTAAATAATATACTATATCAGTTTCTGTTTCAATTATTAAAATAAACCTTGCAAATCTGAAAAATTGCACCACATGCTGCTATCCATTAATTTACATATAATTTTCTAACTTAAAGACTATCAAACAAAACTCACTTAATAGCAGCGGCAAATCCTTGAATTACTTCACCTGCTTGAGGGCCAATATAATGCATGCCTAGTACTTTCTGTTGACCTTCCCTAAGCGCTACTACTTTAAGATAGCAGTGGGATATATTTTTCTGTGGAATGAAAAATTCTGTTGGTTTATAATATGCATGATACACTTCTATATTGTCTTCACCATATTTTCGAATAGCAGCTTCTTCACCTAAGCCTAACAAAAAGAAATTAAATCGTTATTTTATTAATATAAAGTACCTACTTTTTGGTATACTAAATATTGCAACTTCTAATTGTTATCCTGGTTTTTTATGAAACATGGAAGTACAATTAAGTTTCTCAGTGTTGCACGATATTGCATTACAGATATTAATTTTTTACTATGAATTTTTTTTTTTGGAATTCATAAAGTGTACATTTTTATGGATTTAATTGTCTTTTACCCTAGTATACATAGAAATAGCATTTAAGAAGATACAATACTTATACAGTTTCTTTACCTACACATCCGTACTCTAAAGGAGTGAATATTGTAGTTGCAACATTTTCATAATCCATATTCACAGTACTGTTGCCAAATAATCGACGTGCTAGTAATCTCCCCGCATGAATGGCAACTGGAGTCAATTCTGGTTTACTCTATTAACAAACAAAAAAATCTAAAACACTAAACACTTAATAACATGAAACGTTATATAACGTGTTTATGTTGTTGCTAAGGTACAAGATTTCGATTGGCTGTAGCCTAGTGATAACAAAAGTGTTAAATAACAGCTTCATGTTACCATGTTCCATCATAGGCCTGATTAAAGAATATTGTGTTTCCAAAATTTTATTTATTATTTATTTAAGTAATAGTTCTGGAAGATTTTATTCTCAAGAGTGAATTGTTTTAAAGTGAGAAATCTTCAAATTTTTGTTTTTCAATTAACAATACGCTCATTTAGTGAAAACGTCATCTAGACGTTGAGCCAAGGTGCCGACCAGGCTCATCTTTCCAGAGTAAGGTTATCATACGTCGTTCGATTCCTTTCTGGACCAGGAATCGAATGATGTATGATAGCCTTCTGGATTTGGCAGCTTAAGGCCGCCATACTGAAAAAAATGCCACCATTTTGGTGTTTTTCACGTTTTTAGTGTTTATATCAATTTGGGTCATTCTGGCACAAAAATCTGCGGTTACCAAATTTGTAGAGCGACAAATTTTCTTTACAATGAATAAATAAAAGTTGCTAAACATTTTACCGTTAGGCCGCCATATAAAAAATATGGCGGACATATAATTTCTTTTGTAGCTTTCTGCAATTTTAATGCTTGTAAGATGATTTACAATAAAATAAAGAAAACATATTTTTTATTAGAACATTTTTTGATAACTTTTTATCCCCACCTCCTACATACTAAAGTTAGTATTATGGTAGGTAAGTGTAAGCAAAAGTTGTCAAATTTAAATCTTATTTGAAATATAAAAAAAAAACAAAAAATTAACAATTTATAAGCAAAACTATAATCCTCATCCGAATTATCTTCCTCAAACAGGTAGTACTTTTCTTCTTCCTGAGATGGGGTGTTTGTGCAGTTTTTAAGCCGACACATGTCAGTGCATTGTAAATTGTTCTTTATGCATGAACAAAACGTCGGTACAAGCTTTTAAGCATGCACCAGGACATAAACTCCACAACTGAATCAGGGGCTGGGGAACAATCCATCCAGTCTAGATCCAGGGAAATTTTTCCATAATCATTTTTTTTAATCCAGTCATGGTTTTCTGGTTCTGGAAGATCTGACTGATTGTTTAAATACATTTTCCATATAAAAGATTGGTAATTTGCACGAATAATGTGCTTATACAGGGATCGGCAGAATAGACTTTAAAATTTAAAGTATAAAGCATGCTTTGGAATTTCTTGACACTTGTCAAAATATTAGATCGGCAGAATTTCACTTTATAATTCCAACTGGAAATAAATATTTTATGTATGGAGGTATCAATATGTAACAAAGAATTTTACAAAGAAAAAGAATGGGACTTATTTTTAAGAAAATTTGTGTGGGTTAAGTAGCTCCCTTTCTCTCTATACACTCTTCTAACCGGCCGACGAACGAAATTACTCATTACAGCTCTTAACACCGCGCCAGGAATTCCATGAATTTCGTCGCGAATCGCTCTTTTAATTAGTCGATGTTTCGTGCCCTTGGTCGAAATACCCGACTTTGAGAAAACCGCACAACAAATATCGAGTGCACTCAAATCGGGTGATCTGGCAGGCTAATTTATGTCACCACGACGTGAGATTAGACGTAAAGGGATTTCTCTTGAGGTACCTAGTTAATCTTACATCTTTTGATTTTTTTGTGTTTACTGATCGCTGACGACCTGAATGTTTAGCGTTGACAACGAATCTTCCAGTTCACCATTTTCTGATCCAACACATAATTATTGTAGGACGCGATGAAACATTTCCCACGCCAAAAGTTCTAAAATCACGTTGCACTTGAATAGTACCTACTATTATTTTTGATAAAATCTTCAACACAAAAAATTCATTGGTCTATACGGCAATCATTTATTTTGACAACTGTCAAAGTAACTCCAAAGCATTCCTTAGATAGAAAGTTTAAAAAATGTATATTGAATTTAGAGCAATTTTATTTTAAATTGTAAAATTTATTCTGCCGATCCCTGTATAAGGCATTCTGGTATGGTGGCAAATTGTAACAACTGAATTATTCTCGAGGTAAGACAAATTGCTATTAAATTATCAATTGTTCCGTGAAGAACAGAAACAAACACAAATGTCAACAAATCGACATTTAACATTAGTTCCACAGTTTTTTTGCACTTTGTTTTGTTTTATGATGTTATAACAATAAAATCTCTTTCCATGGCACAACTGATGATAATTTAATAGCAACTTACCTCGGGAAGAATTAAGTTGTTAGGAGGTTATTGGTGGGAAAATATTAACTTGTGACACATTATCGGAAAGGAAATTTTATGCTTAGTAGAGATTTTGAAAAAAAATGTATAGGGTGCTATTTAAAAAAATGACAATGAAGTCACATCCGGTAAAACCGGAAGTAGTACCTCCATATTTTATATGCTGAAAAGAGCGTTTCGTGGGCCAATATACAGGGTGTTAGGTACTGGTCATTACAAACTTTGAGGGATGAATCCCCATCAGAAATGAGGTCGAAGGAAAAAAAAACTCATGGTCCTAAAATGCTTCCTTAAAAAGATACAGGGTGTTGCAGTTAACTTTTTTAAATCGTTTTTTCACCGTAACTTTTGAACCGTTGGACCGATTTTAATCAAATTTGAACCAAAGTTTAGTAAAATAAGTATTCATCGAACCATAATACCGCGAATCATCAAAAATTTTCAGGGGCGTAGATAATAGGAGGGTGTCCCATTTTTTCTACCCTATTTTTACCATCCTCTAATTATTTTTATTCATTGATATTTTCGGATTCTACGTTGAATTTAGAAGAAAAAGTTACTCTTGCAAAATTTTGATTAGAGGCTTCGTGTTCGAGATATTTAGGTTGTTGAAAGCTTTGAAAACATGCTGAAACGCAGAATTCTTTCTAATTTAATTTTGTATCGAGGAGGCGTAGACAACTAGACACGAAAGGATTGATTTATGACATCTGGATATCATTTTAGATTGCAGTTTGAAAATGTGCTAGTTCCATTTAATATCTGAAGATGTGCAGACAATTTTTCAATTTTGAAATCATGAATTCTGCGTTTCGGCATGTTTTCAAAGCTTCCAACAACCTAAATATCTCGAACACGAACCCTCTAATCAAAATTTTGCAAGAGTAACTTTTTCTTCTAAATTCAACGTAGAATCCGAAAATATCAATGAATAAAAAAATAATTAGAGGATGGTAAAAATAGGGTAGAAAAAATGGGACACCCTCCTATTATCTACGCCCCTGAAAATTTTTGATGATTCGCGGTATTATGGTTCGATGAATACTTATTTTACTAAACTTTGGTTCAAATTTGATTAAAATCGGTCCAACGGTTCAAAAGTTACGGTGAAAAAACGATTTAAAAAACTTCAACACCCTGTATCTTTTTAAGGAAGCATTTTAGGACCATGAGTTTTTTTTTCTTTCGATCTCATTTCTGATGGGGATTCATCCCTCAAAGTTTGTAATGACCAGTACCTAACACCCTGTATATATTCCCCAATTAAAAAATAAAATAATTATATTTTCATTGAGTTATGGCTTTGGCCGTTTTTTAGAAGACATCCTGTATATTAAAATTTTTTGAGGGAGTACATAACCCATTTTTAATAAAACCTAAAAGAAATTTTTTAATATTAAATAGATTTAAAAATAGCGCCAAAATTAAACCTGTTTTAGTGCACAAAAAAATTACAATAAAGAAATAAAAGTAGGCTCTAATAGTTTTTTAAATTTGTATTTTTGTAAAATGATCATAAACTATTAGAATTATTGCAGAAAACGACAAAGAAATGTCCGCCATTTTTTTTATATGGCGGCCTAACGGTAAAATGTTTAGCAACTTTTATTTATTCATTGTAAAGAAAAGTTGACGCTCTACAAATTTGGTAACCTCAGTTTTTTTCTGCCAGAATGACCCAAATTAAAATAAACGCTAAAAACTTTAAAAACACCAAAATGGCGGCCTTTTTTTCAGTATGGCGGCCTTAAGCTGCCAAATCCAGAAGGCTATCATACACCATTCGATTCCTGGTTCAAAAAGGAATCGAATGACGTATGATAACCTTACTCTGGAAAGATGAGCCCGAAACAAGATTTTTAGGGGTCTGGCTCAACGCCTAATCTGACAGATAATTGGATGCAAACAATGTTTGAAGTTAGTAAAAGCGATAATAATTTAATTAAATAAAAATATTTAAGCACTAAAAAGGTATGTATATGATTGTTTTACCAGTATTTTATAACCTGTTATAATATAACGTAATATAATAAAGATTTAAATTTATAAACAAAAATAAAATAGTCTTGTACATACCTTACAAATGGTTATTTATCAATAAATACAGTTTATTTGATCAATGTTACAAAATTACACGTGTTTATATCAGTAGATGTTATAAATTCATAAATTGTTTGCATCCAATTTTGACATTACATGATTTATATGACGCGCACTAAATGCGCGTATTGGTGTACTTATAAGTACTCCAGTTAGGCCAAACAAGTTATACATAGGAATACATGTGGAGATAGGTAGGTATTTAGTGAAGCATGGTCGCTGCCTACAATCGTTTTGATGGCGCGGCTAATGGCAGAATGCAATCGACATACAGCGGCCATCCTTTTAAATTATCCTTACCTATATTATTCTTATGTACAACTTTCTATTGGACTAATTGGGGATATAGTTGCATAGTACAGTAAAAACTGTTTCGCTGTCAAATTCATAAATATAACTTGACAATATCAACCTTCATTTTTGTAGGAATATGTCATGAACAAATAGGATGCTCTCGATCAATATTGATCCCCTCGTATCTCTTTTAGGCTACAATTTGTACCTCAATTAAAACCAACACTTACATATAAAACATCTCCTACAGCATAAATGTGAGGAACGTTTGACTGCTCGTTGATTACGTCTACTTTCTCTCCATCTCCTGCCACTTTCACCCCCGCTTTATCTAAATGCAATTCACGAGTCAAAGCACGTCTGCCAATAGCAAACAGGACTGTATCAAATACATCACTAAATTCTTCTCTTTTTTCATTGCTCCAGGTTATCTTCAACTTCCCATCATTGAGCTTTTCAACCGATCTTGGATTACATCTAGAAATAATACACATATAAACTATTTGGCACTGTAGTTGTTTTTAAGTTTTTTGTTAAACCTCTGACTAGTAAGGGTTGTGTTGTGTATTAAAACTTATACTATGAATTTTTATATATCGGTATGCGTGCTTTAACATGTTTCAGTTTAAACACGGGTAGATTGCGGTTTTCATTAATATTTATTGACAAGCCATCGTATCGTTTTAGTTCTTCGTCAATAAATATATTGTACCGACATCCATTAGTGAAACATATCTGCCAAATTTGGTTCAATTCGGTGAAGCCATTAAAAATATATGGCCGATCGAAATTTTAGCAAAAAATAGAAAACATGCTGTATATCAGAAATGAAGGGCATTAGGGGATAAAATAAGGATCGTGTGAAACCGCCTCGGACTTCTCTTCTTCCCTGGCTAGTCACTCAGAAAACACCCTGTATATAATCTTAATCCTGCTCTAGTGCTTTTATTAATATTCCAGACTTAAAAATTTGCATTATTATATAATATGTTTGTGCTACTACCGATTTTTCATAAGTTTTATTATTAATTTTTGTTCAGAATAAATAATTAACAATAAAAAATTTACTTACTTATGCAGAAACTTTACTCCTCTATCTTCCATGGCTGCAGCTATTATACTAGCCATTTGTTGATCAAATCCTCTAAGCGGAACTGATCTCACCATGACGGTTGCATCATAACCTAAACCATTTAGGAAACCTGCACATTCTAATCCTATATCTGATTAAAATGAGTTAAGAGGAAATAATACGAATTATGAATATGTATATTCGTCCAACTACTGTAAAAACCAACTTGCGCTATACGGCATATTAGCCCAGGAGGTAGTGAATTTTTTTTATACTAATTTATTTTTCCATTTGATGAATGCCGGTAGATCTGTTTGGTTAGTGATACTAATCAACTTTTCCTGAGTCTGGCAAGAATTTTCTGGTGAATTCCATAGGTGGAAAATGCAAATAAGGGAACTTATTTTTCCTGTTATGAATCATTTAAATGTACCAAAACTTACAGAGAAAGCAATCTGGCTCATCTCCAGTTAAAGAAAGTAAGTCTTGCTGAAGTGTTTCAGTAAATCGATTTGTCGGATGTTACTCTTATTTTTACATGTTTGAAACTTACTATGCAAATTAATATTATTATGGAGTATAGTTAAAAATAAGTCTGGTTGATTTATAAAATTAGTAAATGAGTCTGGCGGCATTTTCAAATTTGCAGAAATAGAAAATTATTTCCCTTATTTTTTTTACATGATAGTCTACCATCAGTTTGACCGTCACATATCTAGCGGAACGACGCGCGACTTGATCGTACATTTCGGTAAAAATAATACCTACCAAAAAAAAAAAAAAAATTGTAACCATAAAACCAGAAACTCTGTCGAAGAATTGTGGTTAAGTTACACATTCAGCGCACATTTCCTGACATTACTCTCTTCACTAGATATTTAGAGTCCGTATCATACAGTAATAAAATTTTATTATGTAAATTTAAAACTAACATCAACTGAAGTATTTGATGTAAAATAGCGTCATGTCATACATGCTTTAGATAGGTATCAAATAAAAACATTTCTATGACCATCAAAATTAACGACTTCATAAATAAAATATTTTTAATTAAATTTAATTTATTGCAGATCAGACACTATTTTTCTACTTAATTTTAACATATGACTTGTTAGTAGAACCATTTTCATTAGTGTAAAAAAAAGTGGAATGCACATTTGTATCTTCTAAGGCATTTTCTGTTTCAACCCATCGGAAAACCCCTTATGAATATACGATTTGTTGCTTAGAATCACTAACAATCCTATCGATGTTCACGGATTGGGAAAATTAGTACCAAAAAAATTCACTGCCCCCTGGGCTCTATGGAGATGAATCTGTTAGTGATCCAAAGCTTTGGATAATTTTTTAGGCAGCTGTCACAAAGAGTGAAGTTTTATGGATCTGACAGCGTTCCTAAAGTGTCATTTCTTTGTACGCACCTGTCAATTTTATCTTTTTTGGCCGCTTTTACTTTACGGCCGCATTTTCTTTATGGTCTCATGTATGAATTGATCATTAATAATAATATTTGAAATGGATTTAGGCTTAAAGAAAAACTAAAACAGACGTAGATTTCCAACCTTGCATTTGCAGCTTCATAAATTTCCGTTGGATTATCGCTATCACTATCACTCATTTTTACTAATGAAAGAAATGGCACGGCTTGACAATAAACTATCCAGTGACGTTTTCATTTGTCAAACGAATTAAAAATGTCAGCCTACTAGGCTTCTCGCAAAATTTTGTCCATGTCTGCAGTAGTTTGTACGAAACAATTTTAAAAATATTTTTATTTTACTTCTTGAGACAGCTGCCTAAAAAATGTTGTGTGCACCTCGGCCAAATGATCTTTCTCGGCCTTATCCGAAGTTTGCTTGGCCTCGGCCGCAAACTTTAGATTCGGCCAAGAAATATCAACTTTTTGGCCTTGATACACAAATAACTATTTAATGCACTAAATCAAAGTGATCACAATTTGATATTCGTTTTCTGTGTAATTTGGGCTCTCCAAATTTCAATTTTCTATTCCAAATACCTTAGGAAATGAAGTATTAGGAAGCACACCAATTAATTCACCTAATACATTTACAAATCTATCTGTTAAGTTAAAGGATACATCCTGCGCCAATAATCAGTGTTTTTCCAGGAGCCTTTTGCAGACTGAAAATGTCATCACTAGTAATACCATATTCCACTGCACCTGGTATGTCGAGATAGCGAGGCCTACCACCTACAGCAATTAAAAAATACTTTGCAGTTAGAGTCCTTTCTCCCTGTTTCGTCACAGTATGAACGGTATAAGGATCTTTAAATATGCCTATTCCATTTATGTATTCTACTTTCCTAAAAACATTCAACTATATTGTTAACTGTTGGCAGCTACATAAAAACACGCATACCTATCTCTAAGTTCTACCCTAGTGACCCAGTTTACAGATTTAACATGTCCTTGCACGGCTTCTCGTAAAGACTCCCAGTTATGTGTTATATTCTTTTCAGGAAGCTGCCAACCGTAGCTCTTGGCATCCTGCAAATAATAAATATTAAAGATGGGCACTTTTCAGAAAAGTAATAAGCAAAAATTTAATTTCATTAGAAATGATAATTATAGCAAATGCTCAATGCCCCTTCTTGGGACATTTCGATCTATATATCAGCAACTAGTCACAAGTTCATTACAACAATGGTAACCGGGTCATAGTAATGAAGCATATTTTAATTACTTTATTGAATACAAAAATGTAATAAACAAAAAGCATAGATTAAAAGTAACTTCATAACATTTCCGTAACATACCTAAAAGAAATAAGACCAAATCAAATTACATATTACCAAGTAATATACTGAATTAAATTATAATTGTAAAATCAATATATACGTTGTTATTTCAAGAAAATTAAGTTTACTCGATTGACTTGGATGGATTAAAGATTAAGCGATAAATAATACTGATATTGTATAATTCATACACCCTGTACGTAGTTCCGATGACGATGTAATATCAGTTGTTACAATTATTCCAACATAGTGAGTTCCAAATAGTGAGTGGCAATTCACATTTTGTTAATGAAAAAATAAATAATATTCAATATTAATTATTAGTATGCAAGTCAGCATTCAACGGGTTAAGTTCTGTAGATTGATAAAAAAAATAACGAGGCATCTAGAAACAAATTTACTTACTTCTATTGCTTCTCCTAATAGAGCAGCTTGATGCATCAACTTTTTGGGAATACAGCCTACATTGACACAAGTACCGCCAAGGCCCCATTTTGTTCCTTGAGGACTGGGTGTTACATAATCTAAAACGGCAACTTTTGCACCTAAATTGGTGGCCTCTTTTGCTGCCGCTAAGCCTCCAGAACCACCACCAATAACTACTAAGTCATACTCGGGATCACTACCTGTGAATAAATAAATCGTTATTATGTATATAAGTGTTACAAATGCAAATCCATTGTTGAAGTTTCGATAAAACTAAGAAACAGAAAAAGTATAATATGCCCTAATTTAAAAACTATTTACCTATAAACTAAGTCTATACTAATTAAGAGAAATAAAAGATTTACAGTTTCCGCAATATAAATATATGTATACATATTATATACTTTCATAATCATATCTTTTGATAATTAAATAAATATCTTTAAGTAAGTGACAAAATAAAACTGAGATAACTAAACTACCATAAGAAAACTTATGGACGGAAACGGGAGAAAAAATTATCTACTCAAAATATTTATAACAGAAAGACAAACATGTAAATAATTACTTCTAGACTGTATTAGCCCTTAAAACACATGTTGATATACGATTCAATAGATGGAAATTATTGCGTGTCTATATCAATCTCTTGACATGGATTTGGGATCCACTAATTAATGTACAAAAATAGAATTTCCTTACATTAAAGCTGTAATTAACTTCAAAACAGGATCTTACCTAGGTCAACATAATCTGCCATTATTTTTCTGCAATGTTAAAATTTCTTATCCTAGATAAAGCAAGTAAAATTTCACTGAATGATTACATAATTAAAATGTCATAAAATGTCAACCAGATTTGACTAACGTGATAGATAAGAATATTTTTGACAATATGTAGATACTAATAGAACTTATAACATATAGTCGAGTAAACTTTAATTTGACGTGTGGATGAGTTGATATTGTGCGTATTATTGTATTCTCTCTTGCACACAAAATTGAAGCAATGGCCCAAAACCATTGTTTACGTATGAACATACGTGAACAATTTTTTTGGGTTATTGCTTTAACTTTGTGTGCAAGAGAATATGAAATAGTATGCACAATATCAACTCATCCACACGCCAAGTTAAAGTTTACTCGACTTTATATACAGTATATTCACTTTTCAACCAAAGCACTTTGTGAGTGAATAAGAGACAATAAAGCGAGAGCGCTAACATTCTGAGATCGACATGCAGTCACGCATGTGTAGTGCTCTCGCTTTACTACTATCTCCTATTCACTCACAAACTGCTTTGGTTTAAAAGTGAATATACTGTATAACATACCTAGTAATCTATTTGTTACAAGGCAAGTAGATAATCTAATTTCTCTTATAAGATAATTATTATCAACATAATAATTATTAATTAATTAAAGACAAACCATTCTACCATTAGAATACAAATGGATTTTATGCAATGATAATTTCTCAACTGTGCTTGCCGCAGCACTGGTTGAGAAACCGCCACTGAATGCAACATATCAACAATAATTTTCGAAATCTACATGTTTGTCCATAATTGGAATCATCAGCATAAATTAGGTAATAAATTTATTAACGTATAAGTAAATCCTGTATCAATGCATATCAAGTAAAGAAAGAGAATTGTAAAAAAAATCAATTTCTTATTTAAATGTAAAAATTAAAAAAAATCTTGCAAAACCAGCAAAACAAGCCAAATTTAATCATTTCTTTTTGCTAGTATGTATTTTTCATTTAAGGCCAAAAAAAATATATTTAAAAATCGTAAGAAACCCATATTTTTGAGGTTAATATTAATATTGTGACGTCACGTGCACTTTGCACAAACGAATTTGTTTGGGGTTAGTTTAACCCGAGTGTATTCTTATAATATACAAGGGTTTAACCCTTGTATATGTATTCTTATATACAAGGGTTTAACCAATAGCAAAATCATCCGTTTTTGACGTCATTTACGGAAAACTGGCGGGACTTTTAAAATTGATACAACTTATTAATATTTAAAGCAACTGCAAGAATGATATAAAAAAATGTATTGCATTAATATATTTAATATGTATTTAACTTTGAGGTAAATCTATTAAAAACCAAGAGCCCTATGTAACTTTACGTCTAAGTTTTGAACATGTCAGGTCACAGATCAACTAACGGCAAAATATTAGTTTCTTTTTAATTACCTATGAGTAATTCTATAAGTAAAAGTGCTAGGTACTATGTCAAAGGCAATACCTATGCGGTATAAAAAGTAATAATCGCAGCTTGTAGGTGTACAATCATGCAAAATACCTATTTCACATTGAAATATGTTTGGTAAACATGAATTTTAATTTCTGATAAAGTAATATCGTTTGATTTATTAATATCTTTAAGGGAAATTGCACAATTTAATTAACTAATGTTTTAAACAGGGGTAAGTAATAGGTAAGTTTAATCTAAACTGCTAAATATTATTCGTTTTAATTACAATTTTTTTAAATCTACGTACAATTATAATAATGAGATCACACCTACTAGTATACCTATAAGAAATACTGATAATCATGAATATCATGATCATTAAATATGACCCATAATAATTTAGAAGGTTATGTCTGGTTATGTATAGAATTGCATCATTTTTTACAAACTACTTTCCCAACATTGGTCTTAAAATTACTTTCACTTACGTTTATTCTTCAAGTTGCTACAATATCTAATATAATTATTCACTGTTTTGAGAACAAAAAAATTATTGTCCCTAAACCTACACACACCTCGAAATATGACAGTTTTAAAACAAAATACTGACGCCATTTGACAGTACAATTTCGACGAGTGTCCTGATTAAAGTATCGCCTGTGACCGTGAGACGCCTGCCGCCTGCCTGTAGTATCGGTATCGCAGGATTTGGCACGTTTTTTGTGGTGTAAAACTGGTAAAAGGAAAAAGTTGTTGAACACCAACCAACGAGCCTGTCGCCTGCTCCAAAATTCAAATGAACTAATATGAAATCTATTTTAATAACGGGATGCAACAGAGGTTTAGGATTAGGTTTAATAAAATATCTAGTGAGAGACTGTAATTCCCCACAAAACATTATTGCTACATGTCGGAACAGAGATAATGCAAAGGTAGGCACTTTTAAGGTTATATTCGAAAGTTTCACTTACCAGTCGGAGCCATCTTTTATTCCCAACTAACAAAATTACACAGACTTGCAGCTTTTGTAGGTAGCTAATTGATAATTAATTCTTTTCAAAAGGCTGAAATAACTAGACAAAGTCGACGTCACACAAACTACCTTACGTTACGAGAGGGCACAGAACATAAAGGTACCTACGAGAGGGTCGTCTCGTTGTCTAATCTAAATTCTGGAACCGTGGCGTGGAACTATAAAAGAATAGTCAACGCGCCAGCGCGAAATTTGATTTTATTTATTGCTTCATTTTAAATAATAATATGCTCTCCCTTCCACTGCGATGGCTCTCGGGTATGTATTTTGTGCTAGTCATTCTCGCGATAATATCATCGACTAAATCGATTACAATTTGTGAAATTAGTAATATTTTATTTTCATAAATTTAGAATTACTTTTATGGGTATATCATTTATTTTGTTAGTAACATTGAAATTTTCTATGTACTATACAGGGTGGCCCACCATATCCTCACTCGGACCATATTGGACCGTAATTTTAAATTATTTTTGAGTGTACGGGGGGTGTACCATAAATCTGGGACAACGAAATCGGACTTTTTTTAAGGGAATAACACCCTGTATATTTTTTATTTTAAGAATCTGTCTTTTAATGGACTTTACAAAAATATGAATGTTATTTTGGGTATCACATGCAACGTTGCCAAGTTATTCACGTTTTAATAAAATTTTATGAAAAATCATCGGCACGGAAAAAATCATATACTCTTGTACTCTTACATTTTTAGAGATTAATTAAAAAAATCCAGGTATGCAAGTATCCAATTAAGGTATGTAGGTTAGACATTATTTAGGTTCATTTAAAATCTACAGGGTGTTAGGTATGAGTCAATACCCTATTTCGCCATTTTTCAACCGCTATAACTCATTTTTTCCAAATGGAACACCCTGTGCTTATAGTTCCATAATTTAAATGCTTTTGAATTAAATATAATTTTAATCTATATTTTTTCTATCGTTTAATGAACATATAATTAAAATTGTTAATCACTCTTATAAAAATTTAGGTTTTGTAATTAGAAATTCGAATTACTTTAAACTAAAGCAAACAATTATAATGCTCTACTCAAGTTATAATATTAAAGTATTGTTCGGTAGTGTCCATATTATGTAAAGTACATTCAACTCTTGGAAAATGTGCAAATGAAAATTATTAAATACTTAAATTTCATTTTCTCACAAGGCAATATTTAAGTAACTCTAATTATCTAAAGTCTAAGACTATAGAATAAATCTTATAACGATGCATAATAGATGAACCTATTTTAGTATTGTGTATCACATAAATAAAATTCTTATGCAACAGAAGAAGATTATAAGATGTATGACAGGAAATCATCCGTTATATAGCATGTAAACAATTGTTTAGTGATTTGTCCATTTTAACAGTAGGTGCCCTGTCTTTATATTTATTTGATAATCTTAAATGTAAAAAAGGAAGAACATCTCATCTTAAGAAACAATTCAGTCGTAACGGTGACAATCTATATCAACTTTTTTCAAGATTAGGAGTAGGTCAAAATTCACATTTGTATCAGGGAATTATATGTTTTAACAAATTTAAAAATCTATTTGGAACTTTTAAAAATTTTAATGATTTTAAAAATGTGTTGTATTTATATTTAATTCAGAATGCTTTTTATTCAATAGATGAATATTTACACTCTTAGTGTTTTATATTTTGCATATTTATGTATCATGCTCATTGTGTATTGTACATTTTTATTTTATTTTTTTATTTACCTCTGTGAGAAGTCCGATAAGCTTATACTTTTGTGTAAACTTTATGTGATGAATAAAGTATTATCTATCTATCTATCTTTTCAAGCTTCTAAATAATTTCGTATTTGATGAAAAAATCTTTAGGATATATTAATATTTGTATACCTGTTCTCTTGTTCATAAAACTCGTTTTTATAGGACATTTATTCATTATGATACCCCTCGAACTAACTATTTAAGAAGTCTCCTTTAATAACTATGCAAAGTAACTTACAATATAGGACAAAATTACTGTGGCATCTGACATCTTTGGGGGTATTTTAAATTCTTTCAAGCAAATTGGGATATAAACTAAATATAGTTTATGATTAAATTATTCCCTTACTTCTAAATGCCAGTAAACATTTTAAATATAATTATAGCTGTTGCATGGTGTTGCATTATCACAATATTGTACACAATACATAGGTATACCCATGTACAACATAACTTTTCGACTTATAATAATTAATACATGTTTATGTTTAACTAATTTTTTGTTCATTTCAGGAATTAACAGAAATTGCCGAAGCAAATAAAAATGTACACATTTTGGAGTTAGGTGAATATCCTTGTAATTTGTAATAGTTTTTTATTTGTCATAATTTATCATCTATAGTTGGCAGATTGGTGTGGTTTTTTTTTAAATGAAACAATTTATAATTTTTTATTTTGTCAATTCTTAAAAAAGCTTATTTCTTTCATTTTAAGAAAAGTACATCAGTCCAGATTTCCGAGCCTCATTATTTGGATCTCGGAACCCGTAAAAGATACAGGGTCAGTTAAATGGACCGCATTAGTGTGACGTCACATAATTAATGCAACCGTACATACTATACTGTCAAGACAGACGGGTTGCATTCATAAGACGACATTTTTTGGTATAGAAACATGGCCTGGAGTTTTATTTTATTTCTCCAGTGGAAGAAATATATAAGAACTTTCAGTTACCATTTATCATGCAACTTTATTATTAATGTAATAAATCAATATTTAAAAGAAAAGTTTACATTGCTACTAACTGATGCATTATACTTTCTTTGTTGTCACAGCTGTCGTTAGTGTCAGTGTCGCTGACGCAAACTTTATAACCTCTTATCTTGGTGTCAATAATACAATAAAAATCAATTAAACCTATTTAAAAAAAATATAGAATATAAAAGAAAACACGGGTAGGTATTTAAGCATTATTTTGTCTTTACAATTTACATACAGTAAAGACCGAGGAGGTTCGAACGTGGGTATTAGGTTGCGCGATTTACTTGTGCCCGTTGTAGGCAAGCAGATACAGTGGTGGGAATCGTGGATCTCTGCGCTGTAGCCGATGGCTCTCATCACGTCTACTATTCCTTGTTTGAATTCTTTTATAATAATTTTTATTAAACCTTAACCAGTCGAGGTGCAGCGACAATTAATTAAACTTAATAATTAATTTTAATTTTATGTTGTAGAATCGTACATTTTTGTTGTGAAAAACAAACAATGGAAATATTTAAATGTGTTTTGAGATTTTTTTAAAATTACAATAATTAATTCTATCTAGGATGAATTATTGAAGTTAGAAAAATTTCGAAACGTAAATCAAATTTCTTTCAGACATGAGTTCTACATCCCAACAAAGGCTTAAACACAATGAAAAAAATAAGAGATAAGAAATAAGAAATTAAAAATATGGAATAGAATTAACAAATAATGATATCCGAAAAGCAATTAACAATTTGAACAGTTGAATTTTAAATCGAATAAGAACTAATATTATCGCCCAGAGTATTGTGTATTTAAAACTTGGAATAATTATTTATCTTATTTCTTATTCCATTTTCTTATCTCTTATTTTTTCATTGTGTAATGAGATACTAACAACAGTGCTGACTGCTGAGCGAGTAGTGAGTGGCCACGGCCACAGCGCACTGCCCTTCAAATAATTTCGAACTGGGGCGAGTTGTCGGCCGCTCGTATATTCGTCCCAATCCCTGTCGTGTTCGAAGCATCCTGGACTTATCTGTATATAGTGTATATACCCATATTTAAGAAACGATAGTCAAACTAACATACACATTTATAGCTTTACCTCTTTTATTTTAATTTGGAATCCTTTGGGAAAGTAAACATTTTACATCCAGTTTT
The DNA here is from genome assembly GCA_963680705.1 of Rhagium mordax. NCBI lineage: Eukaryota > Metazoa > Arthropoda > Insecta > Coleoptera > Cerambycidae > Rhagium > Rhagium mordax. The sequence goes on along the minus strand of OY796661.1, from coordinate 123,102 downwards.
ATTGATATGATCACACTCAGGTGCAAACTCATAATTTGAATTTTTGCATTATCTATTCCTATTGGAGAAAGCTTCTAGTACATGAGCCAGATAGTATATTTTGTCAGTCATTTCCTCTCAAGCGATAACTCGTGAAATGATTCAGAGAGTTGTATTATGCAGCATGGTGAACGTCAGCTGCCGCTCCGTGGGTGGGTGTGGCAGCGGCAGCCTCTCAATCACGTAAAAAAAAAATTGTTTTCAATCATTTCCTCCCGACTGAAAATTTGTTAAATGATAGTTAACGTAATTATTCGTAGATAAAAAAAAGTCAGCTGGCCGTACCGTGGTGGATTATACGTCAGCTGGTCACACGAACACGCAAAAAAAAATGTTTCGTTCAGCTATGTCCTCTCACTTGTAAATGTGTCAGATGATACTTTACATGCTATTTTGAATAAATAAAAACGTCAGCTGGCTCTATGTTGGTGGAAAGGTCGTCAGCTGATGCAGTGAAAGGTGGAGCATGGGAGCCAGGCGTGAGCGCCGATCGCTTATTTAAATACGTCAGCTGATGGGTTTTCCACCAACATACAGCCAGCTGACGTTTTTATTTATTCAAAATTGCATGTAAACTATCATCTGATACATTTTCAAGTGAGAGGAAATGACATAACTACAGTTATTCGCAATTGGATGTAATAAAGGAGGGGGGCCTACTACTTTCTACCTGTAGAAAAATTGAAAGGTGGGGCTTATTACATTCTGTCGGTATAGATATAGGGAGAATGTACAAGCAGCGACTATTTTGAGCAGCTGCCTTGGATATAATATAATATAATACATCCACACATACACACATATTAGATATATTTTTTCAATGTTAAAATTAATTCAGAATATTTATTTTATTGAAATATATCCGTATGTTTCAATATTTGAAAGTTTATCAAGAATATTAATTTAATTAAAATATAACAATAAAATTATTTCATTCTGTGCATGCATGGAGCGTAATGTCGAATAACTGTAGTTACGTCATTTCCTCTCACTTGAAAATGTGTCAGATGATAGTTTACATGCAATTTTGAATAAATAAAAACGTCAGCTGGCTGTATGTTGGTGGAAAACCCGTCAGCTGAAGTATTTAAGTAAGCGATCGGTGCTCACGCCTGGCTCCCATGCTCCACCTTTCACTGCATCAGCTAACGACCTTTCCACCAACATAGAGCCCGCTGACGTTTTTATTTATTCAAAATAGCATGTAAAGTATCATCTGACACATTTACAAGTGAGAGGACATAGCTGAACGAAAAATTTTTTTTTGCATGTTCGTGTGACCAGCTGACGTATAATCCACCACGGTACGGCCAGCTGACTTTTTTTTATCTTCGAATAATTGCGTTAACTATCATTTAACAAATTTTCAGTCGGGAGGAAATGATTGAAAACTATTTTTTTTTTTACGTGATTGACAGGCTGCCGCTGCCCCACCCACCCTCGGAGCGGCAGCTGACGTTCACCATGCTGCATAATACAACTCTCTGAAACATTTCACGAGTTATCGCTTGAGAGAAAATATTTTTTTTCTAACATTATTTGAAAACAAATTTTGAAACGAATTAATATCACTTCGCCATTTCCACTTTTTATCCTCTACAAGATGGCGCTGTCAAATCAAAATCCGACAATTCTTCTTCCAAAAACTATCATCAACTTTTTTTTTTTTTTTAAATACGGACCTGGATTTTTTATTTTATTTTTTGTTATCTTTGGACTCCCTAACAGCTGTGATCCATCACAAATTTTGATTTTCAGACATTTCGATGATAAAGACTGGCATTATTTTCTTGAGATTCCTTATTGTTGAAACAGGATTTTACATGAGAAATTAATTTAAGTTGTAAATTTTGCATATTAGATCAAAAAATAAAGTTTCCTCAATACAGGTGCAAGTTTTTTGCCTTGTAGAAAAGTGGACTTCGAATATGCCTTTAAAATATGTATAAACTTTTTGAACAATATTAAATTTTTTAGATGTCACGAAAACTGATACATTTCAAGATTTCGTTTGCAAAGTGGAATCAATCTTGGAAAATACGGGACTGAATGTTTTATTTAATAATGCAGGATACTCACCGAAGTCAACAAGAATACAATTTGTAAAAGCCGAACAGATGTTGCGAACTTTTGCAGTTAACACAGTTGGCCCACTGATGTTAACTAAAGTAAGTAGTTAATTGTACCTTCATATATGAGTAGAGGATTTATGCAGGATTTGTTTCGACTCCTAAACCAGATTGTAGGATTGGCTCACAGAACCCATATACCGGGTGCCACAGGATACTGGCTCACCCCTATATTTCCTTTATTTTTTAACTTATCCATTTGAAATTTGGGGGGCATAAACTACCGTTTAAAATGTATTTCTGCACATTACAAACACTATGGTACCACTTCCGGTTTATTCGGAAATTACTTCAACTTTCGATTTTCAAATGGAACACCCTGTATATTTTTACATACTTGGATGCAGGGCAACATTCTGCGTACACCATGTAAGGTTCGCGAATTTTTGAGCCGAGGTTCAATTTTTTTCAAGCATTTTCAGAAATCTGTCCAGAGTGCTTTGGAATTCCAAACGAATGAAATAAAATTGAAAATAAATAGCACAGATATGAAATAGATATCAATGAAATCAGAAAAAGAATTATAATTTTTCAAACACTATGAGCCACCACCTTCCCATTTGAAAAAAAAAAGTTTTCGATTAAAAAGTGATATGTTCAACTTTGGAGGCTTCGCATAAAGTTGTTAGTGAAACGAAAAGAAAAATTATATTTTTCCTTTGAAGTTTACCTACCGTATAACAAATTTTGGAATTCCAAAGCACTCTAGACGGATTTCTGAAAATGCTTGAAAAAATTGAACATCGGCTCAAAAATTCGCGAAACTTACATGGTGTATGCAGAATGTTGCCCTGCATCCAAATATGTAAAAATATACAGGGTGTTCCATTTGAAAATCGAAAGTTGAGGTAATTTCCGGATAAACCGGAAGCGGTACCATAGTGTTTGTAATGTGCAGAAATACATTTTAAACGGTAGTTTATGCCCCCCAAATTTCAAATAAATAAGTTAAAAAATAAAGGAAATATAGGGGTGAGCCACTATGCTGTGGCACCCGGTATATCCGATATTATTCGGAGAAGATGCAATGCCGGGACGTTGTTGGTACCATCAACAACAACATATGATCTTTACAATTCTAATAATGTTTTTTAAAAATATCATATGGTACCATTCAATTAATCATTTCACATTTCAGGCGCTTTTGCCTTTTTTAAAGAGAGCAGCAGATATGAATCGGGGTTTAGGCAATTCAAAGGCGGCAGTTATAAATATGTCCTCCATACTTGGATCTATAAGTATGAATGATAATGGTGGTTTATATCCTTACAGGTGTTCCAAGGTGAGTTAAAATAGTTTGTTATTTAATTTTCACAGAATCTCACTGTAAAACAATAACAATATACCGGGTGACACAAGAGACATGTACGTGCAAGCTACAGAGTGTAGCTTTGCTATTTAAGAAGTTAAAATTTTGAACTTTGGGAAAGTTGTATATTGCATAATTGTTCTCTTTTTGAGCCAATCAAACGTTTTCACCGACTTCTGGTTTAAGCGGAAGCGACCCAAACTTTGTTATTTTAAATGGTGGTATATTTTTTCTACGTATCTAATTCATCCTTAAATTCCCTTTTCAATTATGTATCGCAACATGGCATTTGTTTTCAAAATTGCAGTTAAAAGCCATTTTATGGTATTAAGTCTAGGCAGAGTTTATACAGAGAAAGTTGGGAGAGCACGCGATTTTATGAATGAATTTAAAAACCCGAGTTAGGTGACCTTAGTCAAATTCTTTTCGGCTGCCCATCTTTACCTAATTGGAGGTGGTAAAATACGTCATTTTGACGTCACAAATAGTGCCAAATTCAAAGTATTCTATTCATCTGCCCGAGTGCCCGATGCCATTAATTTCAAGATTAATATTTTTGGTTTTGTTTTTAATGAAATTTATAACCTATAACGTAGGTAACCTATAATTTCATATGTTAACTTATTGTTATCATTAAATTGCCAAGCATAGAAGTTGACCCAAGCATACCCAACTAGAGCTGGTTAAGCTTGGGAAGGTAGGGGAGGTAACCCTGGTGAAGCATTACGTCACTAGGGCAGTCAAAAGAATGCAAAAGTTGGTGCCCTGGGCACCGGGGCAGCTGAAAAGAATATGACTCTTGCTTTAAAGTTTAGTAGGTTGTACAGGAAATTTTCAAATTGCAGGAAAAAATAGCGAATTTAAATTGAGGTGTATACCACTTAAGAACCTTCATTGATGTGGTGAGGGAAAACTGGAGCGGGACCGTGCAATTCACAATGTAGTTCCAAGTTGGACTCTCTACCTTGGATTTCTTACCAGGAAATAGTTTTTGAAATTTTCGTGTTTTTGCAATTTTTTCAGTTTTGAGGGGATCTGCATCCCTTTAATACCGGCCAATCGATCTGCTAATGTTATAAAATAGTCCCTAAATAAATAATCGCCGAAAAATGTCACCAGCTCTCCTACTATTTATTTATACAGAATCCGAAGCCATAGAAATTTAACGTATCGATACGCCTGGGTCGGAACGCCGCAGTGGGCACGCTCCGCCGTATTGTGTGTTGCAGTGCGCTCTTCCACTTAGCGCTCGGACGTAGACAACCCGCTATACATGTTCAAATTTGCCGCCTTTCTTTTTTGTTGAGGTTTTTATCAAGTTTTTTTTGCTCCCTTAAAAGAATCACAGGTATTCCCTCTTAAAAGCTCTTAGCAACCACGTGGTGAGTTAGTTACGGAGTAAATTTTAATTGTTGTGATCTAATCACGTACTTTTCAGCTTTTTAGCTTCCTTTTATTATACATTTATACAAACCATTCGACTTTTCTTTCACTCACTGGTTGAACACCCTTCCAACCCTGAAGCTCAAGTCTATAATCTTGATTCATGAAGAAACATTTTTTCCTAACTCGAAAAATAAAGAAAATATAAGGGTGGGCTTTTTCGTTGGATAACCCTGTACATACATTCGTCTTATTAGTGATTAGTGCATAGATTTAGATTCTATTTTATGATTGTTTATAAATTGTAATTATTGTCAGTTTATTATGATTGTGATAATAATAAATAAATAATAAAATAATAATAATAAATTAAATAAACAACAACCATCAGTAGACACTAATTAATTTATTATTATTAACTTTTTTTGGTAAAATACCTACTCATTGAGTATAAAATAAAGTAGTTTAATTACTCCTTTATTAGGTTTTAATGCTCGTTAGAAACAGTAGTCAGTTGCTCATATTCTACTCGAGCCCATCTTGTGAAAAAACATTTCAACGAAGACATAATATGATTTACTTTTGCGACATAATTTAATTAATTTCAGGTAGCTATCAATATGGTTACAAGATCATTGAGTGTTGACCTCAAAAAAGATGGAATAGTTGTAACTTGTATCCACCCTGGCTGGGTTAAAACCGATATGGGAGGTTTAAAGGCTCCGATGGATGTAGAAAGTAGTGTCTCAGGTATTGTTAAACTGATTAGGAATCTTTCAGAAAACCATAATGGACAATTCTACCAATGGAATGGGAATAAACTTGATTGGTAAAATTAGTAAAACTGAACTGAAATTTTTTATATGTAATATAACAAATAAATGATTTCTACTAATCCATCTTTAGATATTTCGGAACAGAACAATAATTATTATTACTAATACATTTCAATATTTTCCAGCGTAAAATGTCGCACACATATTCCTTCTCGTTTTTAAGAAGAGGCTATAGTAAAATATGGCTCATGGTATCTACTTTTGCCTACTTCTGCTGGATCAGTTAGTTATACCACCCCTTCTATATCCAATTATTCGCCACAACAGCGTGATGGGCATATTTTCCAGTTAAAATTACACCTCGATTGCGACAACATATTGGCGAGTTAACAAACTGAAATGAGCCAAGTATATTCTCTACTTACTTCCTTTAGAATGTCGATACTTACAGAGTTTTGTGTCGGCAACCATAATCTCAAATGTTTTCATCATTCATTGCGGCAGTAGATACTCAGCCTTGGCAGAGTAAACAGTGTGCTATTGATTGAGTGAAACTTTGTGAATAAAGAGAACTTAATTTAAGTAAACATGAGAGAAAGTGATACCAATGATAAGCAATTGGATTGGGAAATTAAAAAAAAAGGAGGAAGAAAAAGAAAACAACTATCAAGAGAAGATATAAATAATATAATAGGATTGTCTCAAACAGATGAAATTAGCCAACCTGCAAAAATACCTCCAACTGAACAAAACATCAACACTGATAAACAACCACAAAAAGTCAACCAAACAAAAAACAAACACAAAAACTTCTCAGCTAAAATGCTAGAAATTGTAAACAAACAGTATAATAATTTATTTTATATAAATACAACCCAAATCATTAACAGGATTCAAATGGCAGACATTTGGGAAAAAGAACAGCCCAATGCTAAAGACGTAATTATGCAAACAAAAAAAGGATTTCTATTAAAATCCAATTCCTCAAAAGTAATTGTTACAAATCATCTTGAAAGACTTAAAGCCCAACAACTTATCACAAATTTTACTGAAACCAACGCTAACACACAAAAACCCAAAACAGTTCAAAGGCAAGAATCTTATTCTGCTATAATCTCGCAAGTCGAACGAGAGGTCCAAGACAGTAGTATTAGTGAACACCTAACGCAACATGGATTGGAACACAGATTTTGTAAATGAATTATTGCCAGAGCAACAGGAAATCCCACCTCATTCATTAAGATCATAACAGGCTGCACCGTGAGTTATGAAAAGCTTTTAAACGAAGGTGTCTTCTTTAAAAAAAGACATTACCCAGTGTATGCCAGTGCACCCCCTGAACCAACTCCTATACCATGCAACAAGTGCCTACAATTTACTCACAAAACTGATGAGTGTCATACACCAATCAGTAATAAATGTGGTGGAAATCACACCACCAACAAATATTCAACTAACTTACCACCCAAATGTAACGCTTGTGGAGCAGAAGATCATCAAGCATGGGCCTTCAAATGTCCAAAACGTCCAACGAAGCCTATTGAAGGAATCCCGAATGCTGCCATTAAATCTCTTAACAAGAAATCACAGGAAATTAAAGACGAAACTAAGAAAAACACCAAGATCCACACCAATATCACTATCCATGACCACATTATTAACACTTACATGAGAAAGCTGAACAAACCCAAAAATATAAACAGAGATGAACTAGTGCAGAAACTCAAAAGGAGATTTATAAGTGAATTCAACATCGATACAAGCATAGTGTTTACAGGAAATCGAGCACTGATATTTATGTTTGACCTAGATAATCCAAACACCAGTTCACCCACTGAAACCAAACAAGGAGACATCACCACCGTTCAGATTCACCGGCCTCCTTCTTAATATATTATATGCAAACGTAAACAGCTACACACCAAAAAAACAGATCATCAACAACTTTATTGAACAACACGATATCAATTGCACCCTTTTTGTTGAAACAAAAATTAAAAATGGCAGGAATACAGGATACCGAAATTGGGATATAATCCAAAGAAATGGAAATATAATACACAACGCGCGTGGAGGAAGTCTGGTCCAAATATGCCCTACTTTAAAAATGAAAAAGGAAAACGCGCCTAAAATCAATAATCCCCTAAATGAGGTTACACATTTTTCCATCCCATACTTGAACGATAAGCTACATATCTTCCTAGTGTACAGGGTGATTCACTTAACTTTCCGACCCCACTTTTCTCCGTTATTTTTGCAATTACAAAAAAAATATTAGAACAAAAATTGTAGAACTTTTTCTGAAGTTTTTAAATATGGTATCAAAAAAACAATTGAAAAACAAATTATGAAGTTACAGATATAACTTGCATTTTTTTAAATGGAACACCCTGTATTTTATTACATTTTTCGACATAAAATTTTATTCTGATTTCGACAATATAGCATTCCTGGTACTTATTTGTAATACTTTCCGAAATATTTGCATTTAAACATATAAATTATAGACAATATCGCATATGCTCTGATTTTAATAACATTATTGTTATATAATCGGAATGAAACTTGAAGTGGTAGATCCTAGAAACGTAAACGCTATATGTATAGCAACCGTGAAACGTGTATTAGGCTCTAGATTGAGGTTAACTTGATGGAACCGATAACAAAAATGATTTTTGGAGACTGGTTGATTCTAGTGAAATACATCCTGTTGGACATTGCGAAAAGATGGGTGGAATGCTTCTACCTCCAATAAGTAGGTAATAGCACGTTTATGATATTAAAAATAGTAGTAAATTTCGGTGTGAAGTTGGAGTTGAGTTTTGGGAAATTGATAAAGAGATCTGTTTCTTTTCATTCATAGTAACGTCAAGTATGGACATGTATTGTTTCAGGTTTTCGAATGAGTATGAATTCTTGGCCAATGTTCCTCCTGAAGACCTTGAATGGTGCCGAAGTGGCGCCGTCAAACCTCTTCCATAAAGAACCAGTCGGAGCCCCAGCAAACCTCTTTGAGATTGGTCAGAAATTAGAAGGAATAATCCACAGTTAATATGTTGCGCTACGGTGGGGGCTGTAAAAAATGACCAGATTCATATGACTTTTGATGGTTGGAGGGGAGCCTTCGATTACTGGTGCCAATATAATAGTCGGGATATATTTCCTGTCGGATGGTGTACCGAGTCTGGTCATCCAATGCAACCTCCAGGCCAGAACAATAACTCTGGAGGAAATAAGTGTGTTATGATTTTAAATTTGATATAAGTTACTATTTTTATATTATAACATTTTATACACTACCGACTATTGATTTTAATATATGTGCAGTATTATAAGAATATTTTTATGAAAGAGGTAATTGTAAACATTTATTTTGCAGTTAGCAATATAAATATGGTAGTTTTTTCTTTTTAGTTTTATTATATATACTATATTATGGATAAAACGGGTTATTGTGAGATATAAAATATTATGCCGTCGTGAAAATTTTTAGGGTCATCTCAAGAGCCAAGCGACTCAGTAACTTGAGGCATCAAGCGAAGGAAAGTATTGAACAAATGCATAAACAAATAGAGTTGGTCCAGCAACATGGAATTCTGCAAAAGGGGCGTCAAATGTTAAAACTGAAGAATTGTTACGTAATATTGTATTTGCTATCCCAGTAAACTCGCTAAACTGTAGAACTGTAAATTAAAACACCGTGTACCATTCATTTACTATTTTATTAACTTATTATTAAATCATTCAAATATTTAAAACGAATGACTACAAAACGCTGACCCCCTTACATTATTTTCTTTATTTAATGCAATACAGTTTGCGATCAAAAACGTCCATTTTCAAGCCGGTAAAATTGCTCTTCTTAATTAAAAATTTTAGCAGTTTACCCTGGAAAGGTAATTTAGATAGATATAAGTATAACTGATTTAAATGGACCAATCGCGGCAATCGGCAGATGATGCCCGATCCCAAGCCCGATCCTAGCCTTGTTTGATATAATTTAGCAGTGTAACTAGTGTAAAAAGTGTTAACCAGAGTAGGACAAATTTAATGTCGGCCTATGGGAATAATTTCTTAATTATGGAATCTCCTGAACGTTTAGAGCGGTTGGAAAAGCATTAGCATTGAGTAAATAAATAATATAAAGAGGCGCAACCGTCAAGGGGCCGAGATTTTAGTGTTGTATATTTTTGCCAATAACTACAAAATTATCTACAATATTTAGGGCTATGCAACCGAATTACAAATACCTTCCCGTAGAACTAAAAATTGGTAACAACCCTGAAGCTATTGGCAAAAAAATACAATGCTAAAATCTCGGCCCCTTGACGGTTGCTCCTCTTTATATTTATTTACTTTTACTAAATCAAACGAACTTACCTGTGAAGTTCGATTGTATGAGGCGCTTCGTCCGAATAGATCACTGTTTAACTATGTAGTACCGCTTCTGGGTGCTAGATGGCGCACACAGTCTTTAGAAAAGTTTCTATCCCCACCCCATTACCGGCAGGGCTCCACGCTGTCATGTAGTTTAAAATTGGCAAAAAACTTCAGGGAAACAATTCTTTAATTGTTTTGAGGCGGGTGGGAGTGATCTATTCGGACGAAGCGCCTCATATAATTACAATCGAACTTCACAGGTAAGTTCGTTTGATTTAGTAATTATATTTCGGCGCTTCGTCCGAATAGATCACTGTTTAACTATGTAGATGTTCAAAGTGTTTTTTGCCTTCAATAAAACTCTTTTTTATAAAAGATATTTTATTATTCTGATCAACAAGAATTGTTACATAATTTATTTCAGTATCGACTTCGCAAAGTCGCCCTGGGTTGTTAAGGGTCTGTTATAAAACCTTGCAAACGTTTCCGATTTCCCAGTCCACCCTGCAGTTCTGCGAATCGTGTCTAACGAAACACCGCTCCTCCATGCTGCCGACGTAGCTGCATGTCTTGTTGTATACCCTCCGAATAACCTTGTGTCAATTCCAGATTTTGATAATATCTCTTTTACCCATTTGCTTAACGTTTGGCTGCTCGCCCTATGTGGAGGTATTGCGACCAGGAAGAGATATTCTTGATCTGTTGTTCTCAAGTCGGCAGTTCTTTCAACATATGTATGTGTTCAAGGCAGAAGCCACACAAATATTAGGGCGCTCATTGAAAAAAGGCAGAAAGAGACACGGCTGGTTTCTGCCTGGAGCTGAAGTTTTAATATTATCACTTATTAATATCTGTGTGCCAACCTCTGATATAATGATGTTCTCTACTTTAATTAATGATAATGTTTGTAGTCTCTGTGCTGTAGTTAATGCTATTAATGTCACAACTTTTTTAGCTAAATCAGCCAGAGAAAGTTCCTCATCGGAGGGGAGGTCAGCTAAATACTCCAACACTTTTTGAGGATCCCATATAGTTGTATTTCCTTTTCTGAGGTCTAACTCTTGCTATGCCTTTAAGATATCTCTTTATTAGAGGATCATGACCCAAATCTCCTGGTAATATTAAAGCCAAGGCGGAACGAATCGAATTAAAGGAACCATACTGAAATGCTTTCGTTTTAAATTGTTCTTGCAAAAAATACAAAACCTGAAGGTTATCGGCATGGTATGTGGGCACTCCGGCTCGTAGACAGTGGTGCCACCAGGCCTTATAAACTGAATTGTATTGTTTCTTTGTCGACACTGAAAGAGACTCTAGTAAAATTCTCAAACTCTCTTCTGGGACATTTCTTATTTTAAATGCCTCGCTGATAATTTCATTGCAACCAGGGTAAGTTGGCTGGACAGGGGATGTGATTCTCTAAAAGGAGAAAGAAGCAGATTATTTTCAGGTCCTAAATACAAAGGTTTAGAAACAACTAATGGGGTTATTTCACAATTTATATTTATGTTAAATGTACAATCAGGAACACGTAAAAATACTGTATATTTGGAAAAAAAGTATTTTTTTTGCGCCTACGTATTTTTAAACTCGGTTTGTAATTTGAAAATATTAAGTTCCCGCCAACAGCCGTGACGTCAATGTTTACGCATGCGCAGTATAGCGTAGATGAAATATCTCAAGAAAACTAACCTCACATTTTTCACGCTCTTAAACTCGACACTGAAATAGTCCATATTTTTCGCAAAGAATTCCTGAATCAAAATGTAGTTCACTTCAGGTAAATTTTCACTGCAAGCTTTAACGAAATTAGGCTCCATAGTCCATAATAGTAAAAAATGATGAACTAACACAAACTAAAGCAAACTGTCAAAAGTGTCAAATGACTCTAGACTCTTAACAAAAACAAATCTTCCTAGATTTAGTTCTAAACCGTGACGTCAAAAGTTAATAAAATTTGAAATTATTGACGATACTTTTTATTGATTTATGAATAATTAACAAATAATAAAGACATGGTATTTACCAATACATTATTCTTGCATATTCTACTATCCAAATTGATAGGTATTTTTAAGTTTTTCTTTAACATGAAATAACCCTATTCTTTGACATAAGGAAACCATGATTGTGAAGGCCAAAAAGGCACAACGAGAATACACTCTGCAGAGTCAGTTTTTATTTTATTAACTGTCCTTAAAATAAGAGAAAAAGGCGAAAATGCATAGAAAAAATAATCATGCCATGAAACAGTAAATGCATCAACAGCTGCCGAGCCTGGGTCTGGAAACCAAGATATGTATTTATTACATTTCTTATTTGCGTAAGAGGCACAAAGATCCGACTTCCGGACAGCCAAATGCTTTCACAATTTTTTGATATGCAACATTAGATAGCTCCCATTCTGTTTCTGCAGAGAGTATCCTCGAATTATGGTCAGCTTTATTATGTTGAGAACGGACATACGATGCATGAATCCAGATATTTTTGGATTCGCACCACTGCCAGATTTTTCTTGAGAGGAGGTTCAATTTTTGATGCTGAACACTCCCCATGCGATTAATATATGACAGGGCTGTTGTGTTATTTACTCTAATAAGGATTTTAACTGAGTGAAGTTTAGAAGCAAAACTTTTTAACCCATATCCTACAGCTTTCAACTCTAGAACATTTATGTGTTCTACTTTCTCACTTTCGTTCCACCATCCATATGCATCTTTATTATTACACCAGCTACCCCAACCTGTTGTAGATGCATCAGTAAATATTTCCATATCAAATTTATCCCGACGTATTTCCTCTTTTCCAGAAAAAATATTTTTCTCCCACCAGTTTAAATCCCCCTCTATTTCCCTGTGGTTTATTAACATTTTGTCTCCGTAATTACCTCCTGTCTTTTTCAAGGCTAGAAATTTTTGTCTTTCAAGGGTTTTTACATATAGCATGCTATATTTTATAGCCGGCGTAACTGATACCAAATAACCTATGAGCTTTGCAAATTCTCTAATTTTACATAACTTTTTGTTTTTTATATTTCGTATGGCCTCATTGATTTTTACTTTTTTATCAAAAGGAGGTTCTACCGTCATGTTTTCACTATTAAACAGAAAACCTAGAAATCTATACGTGGTCGTCGGCACTAACCAGCTTTTATCATAATTGATAATAAAACCTAGATACAATAATGTTCTTTCAGCCAGCCTGGTTTGTTGCCGACAAAGATCCTCTGTTTTGCTAAAAAAACAAAAATCATCTAAATATACACAACACTGAATACCTTTTAAGCGAAAAAAGGATATAACAGGCCTCATAATTTTTGTAAAAACATATGGTGCAATTGAGAGGCCCATTGGTAAACAAGTAAATTCATAAAGTATATTATCATAGTAAAATCTTAAGTACTTCCTAAATTTCTTATTTACAGGTATGCAAAAATATGCATCCATTAGATCAATGCTTGTCATAAAATAATTGGGCTGTACCAATTTAACCACCGTTCTAAAATCCTCTAGTTTAAAATGTGGCGGAGAGATGAAGCTATTAAGCATTTTTAGATTTAAAATAAATCTTTTCTTGCCATTGGACTTTCTAGCCAAAAAATATGGTGATATAAATTGATCAGCCCTGGCTTCACAAGGCCTTATTACCTCTTCTCTCAATAAACGATCAATCGTTGCATGCATCTCTTTTTGTTCCTCAAGGGAAAACTTACAATTTTGGATTTTAGTTTGTTTTGGCTTTTTTATAAAGGGTATTTTATAACCTTTTATAAACTGAATTATGTGGTTATTTGTACAGAGTTTTCTCCAATTGTCAATAAAATTTTCTATTCGTCCCCCAATTTTCATACTTACTACTTTTGTTTGTGGTTTTTCCAATAAAACTTCCTCTCCTTGTCGTGCTGCATTCGAGGTGCTTGCCCTCTCTGCTGTGAGCGCCTCCCTGCTCGCAGCGGGCCCCTGTAGTTTAAAGGCTTGGGATTTTGGGGGCTCACCTTGCTATTTTTCAAGGACATTGCAGGTTTTAAATCCTGGCTAGATTTTTCAAGAGCTTTAGTAGCTTTTAAACGCTCTCCAAAGTCTTCAGAAAAAGACAAAAAGGCAAGTGATGTGAGGGCAAGCATCTTATTAAGTTTAGCTGGAGAGGAGGCTGTTGAATTATTCAACACATTTGGACTAAGTGAAGCAGATTCCCAGAAAGAAGAAAACATTTTAGAGGCATTCGAAAAATATTGTAACCCGAAGAAAAATGTGGTTTACGAAAGGTTTAAGTTTTATAAAAGAGATCAGTTAGAAGGTGAAGGTTTTGAACAGTTTCTAACAGATATTAAGAAGTTATCTCAGTCGTGCGAATTTAGAGATCTACTCGAAGAAATGATTAGAGACCGCATAGTAATTGGAATTAACGATGAGAACTTGCAAGAGAGAATGCTACGAACTACTAATTTGGATCTTAAAAAAGCAATTGATTGTTGTAGAGCTGCAGAGGTATCAAAAAAGCAAGCTAGAAGTTTACAGGAAAAAAGTGTCGATGTTGTGAAGAACAAAAAGAAAGAGGGCTTAGAAAATGAGAAGGTAGAAAGATTTAAAGAAAGAGAAAATACTGTGGGAAAAGTTGACCGCTTCAAATGTGGAAGGTGTGCCAAAGTTCATAGTCCTAGGGAGTGCCCTGCTTTTAATCGGAAGTGTAATAGATGTGGAAAGCTAAACCATTTTGCAATTTCTTGTCAGGTTAGAAATGTAAGGTTAGTTGAAACTGAGGTTAGCCAGGATACTGATTCCTTAATACATGTCATATCAATTCTAAATGTTGATAGTGTAAGCTCATGGTTTGAGCAAGTTCAAATTGAAAACAAAAATATAAATTTTAAGCTTGATACTGGAGCGGAGGTAAATGTCCTGCCGTATGATTTCTATAAAAAATTAAATACAAATAAAGAATTATTGCCTACAAATATTAAGTTATAAATAGAAGCATTTGGTGGGTCAGTAATTAAACCCTTAGGTAAAGTAAATTTAAAATGTGAATCAAAAAATGCAATAAGCATGGAAAATTTTTTAATTGTAAAAGATATAAGTACTCCATTGCTTGGTGTACAATCTTGTGAATCATTAAATTTAATAAAAAGGATTTCAAATGTTGAACTATTTAGTAATAAAGAATGTTTTATTAGAGATAATCAAGAAATTTTTCAAGGAGTCGGTACTTTTAAAGAAAAATGTACGATAGAAATTTTAGATGATTGTGAACCAGTTGCTAATCCCCCTAGAAGAATACCGTTAGTAATACGTGATAAATTAAAAGAAACGTTGCATGATCTTGAAAATAGGAGAATAATTGAGAAAGTTGACAAACCTACTGGGTGGGTTAGTAACTTGGTAATAATAGAGAAAAAGGATAAATCCTTAAGATTGTGCCTTGACCCAAAAAATTTGAATTTGGCAATTAAGCGCCCTAAGAATGTTTTAATACCCACGTTAGAAGATATTACTTATAATTTGTGTAATAAAAAAATATTTACAGTTCTTGATCTAAAAGAAGGATTTTGGCAAGTAGAATTAGATAAGAAATCAAGTGATCTGTGCACATTTTCTACTCCTTTTGGATGTTGGAAATTTTTAAGACTCCCCTATGGTTTGAATATGGCCCCAGAATACTTTCAGTATATTAATAGTAAACATTTTTCTGACATATCTGGTGTTCAAATTTATTTTGATGATTTGTTGATAGCAGCTAACGATGAAGTTGAGCATGATCAAATTTTATCACAGGTTATTGATAGAGCTAAAAGTTTAGGAGCTAAATTTAATGTTAATAAAATCCAATTTAAAGTAGAATCGGTAAAATATCTCGGTCACATTTTCTCCTCGCGAGGTATGGAGATTGACCCAGAGAGAGTAAAGGCAATTTTAGCAATTGAAAATCCAAAAAATAAAAAGGAGTTACAGAGTATATTAGGAATGGTTAATTTCCTACGGCAATTTATGAACAATTTGTCAGAGCTAACTTCACCATTAAGAGAGCTTTTAAAAGAATCAAATGAGATGGGGTCATGCGTACAATTGCCGGTCTTCGATCTTCGGAGCAAAGCAGCGGTGGTCGGAGCCGGGGAATGGATGGGTGACCGTATCTCATTACATTACCGAGGATAGTGCAGCGGGCTAGATCGCCCTTGAGTGGCACAAGGCGACTAGTTACTGCCTATCTCTCCTGGGTTCGAGTCCCAGCTCCGGCAGATTGCAATGTCGGAGGGAATGGGTGTATGTGGTGTGTCCTGGTTAAGTGTCAGAATAGCTCTAAGCTAAACTTCGCCAGGACGTTAATATAAATAAGACGATTAAAAAAAAAAAAAAAAAAAAAAAAAAAAATTTCAATGGTTACCCATTCACACAAAGACTTTAGATATTATAAAAAATAAAATTGTTGAAGCACCTACTCTGGCAAATTTTGATGCTAGAAAAGATATCACCATACAGGCCGATGCTTCACAGCACGGGTTAGGCTGCTGCCTATTGCAGGAGGGTAAACCAGTTTTTTATGCCTCTAGAAGTCTGAGTTCAAGTGAAATTAATTTTGCTCAAATAGAGAAAGAATTATTGAGTATAGTATTTGCGACTACTAAATTTCATAATTTTATATATGGAAGAAATGTAAATGTTATAACAGATCACAAACCTTTGGTTAGTTTATTAAACAAAAAAGTTTCTGACATAGCATCATCTCGTTTGCAACGAATGAAAGTTAAATTGTTAAAATATGAATTAATTATTAAATATTTACCGGGAAAATTTATGTACGTAGCTGATTTGCTTTCAAGATCATTTATAAAAGACCATTCAGAAGACAGTGATGATTGGGTATGTGAAACCATTCATTCAATAACTAGAGGATTAAGCATCACAGAGGAAAAGAAACATGAATTTGAAGTTGCCACAGTGAATGATCCGATCTTGACCAAACTTAAATTTTATTATTACAGTGGTTGGCCAAAAAACAAAAATGATGTTTCTGATGATGTTAAGTTTTATTATAAATATCAAAATGAAATAAGTGTTGAAGATAACCTTGTATTTTTTAATCATAGAGTCATAGTACCGCATTCCTTGAAACTCTATATTCTAAATTTACTCCACGAGTCACATTTCGGCATTACTAGAACTAAAGAAAGAGCTAGACAAATTGTATATTGGCCTGGACTTATGACTGATATAGAAAAAATGATTGGAAGTTGTATTGTGTGTGAACGGTTTCAAAATGCTAATGTTAAGGAACCACTCCTACCCCATGACATTCCAGACTTACCGTTTAACAAAATTTCGTGTGATTTTTTAGACTTTGGTGGTAAAAGTTATTTAGTTATACAGGATTATTACTCAAAATGGCTTGAGATTTTGTTAGTTAAAGATAAGACGTCTAATGAAGTCATTGAAAAATTCAAAAATATTTTTGCCACGCACGGTATACCGAAAACCGTAGTTTCTGACAATATGCCATTTAGTTCATCTCAATGCAAAGCATTTGCAAAAGCCTGGAATTTTGAATTTGTCACAAGTTCTCCCAGATATCCACGTAGTAATGGACAGGCTGAGCGTGCTGTTCAGACCTCAAAAAACATATTAAAAAAATGTTGGTATACAGGTGGAGATATTCAAACATGTTTATTGGAATTTCGAAATACTCCAATACCTGGGATAAATTTGTCCCCGGCTCAAATGCTGTTTAGTCGTATAACACGAACAAAATTACCAGTTCATACTGAACTCTTAAAAACTGAAAATAGCAAGGGGGTACACACAAAATTAAGTGACAGGCAAGTAAATTATAAAAAGGTTCATGACCGGTCAGTAAAGTCGCGTAGAGAATTGTGTATCGGAGAAAATGCTCTAGTTAGAAGGGGTAAAATATGGGAACCTTCAAAGATTATTGATAAACATGACAGTCCTAGATCTTATAGTATTCAGGATCAGAGGGGTAATATATTAAGAAGAAATTCAACACATTTAAGACCATCTAATAATGAGTTCAAATTGTGTACAGATCCCGATCCTCTGATATTGAATGATAATGTTAACCTTGATGTATCAAATAATGAAAATTGTAGCATTAGTTATAAGAGTCTTCCTAATGAAAGTGCCAAGTGTCTTCCTAGTGAAAGTGCCAAGTGTCTTCCTAATGAAGGTGCTAAGACTACGAGGTTTGGTAGAAATATTAAAGTTCCAACACGCTACAAAGATTATATAACAGACTATTAAAAAATAGAAAGGGGAGATGTTGTAGATGGCGTTGAGTGTGTTCTAGGACACACGCAGGTCCATCGTCCATCGGTCACTGTTGTTGCTCCATGCACGGGTGTGCTGTCAAGTAATAAAGTGTCTATAAGAAAGCTGTGTTCTTCATTTAAATATTTTATAAATAATCATCAACAATATTAGAGCTGTAGTAGACTGGAACTTTTATAAAGAAAAGAGGAACAATGTTGTAACAACAATACGTAAAGCCAAAAGGGATTATTATAACAAACAAATTGATTCAAATAAAAATGACTCAAAGAAAATGTGGAAGACTTTAAAAACTTTAATTAGTAATAAATGTTCTACAGAAATTGGTAATAATATTGATTTTGGATCCTACACGGAGTCAGTTGAAGAAAATTTTAATAATTTCTATTTAGATAGTATACAAAATATCGTAGACACTATAGATACTGTATTAGTGAACCCTGATCATAATAGTGAGTGTACTACTTTGGAATTCTCAGAATTTAAAACAATTTCGTTAAACAAATTGCGTAAAATAGTCTCCAATTTAAGGAAAAAATCTGTTAGTGATGTAGTGCTCAATGTAGACTTACTAAAATCTCTTTTTGACGTTATTGGTTACCCTCTTTTAAATTCAATAAATACGGTGTTAAGAACAGGGAAAATGCCTTCTGAATTGAAAGTAAGTACAATAATACCAGTACCAAAAGTTAAAGATCCAAATAAGCCTAGTGATTATCGACCTATAAATCTGCTTCCAATTATTGAAAAGATCATCGAAATTGTAGTGTGCGAACAGTTATCTGAATATTTTGAGAAAAACAATCTCTTATATGTTGGTCAATCGGGATTTAGAAAGAAGCATTCTTGTGAATCTGCTGTACAACTGGTGTGTGCCAAGTGGAGAAAGTGCATAAGTGAGGGAGATATCGTGTTGAGTGTATTTGTTGACCTTCAAAGAGCTTTTGAAACTGTGAATAGGGATATACTCATTGGAAAACTAAACAAGTATGGTATTAAAGGAGTTGTAATTAAATGGTTTCGTGATTATTTAAGCAATCGATTCCAAATAACCAAAGTCGGGGATAAATGTTCAACATCTATTGAAACTGTACATGGAGTACCGCAAGGCAGTGTATTGGGTCCGCAACTTTTTCTGATTTATGTAAACGATTTGTATCAACACTTAAAAAATTCTATTGTTCATCTCTTTGCTGATGATACTCTGATCTCTGTTTCTGGATCCGATTTTAAACAAGTTGCCGCTCAAATGAATTCTGAACTAGTTGTTTTGTATAATTGGTTAGGTTTAAATAAATTAAAATTAAATTCGGGAAAAACGAAATATATGGTATTAGGAACAAAAAGTCGATGTTGCAAATTTGACGACGAGAATTTAAATATAACCATAAATAATGAATCAATAGAAAAAGTATATGAAATGAAATATTTAGGGGTAATAATAGATCCTCAGTTGTCATTCAATCTGTTTGCTAGTTATTTGTGCAAAAAAATTGGTAAAAAGGTTGGATATTTTTATAGAATATCAAGTAATGTGTCACAATGGGCAAAAAAAGTAATTTTTAATACAATTATATTACCACATTTTACATACTGTGCATCACTACTATTATCGGCAAATAAAACAGAGATCAGCAAATTACAAATATTACAGAATAAAGGTATGCGTATAATTCTAAATTGTGACAGAACAACCCATATAAAAGATATGTTACTATGCTCTGTCTGTCCAAAAGATAGAAATACACTCCGCCCCAAAAATGTCCGCTAAATTTGAATGGAATTTCTCTATTGGTCGAATTTATAGAACCCAAATTACAATGCAACTTCTAGATTTGACTGAAAGGCCGCCTCTACAAGAACTTGCGTCACACATTAAACTTTTACGTATTTTGCAACAGACCAATCAGCAATCAGCTTATGTTATGGATTGTCGCGAAACGCATTAAACGTGCGAAAAACGCGAATAAATGGGGAGCCGGCCTGCACTGTCAACTGTCATGCACAGGTTATGAAAAATCGAAATACGATGGCTGAAGGGGGTGCAATTTCTCCACCGAGAAAGTGAAAAGCAAGACATTTTTCAGTGGAGAATCAGGAAAACGTGCTGAATATCTTCAAGACCTACGATAGGGAGAATCCGGAGAGGCCAAAAATGGAATGCGTGAAGTTCACTGCAACGGCAGCAGGTGTGAGTGTTGCAAGTGTTTACAATATTCTTCATGAATACAAAGAAACACACCAACTCCAATCACCAAAAGTGTACCACCGAAAGAATCATACGATAGATATTAATAAATAAATATGTACAGTGGTGGAAATCGAAAAGTAAACGACTCAGATTTGGCTATTTTTGAGTAGTGTACATTGTGGTCATTGGAGTTTATCCAGTAGAGTAACCTATGTGAAACTGTTCCAGTAAATCACAAACTAAACTTTTTTGCCTGAAATAACCACATACGTTCTCTTAAGTATGTGGAAGTTACTCGCAAAAGCACCTAACCTAAAAACGAATACAAACGTAAACAAACTAGTAATCGGCAGCTGGGTCGTGGTCGTTACGTCTAGACGGCAGGAAATAAACAAAGTATCGTGAGTTTGCGCAGTGCGGACTTAATAAAGAAACGTCGTTTAAATTTTCGCGGGAATAAGTATTATTTTTAAAAGTCCAAAATTGCAAATGTATAATAGAAACTTTAATGGGGATAAACATTATAAAAATAAAACATCGCTGCAGTATACAATGTAACACGTATAATAAACAAATTTTGTTGAAGCTATCGCAGCTTTCATTAATTCCATGGTGTAAAACTGACTATTGCGTGGACCGTTCTGCGCTGCCATAAAATTAATGGGGCGGAGTCGAGCTCTATGTTTTGAACAGATCGAGTATACAGTTAAACTGGTTAACTGTTTGGCAAATAATTGAAAAAGCTAATTTAATTCTTATTTTCAAAATAAAAATTGGTAAAGCTCCTCAATATTTTAATAATTTTCTAACAGCAAGGTCTGAACTAAATTCATATCCAATAAGATCAGGTGATAATTATCATATTGAAGTGCAAAATTCATCTAAATATTTATTTAATGAAGGTCTACGTCTTTTCAACGGTTTGCCACAAGAGTTAAAACAATGTGAAAATATTAATATTTTTTCTAAAAAACTGTTAAAACTATATCTTACAAAAAATTGTTAAAACCGAGATTAAAACTGTGCTTATCTATGTAGTTTTAATTTAGCTTATAGTGATTTATTGCAAATTGTAAAAAAATTGTTATTTCTTTTACTAGCAATACTGCTAAATAAAAAGGTTTATTATTATTATTATAATATCCTTTACGGATACAACATACGTGAAGGTGGCGTCCATGTTTGTCTGTCCCTTGAATCTGAGGTTACCGCCGTATCTCGCGGATTACGATCCACCTCGCTGCTATCGTCATTTGTCGAATCTCGCAGACTTCGAACTTCGATCACGATGCGAACTATGATACGAGGATGTCGGACTGTTAGGGCTTCGTCCTCGTTTTCGACTTTCACGCCTTGGCGTTGCTCATACGAGGAGCATGATGGCCGACTATGTTGTCCTACCTGCCTCTCTAGTGTTTTAAGCCTTTTATACAATTCCCTCCGTGATGGCATATTTTCCAATTCACCATCAGAATCAGTATGACTTCTCCTCCTCTTTCTGCTAGGTTTGCCCATTGTTTCCTGATTTCTCAGCATAAAACTGAAATAAAAAGTAATATAGATAGTACGCCAACTAGCACAAAGAAACGAATGACAGCGTGGAGCCCTGCCGGTAATGGGGTGGGGATAGAAACTTTTCTAAAGACTGTGTGCGCCATCTAGCACCCAGAAGCGGTACTACATAGTTAAACAGTGATCTATTCGGACGAAGCGCCGAAATATAATTAATGGTATTAGCCTTGTATATGTATTCATATACAAGGGTATTAGTCAAATCTGCAATATGAGCTGTATGTGTGTTTCAGATAGGAATATTTGACAGCAAATACAAATTCAAAAAGAATTGCACTTATTCCTTAACCTATTATTGGTTTCTTTATTTGTATTACAGCGTATTTTTGATTTATTACTGATCCTTATTTTATTTTCATCAGTAAATAACTCGAACTTTTTTTTCTGTCATTTTTCAGGTTAACATCATTCCAAAGTGGTGTACACTATTCTGATTTACCAAAACCAAACTTATCTCTTTCTACACGTACCTACACACTCATATTTATAACGAACGTAATATTTTGGAAAGGTGTGTGTAGAAAGTGTACACTGGTGCAGGATACCGAACACATCTCCTGACGAGACTCGATCTATGACATACTTTTGTTTTTATTTAAATAGCGTCCGGACTCCGGGGTTTACTTACTCGTTAGCAGTGATTTCATTTATGCTCCCGTAATTTTGTGAAAAAATAATGTATAAGTACTTAGTATTTACCTATAATTACTAAGATATACTTCATAAGTGATAGAACGGTGGTGAATCAAAAAATAATTACAAAATATCTCGTGAAATGTGAAATCGCCAGTACGTGTGAAAACATGCAAGTAAGTATCTATTCATTTATCACAGAGTTTCCTATTTTATTTATCCTATTTATCACGCATTTTAAGCATATAAATAAATTCTTTGGTCATTGTGTAAAATAAGGCCTTCTATGCTAGCAAAAAAATAAAAATACTCACATTTCACATGAAACGTCCGTAACAATTTGCCACCTATTAGGTATATGTTGTGCAAATGTTGTATAACCCCACAAAAAATTCATAAAGTTTCACCCTTCACTGTTCACATTGTGATTACAGTGTGATTTTAACAACATTAAAGGAGGGAACATTAAAAATCATTACCTTAGCATTATCACAACCAATGTAAGTACCTTTTCACGTAGCTGCATGTTGTACATTTAACACCCCCCACTTTCCAACCCAAACAAACAAAAATATACCAAATCGCATAGGGCAACAACAGAGTATGTTCCCTTGCCCTTCTCGCATAAAAACAAACCACCATACAAATCTACTACAAAACAGTTCCACTCCTACACCATTTCAACCCATCCCACACCCTGCTGGGCACCATGACCTTGAACAATTGGATTTGCGAATAATATTTCAGTTCTACATGTATAAAGTGAAAATAAAAAACCCAAATTTGCTTTTGTCAGCCGTCTCCTCTCACGTTGTTTACCCCACCCAGCACCCTTTTCGCTCCACGGTCCCGTAAGTTTGTGGGGTTACTATTTATTTGCACAACATTTTGATATACACAAATTACTTCTAATAATGACTACTACATGGACCAATCAAAAAAACGTAAAAAAATCAAAAAGGCCCTATCCTACACATTTACCAATTCTTTATTAATAGTTAATAAAAAATGGTGCCACGGTTCCAAAAACACCACTTTGATGAAATTTGTTTGCTCATAAAAATCATGGCAGTCATGGCAGACTTAAGGCGGATTTAGCCAACTTCATAAACGTATATTTATGCATATGGATATTTTTAATGCATAAGCATAAAAGTTAAAAGTCCATATTTGTATGAGACCATTTACCCAACATTCATTATCGATAACCGTATTTTTATACATAAGATTTAACCTTGAAGTTCCTAACTTTAAATAGCACTTTCCAGGTAGCCCAAAAAAAGTGTATGTTCCTGGGAAAAAAGTTCTGATGACGTCAGTTTCGCCATTTTCTAGATTTCGAAAAAAAAAATTTATAGCGTAAAATGTACCTTAGTGCACCCCAAATTAAACCACGTAAACGGTTTTGTGATAAATTTTTTCATTCTCTAGATATAGTCCCGAGACATCAACTTTGGGACACCCTGTACTTCCTTGCAAGGAAGGTTTTTTAAAAGAATATTTAATAATTTATTTTTTATCACAGTTCTTTGGTCTGCACCAACATTTATGTTACCAAATAATTTCCTCACTAATTAAATATGAGTTTGATTTGATTATCAAGTATTTAAATAATTTATTTTTGTGTGTAAGTATTTTTCACAACGTTCATTGATTATAAATCAAACTGCACGAACGCAAGCATAACTTATAGTTAAAAAAATTATGCCTGATAGGAATCATTCGGCCAGAAAAATCGCATCCTTTTGTGTTGCATGATATCTTTTAAAGAAAAAATGATTTATCGACAACAACTTAGATATGCATATTAAAGTTTCAAAATTATTCAATGGGTTTCTAGCACAGTTTTACCACAATCGATACTTACGAAATGAACGGATTTTCTTGAATAATGGTACTTGCTCAAAATTTACATAAGCGCTCATGCCCGCACCCAGCCTTAATTCTTAATTCTGACGGTTCCGTTAAGGGCGTATGAAATTTTAATTAAAGTCAATCTAAACTATAGGTTAACAATAAATAATAATAAATAAATAATTGCTGCGCCACAGCCAAGTTTCATTTTCAATGATAACATAACATTATACAGGGTGTTAAGAAAAAGTAGGTCATGCCTTTAACCACGGATTCTTTGGGCGAAAATAATGTGACTTTTATATTGTGATTTTTTATTTTGGAGCGTAGTTTTTTTTATAGAGGGTGTTAAAAGTTTACATTTTGAAAATTATTTTTATTAATAATTCTGTTACTGTTTAAGATTTTTATCCGAATTTTTGCACAGACTTTCATCTTATACAGATACACTTTTTGTGTAATTTTGGTAAAAAAAGTCGGATCACAATCGGGAAAAGGGGGGTTGTGTTAACCCCCCCAACTTTTTCATGCGTACGCCTATGGTCTCTTGATATTTATTTTTGGATTAAACACTTATTTACCCAATTTTTTTTACTCCCTCAAAATTTTGATTTAGGACTTGATTAACGAGATATTCCAGTAAATTCAGAATCATTTTCAATATTTCAGTTTCGGAATTTATTGTTTTTACTATTGTTGTTCGTAGTAATCCTGGGTTTTCTTTAAATCGACTACTTTTAGACAAAAAATGCTAGAGACTTTTTTTGTTGTGCATAGTCAGAAAAGTTCAATAAAATAAAAATCTGTGCTGCCACTCTCGGATTCAGGCGGATTATAGTCATCAGAAACAATAACAAGGGAGGCTGTGCTCCCCTATTTTCATCGTCAATAACCTAGTCCATGTTGACAGGTAAAACGTGAACACCCTGTAAGACTAATACGTTACAATATGCAAAAATAAACAAAAAATGTTTCACTGACCAAAGAACTAGGGTCTCGAAATTTTTTCTGGTCTATTAATTATTTGAGAAAATCTCTGTCAATTGGCAACTAAATTATAATGGAAGATTCTATTACTAGCTCGTAAGTTATAATTTAGATAAAAGTTTTTGACATTGCAATTTTTTTTCAGATTATGCCCAGGGACGAACTATTAGGGAAAGAAACAGATATTCACGCGTGTTGTAGTTTCGACATCCATACCATGGACGACAAAGTGCATCGGGAGTGTAGATAGATAGATAGGAGATGCAGACAGATAGATAGATAGATAGATAGATGGACATATCTAAATCCGTCTACTATTTCTTGTTGCTGGTGCTTGTTGGTATATAAATATCAGACTTCAGAGGTCAAAGGTTTATATATCCAGCAAGTTCCAGTGGTGAGGGCAGTGGCTAGGATTGGGTATCGTTCATAGTTCACTCTATCGTAGAGAGAACCGCTAAAATAGCTGGGATATTACAAGTGTTAAGGCTTGTAACTGTATTCGGGGATTTTCTGGGGGCTTTGGAGCCCAGAGAAGCAGTTAGTAGGCTCTGGTTTTCGCGTGCGAGTGATGGTACTATGGAGACGAACCGCTTTAGGGAAAGGAGATAAAGGCATGTATTATTATATTATTCAATTATTATTCTTACTAATTTGTATTTTTATATATGTAGGTAGGTTCCGAACGAGATAGGACATGGTGAAGACATCGTAAGGTAAATATACATAACCACTGTTTATATTCGATTTATTTTGATCACTAGAAGGACCACTATGTGCATAGATATCTTCTAGCAAAATAAGAAAAACCTGTTTTTACCAATCAGTCAAAACGTCGTGTCGTCCTTCCCAGATCAAAATGATCGAGAGGATAGTTCAATAAAAAAAAATTATTGAGTTTTAATCAAAATCAGTTAATAAAATATTCTTTAATACAAGTAGGACCGGTATTGTTTTTTTTTTTCAAAAAATTATTAGGGTTATTACTAAATATCTAACTAGTTTCTCTTTTGTTACAGGGTGAGTGGTGGGGTTTATATTGTGCCCCCTTAGAATGTATCGTAAAAGGGAGAGGGGGTGCAAAAGAAAAACGTTTAAAAATGGTATGTCTTAACCACCTGGCAATTATATAACTTTGTTACCTATTATTATCAATTTATATAATTATTGATACTGCCTTCTTATCCACAGGAGAGCCCTCGTCAACAAAGATAATACCAACGTGTGCGACCTTTAGCACTACCCTAGAAGGTAAGTCCTGTAGAGCAGTTTTACCGTTAGATGAGTAACTATTTTCTCCTTTGTTTCATGGTAAGCCTTGAAAAGCGACAGTGTTTGAGATGTGAAACAGGAAGAGACAAATGCCAGTTATTCTATGGATTCTTTTAAAACATCAAAACGAAATAATTTATGCTTTGGCACTAGAATGGTTAACCTCTTTGGAGCATTATTATTATACTAACGAAATGGAATATGGTCAAGTGGTAAGATTATCTATCATGATCTAATATAAAGAGTTAAGACTGACGTATTTTTTAGGTTTTTGAGAACGTGAAGAATCCTATTATGGAGTCACTAAAATAATAAATAAGCAAATGACTGTCATAAAATAAATATTTTGAAGAATTTAAGTGGAGGGGTGAGGTATGAATAATGACTATATCATTTTTAACAGATTATTTTTTTAATCCCACTTGTATTTTAGCCAGAAATCCGGCGTTCCAACACATTTGCACAACCCCTTATAGTTTGATGACTGTTATTAATTTGGAGCGTAAGAAAGCAGACCATGAGGTGTTCGCTTGAAACTCCACCACACACAGGTGAGGAATTTTTGATTCCATAATTGGCAGCGGTTTTTTTGGTATTACTTTTCTTTGTATATGATTATCCTTTCCTTTACTTATTTATACTTAGTGAATTTATTAGCCCTACGGCTCTTTAAATATATTAATGACAAAATACATTTTTAACAATTATTGAAAGCAGCATAAACTTCCAATCCAATGAATAACTAATATTGGCATAAATAATAATAATAATAATAATAATGAACTTTATTGATTGACAATCAAAGGGCAATTGACCGAAGTCCTTCAGCCCGTTACATAGTTCTTACATTGTATATTATTCCTATTTGTTTTGCTACATAAATAAGTATTATTTAAATATATATACAGGGTTTTTCACTTAAAACTCCGCACGCCAATATCTCTAAAACCAATAGAAATATTTAATTTCTGTAAAAAGTAGTCAATGTATGGGGTCAAGTAGATATTTTTCAAAGTTTAAAAAACTTTGAAAAATATCTACTTGACCCCATACATTGACTACTTTTTACAGAAATTAAATATTTCTATTCGTTTTAGAGATATTGGCGTGCGGAGTTTTAAGTGAAAAACCCTGTATATGTATAATAAAAAAAAAACACTTGTGTTTAGTTGATTGAGTCGATCTTTACTTGATGGAAATCCATGTTAACATTGAATGAAATAAAACTTAACTGTTTTATGATTTCCACAAATCTTTTATATTTATATATTTCACAAAATATATAAACTACATAACAATTGTTTCGCCACACAGTGGCTTCGTCAGATGTGAGTACTGGACTAAACTACTTCCTACAGAACAAGGGTATTTAAAGTCTTCTAGAGTATAATAAAATATTAACAGTGTTGTAAAATTAATTTTGAATAGGTGGGTAGCTTAAATATGAATAAATAATATGAAAAAATCAAAAAGTATTCAACAAAAACAGAATAAACTCACTCTCTTGATATCACATATTAACAATATTGTAAAATTAATTTTGAATGGGTACCTACATAGTTTAAACATAAATAAAAATATGAGACAATCAAGAAGTATTCAACTAAACAGATATGGTAGATATATGATTAAAACAGATATAACAATGGGGAAGAATTAGTTTCAAGTTGGTCATTTAGGATTATATCTGAATTTTTCAATTTGTTAATTTCCAAAGATTCTAATAATGTTAATTTTGGTCCTTTATTTTCCGAATATAAAATATCAAAGTTTTCATTAAATTGATGATTTTCTTCGAACAGATGATTAGCGTAAGTAGAATCATCTTTTCTATGTGTAAAGCTTCTTTTGTGCTCTCCTATTCGTTTCTTAAAACTTCTTCCGGTTTGACCAATATAGACTTTAGGGCAGGTACCACAGGTTAGCTCATAGATTCTTGATTTATTATCTTTCTTAATTTTATCCTTATTATTTTTAATAATTTTACCAAGTGTATTTGTAGTTTTATAAGCAATATTAATATTTTGTTTTTTCAAATTTTTAGCAACTTTCTCTGTAGGTTTGCCGATATAAGTGAGGGTGTTGAATTTTGATATATTTGTTTTAAATTTTGGATAAACTAATTCTATTGCTTTTTTATAAGATTTATTAGCGAGAATATTATCAATCATTGTTGCGGTATAGCCGTTGTTAATTGCAATTTGTTTTATTATGCCTAATTATTTTTCGAAATTTTCCTTAGATAGCGGAATGTTAATTAATCTGTGTACCATACTATTATAAGCAGCTAGTTTATGTTGTAAAGGACGTGTTGAACTATTATGTATTGTAATATCAGTACGAGAGCTTTTATGGTATATGGAAAATTCATGTAAATTATTGTTAAAGTTGTTAAATCTAAAAAATTAATAGAGTTATTCTCTTCTATTTCAATAGTGAATTTTATGTTCGGATGTAAATTATTAATATATTCTAAAACATTATTTAATGGGGTTATTTCACAATTTATATTTATGTTAAATGTACAATCAGGAACACTTAAAAATACTGTATATTTGGAAAAAAAGTATTTTTTTTGCGCCTACGTTTTTTTGAAACTCGGTTTGTAATTTGAAAATATTAAGTTCCCGCCAACAGCCGTGACGTCAATGTTTACGCATGCGTTACGCATGCGCAGTATAGCGTAGATGAAATATCTCAAGAAAACTAACCTCACATTTTTCACGCTCCTAAACTCGACACTGAAATAGTCCATATTTTTCGCAAAGAATTCCTGAATCATAACGTAGTTCACTTCAGGTAAATTTTCACTGCTAGCTTTAACGAAATTAGGCTCCATAATAGTAAAAAATGATGAACTAACACAAACTAAAGCAAACTGTCAAAAGTGTCAAATGACTCTAGACTCTTAACAAAAACAAATCTTCCTAGATTTAGTTCTAAACCGTGACGTCAGAAGTTAATAAAATTTGAAATTATTGACGATACTTTTTATTGATTTATGAATAATTAACAAATAATAAAGACATGGTATTTACCAATACATTATTCTTGCATATTCTACTATCCAAATTGATAGGTATTTTTAAGTTTTTCTTTAACATGAAATAACCGTATTGTCTTCTATAAGCTAACCTATGGTACCTGCCCTAAAGTCTATATTGGTCAAATCGGAAGAAGTTTTAAGAAACGAATAGGAGAGCACAAAAGAAGCTTTACACATAGAAAAGATGATTCTACTTACGCTAATCATCTGTTCGAAGAAAATCATCAATTTAATGAAAACTTTGATATTTTATATTCAGAAAATAAAGGACCAAAATTAACATTATTAGAATCTTTGGAAATTAACAAATTGAAAAATTCAGATATAATCCTAAATGACCAACTTGAAACTAATTCTTCCCCATTGTTAAATCTGTTTTAATCATATATCTACCATATCTGTTTAGTTGAATACTTCTTGATTGTCTCATATTTTTATTTATGTTTAAACTATGTAGGTACCCATTCAAAATTAATTTTACAATATTGTTAATATGTGATATCAAGAGAGTGAGTGTATTCTGTTTTTGTTGAATACTTTTTGATTTTTTCATATTTATTCATATTTAAGCTACCCACCTATTCAAAATTAATTTTACAACACTGTTAATATTTTATTATACTCTAGAAGACTTTAAATACCCTTGTTCTGTAGGAAGTAGTTTAGTCTAGTACTCACATCTGACGAAGCCACTGTGTGGCGAAACAATTGTTATGTAGTTTATATATTTTGTGAAATATATAAATATAAAAGATTTGTGGAAATCATAAAACAGTTAAGTTTTATTTCATTCAATGACACTTGTGTTTATTTAACTAACTGTTATATAAGATTTCAATGAATTCCGATCGTTTCAATTTTTTCCCAGATGGTGTTTTCTGGATGTTTGTAATTGTTTCTTGCGTGGGGGTCTCTTCTGATACAAAAAGGAGCAATCAGTTCCTTGTTTTCTGGTCTTTGGCAACATTTGTGGGAGAGATGAATAAGTCTATCTTCAATGGGTTCTATCTGCGTGGCTTGATATAATAGATTATTTGGGGGATGGTAAATTGGGTTATTAGGATGGCGAATTTTGGTGATGCACTAGTTTCAGCAACTTTTAAGTTTTGTAATGCAGGGTTTTTCAGATTTAAAAATATTATATTTCCATATTCTATGATGGGTCTACAAATTAATTTGTAGATTTTGCTTTTTGTTTCTAGGTTTATACCATTATTTTTCCAGGACAAACATCTAAAATGTTTCGCTCTTGAAATGCAGTTTTTCTTCGTATTTTGGGTGTGATAATTGAAATTGATTTTGTAATCAATGCTTATTCCAAGATATTTAACACATGTTTCAGGTCGGATATTATAATTGTACATTCTTAAGGTTGGTGAAGTTCCACATGGTGTGTGAAAAAATGCAATTAAACGTGACTTTTCAGGGTTAGGTTTGAGCCTCCATTTGTTGAACCATGTAATTGTTTTGTTTGTGAGGTCCTGGAGTTTTTCAATTGTATTGGTATAAATGTTTCCATGGCATATGAGGGCGGTGTCATCTGCATATTGCAATATATATTTTTCATGCGAGAAATATTGGAAATCGCTGTAAATATCTGAGCAGTATATATTATATAAAAGTGGTGACAATGGAGATCCCTGCGGTAATCCTTGTTGTGGCTAGAATTCTTCAGAATATGACGTATTTATTTTTATCTTTAATTTACGATTTTGTAAAAAAATTTTGACAAGTAGCACTAGGTATTTAGGACAACCTTTATGATGCAGTTTGAAAATTAGACCTTTGTGCCACACACTGTCGAATGCCTTGCTAATATCCATGAAGAGTGCTGGTGTTTTCTTGTTGTTAAGTCTGGAAGTTTCAACATTGTTGACAAGTATGGCTAGTGGATGTATCGTGGAACATTTGGATTTGAAACCAAATTGGTAGCTGGGGATAGTGTGACCTATGCCTTCTTGAATTTTGTATTTAATTATTTTTTCTAGATTTTTCCCTACGACAGGCAATAAAGTAATAGGTCTGTAATTGTTAGGTTTAGTGTGGTCTAAATTAGGTTTTGCTATAGTTACGATCGTGCCCACTTTCCACTCTTCAGGAAAGTAACAGTGCTTTATACAGTACTCGTAGGTCTTTATTATATATGTGTGTATTCTATAGTCTAGTTGCTGTACTATATTTTTTGTGATGTAATCATATCCCGGTGCTGTATTCTTTCCCTGATTAACAATTTCGAAGTATTCCGCTTCATCGATTACATGATCTGTGAGCCTCGGATTTTCGGCCATGAAGGTATCATACCAGGTATTGACGAGAGCGTAGTGTTCGTTATTGAAGCTAACATGCTGCGATTCTTGATATGTTTCTTCAAAGTGTTTGGCAAATAGGTTAACTTTTTCTTCGCTGGTCTCGTAAAATTTCCCGTTTTCCTCTAAGGAAATTTGAGATTTACTGTTATTTTTATATTTTGACAATTTTTTGATATCGGTCCAGTATGTCTTACCTTTCTTATGATTTATTTCTTCGCATGTGGTGATCCATTGGTGTTGCCTATATTCATGGATAAGTAGCTGAATGTTTTTGTTATATTTATTCAGTTGAGCTTTAATTTCATGATTGCCGTTCCTTCTGTAGTCTCTATACATTTTACGTTTTGTTTTGATTAGACGAATTATGAATGGGGGAAGTTCTTGTGTGTAGTGGTTGACTTCCCTTTTAGGTGTGTTCTGTAATACTGCCTGAGATAACTTTAAATTAAAATTGGTGATTTGCTGTTGATCTAGGGCTTGTCCTTCAATATCTTGGATGTAATTGATTATGGATTTGTTGACTTCATTGATGTTAGTTTTGTTAAAGCTGTATCTCATAATTTTCCTGCTGTTAATTGGTTTCTGATTTTGAAACTTAAATGGTCAGAGCAAAGGTCGGGCACAACTTCAACGTTTAACAGGTTATTTTTTATATTAGTTGAGTAGAGGAGTACATCTGGTGTTGAGTCATTATTTAGTGGCATTAGAAAGGTGGGATAGATAGATAGATAGATAATACGTTTATTTAGCCCTTGGCTATACAACAATACATTACACAAAAAAACCCCGATTTACATTGTAGATATTATTATATGACTAACATAAAAATAAAGTAAAATAATGTAATAACAACTATTCACTAAAAATTATATACATATACACTACTATATCATGTTTTCCAGCATGTTATGTTTGAGCAGTCTTTTAAAAGTATTCAAGTTTGTACTGCGCAATTCTGTACTCAATCTGTTATACTCTACTACACCTTAAGACGGAACAATGCGTAGCTGCTTTATTGGCTTGCTTAATTACAAAACTGTCATTACCGCACGTATTATATTCATGTACATCTCGTAATTTAACCAAAATAGTTTTTAAATAATCTGGGACAATACCTATATTTATTTTATGTATAAATATTAGAACGTTATAGTTAAGAAAATCCCCTATATTCATCCAGTTTAGACATTTTAACATGTCCTCTATTCTAGTATATACACTACATTTCAAGATAACCCTCATGGCTCTATTTTGTAATTTTTGTAACCGTCCTATATCCGTCAGATTCGCCATATATAATATTGTGCTGCAGTAATTAAAATGTGGTAATACTATAGTGTTATATACAATCTTCCTTGTGTTTATAGATAAATACCAGCTGACACGTTTAAGAACGCCAATTTTTTTAGATATTTTTTTGCATATAAAGTCCACATGGCTTTTAAAATTTAAGTTGCAATCTATGATAACTCCTAGATATTTAATTTCTGAAATCAACGTCAAATTTACTGCTTGAAGGGTGAAACTCATATTTCTATCTTTAAAAGTTTTTAAATTCTGTTGATTACTTATAAGCATACTTTTTGTTTTTGTTATGTTTAGTTTTAATTTATTAACTTCCAGCCAATTTGACACAAGTTCCAAATCATAATTTATTTTCCTTACCAACTCCCCAGGGTCATTTTCATCAATGTAAATAATAGTATCATCGGCAAAAAAGTGATATTTACAATATTTAAATATTCTTGACATATCGTTAATATATAATATTACAAAAAGCAAAGGACCAAGTATACTTCCTTGCGGCACTCCCACATCAATGTTTCTTTCACTCGACACTATATTTTCACACCTTACTCTTTGTCTCCTATTTTTTAGGTAACTCTCAAACCACTTCCATACTACTCCATTAATTCCATACTGTCGTAGCTTATCTAATAAAATATTCCTATCAACAGTCTCGAATGCTCTTTTTAAATCTAAGAATATTACCCCCGTCATACGCCCTTTATCCTTGCCTTCCTTCCACTCATTTATAACATATTGCAACGCACTTTCACAACTGTAGCCTTCTCTAAAACCTGACTGAAATTTACTATGTATTTGGTTTTATAAAGTAAACTCTAAAAATTGCAGATACACTACTTTTTCTAATATTTTTTCGAATGCTGGTAACATATTTATAGGTCTACACTCCTCCGCCTTAATAGTTTTAGGTACTTTTCTTATGGGGACTATTGTTGACACTTTTAAGGAACTACGTACTATACCTGTTTCTAAAGAGCTATTAATTATGTTTATTAGCGGATCAGATAGGACATCAAAATGATTCCTATAAAGAGACATATCTATTTCATCCGGACTACTTTTATTGGCTAAATCCCATATAATTACTTTCAATTCAGACTTAGTTAATAACTTAAAATTTTGCATTTTTACACCGCCCAATTCGGTAAATTCAAACTTATAATCATTATCCGGTATGCTACTTACTATGTCATCTATGCTTGAGATATAGAATTCGTTAAATTTATCAGACAATACAATGGGGTCTTTATATATTTCATTTCCAAATTGAATTTCCGCAAAGGGTTCATCATATTTATTCGAAATTATGGATTTAAGCGATTTCCACATTTTCTTTGTGTCGTACCTACAATTATCTATTTTCTCTTCAAAGTATTTACATTTTTCTTCTCTAATTACCTTAACAACATTGTTTCGACTTGATTTATAACATGACGAATTAAACTGGTTTTTATTAGTTTTAGTATTTCTTATCTCTATCCTTAATTGCTTCTAATACTCTAGCATTAAACCATCCTTTATGTATATTTTGGATAATTACTTCTTTTTTTGGATTAACGTTATCTATACTTTTTAAAAGACTACTATATAAAAAATCATATTTCTTGTTTATATCAGATTCTCTATAATCATATTCTCCTTGCATCTTATTTAGTTCCTTTTCTAACAAACTAACATCATATTGTTTATTTCTACAAACATAACGTTTTTTAACAGTTTGGTCTACTATATCAATTTTTACAATACAATGATCTGAAATATTTGGCTCATCTAAAACTGTAGCTGCAATATCAGAATTATTTGTAATTACTAAATCAATTAATGTCGCACCTCCATCGAAGATGTGAGTAGGACTTTCCACAATTTGTTTTAACCCAAAATCATTACAACATCTTTTAAGCCTTTTCGTATACGTATAACTATCAGATAGCCAATTAATATTAAAATCTCCTAAAACTAATAATGTACCTTCTATATTTAAGAAATTTTGTTCAATCCAATTTTCCATAAAGTCCAAAAATACAGCGTGAGACTCATTTGGGGAATGGTAAATTCCGGCAATACAATAAAGCTCATTATTTATTTTAACCTTAACCATTAAAAACCATACATTTTTGTCAATATACAATGCGACAAAATATGTTTGATTTCAATATCCCAACGAATATAATATACAACTCCCCCAGTAGATCGGCTTTCTGAATTTAATCTTACCAATTTATAATTATTAATCAATATTTCAATATCTTCAATTTTGGATGTAACACGAGCTTCAGTTAAGCAGACTATTGCGGGATTGTTTATTGCTAAAAAATATTTGAGTTCATCTATGTGAGCAAGTAAACTTTGAGTATTCAGAACAATTATAGCAGTGGTTATACTTTCTTTTTTTGTTAAATTATTTTTTTCATTTAATTGCTATTCCCCACTATTCCTAATTTTTTGTTTTTCCATCTGAATTCTTTGCTGATATACAGGACAATAATGATCACAAAATCGAGTCATCTACATTATAAGTATGCTTCATAGTTTCATTAACCTGTAAGCAGTTGCTACATTTAGGGTCTTCTTTATCACAGTCTTCCTTTTTATGACCATCTTCTCCGCACTTTATACACTTGTCAAACTTACATTCATCGGCCCTATGGTTAAGGCCACCACATTTAAAACAACGGTAAATTTTTACATATTCAAAAACTCTACAATATGGTGTCCAACCTATACTTAAATACCCATTATCTATAATCACTTTGAAAGAGTCGGGGTCACACTCTACAATAGCCATGTACCTTGTTTTCATCTTCTTTATTGCTAATACTTTTAACTTCTCTTTAACAATTCCTAACTGTGAATTTTGATAAACTAAGCAGTTAATTAATTGTTCGCTATCGCAGTTTTCTTCAAAATCTAAAATTTTCACACATGGATTTCTTTGTGTCGGAATATTACATTGATAATTTTTTCCCAGTTTCTTCTCTGCAGTCTTTTTAACTTTTTCTATTTCTTCCTTAGTTTTACATTTAATAAGAACACCCCCATCCTTTACATTTTTGATTTGAGTTATTCCAACCTCTAGTTCTACTGGTTTTAAATTTTTCTTTATTGCTTCTTGTGTTTTCTTGCTATCTTGCTTATTTTTTGGTTTAATAATTAGAGCTTCTCCTGATACCACCTTTGCGTAACTAATATTCTTATTTTCCTCCTGCCTGTCACTTTCGTCGACTTTAATCATGTTTTTCACATTCCTAATTTCCTCTGAGATGGACGATTTGAAGTCGTTTATTTCATTTTTTATGTCTATAGCTATCTTTACAAAATCGTTGCAGCTTTCACAATACCATTTCAACCCATGGATATTTCGCATCATTTGCAAATCTCTACTAGTAATATTCATGCACTTATTATGAAAAATCTTTTTACAGATGCCGTCACACTCTAAGGAATTCTCTGCTTTAACATCCGATGAACAGATATCACATAGCGTCACCGTTGCACTTATTACGTGCCAGGTGTGTCATATTTGCTGAAATTCGTATTCTTAATGAAGTCGTTGAGTTGCTTCTTTTTTATTCGAGTACTTATATTAAAATCTCCCACAATTAAGGAATATTTATATAATGTGCTTTTAATAAAGATATTTTCCTCTATTCTTGAGTGGGGATGTATGTAGACCATGGAATAGTAAAGTGAATGCATTCATTTAATGGGTTATTAATTACTGGAGCATTAGCTTTTCCCATCTTCAGTTCTGAGCGCATTTGGACCAGACTACCGCCTCTGGTATGATTGTGTAACTGGTACCCATTGTATTGTATGACGTTCCAATCTCTATAAGTTGTGTTCCTTAGTTTTGGACTCTACGAACATTACCCCATCGATATTGTTATTTTCCATATAATTATGTATCAGTTGTTTCTTACGTGTGTAACTGTTAATGTTTGAATATATTAGGTTAATTTGTGACATGATCATATTGAAAATTGGCAGGCTGATTGGTTAATTTTGTGGGAGATGAGTGATCCTCTAGTTCCATATCAAAAATGAGTAGATATACCCTGTTTCCTGTGAAAACCGCTGTTGTATCTGCTCTGAAGTTGTTCATAAATCTTTTTCGTAATCGTGTTAGTAATTCTTCTCTGTTGGTGTTTGTTGGATTGTTTAATTCATTTATGTAAGTATTTGGCATAAATAATTTATTAGCGATTAAGCCGAGCTGGAAGTTTTACGGGCATTTTTTTCATTACCGACAATAATAATAATAATAATAATAATAATAATACTTTATTAACCATTTAAGATACATATAACGTATATATGGCAAGTCAAAAAATACATGGAATGTATGTACAATTCCTTTAAAATTAAATTAAAATAATAACAATAAAATTCAGTAAAAACAATTGTAATGACATAAAAGTAGACAAGGACATAGGAACATTTATACACAAAATTAAGGTCCTCTATTTAAAAATTCATGGGTACTGTAAAAGCCTCCCTGTAAAAGTAAGTTTTTTACAGCTTTTTTATATTTTATATAATTGGTGATATTTCTTAGATCTGATGGTAAACTGTTATACAAGACAATACAATTATACGTTGGAGAATGTTTGTAGTTAGTTGTACGATGTTTTGGTAAACTTAATAGTTCTCCATTTCGAGTATCATATCTGTGATACTGATTCCGTTTAATAAATAAGTCCATATTTTTTTTTATATAAGTTAGGCATTTATAAACAAAAATACAAGGCACGGTCAATATATTTTTATTAATGAATGTATTCCGGCAGCTTTCATTGTAGTTTAATTTAAAAATTAAACGAATTATTCTTTTCTGGCATATAAACACCCTTTCCCTGTCTCTGGCAGTACCCCAACAAATTATATTGTATGATATGTGAGAGTATGCTAAAGCATAATAGACATTCAGAAGTCCTGCTTCATCTAAGCTGCCCTTTATTTGTAATATAGCAAAGAACGCTTTATTTAACTTTTCACACACATGTTTAATATGTACAGGGTGATTCACTTAACTTTCCCACCCCATTTTTCTCTGTTATTTTTTCAATTACAAAAAAAATATTATAACAAAAATTGTAGAACTTTTTATGAAGTTTTTAAATATGGTATCAAAAAAACAATTGAAAAACAAATTATGAAGTTACAGATATAACTTGCATTTTTTTTAATGGAACACCCTGTATTTTATTACATTTTTCGACATAAAATTTTATTCTGATTTCGACAATATAGCACACATGGTATTTATTTGTAATACTTTTCGAAATATTTGCATTTAAATATAAATTATAGACATCACATATTCGAGTATGCTCTGATTTTAATAGTATTTAATTGTAAATTAATAAACAAGTAACAATAATAAACAAATAAGAGTTATACTAACACAAAATAAACATAACTTAGTTTAACAAATTAAAAACAATAATGTTATTAAAATCAGAGCATACTCGAATATGCGATATTGTCTATAATTTACATATTTAAATGCAAATATTTCGGAAAATATTACAAATAAGTACCAGGTGTGCTATATTGTCGAAATCAGAATAAAATTTTATGTCGAAAAATGTAATAAAATACAGGGTGTTCCATTAAAAAAAATGCAAGTTATATCTGTAACTTCATAATTTGTTTTTCAATTGTTTTTTTGATACCATATTTAAAAACTCCAGAAAAAGTTCTACAATTTTTGTTATATTTTTTTTGTAATTGCAAAAATAACGGAGAAAAGTGGGGTGGGAAAGTTAAGTGAATCACCCTGTACATCCCAAAGTAAATGGTGGTCAATATAAGTACCTAGCAACTTTGTATTCTGTGATGACGGAATATTGTCATCCATAGCTAAATTAGCTGGCAGAGCCCTTTGTACCGTAAAGTTCATAATCACAGTTTTGCTATCATTTAATATAAGTTTATCACGCTGGGCCCATGTACTAACTTCCTCCATTGTCTTATCAACAAGTGCTTGAAGCTCCTCAATACTTTGTGCCACCAGGGTAACCGTTAAGTCGTCAGCAAATATTGTTACATGACCTGAAGTTATATTTTCAGGCACATTGTTGACATAAAGTAAAAAAAGTAACGGCCCCAGGACAGAGCCTTGAGGAACTCCAAGAACGATATCATGTATTTCAGATTCATATTCATTTAATTTTACTCTAACGTTCTATTTTCCATATAAGACAAGAGCCATGTCAATAATGTTCCCCTTATACCAATACTGTATAATTTGTGTTTAAGCAGCGTAGGATTAATTACATCAAAACCCTTTGTTAAGTCATACATTAATGATACTACATATTTACCACTATCCAAAGACCTATACACATACTCCACAAAATGATAACAGGCAGTTTCTGTGGACTTTCCTGTTTGAAATCCATGCTGTGATGAAGTTAAAATTTTGTTAATTTCGCAGTATGATACAATTCTATCATACACAATTCTTTCCAATACCTTAGATACAACACTTAATACAGATATTTGCCTGTGGCTCTCAATTTCATCCAAGGGACCTTTTTTGTAGAGTGGTACAACAATTGATTGCTTTAGTATATTGGGAAAGTGACCTTGAGTTAATGAAAGTTTAAAAATATACGATAAATAGTCAACTATATTTTCTTTTATAGTTTTTAATAAATGTGCAGTCAGATTGTCAAAGCCGGCAGAATTTTTGTTCTTTAATTTATCAATAGCCTTAATGACCTCGTCATTTGTAATTGGTCCAAAAAACATAGATTGTTCCCTGTATCAAAGTTTACTAAATAACTATAAGTTAACTCACTCTACGAAATGAGTGAATCCGCCTGCCCTACTACTCGGCTAGCCTGTCCCTACCTTTTGACTCGCGCGTCAGCGATATACTTCAAATCACGAGAGATGACCGTTACGTCACAAATTAATTTCTAATTTTCAACGTCCGCTTCAAGCGTTCCTTGTTTACAAAATAGTAAAACGAGAGACACAGGGAAAGGGAGTTCATTATATGTGACTGTTAATATCTCCAACTGACATTGTTGATAACTAACGCAGTATTGATTTGATTATTACGAATTATAATGATGACGTAACGGTCTTCTTTCGTGATTTGAACTATATATAGACCCAGGGTCCTTACACAGTGGCACTCGTTCACTCTACGAATGATTTCTGTGACCTAGGTACATGATTTCGTGCGCTAATTGCGTTTTTAAACGTTGCTAATACACCCGGTATCCGTGTCGCTTCATTTTAACAAGACGTGTTCGCTGTATGTCTTTGATGTCCAAATATGAAAGTACCGCTACGCAGTGAGGTAACTTATAGTATTCCGTAAACTTTGCCGGTATGCAGAAATAGTACAAGGTAAGGACATATTTAAGCCGAAATGTTCCTCCAGTTTATTTTTTGCAATTAAAGAAA
Source organism: Rhagium mordax (assembly GCA_963680705.1). NCBI lineage: Eukaryota > Metazoa > Arthropoda > Insecta > Coleoptera > Cerambycidae > Rhagium > Rhagium mordax. The sequence continues at coordinate 82,213 of OY796661.1, read as the reverse complement.
AGTGATTAGCAAAAGCATTAGTTATATTACTACTATCAGTAATGTGGTTACCGTTATGCATCAATTTTGAGATGTTATTACTATATTTATTTCTACCCAATCTTGAGTTGACTATATTCCATATGGTTTTATTTTTGTTAGGAGCATCTACAATTTTATTGGCATTATAATTAAATTTAGCAACTTTTATATTATGTCTCAGTTTAATTTTTTCAGCTTTATAAAACATTTTGTACTCTGTCATTTCCAGAGTAGTCATTAACCAAAAGATATTTTTCAGTTTATTACTCTGCTCTATTAACACATTTATTTTGTCAACCATCCTTTATCATTACCATTACCTTTATTTGAGTTAATTTTAATTTTTCTTAAAGGGCAACTGATATCGAAACACCAAGTCTTATTATCAATAAATAATTGAAAAGATTTATCAACGTCTAGATAGTATAGTTCAGCCCAATTTAATTTACTAATATTGACAATAAAATTGAGAATATTGATTTCATTAATAGACCGTGACTCAATTATCTTTATTTTACTATCGCAATTGTTATCCTATCTGTGCATATTAACGACAAGATATGTGCTTTATGGTCAGCAATATTCGGATTAAATATCTGGCATGTATACGTATCGTCCGGTAAATTGGTGACCATGTAGTCAATTGTAGAAGAACTAGTGTATCCATGGATATTGGTAAATACTCTTGTTGGTCCTACAGTAGAAATTTTTAATTCAAATGAATCGAAAATGTCAAGTAATATATTGGTAGAGTGTGAAATTTTATTCACATCAATATTTAGGTCACCACACAATACAACGCTACTACAAATATTAAATGCAATGTTTAATGCGCCTGTCAAGCTAATGTTAAAAATATCAATATTACCGTCAGGGGGCCTATATGCCACAATTATCACATGTTTTTTGTTAACAATGTTTATTATGCATACTGCACAAATTTCAATGTGAATCTCAACTGAAAGCAATTTAATAGAAGGAATGGTTGCATAAAAATTCCCACTTTTTATTAAAACGCGCAATAAAAATATGCCATTCTTCTTTACGATTCAATATAATCATACCTTGGCAGCCTCGTAAACGTTCCTCATAGACAAGATTCTACTTTAATGTGAACGGTGGAGCCTTGTAGAACTTTTTACTGCGCCGCTTCTGTAGAATTATCTCTGAAAAATAACTGCATGGCGGTTTACAAAATGTACTCGTATCTCACGATTTAACAGCCTTAACGATTCCTGCCCCTATGAGAGCTCCGTTCGTTTAAATAATGGTCCAAGTATCACGGGCTTCTATTTGTGTTTGCGCTGCTCCTCGGGGTGTATTCTAATTGTTTTATTTCCAACCTTACTTCATATCTTTGCTGCAATCCGAGAGTTGTGGTGTGATGCATATTTATTCGCAAAAGGGCGCAATAAATGAATACAATGTTAACTGCTTTGAGGTAATACAGGGTGTTAAGAAAAACTAGGTCATGCTTTTAACCACAGATTCTTTGGGCGAAAATAATGTGACTTTTATAATGTGATTTTTTATTTTGGAGCGTAGTTTTTTTTTTATACAGGGTGTTAAAGTTTATATTTTGAAAATTATTTTTATTAATAATTCTGTTACTGTTTAAGATTTTACCCGAATTTTTGCACAGACTTTCATCTTATACAGATACACTTTTTGTGTAATTTTGGTCAAAAAAGTCAAAGCGCAAACGGGAAAAAAGGAGGTTGTGTTACCCATTAACCCCCCCAACTTTTTCATGCGTACGCCTATGGTCTCTTGATATTTATTTTTAGATTAAACACTTATTTCCCCATTTTTTTTACTCCTACAAAATTTTGATTTAGGACTTGACTAACGAGATATTCCAGTAAATTCAGAATCATTTTCAATATTTCAGTTTCGGAATTTATTGTTTTTGCTATTGTTGTTCGTAGTAATCCTGGGTTTTCTTTAAATCGACTACTTTTAGACAAAAAATGCTAGAGACTTTTTTTGTTGTGCATAGCCAGAAAAGTTCAATAAAATACGTGTCAAATAATTATTAAAGGTTTTAGCTCTCTTCATGAGGACAGACAGACAGACAAATAATTCTAATTTAAAATTTTCCAGCCACCCCTAACTTGTATAGCTCAAAAACAAACTACACTTAATCTAAAATTCCTCCATTTCATAGTCGCAGTAGTACATGGTGGGTTTTTTCTCGATCTGCCAGATCTGCGGGCTACTCTTTCTTCGTGAGACGTCTGTTTCTCTGCACTGCCGGCCACTGTCGACCCCGTGATACGTGACGTCGTCGCTGGTCCGTTGTCTCCGTCCGTGCTACTCTAGGTTGCCCTTGGGGAATTCGTCCCGGGCTTGGGAGATGACTTAGAAGGGTTATCGTTTAATTACGAAGCAAAAGGCTTCCGTGGAGAAGTGTCTATCTAAATGGTTTTTACTTTTACTTACGTTTTGTGGCGTCGTCTGTTGTAAATAAATACAACATTGACATATTTATATGACACAGCAATGGTGGTCAAACATAAGCTCAAATAAATAATATTTTACTATAATTACCAATAAATCGGTTAGATAATCATCTGTCTCTATGAAACGCTGCAGGTCTGCATTCATTCACAGTCGGACAGGGTGTAATATTGTAACACTTGGAATGGAATTTCCTTCGAGCCCAAACCACCACGCAATCACGTCCCTGCTCTGGTACGTGTTTAATCCAGTCAGATTTCTTTAAGCCTAAACAGAATGAAGAATTAGAGCTCTAAAAACTCGTCTCGCCTCCTGCAATCTTTCCTTGTTTCCCGCATTCTTTTTCTCTAAATAGGCAGTGGTTGCTATTAGATTTTTGCAGTGCGGTGTACAAAAATTTGGCTTTTTGTGTTAATAATTGACCAACTCTCGTAACATTCACTCTCCTTAAAAGATTCCTATATGTGTTCTCACACCTACAAAAAAAAAAAATTAAAAAACATTATTGCAATTAATGTACTAAGTATATTTTAGGGATGACGATACCCGTTAATTTTAATACACGGGTACCTACCCGTCGACATAGAAATTTTACCTGTTTTCCTCAAGTTTGACATAACTGCAGATCGGTTGCTATCAGCATCCTTAAACAATTTGCGTTTTATACCGGTGTGTTGTCCATACAATGCTTCACCAGACGAAGAAACACTTTATGTTGATGGGCCTGATTGTGGTTCATCAATTGTTATAATGTTACTTGAAGCAGAAACACCTGGCTCACTTCCTGTTTTTAATAAAATAAAAAATTATATTTTACTATTGAAATATACACCAGTAGGTATACCTATAGGACTTACTCTCTACTCGTGGTGGCATATTTATTGTTAGCAGCGCTCCATATTTTTTAAGTCCAGATTGACTATAATATTTGGAAGTGATACGATGTTCCACAGCAAAATGTAGGTACCTAGGTATGTCACAAACAATAACATGGCTTTTTCCAACCAACTTTTGTGACCTTCACCACATACCTAAATCATCACGTTGAATTATTAAGTCCAACCATTAATTGTTCATACACCTGAAATAAAAACAAAAATTACTTACTTACACACATGAAATTATTTGTGTTATTAGTTTCGTTTGTACAGATCTGCACATAAATATTTTTCATTGTATTTTTACAAATTTAAAAAAAAACCGAAGTAGGTATGTATGTACTTACTTTAACATCTACAAAACAGGGAAACGATGTACTTTTATAACACTACTAGTGTTTTTACAATTTGGAACACAACAGACAAATACCATTTTGTTAAAGCAATAAACGGGCAACTAGGTAATCACACAATCACAAGAAAAAAGAAAGAAATTATTTATGAAATGCCACAAATAACATTTAAACAATATTCATGTTAGTTCAGATTCAGATAACCCCATAACCAACAAAAAGTTCGGATTACGAGAGTCACAGAATATCTAATTAGACGAGAGTAAACGATGTGTAACGTTTTGAAACTAACAGCGCTGCGGGCGAGTGTTGTATGAGCAGTCCCCGAGTCCCCACTCAAACGCAGTTTCATTTTTTATTAAAATAGCTGCTTCCCTTTTACACAAAATCTCAGATTATTCTCACATTTTACGTCAGTACTTTTAGAATATAAATTTGGTTAAGGACTTAAATAAAACACGTTAATAGTTTTATACTTCTATTTTGACTTTCAGCTACGAGAGTATGTAACAGACTGAACTAAATATATTTTAAAAATCATATCATAATACATATTATGAGCAGGTCTATAAGTTAAGTGCTTACATCGACCCTTTTCAAGAGTATAATATTTTAGTTCTTAACAGTCCCATGATTGTTTTGGTTTTGTTAATTTATGTGTCAATAAATTTAACACTCCCACTCAAAAATAAAACATACAAACAACAACAAAAAATTATTCAATAATAAACTATCATAAACTAAAAAAAAATACTAAAATAAACCAATATTTGTTCTTATGAATGAGAACTTTCCTGCTGGTATTGGTTTCGTAAAAACATCGGCAAGTTGTTCACCGGTTGGAATATATTTTATTATTACTTTATTTTGTAAAACTTGCTCGCGAGAAAAATGATATTTTATATCAATATGTTTAGTTCTCTTATGATTTGTGGGGTTTTTAGCTATGGCAATGCATCCGTTATTATCTTCAAAAATTGGAATTGGTTTTAAGATATTTATATTTATACTTGTCAATAGGCTTCTAAGCCATATGGCTTCTCTTACACATTCAAAAAGAGCCATGTATTCAGCCTCTGTCGATGAGGCAGCTACTGAGTTTTGTCTTTTCGAATTCCAGGATATTGTACAATTACCGAATATTTTAAATAAATATCCTGTTGTACTTTTCCTGTCTACTTCATTATTTCCCCAGTCAGAGTCTACATAAGCTTCAATCATGTTGATATAATTATCATTACGTACATAGGTTAATTTTAAATCTACAGAGCCTTTAACATATCTTAAAACCCTTTTTAAGCATGTCCAAAGTTCTTTATTAGATTTACCTTGGTACCTACTTAAGATATTTATTGCTACACAAAGATCTGGACGTGTACACAACATTGCGTACATTAAACATCCAATTAGATTTCTACAAGGTGCATCACACATTTCATCACTATTTAATTTATTATAATCTAATTTATTTTCAAGAGGTGTATTGACACTTTTACATTCAGACATATTAAATTTATTTAATACCGTCTTTAAATAATAACTTTGATCTAATGTTATTTTATTTTCAGTTCTATTAATTCGTATGCCCAAAAAAAGTTTTACATTTTGTAAATCTTTCATTTGAAATTTATTCATTAAATATTTTTTAAAGTTTACCATAGTTTGTTTGTCGCCTGTACTAATTAGGAGATCATCAACATAAAGAACCACATATATATTCTTAGTTATGTCACCCTTATTTAAGAAATATAGACATGGATCGACTGAAGAACTTTTAAAATTTAGTTCTTTAATTGTTTTGTCAAAATGTTCATTCCAACATCTAGATGATTGTTTTAAACCATAAATTGATTTATGCAGTTTACAAACTTTTTCTTTCTCTGCATTTATGCCTTCGGGAACTTTCATATATATTTCTTCCTGTAAGGTACCGTTTAAAAATGCGGTTTTTACGTCCATATGATGGACCCATAAATTATATTGATTAGAAAATGCTAAGAGGAATCTAAAAGTTGAAATACGTGCAACAGGTGCAAATGTTTCGTTATAGTCTTTTAGATATTTTTGACTAAAACCCCTTGCTACTAACCTTGCCTTGTATTTTGATGGATTTCCATGTTCATCCATTTTTATGGTAAATACCCATTTGCAATCAATTATATTTTTGTTGATGGGTTTTTTAACCAATGACCACGTTTTATTTGAGATGAGTGAATCAATTTCCTCTTTTATAGCATGCTCCCACTGATCTCTATCATCCCTTGTTTTAATTTCAAAATAAGAATTTGGAATATTATTTACAAGGGTTTTTGCACAAAGTATATTATTATAAATGTCCTTATTTATATTTTGATCTAGATCTTCGGTATAGTGGGGCAGAGGATGAAGTTTGATTCTCTCACTTCTTCTGAGATTTGAAGAATCTGGTGTATCTGATGTTTGTAGAGTGCTGTCGACATTTTCTTGTTCAGAAACAACTAGTTTATCCGAGTTTGAGTCGGTTTTCTTAGTTTTGGGCTCCGAAATTAATTCGGTATCACTTTTAATAGGTCTAGTGATTTTAAAATTGGTCTCGTCAACAATTACGTCACGAGCGACAATAAAACTTTCCAATTCCACATTCCACACTTTATATCCATTAGGTTGATATCCTACTAGAATTCCTTTTAATGATTTTTTATCAAATTTTGTTTTTCTAGTTTTAACATGGACATAAACTGTAGAACCAAAAATTTTTAAATGTTCTACTCTAGGCTTTTTATTGTGCCATAGTTCATATGGTGTTTTATTTACATGCAGAGCAGTAGTTGGTAAAATATTAATTAGGTATGTAGCTGTTAATGCAGCTTCTCCCCAAAAACATTTATCCAACTTTGATGAAACTATCATAGTACGTGCCTTTTCGGTTATTGTACGATTCATTCTCTCTGCAACACCATTTTGTTGTGGTGTATGTGGTATTGTTAAATGGAAAGTAATGCCCTTCTGAACACAAAATTCTTTGAAGTCGTTTGACAAATATTCACCTCAATCATCACAATATAAATAAACTATTTTACAATTGAAATGTGCTTCACCTTTCGCTACAAAATCTTTAAATACTTTTAGTACTTCAGATTTAAATTCTAATAAATAAGTTATTGTATAGTTTGTGAAATCATCAATAAAGGTTACAAAATAATTTTTGTGATCGATAGTAGGAGGTGTTATTGGTCCACAAACATCAGAATGTATTATAAATAAAGGTCGTTTAACATGGTTTTTGGATTTTGATTTTAAAAAAGGTAGTCTAGTCTGTTTTCCATATATACAGGCTTCACACAAATTATTTACAGGAATAACATTATTTATATGATTAATATCTTCTACCATTTGAAATCGTTTTAATTTTAAGAATGATTGGCTATTTACATGCCCTAGCCTTTCATGCCATACTTGGTAGTTTTTATTATTAACCATATATAAATTATTTTTCCCTGAATTTTTAGATATTTTGAATTTTATATCTATTAATCCATTTAAGGGCTTACCAGTTGCTATGATGACACGGTCTTTTGTAATTTTTACTCCTTCTGGTCCAAAAGTCACTGTCATTCCCTGTTGCTGAAGGCGTGTGACCGAAATCAAGTTGTGCGGTACTTCTGGTATAAAAAGCACATTTTCCAATCGTCCTTTAATTCCTTGGTTGGAAACGACGTCAATTGATCCAGTTTTTATTGCAGTAACATTAGTATCATTCTTAGCTACTGCAATTTTTATAGGAGTAGGTAAAACATAAATTTCCTTGAATAGATCTTCTTGATTCACGATGTGATCAGTTGCCCCTGAATCAAGAAGAAATGATATTTCGTTATTATTTCTATTTGAATTGGTTGAATTTATTTTATAACTACTCATCATAAAAACAAATCCATTTTCTTCATCGGTTGTCGTGTGGGAATTTTGTTTAGGGTAAACAGTTTGGATAGCGCGTTGATTAGCAATCGATTGTTTGTAAAAGAAACAGTCTCTTTTTAAATGATTTTTTCTACCACAGTGATCACACTGTATATTAGATGATTTATACACATTTCTATTTTGTTTAAGTTTGGACCTCTGGGAATTTTCAAAAACTTTCTTTTTATTTTGAAAATGTTTCTTAGCCTTTTTCTTATTCATATAATGTTTTGTCCCTTCAGACATTGATTGGGAGCTACAGGATGCTTGAAGAACTTTTAGGCTTGTTGTTGTCATGTCCTCCTTTATTTTTACTTCCTGGTCTAAAAGTCTAGTTTTGACAAAAGAAATATTTAAGTTGTCTTCACGAAGTGTTTCTAATGCCGTGATTACCCCATCATAAGAAGAGGGTAAAGTAAGAAGCAGGTGAGAAATCTTGTCCATTTCGTCGAGTCTGGCACCCGCCGACTGTAACTCGGTAATCAATTCATCGAAAATAGAAAAATATTGGAGTAAGTTCATGTCGCCTTTAAATTTTAAAGAAAGCAGTCTTTTTCTTAGAGCTAATTGAGTAGCCAAGCTTCTTCTTTCGTAGATCGCATCTAAGTTTTTAAATATGTCTTTGGCATTTAACTGTCCTGTTGTAAAACACAAAAACGAATCACTTAAATATTCAATGATCACACTTTTTGCACTTAGGTCTTGTTTTTTTTCACTCTTCATTAACTTCACTCGGAATATCTTGGTCAATAACGTTTAATATATTTAGTTCGGCAAGTAATGATTTAACGCGGAATTTCCATACACCATATCGTTCACCGTTAAATTGCTGAATATTTCTTTTTGCTGTTTTGCTATCCATTTTATTAATTTTATTTATTTTTATTCAAATTAAACTCACGATATAAAACACTAACTACTATTATTTATGCGTAATTCTGGGCCCATAACCTTTTAGAATATAAATTTGGTTAAGGACTTAAATAAAACACGTTAATAGTTTTATACTTCTATTTTGACTTTCAGCTACGAGAGTATGTAACAGACTGAACTAAATATATTTTAAAAATCATATCATAATACATATTATGAGCAGGTCTATAAGTTAAGTGCTTACATCGACCCTTTTCAAGAGTATAATATTTTAGTTCTTAACAGTCCCATGATTGTTTTGGTTTTGTTAATTTATGTGTCAATAAATTTAACAAGTACCTATGCAATATTCATTCAGTTACCTACCGGTACCTACGTTTCTTTTATTTTTCACATGTGCATGTGAGTTTATAATCGTCTATAATTTTAAGTGTTATAAAACTGGAAAAAAATACTCCAACATATCTCTATACAAGCAAAGGTTTCATTTATAGATGGATAGGGCAAATGATTTGTCCGAAATGATTCATCTTCTAAATAGGTATCAATTGATATATATTGTTACCGACCGGCCAATTTCCTTTCTTGGTTTAACCCATTTCCTAATTCGAATGATTCGAATTAATCATTCGAATCAATAATTCGAATTAATTGTTTACATTATTTGTAACATCATTAACTACTTGCCATATTTTTTTATAATTATATTTTTGGCAGAATTTATTTTATTTTTATAACATTCGTTTTTAGTTTTTTAAATTAGATTGTTAAGAAAATTCCGATAATGCTTATTATAACCCTCCCCTAATCTATGATTATAACGATCGAGCTTCCGCAGTTCTGCTAATGGATTTTTATAAACATATTTTTTAGTTTGTCCCTGCGCCTGATTGAGTTTATATACCTAGTAAACCTAAAATTAATCATTCGAATTAATGATTCGAATTAATTATTCGAATGATTCGAATTAATCATTCGGATCAATAATTCGAATAATTAATTCGAATAATTAAAGCGAATGATTAATTCGAATTAATGATTCGAATTAATTATTCGTATTAATTATTCGAAATAATGATTAGAATTAATCATTCGAGTTAATGATTAATGATTCGAATTAATTGTTTACATTATTTGTAACGTCATTAACTACTCGCCATATTTTTTTATAATTATTTTTGACAGAATTTATTTAGTTTTTTAAATTAAATTGTTAAGAAAACTCCGATATATTGCTTATAACGAGCTATACCAGTTCTGCTAATGGATTTTTTTAAACATATTTTTTAGTTTGTCCCTGTGTCTGATTGAGTTTAGTATACCTAAAATTAATCATTCGAATTAATGATTCGAATTAATAATTAGAATTAATCGTTGAATGATTCGAATCAATCAATCGAATAATAATTCGAATTAATTATTCGTATTAATTATTCGAAATAACGATTAGAATTAATCATTCGAATTATTAATTCGAATGATTAATTCAAATCATTAGTTCGAATCAATATTAATTCGATACAAAGGGAAATGCATCCTAGACTAATAGTGTAACAACTAATGGCAGAGCTTCAATAAAATCCAACGTGAAGAAACTATCAATTTGGTAACCCCGTTAATAGACGAAGAACAGCTAGACAAGGCAGCAGAAACACTAGTAGTTGATAATCAACAAGCTGCATGGGAAAATACCCTAATAATAATCCCACGAACTTCAAAGTTAATTTACCCCATACATAGAATGATTAATTCGAATCGTGACTCTTGAAACAGGTCCGCGCGACGAGAGAAATATTAATTATTTTTGGTCAAAATTTACCAAAAATAGTTAATATTTCCTTCTCCGGATCGCATTTTCTTTTGGATATGGAGCTCTTCTTAACCGATATATTAGCAAAAAAATTACATCCTCCTAAGTTATCGCATCGCTTTAAAACGTGCACTATATTCACATAGGTAGGTATATATCTTTATTAATCGAAATTTAAATACCGTTTATATTATTTACAAACACGCCATAGATAATAAACGACCAGCACAAAAACACAACAAGACATAGGTATATATAGGTAACACATAACAACCTAAAAAGCCCAGAATAAACAGATGGATTAAGTATTATTATGGAAGACAGACGCATACGCTACGCCTGATGAATTCGTGGAATCGGTTATGCGGCGATGTCGCGGCAACAACAAACGACGGCCGGGTTCCGTTCGGCGACGATCGCCTCGAGTCGGCTGACCTAATTAGAAACCGAAGTCTCGAAGGTTGAGCTTGAGTGGAAGCCAGTCTATAGTCTATACCTGCGGACGGAGGTGTTTTAAAAAACTGGGCAAATTATAATTTATAAATAATCATAAAATGCGCGGCTTGTGTTCTAGCAGTGTATCGTACGTGTTTTAACTAGGCGTGTAATTTATTTAAATCTATTTAATGCGAAGTGTGTGCCGTGTGAATGCAGAACCACTGCACTGAACCAAAAGAATTTTCTAATCTAATCGTGTGTGATATGAGAGACGTTCAACCTTCAAGGGGGTGAGTAGTAATTAACAGTCATAAATTTATACAATAAGTATTGAGTACTAGGTACCTATATAATTAAATTAAACGTTTTATTGTGATTACTTATGAAAGAAACACGGTTTTGTGCGCATGCGCAGCTAATTAAAAAAAAATCAGACAATCGGGGTTTGCGGTTTAAATTTTGTTACAGTTAAGTGTTTTTCAATATTGAATACTCGTTAGTTTTTGTTTTATTTACTTTTATTAGGTACTTTTCTTTTAACACAAAAATAGGTACATTTATCGGACATAAAAACAGCGTGAACGCCGTGAACATATTTCTGTTACACATCGAATCGACTACTACTACTACCAACTTAATATTAATATTAAATAAAATAACCAAATATCAATTTGTCATTGTTACCAAAACACACCCCCTCATTCCTCAATGACAAATTTCGCTTTACATAATAATATGACATATGATAATAGAGATTAACACAAAAGCATAACAACTGATGTTATTCAAGACCTAATTCTTTACAAAACTGTTGGAATAATATTTTCCCCAACGGCTTTTTGTGAAGATATCAGCAATCTGCTTTATTCTACCTTTATAATATTACCTATCTTTAATTTTGTCCCTCACAAAATGAAACCTGATATCAACATGTTTAAGTTTCTTATGAAACTCTGGGTTTTATAGAAAAGACTGATTGTCTTCGAACTGAACAATGTTACACATACCTACCTACATAATCATTAACAATTTTTAAGTCATTGAAAATATATCGTATCGTATCCAACAGGCCTCACTATAGCCGCTAAACTAAGTGCTACGTAGGTACTCTGCCTCTGTGGATGACCTGCCCAATCCGAGTCCGCATAACCTATAATATAGTTTTCACTATTTACATTGTGTTATAATATACTAGACTTAAATTTACAGTGCCTGCTTTCACATATCGTAACACCCGTTTGAGAGCTTGCCAAATAAGCTCCTGGCTCGCGCACGTTTGATATCTACTAAGTATACTTATCGATATAATATAAGTACACGTTGAGCACAACATGGCCATACATTAATGAACCAATATTAGCATACGACATATTTATTTTCTAACTCAGAGCTTTCAGATTTTTCTTTCTTTGATATCTCGTGTTTAAAATTTAGGTACCTACATCCATCGGAGTAGAAATAGGTTTACAGTTATGCATATTGAATTTAATCAAAATATTTTGTAAGTAGGTACTTATGCTGCTTGATTTACATAATGAAACTTCACCTTTTGTCACACTTTGTGAAATTTCCATTCCTAAGAAATATTTGATATGACCTAAATCTTTCATTTTAAAGTTTTGACTTAAAATTTGTTTTATATTCTGAACTTCTAACTCATTATTTGTGCCTGCTAATAATACATCATCGACATAGAGTAAGATATACATTTTATAATAATTTTCAGTGAGACCTGCTTTACATATAAACAATATTCATATTCTGACCTTTCAAAATTTAAAGTTAACATACATAGTGGTGAATTTTTCGATGCCCACCGCATTGGTATCTCGGAAACTATAAGATATAGAGGATCGGTTAAATTAGACAAAAGTTGCGCTATTTTATACTTTACACAATTTCCTGCCAAGCAATGCTGGATATCTTGATTCGTTCGCGGTTTATCCTGAAAAAATAGAAAATCGCGATTTTAAAAAGAATAATAATATCTTCTATACCATTCATGCGAATTTAATGAAAATTGGCAAGGATATATTTTTGTCTACTACCAATTGAATGGCGTTGACAGAAATTTTCTAAGCCTTCTTGATTTTGAGCAACGATAATCTTAACTTTTTTATTTCTTATGGCCGCCATATTGGATTTTTACACCATTAGTTAGAGAAAATAATTCTCTTTTCACCTATGTCATGATATATGTCACCAAAATAGTCTGATTTTTTAAAAACATGTTGATATTCGAATTATTAATGTAAAAATAATTTATAGATAGATAGATAGATAGATATCTTTATTTAACCACTTTACATATAAAAAATACATTTGTGGCAAGTCAACAAAGGAATACAAAGTAAATACAAAACATCAGCAATTACAAAAAAAAAAAATATTTACGGTATATGAGACATCTACAAATAAAACACAAAAGTAAAAAGGTACAAACATTATGGTTACATGTGTATAAACAAGGATTACACAAAAAATAAAAATAAAACACCATAGTATAAAAATACAAATAGACATCCAACTAGACAATATCACACCACGTCAGTGTTTAAGTATTCATCTACAGAATAAAAACAATTGCTTTGCAGAAATGATTTGATTTTCATTTTGAATTGTGCACTAGCTAAACCTTTCCAATGACTAGGTAGTCTATTATATAAATTAAAATTTAAAGAATTGTTTTTGGATTTAGATAATCTGTACTTGGGATTGTAAAGGTAATCCTTGTACCTAGTATTATGTAAATGAATATCAGAGTGTGTCTGTAAGTGTCTTTTTTTGTTGTGAATTTCTTGTAGGCTATTGTAGATGTACAGGTTAGGTAATGACATTATTTTTAACTTGATGAACAATGGTCTACAGTGCTCAAGATAAGGGACACCCGCAATAATTCTTAAAACTCTCTTTTGTAATATGAAAACTCTTTGCGAATAAGCAGAGTTACCCCAGAGTATAACTCCGTAGCTCAAGTGAGAATGAAAGAGAGCGAAATAAAATCCAGTAAGTATGCTTATTTGGAAAAATTATTGCAAGCAACATTGTAATCCAGACGCTGCTATTATTAAATTGTACACTCATAAAAAAATTACAGAAAAACGCCAGGTCAATAATTAAGCTCCTATTAAATATTACAAACAATTTATAAAATAAAAATAGTATTATTTGTTTTCTTGACTCTTTAATGAATTAATTGTTTATAATATTTAATAGGAGCTTAATTAAGCTGGCATTTTTCTGTAATTTTTTTACGAGGGTACAATTTAATAATAGCGTCTGGATTAAAATGTTGCTTGCCATTATTTTTCCAAACCATACTGGATTTTATAAATTATTTTTACATTAATAATTCGAATATCAACATGTTTTTAAAAAATCAGACTATTTTGGTGACATATATCATGACATAGGTGAAAAGAGAATTATTTTCTCTAACTAATGGTGTAAAAATCCAATATGGCGGCCATAAGAAATAAAAAAGTTAAGATTATCGTTGCTCAAAATCTAGAAGGATTAGAAAATTTCTGTCAACGCCATTCAATTGGTAGTAGTCAAAAATATATCCTTGCCAACTTTCATTAAATTCGCATGAATCGTATAGAAGATATTAATTTGGTTTTGAAATCACGATTTTCAATTTTTTCAGGATAAACCGCGAACGAATCAAGATATCCAGTATTTCTTGGCAGGAAATTGTAGAGCATAAAATAGCGCAACTTTTGTCTAATTTAACCGATTCTCTATATCTCATTGTTTCCGAGATACCAATAATGCGGTGGGCATCGAAAAATTCACCACCGTGTACCTATAAGTGTATTAAATTTTTCATTCCATTTCCTTGGAGAACCTTTCAGTCCATATAAGGATTTTTTAAGTTTACAATATTATATTATAGTGCCCCGTTTTTTCGTTACAACCTTTTGGCAATGAAATAAGTACACCTACACACATCTAACTGATAAATAGGAATCTTCAACTTATTACATAAAGGTAAATATGTAGGTAAATTCTAACTGATGGCAATTTAGCGACAGGGCTATAAATATCTGACATCGACAAACTAGTTTGTTGAAAGCCTCTAGCTACTACCAACCTAGCTTTGTAGGTTATAACACCATCACTTTAATTTCTTTTTGAGTTTATACCTACACCCACTTACACTCAATCACTTTCAATTCACTGTTGTGTGTTCTGCTTTCACCCATGTTTGGTTTCCTTCTAAGGCCTTTAATTCTGCTGTCATCGCCTTTTTCCACTCCTCAGACTCGTTGCTCGACATTGCATCTTCGTAAGTTTTCGGCTCCTCGCTTTCATCATTAATTTATGGTTAGGAAAACCGTTTCATAGTCATTAAACCTAGTTGGCTGTCTTGTCGTTCTTCTTAAATTGTATCCCGAAACATTTTCTATTTCATCTAAGTTACTTATCATCGGAATTTTCTTCTTGATTTTCTCTATCTCGCTCTCTGATCTTGTCTCACTTTCACTTTCAGATTCAGTAGGTATTTTCTATACGGACGTATCTTTCATTTTTATTCTCTCCGGTCTCATTTTTCTTTTCATATTTTTCAATTTCAGGCTTCTCCGCTTCTTTTATTGGTAGAAAAATCCTATAACGTCTTTGTGACACTCGATTTTATTTTCATAAGGGAAGAAAAATATTCTATACCCTTTCACATTGTCATAGCCCATAGCCATAGCCCACGAATATTGTCCGTCTGTTTTTTGGGTCCCATTTTAAACGAGCTTGCTCGGGTCTATGTACTGACTAACTCGATTTCCAAACCTTTGAAACTCATTAAAATTAACCGTTTTATTATACCACAAATCATACGGGGACTTATTTTTCACAGAGCTCGTCCCAGAGTTCTGTGCAGTAGGTATATATAGGTATGCAGTGGTATTTACTGCTTCTGCCCACAACTTTTTATCCATATTGCAAATCATTGATGTAGCTGCTTCTACTAGTGTACGGATTTCACGTTCAGCCCTTCCGTTTTGTTGGGGAGTAAGTAGTAGGTATATATACTACTGACCTTTGGTGATGAATAATTCCATGACGTTTTAAAAGGCTATCCATCTCGTAATTTACAAACTCAAGACCATTATCCGTTCTAATAAGTATCTTTATCGTACTATCTGTCTCTCTTTCAGCTTGTAAAATAAAATCTCCTGGTACCTTTTCCTTCACCTCTGCTTTTGTTTTTATAAAGTAAACTTTCCGAAATGACGAGAAATCATCCTTTATGACCAGAAAATATCGAGCCCCACCTAATGAAGGTACTTCCATGGGCCCGCATACATCTGCATGTACAGGGTTATCCAACGAAAAGGCCCACCCTTATATTTTCTTTATTTTTCGAGTTAGGAAAAAATGTTTCAAATAAAAGTTGTAGTGAATCAAATGAACTCATTTAAAACCCCCGCAAAGAATATACAGGGTGTTCCATAAAAGCTGGACAAACCTAACTTACATTTTTTTAAATGGAACACCCTATATTTTTTTACATTTTTCAAATCTGTGTTTTTTTGTGACTTCAAAAATATATACAGGGTGATCTACCACGAGTGTGCCAAACTTCAGAGGCTGGTAATTTATCAAAAATAAATGGACTTTCATTAATAAACATATGTCCTAAAACGCATAATAAGGGAGCTACAACCCCTTGAAGGGGGTTGATGAATATCAATTTTTCGATTATAAGTCCGATATGGTGGTGATTAAAATTTTTTTTGACGTCACTTCCGAAGCAAAACTTTTACATAACATTATTTCCCATGCAATGACTCAGAAAAAAGTATTTTTCAAAATTTCTGTCACACCAGCCGTTTTTGAATAATTTGCGTTTTCATGTGAAATATGCAAAACTTAATTCGATCAATCTTCAAATCAAGTGGCTTGAAGTCACCTATGTTTAAAAACAATTGATATTTCTGATTTGTAGTATTATGTCATTTACATTGCTTAAGCGAAAAATTGATATTCATTAACCCCCTTCAAGGGGTTGTAGCTCCCTTATTATGCGTTTTAGGACATATGTTTATTAATGAAAGTCCATTTATTTTTGATAAATTACCAGCCTCTGAAGTTTGGCACACTCGTGGTAGATCACCCTGTATATGTTGTATCTTATCTTTTACTGTTTTTTATTTATTGCAAATTTCGTGAACAATATTATTTATACCAACATTACAGCATCTGCATGCGTATCAATCAGGTTAGCCATGGATGAAAAACAATTAATTTGACACTTATGCCTTCCAGAATAATTGAATAAATTCAAAAAGCAAACTTTTCGTCCATGGCTAACCTGATTGATACGCATGCAGATGCTGGTGGTATAAATAATATTGTTCACGAAATTTGCAATAAATGAAAAACTGTAAAAGATAAGATACAACATGTATATATATTTGAAATCGCAAAAAAACACAGATTTGAAAAATGTAAAAAAATATAGGGTGTTTCATTTAAAAAAATGTAAGTTAGGTTTGTCCTGCTTTTATGGAACACCCTGTATATTCCTTGCAGGGGTTTTAAATGAGTTCATTTGATTCACTACAACTTTTATTTGAAACATTTTTTCCTAACTCGAAAAATAAAGAAAATATAAGGGTGGGCCTTTTCGTTGGATAACCCTGTACATTGTACATTAAGCTGCAGCAACTTTTCAGCTCGCGATTCACTTATAGGATGGATAATAGGTATGTCCCTTATGTCACTCTATGTTGTTTACCAGCTGCTAGACATTGTTCACATACAAAGTTCAGAGTATCGTCAATATACTGGTATTTTATTGATATTTAACACGTTTCTTTTTTTATTTTAAATTCCGATGAGCTAATTTGCTGTGCCAAATACTCAACTTTTCAATTTTTTCAACTAAATGACAGACTGAAATGTCACTTTGTTTGTTCGTGTATTGACAGTTCCGATAACCCGTAGTAGTTAGTGGCTGCTGTCACGGTTTTATTTTGGCTTATTAATGTACGTTATATTTTTTTTATTTTGTATAGTACCAATACATATATTTTAATGGGTAAGAAAGATTTTATTTGGGGTCAAGATAATAGTGCAGCACCTAAGCAACCAGATATACACCTAGTTTCTGTAACCTGGAATCGTTATCGACAGTTAATTAATGCATTTAAGTAATTATTATTAGCGCACACCTCGCCTTGGCTACCTCCATAATTCAGGTAATGAAAACCTTTGGTATTAGTCTGCAATTTGATTGTTTGTTATCACTGTAAAGTGGAATAAAGTGATGTAACTACAACAACGTTTTATATACACAATCTAGGTAATGCATAAAGGAAACCACCAGTTTTATCACTTAAGCTAATACAATAATATATACGAATGTGACCCCTACCTTTATTAATAAGTTGTAAAGCCTTATAATAATGTACCTCGGTGAACGTCTTTAGGTTAAAGTTGTTTACTTATTTGCCGGTTTTCTGTCATTGTATTCAGTTTTTTTTGTTAGTTAGTTAGATTTTAATCGCGCCGCACGCCAGATACTAAGTTGAAGAGGCGCACGCAGAAAAATTATCTGACTAATAACTTCCAAAAATCATTATCTCGTCTCTTAAATAATATATGGGAATGCAATTAACTGCCCCAGACTACCAAAATCCGTATTTTCTTTACCAATAGGTTGGGTTATTAATCTCGTTAATTACAAATTTATTTCCCCTTTTTCCTTACCAGGTGTTAGCCTATTCGCATGGGTTTTATAGTTTTGTATGAATTGATAATTCTGTTTAATAAATGTGGGCGTGGGCGTTGTCAAAGATTGAAAAAGACAGTTTCTGCAGGGATTGCGATATCTTTTTCCTGGTGCGTTTTGCTTAGATGGTCGACATTTTTCTATATAAGTGGAAAGTGATTTTGGAAGTCATCCTACGGGGATTTATCCATTTTATTATAGAAATTAAAGAATTTCATCCTGTAGTTTACGGTAGCTTGAAGCTGTGTCGTATTTTGATGAAAATCGTGCCTTCTGAAGGGATTTTGATGTCGCCATTTTAAAGTACATCTAGGAAGCACTCGCCGACCACATGGTGGTATCATTTTGTCTAATTATAATCCCTCACCTACCCTCCAACAGAGGTAATTATAGTTATTTCTCCTTATTTAATTTTATTTTGTCCAATGGGAGTCTGAATACATTTTAGGGTGTTAGTGCCAGGTCAGCTGTTAAGTTCAAGTCCCAATACTAGGCATAGTTGTAGTCTTGGTCCCTATCCTAGCGTGGGTTAAGTCTTGGGTGTATGGTAGAAGTTCCAGCTAGGTTATAGGATCCATACCCAGTTTATGTTTGAAATGAGTCAAGAATAAGTTTAACTCCAAGTTTAAGGTACCAGTACTAGATTTAAGTATACCTCCGAGAGTAGGAGCCAAGCAGTACCAGATTCAGATAGTTCCTGGTGCTAATTCTGACATAAGGTTCGGGTCCCATCTCCGGCTCATTTAAAGACTCAAGTTCAATTTAAAGCACCTGCACAAGTTTTGATGGTCTATACTAGAGAGCACCCTGTGTTTGCTTTCTGACTAAAGTGCTAGTTCATAGTCAATCGGTGAATTTTGAATATTATTTATTATAAGCTAATTTATTTATAAAAATTATTAGAAGTGTGAACCGGATATATAGCTATATACTTGGGGAAAATAATTTACTGTCTGCAGATTTAATTGCTTTAATTAGTTATTCGTCGAAGTAATAAGAGTACAGTATACAGAGTACTCTAGTTATACAATTTACTTAAATTATATAAGTTTGCTGGTGACCATACCTACATGTCACTGATTAATGATACCTAGTTGCTGGTCACATTGTAAACAGATTCTGGATATGGGTACTTATAGTTGTTTTCTGTATGTATTTAATTTGTGAAATTTAACCCTAGCAGCGTAATAAATGTTTTGAGATAACTATCGATTTCGTAATATCAGTATATAATTTTCTTTCTTGTGCTTGTCTATACTTCGGGGATTTCTTGTTATTAGTCTGAGAATTACGAGGCACAATATTCAATTCATTAGCCCTTTCGTGATTTTGGGTGAATGAGTCACCCCTAGAATACCTATCAGTAAATTACGTGGCGCCCAGTATGTGTGATATAACAATATCACATATATGTACTTAAAAAAAAAAAAAAAATTAGATTACCTCTGTTAACCCTGCCTTGCGTTTAGCTGGCTCTGATAGGTACGTATTTTGTTTGTAAATCTCTCGATAATTCACCGACTTTTATAATTAGCGAATTAAAGCACTTGAAAAGAAATTATATTCAGATTACCTTTCATTTTACTGTCTTGCCACACTGTGAAAGACCCTGAAGAGATCTCAAGCTCAAACACTGAATTTACATAAATCCAAACATCCGATTTTACCAAACTTTCGCAAGGTAACGCGTGGCAAAAATGGCGCCCAACGTGAATAGACGCTAAGGCTGTCCTTTTTTTTTTAATTTGAAAAAAAAAAAGGAAGATTATATCTTTAGTACGTTGATTGTTGTCAGTCCTTTTTTTTCTCTCTCTCCAAGTGGGGGAGGGGTTACATTCGTTTACCTTACTGACAGAGTATTGGACCATTTACAGAACTTAATTTACTTTACTAATTGAGTGTTTTTCAATTTGTTTTACTTTATTTGGTATATTCACTTACTTGTATATAATATACTTATAATTTTAATCTTAGGTGGTATATTAATTTACTTTACTGTTTGCGCTTTAGTACCTTTAGTCACTTAGCTGGATTGTGTATTTGACAATTTTTTTTGGTGGTACATTCAATTACTCTATGAATTGTGTGTTTAGTATATAAATATTTTTCTTAAGTAATTTTATAATGGATATTAATAGATTGACTGCGGATGAGCTGGCGTATGAATTGCACATCAGAGATTTTCCGTCGGAAGGGAACGTGTCGCAAAAACGTAAAGCATTGCGGGAAGCTATTCGTGCACATCGCTTGCCACAATTTGCTCAACTTGATCCTACGTCGGAACTGAATATATGCGATCAAAAACTTTTAATTCTTCGTGATGATTTAGTTAATTTTGATTATACCAATAGACATAACGAACATCAGCGCATTTATTCTCGATTAATTCATGTTTCCGGTAGATTAAACCGAGTAATTGAGGGAAATACACAACATACACAAATAAAATTAGACTTGACATCGCGATGTATGCAATTACTGGATCTTTTAAATTCTTTATTAGAGCTACCACCTCCACAAGGTGATGTTCAGGCATCATCTACGATGCAATCTTCCATATTGGATGAAGACATACCCCCTCTATTTAATCAAACTACCCCAGTAACATTCGAAGGTTCTTCTGGCGCGGTTCCTATAGCAACAGCACCCGTCATTAGTACTGACTTAATCGATTTGGGTCCCGTAGAGTCAAGCCACCCCACCACCAGTGTACCTTACACCGTAACATATTCGAGCCCATTGGATACCAATCGTAGTACTATGGTAACTTACACAGATTCTCGCCCGAATATTTCCTCGCGACATGTTAGATTTCAAGTACCCCCTTCACCTTCTAGCGACCACCACACTCCGACTAATCTTCAGAGCCACTCGGCCGCTAATTTGTCTAACGAGTTATCAAATTTACGCCTCTTTGATACCCCTATAATGCGATCCTATTCTCAGCTCGCGCCGGACAATTATAATAGGTATTTTGACATAAGTAAATGGCCTATTGCCAAATTCGACGGCAAGTCATGTGTCGCCAACTTCTTAGAGCGTATTGAGGAGTTACGGATATCACGAGGTGTATCAAAAGAGCAATTGTTTAGATCTGCCACTGAACTATTTACCGACAGTGCATTGACCTGGTTTCGCTGGGCCAGAGTAAACATTTGTACGTGGGATGACTTAGTTACTCAACTAAAACTTGCATTCTTACCTTCCGATAATGATCGCGAAATATGGAAAGTCATTAATAGTCGAAAACAGGGTGCGACGGAAAAAGTTGTGATATTTGTAGCGGCAATGGAAAATTGCTATAATAAACTCGCCCGCAAACCGCCGGAATCAGATCGACTTAGTACGATTAGGGATGGTTTATTACCCTATTTGCAGTTGAGATTAGCAGGTCACCCAATCTATTATGTCCATCAATTAGTTGAATTTTGTAGTCCAATCGAAGAAACCGTACTTCGTCTACAAAAGCAATCTCCAGCTTCGGTTAATATTAACCCATTGTTAGGATCTGGCTTCTCTCATTCGCGCCCCAATAGAGCTCATTTTTCAGAAATTCACGCGAATCATGGTGAAGACACTGATAATGCTGCGTGCCTCGCAAACACTCCTTCAGCTCTAATCCCAGTCGATGAAATATGTAGTTCTCGTGTTCCTTCACCTGCCAACGATATCTCTTTCCTAAATGCAAATCAAAGACCAAGTCCAGAAAATGAACCCAAGGTCGTAACTTGCTGGAATTGCGACCAGACAGGTCATCGTTTCCGTAACTGTACACGGCCTTCAAGACTTCTATGCTACCGCTGTGGTAAAGCTGGCGTCACGACGAGAAACTGTCCGTCCTGTTCGGGAAACGTAAATCAGGGTCACTAGATAGCCGTCTGGTTGATCCTCAATCTTCTAAATCGGCCAATTCTTTATCTCTCTCACCACCATTAGTAGATACTAACCACAAAGCCATTCTAGATTTCATTATTTCTCATGCGGAAGGCGATCAAAGGCCCTATCTCGAAGTCTCGGTATTAAACTATCCTATTCTTGGACTATTGGATTCAGGTGCGACAAATACTCTGGTTGGACGATCAGGGATGGATGTCTTATTGAGATTAGGGCTAAAACTGGATACCACTAAACGTGTAGATTGCACAGTTGCCAACGGACAGATATGCTCTTCTATAGGTATTATAAAAACCCCGTTTTGTTTAATGGGAAAGATTCATATAGTAGACGTCCTAGTGGTTTCTCAACTTCCCCATAGGCTCATATTAGGTACTGATTTTTGGTTAGTGATGGGTATAGTCCCAGATCTGAAAAGGAATGTTTGGCAGTTTAGCTCCGAATCTGCCGTTAAATCTGTTGCTAGTGTGTCCGGAATTCAGGATAGAGACAACCTAACTGTTGAACAGCGACAATCTCTAACTCTTCTACTGGAGAAGAAATTCAAACTTATTAGCTCCAGCTTAGGTTATACGAACGTTATTGAACACGAGATCATTACAAGTTCCCCACCCCTCAAACAAAGGTATTATCCTGTGTCTCCACATAAGCAGAAAATCATTGATCAGGAATTAAAAGAAATGCTGGATAAAGGAGTCGTCGAACCTTCGAAAAGTGGTTGGTCCTCACCTGTTCTTCTCGTACCCAAGCGTGACGGTAGCTACAGATTCTGTGTCGATTACCGTGCACTGAACGCTGTAACTAAGAAGGACGCCTACCCCATCCCTTACGTGTCAGCTATCTTAGACCGTTTACGAGATGCGCGTTATCTAAGTACTTTAGATGTAAAGTCCGCATTTTGGCAAGTTAGCGTAAAAGAAAATTCTCGGGAATATACGGCCTTCACGGTACCCGGTCGAGGCCTTTTTCATTTTAGGCGTATGCCGTTCGGGCTCACTAATAGTCCTGCCACCTGGCAGAGATTGTTGGACACTGTTCTAGGTGCCGATCTAGAGCCGTATGTTTTGGTTTATCTAGACGACATAATTGTTATTTCCCCGGATTTCGAAACCCATCTCGAAATCTTGTCTAAGGTTTTTGATCGACTTCATGCCGCTGGGTTAACTCTTAGCGAGGGTAAATGTCAGTTTTGTCGTTCTTCGTTGAGATATTTGGGTTACGTCGTAGACTCCCATGGTCTTAGGGTAGATCCCGAAAAGGTAGAGGCAATCTTAAATGTACCGAACCCTTCTAACGTCCATGAGGTCAGACGCTTCTTAGGTATGGCCAGCTGGTATAGGCGATTTGTACCCAAATTCTCTTCTATTGTTTCACCATTGACTCGTCTAACGCAGAAAAACGTTAAGTTCGTTTGGAATAAAGAGAGTGAAACCGCGTTTAATACCATTAAGGACCACCTGGTGTCGGCTCCAATATTGACCTGCCCGGACTTCAGTCGTCCTTTCATACTACAGACTGATGCGTCAGCCTACGGCATCGGTGCTGTTCTCACTCAAAAATTAGAGAATGATGAGGAAAAAGTAATATGCTTTTTGTCTCGGTCCTTAACTAGACAAGAACGTGTTTATTCTACGACTGAGAGAGAATGTCTCAGTGTAATATTTGCAGTCGAGAAGCTACGACATTATCTAGAAGGCACGCATTTCACAGTAGTGACTGATCACGCGTCCTTAATTTGGTTGAACCGTTTGAAAGACCCTACAGGTCGGTTGGCGCGTTGGGCATTAAGGCTTCAGCCTTTCGACTTCACCATAGTTCACCGGAAAGGAAAGGAGAACGTGGTGCCTGATTTCCTTTCGAGATCCGTTCCGGTTGCGGCCGATGCTATCTCCTCGCAACATGAATTTTGCTCGAGCACTGATAACTGGTATTTGGGGATGTTAACTAAAGTTGAGAACAACCCAAGGAAATATTCCGCGTTTCGTGTGGAAAATGGCGTTTTGTATAAATATATTAAATGTAGCATTCCTGAATTAACTTCTGAATCAGATTATTGGAAGGTGGTAGTCCCAAAAGATAAGAGAAAAGCCCTGCTACAGGCCTATCACGATGACCCACGTTCTGGTCACGTCGGTACTTATAAAGTATATTGGAAGTTGCACAATTTATATACTTGGCCGAAAATGCGGTACGATGTATCCAAGTACGTGAAAGCCTGTCGTGTTTGCGCTGAGTATAAGCCCGAGCAGAAGAGACCTGCTGGCGAGATGGGCCGTCGCCCAGAGGTAAATAAACCTTGGCAGGTGGTAAGCCTGGATTTCGTTGGCCCGCTGCCACGAACAAGCCATGGAAATACGCAGATCCTCGTAGTCAGCGATTATTTCAGCAAGTATGTTTTGACTTTCCCGGTCAGATCCGCTACGGCGAAAACTCTTTGTCGGATTGTAGAGGATCACGTCTTTTTAGTTTACGGGGCCCCTCAGTTTTTGATATGCGATAATGGCGTCCAAATGCGAAGCGCGGAGTTCCAAAAACTTTGCGACAATTATCGTACGAAAATTTCATATACTGCCTTATATTACCCCAGGGCCGATCCCTGCGAACGCGTCAATAAGACGGTCAAAACAATGATTTCCATGTACGTTAAAAGTAACCAACGTAAATGGGATGACCGGCTGCCTGCAGTTGCTTGTGCAATACGAACCGCTAGAAGCGAAACCACGGGATACTCTCCATATTACGTTAACTTTGGACGTGAATACGTTCAGACAGGTGACCAATATGATCACCGGCTCTCGGATCATGGTAAACAAACTCGCGTAAATCAGGAGAACGTAATTGCAGAGAGACAACTGGGATTTCGTAAAATGTTCGAACACGTGAAACGGAAACTACTTGCGGCTCAGGAACGAAATAGGAAGGTTTATAATCTCCGTCGCCGTTCGGTCCAATATAAATTAGGCGATAAGGTTTGGCGTAAAAATAAAGCGAAGTCTGACGCGCTAAATTTTTTAAACGCTAAGTTGTGTCCCAAGTTCGTTGGTCCTTTTACTATTAAAAAAAAAATTGGTTCCTGGACCTATGAATTAGCGGACAATTCGGGCAATGTAAAGGGTGTGTGGCATGTACAGGACCTCAAGCCATTTAACGTTCTGGACCCGGATGCGGAATCGGATACATAGCTTGAGAAGAAAAAAAAAATTAAATTTTAGTTCATAAATCTGGCTCATATCATGTGGTTGGTTCTATTATTACACTTCAATTGTTATAGATGATAATTCCAGTATTTTGATGATAGTGGTTGAAGTGTAATAAATTTTTTTTTTTGGGTTCATTATTGTATTGCGTGTGTTTGTCAGTGAATTTTGGGGAAAATTCACTTCTTCCGAAGGAAGGGGGGAGTGTCACGGTTTTATTTTGGCTGATTAATGTACGTTATATTTTTTTTATTTTGTATAGTACCAATACATATATTTTAATGGGTAAGAAAGATTTTATTTGGGGTCAAGATAATAGTGCAGCACCTAAGCAACCAGATATACACCTAGTTTCTGTAACCTGGAATCGTTATCGACAGTTAATTAATGCATTTAAGTAATTATTATTAGCGCACACCTCGCCTTGGCTACCTCCATAATTCAGGTAATGAAAACCTTTGGTATTAGTCTGCAATTTGATTGTTTGTTATCACTGTAAAGTGGAATAAAGTGATGTAACTACAACAACGTTTTATATACACAATCTAGGTAATGCATAAAGGAAACCACCAGTTTTATCACTTAAGCTAATACAATAATATATACGAATGTGACCCCTACCTTTATTAATAAGTTGTAAAGCCTTATAATAATGTACCTCGGTGAACGTCTTTAGGTTAAAGTTGTTTACTTATTTGCCGGTTTTCTGTCATTGTATTCAGTTTTTTTTGTTAGTTAGTTAGATTTTAATCGCGCCGCACGCCAGATACTAAGTTGAAGAGGCGCACGCAGAAAAATTATCTGACTAATAACTTCCAAAAATCATTATCTCGTCTCTTAAATAATATATGGGAATGCAATTAACTGCCCCAGACTACCAAAATCCGTATTTTCTTTACCAATAGGTTGGGTTATTAATCTCGTTAATTACAAATTTATTTCCCCTTTTTCCTTACCAGGTGTTAGCCTATTCGCATGGGTTTTATAGTTTTGTATGAATTGATAATTCTGTTTAATAAATGTGGGCGTGGGCGTTGTCAAAGATTGAAAAAGACAGTTTCTGCAGGGATTGCGATATCTTTTTCCTGGTGCGTTTTGCTTAGATGGTCGACATTTTTCTATATAAGTGGAAAGTGATTTTGGAAGTCATCCTACGGGGATTTATCCATTTTATTATAGAAATTAAAGAATTTCATCCTGTAGTTTACGGTAGCTTGAAGCTGTGTCGTATTTTGATGAAAATCGTGCCTTCTGAAGGGATTTTGATGTCGCCATTTTAAAGTACATCTAGGAAGCACTCGCCGACCACATGGTGGTATCATTTTGTCTAATTATAATCCCTCACCTACCCTCCAACAGAGGTAATTATAGTTATTTCTCCTTATTTAATTTTATTTTGTCCAATGGGAGTCTGAATACATTTTAGGGTGTTAGTGCCAGGTCAGCTGTTAAGTTCAAGTCCCAATACTAGGCATAGTTGTAGTCTTGGTCCCTATCCTAGCGTGGGTTAAGTCTTGGGTGTATGGTAGAAGTTCCAGCTAGGTTATAGGATCCATACCCAGTTTATGTTTGAAATGAGTCAAGAATAAGTTTAACTCCAAGTTTAAGGTACCAGTACTAGATTTAAGTATACCTCCGAGAGTAGGAGCCAAGCAGTACCAGATTCAGATAGTTCCTGGTGCTAATTCTGACATAAGGTTCGGGTCCCATCTCCGGCTCATTTAAAGACTCAAGTTCAATTTAAAGCACCTGCACAAGTTTTGATGGTCTATACTAGAGAGCACCCTGTGTTTGCTTTCTGACTAAAGTGCTAGTTCATAGTCAATCGGTGAATTTTGAATATTATTTATTATAAGCTAATTTATTTATAAAAATTATTAGAAGTGTGAACCGGATATATAGCTATATACTTGGGGAAAATAATTTACTGTCTGCAGATTTAATTGCTTTAATTAGTTATTCGTCGAAGTAATAAGAGTACAGTATACAGAGTACTCTAGTTATACAATTTACTTAAATTATATAAGTTTGCTGGTGACCATACCTACATGTCACTGATTAATGATACCTAGTTGCTGGTCACATTGTAAACAGATTCTGGATATGGGTACTTATAGTTGTTTTCTGTATGTATTTAATTTGTGAAATTTAACCCTAGCAGCGTAATAAATGTTTTGAGATAACTATCGATTTCGTAATATCAGTATATAATTTTCTTTCTTGTGCTTGTCTATACTTCGGGGATTTCTTGTTATTAGTCTGAGAATTACGAGGCACAATATTCAATTCATTAGCCCTTTCGTGATTTTGGGTGAATGAGTCACCCCTAGAATACCTATCAGTAAATTACGTGGCGCCCAGTATGTGTGATATAACAATATCACATATATGTACTTAAAAAAAAAAAAAAAATTAGATTACCTCTGTTAACCCTGCCTTGCGTTTAGCTGGCTCTGATAGGTACGTATTTTGTTTGTAAATCTCTCGATAATTCACCGACTTTTATAATTAGCGAATTAAAGCACTTGAAAAGAAATTATATTCAGATTACCTTTCATTTTACTGTCTTGCCACACTGTGAAAGACCCTGAAGAGATCTCAAGCTCAAACACTGAATTTACATAAATCCAAACATCCGATTTTACCAAACTTTCGCAAGGTAACGCGTGGCACTGCGTTCCGAATCGCCGAAAGATACGTCTTGTCTGCTGCTGGAGTGAAAACCATTTTGTACAACTTGTTCTCTCTTACCGCGAGTAATAAAAATAATACATTTTAAGAAATAAAAGAGTAATTCGTAAATGACGTAATTTTGACGAATATTTATAAATAAACGCTGCTATCTTTAAAACGTTTAAAACTTATATTATGAGAAAATTTATAGCATATTGGCCGCTAATAATTAAATTTAGCGACACTGCTTTATGAACTCTGTTGCGGTTTCCTCCACCTTCTTCCCTTACATTTGTAATGTGATTCCGACATGTCCTACAAACAATTTTTTTTTAAATATGTTTTAGTTTAGCTAAATACGAATGTAATTGTGTCGTTATACTATAACATCAATATTGCCCGTAACTTTAAATTTCTCCTCGCCTTCCACAAATTCTTCAATAACTTCTGGACGAAGTTCTACTCCTGCCACATACACTTCTAAAAAATTTTTAAGTGTGTCCAGAGCTTCACCATCATCTTCTTCACAATTGCTACGCTACCAGGTGAACGGGAAGACATAAAATTGTTCAGCACCATTGTTTTATAATTGGCTGCAAATGCAGAACAAGTTGGATTTATATTTCTTCCGCCTAATTGATGCAGGAGAAAAAATTTTTGAACTGGATCCTGATTTAAAATTACGGGGACACAAAAAAGTTACGTTCGGGCCCATTTAATTTCTGCCACAATAAAAATATCTCTTGGTTCTTTTTGCTGCATCTTTATCTGAGACATAAGAAAGCGGAAAGTCGTCTTGTTGTTAACTTTTCCAATAGTTCACCATTTTCAGCAACTCGCATCGCCTCCTCCTGCAATCTTTCCTTGTTTCCCGCAGTCTTTTTCTCTAAATAGGCAGTGCATGGGTGGCTATTAGACTTTTTGCAGTGCGGTGTACAGGGTGTCTCACTCAAATTGGTGAGGATTGAGGGGTTACACCCACTTCCAGAGTAGCTGGAAAAGAACTGATGACACATTCCCGAGGTCAATTTTCGAGACGAATCGAACGGTCAAGGACTCATTCCGATATCTTTTACCGTTTTCGAGATATAAGCCAAAATTAGTATTTCTGTCATTTTAAGAGGGTACCGTAACTTCCTTATTTGTGAATATTTTTTCAAATTTTAAAAACTTTGTTTTTCAAACTTTTTTTACGTACCTAGATTCAGAATCTGAATAGTAAAATTGTCTAACTGTTACATATTCCTCGCTACGACCCAAACTTCAATTTGTTTAAATGGAAACCATAGTTGGCTGTGGCTTAAAAAAATTACATATTTTGCAAGCTTTTCAAAAATATAACACAAGGCATACTTAACCGTTTTCAACACGAGCCGGATAATTTCGATTTTCATTGAAAACTTTAAATGTTGACAGTTTACCGTTGCTTAAAATATAGAGGAGGCTTTGAAATATTTACATTCATGTAGAGGTTTTATGAACATTTGATCTACCTAACTTAAAAAATATTTTTCTATTTGGCTGGTGTCTCTCTGGATATCTATTTAAATACAAATCTTCCGCATATCCACAGTTTCCGTTGCATTCGATGAAACATTTTAGCATATCATATTTCTCTTCATTTGTAAACATTTTTATTCACGCCACTAAACAATATTACCTATATCAACTTATAATGAAATTAACTGTCAAACTTCCATGTAACATTGTTTTATGTTGTATTGTTTCCAAAGCACCCTTTGCTTATTTTGTAAAAAAAGACGCAATCATACTCTATTTATTAAATAAGAGATTTTAACAGATATTATATTAAAAATAGAACATTAAAAAGATGAATGTAAATATTTCAAAGGCTCCTCTATATATATTTGAGTAACGGTGAACTGTCAACATTTAAAATTTTCAAAATCAAAATCAAAATTATCCGGCTCCTATTAAAACGAATATGACTTGTGTTAAAATTTTTTGGAAAAGCTTAAAAAATATGAAATTTTTTTAAGCCACAGCCAACTATGGTTTCCATTTAAAAAAATTGAAGTTTGGATCGTAGCGGAAAATCTGTAAGAGTTAGGCAATTTTAGTCTTCAGATTCTGAATCTACGTAAAAAAGTGCCCCAAGAAAGTTTTTAAAATTTGAAAAAATATTCATAAATAAGGAAGTTACGGTACCCTCTTAAAATGACAGAAATACTAATTTTGGCTTGTATCTGGAAAACAGTAACAGATATCGAAATGAGTCCTTGACCGTTCGATTCGTCTCGAAAATAATTGACCTCGGGAATGTGTCATCGGTTTTTTTCCAGCTACTCTGGAAATGGGTGTAACTCCTCAATCCTCACCAATTTGAGACACCCTGTACAAAAATTTGACTTTTGGTGTTAATAATTGACCAACTCTCGTAACATTCACTCTCCTTAAGAGATTCCTATTTACTTATGTGTTCTCACACCTACAAAAAAAAAATTAAAAAAAACATTATTGCAATTAATGTACCAAGTATATTTTAGGGATGACGATACCCGTTAATTTTAATGCACGGGTACCTACCCGTCGACATAGAAATTTTACCTGTTTTCCTCAAGTTTGACATAACTGCAGATCGGTTGCTATTAGCATCCTTAAACAATTTGCGTTTTATACCGGTGGGTTTGTCCGTACAATGCTTCACCAGTCGAAGAAACACTTTATGTTGATGGGCCTGGTTGTGGTTCATCAATTGTTATAATGTTACTTGAAGCTTCTACTACAGCAGAAACACCTGGCTCACTTCCTATTTTTAATAAAATAATAAATAATATTTTAATAACTATTGAAATATACACCAGTAGGTATACCTATAATAGGACTTACTCTCTACTCGTGGTGGCATATTTATTGTTGGCAGCGCTCCATATTTTTCGAGTTCAGATTGACTATAATATTTGGAATTGATACGATGTTCCACAGCAAAATGTAGGTACCTAGGTATGTCACAAACAATAACATGGCTTTTTCTAACCAACTTGTGACCTTCACCACATACCTAAATCATCACGTTGAATTATTAAGTCCAACCGTTAATTGTTCATACACCTGAAATAAAAACAAAAATTACTTACTTGCACACTATAAAACAATGAAATTATTTGTGTTATTAGTTTCGTTTGTACAGATCTGCACATAAATATTTTTTATTGTATTTTTACAAATTTAAAAAAAAACTTGAAGTAGGTATGTACTTACTTTAACATCTTCTACAGGGAAACGATGTAGGTACTTTTATAACACTACTAGTGTTTTTACAATTTGGAACACAACAGACAAATACCATTTTGTTAAAGCAATAAACGGGCAACTAGGTATCACAATCACAAGAAAAAAGCAAGCATGTTAGTTGAAGCACAAAACATATAGAATAAGAAACGAGAGCTCCTAAGAAAGAGACGGCAACAGCACTGACAAGAAGTGACATGTGGCGCAACTACTCGCCTAGTCATGAACTACAAACAGAGGCGGGCTGCTTGAATTTCACGTCCTATTCAAATTCATGTTTTCAGTTTGGTCAAAACCAGTAGTTAAACGGCAAACACAATTTCTTATAACAAAATTGCGTTTGCTGCTTAAATATTGGTTCTTTGAAGGAAAACGCTAAAATACAACACTTTATACTTATTATTTATTAATTATAAACAAATTAATTATTACAGTGGTTTTGATATTAATGGAAACTGTTTGAAAATATATCAAAGCTAAATATAACCTGAAAATAAGGAACAATAATTTACTCACCATAACAAAATATTTGAGGTTACAGAAAAAATTAATTAATTACTACATTAATTTAACGAAGTTAATATTCATTCATATTTACAAGATTTCCATACAATTTCTGTTTCTCCTGAATGTAATCTTCCACCAAATATACATTGTTACCTTTCTTTTGAAGAGAAAGTTGTAATCGAGAATATTTTTCACATAAAAAATTTGTTGATAATATACAATTTAGGATCTGGCGATACCAAAAGATTACATTACATTTAGATAAAAAAAAGTTTTCGTCACCAAATTCTTTAAAGTTATATACAAATGCTTTATAAAAAATAAATTAGACTTTAATATAAATTTTTTTTTAAGAATATAACCAACAACACTGGCTGCTTGACTGTCTTCATTCAAGTCATCGCTCAGATCTAGACCAACAATCGTTTTCCCTCAAATCTGTTGAATTAAAATTCTCTTGAGGAGTGGCGTTGCAAAAACAGACCTAAGTCTCCTAAAGAAGTAACCTTCTTCGCAATTATTTCCCCCTTCACAGGGGAACTTCAAAGTACTCTTATAATCCTCTTAGGTGTTTGTCGGCAGTTTGAACGGCAGTCACATGTCTAAAAAACAAACGAATATTCTATATAACTTTAAAAAGTACAGCAACGATTCTCCTTTCTCATTGCACTTGTATGTCTTATTATGTTTAGTTTAACACACTTAGAATAGAGATAAAGATCCTTTTAGGGCATAAAAATGCAAAGAGAAGAAAACCTATATGCTGTTACTCGTTATTTTACACAATTTTAAATACTTGCATTTGTACATAAGTAGGTAGGATTAATAATTTCTAGTTTCATATAGAAGTAGAAGACAAAAGATCCTAGCAAATTAAGACGAAACTTGGCTTTAATCAGATTCAGTTATTTTTCTAACCTATAATATTCGGTGCAATACTTACGATTAATTATTCTTTGCTTGAACATGATTCACAAATAAATAATTTCACAAACATATCAACAAGCATCAATTAAATTTGACTAAATTTTAAAATAGAAAACGGGTAAAGAATTCTTAAAAGTTGTCTGTCAATAATAATACTAAATACTAATTTTTGAGCAGGACAAAATGCTTTAATCCTATTGGCTCGTTTATGATATGTGATTATTGTTTTTAGAGTCGTCTTTCTGGTAGCTACCATTTTAAGAAAATATAAATTATTCCTTAATATGTCAATTCTGTAAAATTAAATGAACACGGAAAACAAATAATAAATGTAAAAAAGCATTATTTTGTAATCCAAATTTAAGAGCAAAATACAAAACGGTATGAAAACAGTTGCGACCGGAGTAACCAAATGCTTGTTTGAAATGCGCTATTGCCTAGTAAAATTGTTGACCAATCTGTAATGCGAGTTTCATACCCGTGAGTTAAAGATTCAGATAACCCCATCCCATAACCAACAAAAATCGGATTACGAGAGTCACAGAATATCTACTTAGACGAGAGTAAACGATGTGTAACGTTTTGAAACTAACAGCGCTGCGGGCGAGTGTTGTATGTATGAGTCCCCCAGTCCCCACTCAAACGCAGTTTCATTTTTTATTAAAATAGCTGCTTCCCTTTTACACAAAATCTCAGATTATTCTCACATTTTACGTCAGTAGGTACCTATTCAATATTCATTCAGTTACCTACCGGTACCAGAGACAACCTGCCGGTACCTAAGTACGTTTCTTTTATTTTTCACATGTGCATGTGAGTTTATAATCGTCTATAATTTAAGGTGTTATAAAACTGGAAAAAATACTCCAACATATCTCTATACAAGCGAAGG
The DNA here is from genome assembly GCA_963680705.1 of Rhagium mordax. NCBI lineage: Eukaryota > Metazoa > Arthropoda > Insecta > Coleoptera > Cerambycidae > Rhagium > Rhagium mordax. The sequence continues at coordinate 48,367 of OY796661.1, read as the reverse complement.
TTTCATTATTTATAGATGGATAGGGCAAATGATTTGTCCGAAATGATTCATCTTGTAAATAGGTATCAGTTGATATATTATGTTACCGACCGGCCAATTTCCTTTCTTGGTTTAACCCATTTCCTAATTCGAATGATTCGAATTACCTAATCATTCGAATCAATAATTCAAATTAATCATTCGAATCAATAATTCGAATTAATGATTCGAATTGTTTACATTATTTGTAACGTCATTAACTACTAATTGCCATATTTTTTTATAATTATATTTTTGGCAGAATTTATTTTATTTTTATAACATTCGTTTTTAGTTTTTTAACTTGGATTGTTAAGAAAATTCCGATATTTTGCTTAATATAACGAGCTTCCAGTTCTGCTAATGGATTTTTATAAACATATTTAATTTTAGTTTGTCCCTGCGTCTGATTGAGTGTAGTAAACCTAAAATTAATCATTCGAATGATTCGAATTAATTCGAATTTGCGAAAGATTAATTCGAATTAATGGTTCGAAATAATAATTCGAATTAACTATTCGTATTAATTATTCGAAATAATGATTAGAATTAATCATTCGAATAATTAATTCGAATCAATAATTCGAACCATTAATTCGAATTAATTGTTTACATTATTTGTAACGTCATTAACTACTCGCCATAGGAATTTTTTTATAATTATATTTTTGGCAGAATTTATTTTATTTTTATAACATTCGTTTTTAGTTTTTTAAATTAGATTGTTAAGAAAATTTCGATATTTTGCTTAAAACGAGCTTCCAGTTCTGCTAATGGATTTTTATAAACATATTTTTTAGCTTGTCCCTGCGTCTGATTGAGTTTAGTAAACCTAAAATTAATCATTCGAATTAATGATTCGAATTAATCATTCGAATGATTCGAATTAATTATTCGAATTTGCGAATGATTAATTCGAATTAATGGTTCAATATAATAATTCGAATTAATTATTCGAAATAATGATTAGAATTAATCATTCGAGTTAATGATTAATGAATCGAATTAATTATTCGAATCATTCGAATTAATTATTCGAATGATTCGAATTAATTATTCGAATGATTCGAATTAATTATTCTAATGATTCGAATTAATTATTCGAATGATTCGAATTAATTATTCGAATGATTCGAATTAATTATTCGAATGATTCGAATTAATTATTCGAATGATTAGAATTAATCATTCGAATGATTCGAATTAATCATTCGGATCAATAAATCGAATAATTAATTCGAATAATTAATGCGAATGATTAATTCGAATTAATGATTCGAATTAATTATTCGTATTAATTATTCGAAATAATGATTAGAATTAATCATTCGAGTTAATGATTAATGATTCGAATTAATTATTCGAATGATTCGAATTAATCATTCGGATCAATAATTCGAACCATTAATTCGAATTAATTGTTTACATTATTTGTAACGTCATTAACTACTCGCCATAGGAATTTTTTTATAATTATATTTTTGGCAGAATTTATTTTATTTTTATAATATTCGTTTCTAGTTTTTTAAATTAGATTGTTAAAAATTTTTTTAAACATATTTTTTAGTTTGTCCCTGTGTCTGATTGAGTTTAGTAATCCTAAAATTAATCATTCGAATTAATGATTCGAATTAATTATTCGAATGATTAGAATTAATCATTCGAATGATTCGAATCAATCAATCGAATAATAATTCGAATTAATTATTCGGATTAATTATTCGAAATAACGATTAGATTTAATCATTCGAATTAATTATTTTTTCGAAAATTGAAAAAATTACTAAAAATTGATACTGGGGAGCATTCATGAGTCTCTGACGTCCAAACGAAAAGATATATCGAACTGTCGTTTACGCCATTCGATTCGCCATAGTTTTCTCTATCTCCATGAATTATTTCATAATTTTAGAAGACGGATCTTTCTCGTGACGTATCTCTAAGTGCGGCGGTGTACCGGAATTTAATATCCAAACACTTAAATGGCTCTATCTCCCGAACGGAATGAGATAGCGAGCTCCGGTTTGTTCCAGTCGACTCGTCTCGTCCTTGTCTATCGCCATGTACTAGAGCGAAAATCATCTGACACAATTTTTACTTTTCGAAAATTGAAAAAATTTCCTTCCGATTTAACGTCCAAACACTTAAATGGCTCTATCTCCCGAACGGAATGAGATAGCGAGCTCCGGTTTGTTCCAGTCGACTAGTCTCGTCCTTGTCTATCGCCATGTACTAGATGATTAATTCGAATTAATGATTCGAATTGATTATTCGTATTAATTATTCGAAATAATGATTAGAATTAATCATTCGAGTTAATGATTAATGATTCGAATTAATTATTCGAATGATCGAATTAATCATTCGGATCAATAATTCGAATAATTAATGCGAATGATTAATTCGAATTAATGATTCGAATTAATTATTCGAATGATTCAAATTAATAATTCGGATCAATAATTCGAACCATTAATTCGAATTAATTGTTTACATTATTTGTAACGTCATTAACTACTCGCCATATTTTTTTATAATTATTTTTGGCAGAATTTATTTTATTTTTATAATATTCGTTTTTAGTTTTTTAAATTAGATTGTTAAGAAAATTCCGATATTGCTTATTATAACGATCGAGCTTCCGCAGTTCTGCTAATGGATTTTTATAAACATATTTTTTAGTTTGTCCCTGCGCCTGATTGAGTTTATATACCTAGTAAACCTAAAATTAATCATTCGAATTAATTATTCGAATGATTCGAATTAATCATTTGAATGATTCGAATTAATCATTCGGATCAATAATTCGAATAATTGGTACAGGGGTGCACTAGACGATTCTGAACAACTTTTCCTAATGAAATTTTTCGATATCTCGCACGGTTTTCGAGATAATGGGCCTTTTTGAAAAGTTGCTACGATCGTCACCAAAATTGGTGCAGGGGTGCACTAGACGATTCTGAACAACTTTTCCTAATGAAATTTTTCGATATCTCGCACGGTTTTCGAGATAATGGGCCTTTTTGAAAAGTTGCCACGATCGTCACCAAAATTGGTCCAGGGGTGCACTAGACGATTCGGAACAACTTTTCCTAATGAAATTTTTCGATATCTCGCACGGTTTTCGAGATAATGGGCCTTTTTGAAAAGTTGCTACGATCGTCACCAAAATTGGTGCAGGGGTGCACTAGACGATTCTGAACAACTTTTCCTAATGAAATTTTTCGATATCTCGCACGGTTTTCGAGATAATGGGCCTTTTTGAAAAGTTGCTACGATCGTCACCAAAATTGGTGCAGGGGTGCACTAGACGATTCGGAACAACTTTTCCTAATGAAATTTTTCGATATCTCGCACGGTTTTCGAGATAATGGGCCTTTTTGAAAAGTTGCTACGATCGTCACCAAAATTGGTGCAGGGGTGCACTAGACGATTCGGAACAACTTTTCCTAATGAAATTTTTCGATATCTCGCACGGTTTTCGAGATAATGGGCCTTTTTGAAAAGTTGCCACGATCGTCACCAAAATTGGTCCAGGGGTGCACTAGACGATTCGGAACAACTTTTCCTAATGAAATTTTTCGATATCTCGCACGGTTTTCGAGATAATGGGCCTTTTTGAAAAGTTGCTACGATCGTCACCAAAATTGGTGCAGGGGTGCACTAGACGATTCTGAACAACTTTTCCTAATGAAATTTTTCGATATCTCACACGGTTTTCGAGATAATGGGCCTTTTTGAAAAGTTGCTACGATCGTCACCAAAATTGGTGCAGGGGTGCACTAGACGATTCTGAACAACTTTTCCTAATGAAATTTTTCGATATCTCGCACGGTTTTCGAGATAATGGGCCTTTTTGAAAAGTTGCCACGATCGTCACCAAAATTGGTACAGGGGTGCACTAGACGATTCGGAACAACTTTTCCTAATGAAATTTTTCGATATCTCGCACGGTTTTCGAGATAATGGGCCTTTTTGAAAAGTTGCTACGATCGTCACCAAAATTGGTGCAGGGGTGCACTAGACGATTCTGAACAACTTTTCCTAATGAAATTTTTCGATATCTCGCACGGTTTTCGAGATAATGGGCCTTTTTGAAAAGTTGCTACGATCGTCACCAAAATTGGTACAGGGGTGCACTAGACGATTCGGAACAACTTTTCCTAATGAAATTTTTCGATATCTCGCACGGTTTTCGAGATAATGGGCCTTTTTGAAAAGTTGCCACGATCGTCACCAAAATTGGTGCAGGGGTGCACTAGACGATTCTGAACAACTTTTCCTAATGAAATTTTTCGATATCTCACACGGTTTTCGAGATAATGGGCCTTTTTGAAAAGTTGCCACGATCGTCACCAAAATTGGTCCAGGGGTGCACTAGACGATTCGGAACAACTTTTCCTAATGAAATTTTTCGATATCTCGCACGGGTTTCGAGATAATGGGCCTTTTTGAAAAGTTGCTACGATCGTCACCAAAATTGGTGCAGGGGTGCACTAGACGATTCTGAACAACTTTTCCTAATGAAATTTTTCGATATCTCGCACGGTTTTCGAGATAATGGGCCTTTTTGAAAAGTTGCTACGATCGTCACCAAAATTGGTGCAGGGGTGCACTAGACGATTCTGAACAACTTTTCCTAATGAAATTTTTCGATATCTCGCACGGTTTTCGAGATAATGGGCCTTTTTGAAAAGTTGCTACGATCGTCACCAAAATTGGTGCAGGGGTGCACTAGACGATTCTGAACAACTTTTCCTAATGAAATTTTTCGATATCTCGCACGGTTTTCGAGATAATGGGCCTTTTTGAAAAGTTGCCACGATCGTCACCAAAATTGGTACAGGGGTGCACTAGACGATTCGGAACAACTTTTCCTAATGAAATTTTTCGATATCTCGCACGGTTTTCGAGATAATGGGCCTTTTTGAAAAGTTGCCACGATCGTCACCAAAATTGGTCCAGGGGTGCACTAGACGATTCGGAACAACTTTTCCTAATGAAATTTTTCGATATCTCGCACGGTTTTCGAGATAATGGGCCTTTTTGAAAAGTTGCTACGATCGTCACCAAAATTGGTGCAGGGGTGCACTAGACGATTCTGAACAACTTTTCCTAATGAAATTTTTCGATATCTCGCACGGTTTTCGAGATAATGGGCCTTTTTGAAAAGTTGCTACGATCGTCACCAAAATTGGTGCAGGGGTGCACTAGACGATTCTGAACAACTTTTCCTAATGAAATTTTTCGATATCTCACACGGTTTTCGAGATAATGGGCCTTTTTGAAAAGTTGCGACGATCGTCACCAAAATTGGTGCAGGGGTGCACTAGACGATTCTGAACAACTTTTCCTAATGAAATTTTTCGATATCTCGCACGGTTTTCGAGATAATGGGCCTTTTTGAAAAGTTGCCACGATCGTCACCAAAATTGGTACAGGGGTGCACTAGACGATTCGGAACAACTTTTCCTAATGAAATTTTTCGATATCTCGCACGGTTTTCGAGATAATGGGCCTTTTTGAAAAGTTGCTACGATCGTCACCAAAATTGGTGCAGGGGTGCACTAGACGATTCTGAACAACTTTTCCTAATGAAATTTTTCGATATCTCGCACGGTTTTCGAGATAATGGGCCTTTTTGAAAAGTTGCCACGATCGTCACCAAAATTGGTACAGGGGTGCACTAGACGATTCGGAACAACTTTTCCTAATGAAATTTTTCGATATCTCGCACGGTTTTCGAGATAATGGGCCTTTTTGAAAAGTTGCTACGATCGTCACCAAAATTGGTGCAGGGGTGCACTAGACGATTCTGAACAACTTTTCCTAATGAAATTTTTCGATATCTCGCACGGTTTTCGAGATAATGGGCCTTTTTGAAAAGTTGCTACGATCGTCACCAAAATTGGTACAGGGGTGCACTAGACGATTCGGAACAACTTTTCCTAATGAAATTTTTCGATATCTCGCACGGTTTTCGAGATAATGGGCCTTTTTGAAAAGTTGCTACGATCGTCACCAAAATTGGTGCAGGGGTGCACTAGACGATTCTGAACAACTTTTCCTAATGAAATTTTTCGATATCTCACACGGTTTTCGAGATAATGGGCCTTTTTGAAAAGTTGCCACGATCGTCACCAAAATTGGTGCAGGGGTGCACTAGACGATTCTGAACAACTTTTCCTAATGAAATTTTTCGATATCTCACACGGTTTTCGAGATAATGGGCCTTTTTGAAAAGTTGCCACGATCGTCACCAAAATTGGTCCAGGGGTGCACTAGACGATTCGGAACAACTTTTCCTAATGAAATTTTTCGATATCTCGCACGGTTTTCGAGATAATGGGCCTTTTTGAAAAGTTGCTACGATCGTCACCAAAATTGGTGCAGGGGTGCACTAGACGATTCTGAACAACTTTTCCTAATGAAATTTTTCGATATCTCGCACGGTTTTCGAGATAATGGGCCTTTTTGAAAAGTTGCCACGATCGTCACCAAAATTGGTACAGGGGTGCACTAGACGATTCGGAACAACTTTTCCTAATGAAATTTTTCGATATCTCGCACGGTTTTCGAGATAATGGGCCTTTTTGAAAAGTTGCTACGATCGTCACCAAAATTGGTGCAGGGGTGCACTAGACGATTCTGAACAACTTTTCCTAATGAAATTTTTCGATATCTCGCACGGTTTTCGAGATAATGGGCCTTTTTGAAAAGTTGCTACGATCGTCACCAAAATTGGTACAGGGGTGCACTAGACGATTCGGAACAACTTTTCCTAATGAAATTTTTCGATATCTCGCACGGTTTTCGAGATAATGGGCCTTTTTGAAAAGTTGCTACGATCGTCACCAAAATTGGTGCAGGGGTGCACTAGACGATTCTGAACAACTTTTCCTAATGAAATTTTTCGATATCTCACACGGTTTTCGAGATAATGGGCCTTTTTGAAAAGTTGCCACGATCGTCACCAAAATTGGTGCAGGGGTGCACTAGACGATTCTGAACAACTTTTCCTAATGAAATTTTTCGATATCTCACACGGTTTTCGAGATAATGGGCCTTTTTGAAAAGTTGCCACGATCGTCACCAAAATTGGTCCAGGGGTGCACTAGACGATTCGGAACAACTTTTCCTAATGAAATTTTTCGATATCTCGCACGGTTTTCGAGATAATGGGCCTTTTTGAAAAGTTGCTACGATCGTCACCAAAATTGGTGCAGGGGTGCACTAGACGATTCGGAACAACTTTTCCTAATGAAATTTTTCGATATCTCGCACGGTTTTCGAGATAATGGGCCTTTTTGAAAAGTTGCCACGATCGTCACCAAAATTGGTACAGGGGTGCACTAGACGATTCGGAACAACTTTTCCTAATGAAATTTTTCGATATCTCGCACGGTTTTCGAGATAATGGGCCTTTTTGAAAAGTTGCTACGATCGTCACCAAAATTGGTGCAGGGGTGCACTAGACGATTCTGAACAACTTTTCCTAATGAAATTTTTCGATATCTCGCACGGTTTTCGAGATAATGGGCCTTTTTGAAAAGTTGCCACGATCGTCACCAAAATTGGTCCAGGGGTGCACTAGACGATTCGGAACAACTTTTCCTAATGAAATTTTTCGATATCTCGCACGGTTTTCGAGATAATGGGCCTTTTTGAAAAGTTGCCACGATCGTCACCAAAATTGGTCCAGGGGTGCACTAGACGATTCGGAACAACTTTTCCTAATGAAATTTTTCGATATCTCGCACGGTTTTCGAGATAATGGGCCTTTTTGAAAAGTTGCTACGATCGTCACCAAAATTGGTGCAGGGGTGCACTAGACGATTCTGAACAACTTTTCCTAATGAAATTTTTCGATATCTCGCACGGTTTTCGAGATAATGGGCCTTTTTGAAAAGTTGCTACGATCGTCACCAAAATTGGTGCAGGGGTGCACTAGACGATTCTGGACAACTTTTCCTAATGAAATTTTTCGATATCTCGCACGGTTTTCGAGATAATGGGCCTTTTTGAAAAGTTGCTACGATCGTCACCAAAATTGGTGCAGGGGTGCACTAGACGATTCGGAACAACTTTTCCTAATGAAATTTTTCGATATCTCGCACGGTTTTCGAGATAATGGGCCTTTTTGAAAAGTTGCTACGATCGTCACCAAAATTGGTGCAGGGGTGCACTAGACGATTCTGAACAACTTTTCCTAATGAAATTTTTCGATATCTCGCACGGTTTTCGAGATAATGGGCCTTTTTGAAAAGTTGCCACGATCGTCACCAAAATTGGTACAGGGGTGCACTAGACGATTCGGAACAACTTTTCCTAATGAAATTTTTCGATATCTCGCACGGTTTTCGAGATAATGGGCCTTTTTGAAAAGTTGCCACGATCGTCACCAAAATTGGTCCAGGGGTGCACTAGACGATTCGGAACAACTTTTCCTAATGAAATTTTTCGATATCTCGCACGGTTTTCGAGATAATGGGCCTTTTTGAAAAGTTGCTACGATCGTCACCAAAATTGGTGCAGGGGTGCACTAGACGATTCTGAACAACTTTTCCTAATGAAATTTTTCGATATCTCGCACGGTTTTCGAGATAATGGGCCTTTTTGAAAAGTTGCTACGATCGTCACCAAAATTGGTGCAGGGGTGCACTAGACGATTCTGAACAACTTTTCCTAATGAAATTTTTCGATATCTCACACGGTTTTCGAGATAATGGGCCTTTTTGAAAAGTTGCCACGATCGTCACCAAAATTGGTGCAGGGGTGCACTAGACGATTCGGAACAACTTTTCCTAATGAAATTTTTCGATATCTCGCACGGTTTTCGAGATAATGGGCCTTTTTGAAAAGTTGCTACGATCGTCATCAAAATTGGTGCAGGGGTGCACTAGACGATTCTGAACAACTTTTCCTAATGAAATTTTTCGATATCTCACACGGTTTTCGAGATAATGGGCCTTTTTGAAAAGTTGCTACGATCGTCACCAAAATTGGTACAGGGGTGCACTAGACGATTCGGAACAACTTTTCCTAATGAAATTTTTCGATATCTCGCACGGTTTTCGAGATAATGGGCCTTTTTGAAAAGTTGCTACGATCGTCACCAAAATTGGTGCAGGGGTGCACTAGACGATTCTGAACAACTTTTCCTAATGAAATTTTTCGATATCTCGCACGGTTTTCGAGATAATGGGCCTTTTTGAAAAGTTGCCACGATCGTCACCAAAATTGGTACAGGGGTGCACTAGACGATTCGGAACAACTTTTCCTAATGAAATTTTTCGATATCTCGCACGGTTTTCGAGATAATGGGCCTTTTTGAAAAGTTGCTACGATCGTCACCAAAATTGGTGCAGGGGTGCACTAGACGATTCTGGACAACTTTTCCTAATGAAATTTTTCGATATCTCGCACGGTTTTCGAGATAATGGGCCTTTTTGAAAAGTTGCTACGATCGTCACCAAAATTGGTGCAGGGGTGCACTAGACGATTCTGGACAACTTTTCCTAATGAAATTTTTCGATATCTCGCACGGTTTTCGAGATAATGGGCCTTTTTGAAAAGTTGCTACGATCGTCACCAAAATTGGTGCAGGGGTGCACTAGACGATTCGGAACAACTTTTCCTAATGAAATTTTTCGATATCTCGCACGGTTTTCGAGATAATGAGCCTTTTTGAAAAGTTGCCACGATCGTCACCAAAATTGGTACAGGGGTGCACTAGACGATTCGGAACAACTTTTCCTAATGAAATTTTTCGATATCTCGCACGGTTTTCGAGATAATGGGCCTTTTTGAAAAGTTGCCACGATCGTCACCAAAATTGGTGCAGGGGTGCACTAGACGATTCTGAACAACTTTTCCTAATGAAATTTTTCGATATCTCACACGGTTTTCGAGATAATGGGCCTTTTTGAAAAGTTGCCACGATCGTCACCAAAATTGGTCCAGGGGTGCACTAGACGATTCGGAACAACTTTTCCTAATGAAATTTTTCGATATCTCGCACGGTTTTCGAGATAATGGGCCTTTTTGAAAAGTTGCTACGATCGTCACCAAAATTGGTGCAGGGGTGCACTAGACGATTCTGAACAACTTTTCCTAATGAAATTTTTCGATATCTCGCACGGTTTTCGAGATAATGGGCCTTTTTGAAAAGTTGCTACGATCGTCACCAAAATTGGTGCAGGGGTGCACTAGACGATTCGGAACAACTTTTCCTAATGAAATTTTTCGATATCTCGCACGGTTTTCGAGATAATGGGCCTTTTTGAAAAGTTGCCACGATCGTCACCAAAATTGGTACAGGGGTGCACTAGACGATTCGGAACAACTTTTCCTAATGAAATTTTTCGATATCTCGCACGGTTTTCGAGATAATGGGCCTTTTTGAAAAGTTGCTACGATCGTCACCAAAATTGGTGCAGGGGTGCACTAGACGATTCTGGACAACTTTTCCTAATGAAATTTTTCGATATCTCGCACGGTTTTCGAGATAATGGGCCTTTTTGAAAAGTTGCTACGATCGTCACCAAAATTGGTGCAGGGGTGCACTAGACGATTCTGGACAACTTTTCCTAATGAAATTTTTCGATATCTCGCACGGTTTTCGAGATAATGGGCCTTTTTGAAAAGTTGCTACGATCGTCACCAAAATTGGTGCAGGGGTGCACTAGACGATTCGGAACAACTTTTCCTAATGAAATTTTTCGATATCTCGCACGGTTTTCGAGATAATGAGCCTTTTTGAAAAGTTGCCACGATCGTCACCAAAATTGGTACAGGGGTGCACTAGACGATTCGGAACAACTTTTCCTAATGAAATTTTTCGATATCTCGCACGGTTTTCGAGATAATGGGCCTTTTTGAAAAGTTGCCACGATCGTCACCAAAATTGGTGCAGGGGTGCACTAGACGATTCTGAACAACTTTTCCTAATGAAATTTTTCGATATCTCACACGGTTTTCGAGATAATGGGCCTTTTTGAAAAGTTGCCACGATCGTCACCAAAATTGGTCCAGGGGTGCACTAGACGATTCGGAACAACTTTTCCTAATGAAATTTTTCGATATCTCGCACGGTTTTCGAGATAATGGGCCTTTTTGAAAAGTTGCTACGATCGTCACCAAAATTGGTGCAGGGGTGCACTAGACGATTCGGAACAACTTTTCCTAATGAAATTTTTCGATATCTCGCACGGTTTTCGAGATAATGGGCCTTTTTGAAAAGTTGCTACGATCGTCACCAAAATTGGTGCAGGGGTGCACTAGACGATTCTGAACAACTTTTCCTAATGAAATTTTTCGATATCTCGCACGGTTTTCGAGATAATGGGCCTTTTTGAAAAGTTGCCACGATCGTCACCAAAATTGGTACAGGGGTGCACTAGACGATTCGGAACAACTTTTCCTAATGAAATTTTTCGATATCTCGCACGGTTTTCGAGATAATGGGCCTTTTTGAAAAGTTGCTACGATCGTCACCAAAATTGGTGCAGGGGTGCACTAGACGATTCTGGACAACTTTTCCTAATGAAATTTTTCGATATCTCGCACGGTTTTCGAGATAATGGGCCTTTTTGAAAAGTTGCTACGATCGTCACCAAAATTGGTGCAGGGGTGCACTAGACGATTCTGGACAACTTTTCCTAATGAAATTTTTCGATATCTCGCACGGTTTTCGAGATAATGGGCCTTTTTGAAAAGTTGCTACGATCGTCACCAAAATTGGTGCAGGGGTGCACTAGACGATTCGGAACAACTTTTCCTAATGAAATTTTTCGATATCTCGCACGGTTTTCGAGATAATGAGCCTTTTTGAAAAGTTGCCACGATCGTCACCAAAATTGGTACAGGGGTGCACTAGACGATTCGGAACAACTTTTCCTAATGAAATTTTTCGATATCTCGCACGGTTTTCGAGATAATGGGCCTTTTTGAAAAGTTGCCACGATCGTCACCAAAATTGGTCCAGGGGTGCACTAGACGATTCGGAACAACTTTTCCTAATGAAATTTTTCGATATCTCGCACGGTTTTCGAGATAATGGGCCTTTTTGAAAAGTTGCTACGATCGTCACCAAAATTGGTGCAGGGGTGCACTAGACGATTCGGAACAACTTTTCCTAATGAAATTTTTCGATATCTCGCACGGTTTTCGAGATAATGGGCCTTTTTGAAAAGTTGCTACGATCGTCACCAAAATTGGTGCAGGGGTGCACTAGACGATTCTGAACAACTTTTCCTAATGAAATTTTTCGATATCTCGCACGGTTTTCGAGATAATGGGCCTTTTTGAAAAGTTGCCACGATCGTCACCAAAATTGGTACAGGGGTGCACTAGACGATTCGGAACAACTTTTCCTAATGAAATTTTTCGATATCTCGCACGGTTTTCGAGATAATGGGCCTTTTTGAAAAGTTGCCACGATCGTCACCAAAATTGGTCCAGGGGTGCACTAGACGATTCGGAACAACTTTTCCTAATGAAATTTTTCGATATCTCGCACGGTTTTCGAGATAATGGGCCTTTTTGAAAAGTTGCTACGATCGTCACCAAAATTGGTGCAGGGGTGCACTAGACGATTCTGAACAACTTTTCCTAATGAAATTTTTCGATATCTCGCACGGTTTTCGAGATAATGGGCCTTTTTGAAAAGTTGCTACGATCGTCACCAAAATTGGTGCAGGGGTGCACTAGACGATTCTGAACAACTTTTCCTAATGAAATTTTTCGATATCTCACACGGTTTTCGAGATAATGGGCCTTTTTGAAAAGTTGCCACGATCGTCACCAAAATTGGTGCAGGGGTGCACTAGACGATTCGGAACAACTTTTCCTAATGAAATTTTTCGATATCTCGCACGGTTTTCGAGATAATGGGCCTTTTTGAAAAGTTGCTACGATCGTCATCAAAATTGGTGCAGGGGTGCACTAGACGATTCTGAACAACTTTTCCTAATGAAATTTTTCGATATCTCACACGGTTTTCGAGATAATGGGCCTTTTTGAAAAGTTGCTACGATCGTCACCAAAATTGGTACAGGGGTGCACTAGACGATTCGGAACAACTTTTCCTAATGAAATTTTTCGATATCTCGCACGGTTTTCGAGATAATGGGCCTTTTTGAAAAGTTGCTACGATCGTCACCAAAATTGGTGCAGGGGTGCACTAGACGATTCTGAACAACTTTTCCTAATGAAATTTTTCGATATCTCGCACGGTTTTCGAGATAATGGGCCTTTTTGAAAAGTTGCCACGATCGTCACCAAAATTGGTACAGGGGTGCACTAGACGATTCGGAACAACTTTTCCTAATGAAATTTTTCGATATCTCGCACGGTTTTCGAGATAATGGGCCTTTTTGAAAAGTTGCTACGATCGTCACCAAAATTGGTGCAGGGGTGCACTAGACGATTCTGGACAACTTTTCCTAATGAAATTTTTCGATATCTCGCACGGTTTTCGAGATAATGGGCCTTTTTGAAAAGTTGCTACGATCGTCACCAAAATTGGTGCAGGGGTGCACTAGACGATTCTGGACAACTTTTCCTAATGAAATTTTTCGATATCTCGCACGGTTTTCGAGATAATGGGCCTTTTTGAAAAGTTGCTACGATCGTCACCAAAATTGGTGCAGGGGTGCACTAGACGATTCGGAACAACTTTTCCTAATGAAATTTTTCGATATCTCGCACGGTTTTCGAGATAATGAGCCTTTTTGAAAAGTTGCCACGATCGTCACCAAAATTGGTACAGGGGTGCACTAGACGATTCGGAACAACTTTTCCTAATGAAATTTTTCGATATCTCGCACGGTTTTCGAGATAATGGGCCTTTTTGAAAAGTTGCCACGATCGTCACCAAAATTGGTGCAGGGGTGCACTAGACGATTCTGAACAACTTTTCCTAATGAAATTTTTCGATATCTCACACGGTTTTCGAGATAATGGGCCTTTTTGAAAAGTTGCCACGATCGTCACCAAAATTGGTCCAGGGGTGCACTAGACGATTCGGAACAACTTTTCCTAATGAAATTTTTCGATATCTCGCACGGTTTTCGAGATAATGGGCCTTTTTGAAAAGTTGCTACGATCGTCACCAAAATTGGTGCAGGGGTGCACTAGACGATTCTGAACAACTTTTCCTAATGAAATTTTTCGATATCTCGCACGGTTTTCGAGATAATGGGCCTTTTTGAAAAGTTGCTACGATCGTCACCAAAATTGGTGCAGGGGTGCACTAGACGATTCGGAACAACTTTTCCTAATGAAATTTTTCGATATCTCGCACGGTTTTCGAGATAATGGGCCTTTTTGAAAAGTTGCTACGATCGTCACCAAAATTGGTGCAGGGGTGCACTAGACGATTCTGAACAACTTTTCCTAATGAAATTTTTCGATATCTCGCACGGTTTTCGAGATAATGGGCCTTTTTGAAAAGTTGCTACGATCGTCACCAAAATTGGTGCAGGGGTGCACTAGACGATTCGGAACAACTTTTCCTAATGAAATTTTTCGATATCTCGCACGGTTTTCGAGATAATGGGCCTTTTTGAAAAGTTGCCACGATCGTCACCAAAATTGGTACAGGGGTGCACTAGACGATTCGGAACAACTTTTCCTAATGAAATTTTTCGATATCTCGCACGGTTTTCGAGATAATGGGCCTTTTTGAAAAGTTGCTACGATCGTCACCAAAATTGGTGCAGGGGTGCACTAGACGATTCTGGACAACTTTTCCTAATGAAATTTTTCGATATCTCGCACGGTTTTCGAGATAATGGGCCTTTTTGAAAAGTTGCTACGATCGTCACCAAAATTGGTGCAGGGGTGCACTAGACGATTCTGGACAACTTTTCCTAATGAAATTTTTCGATATCTCGCACGGTTTTCGAGATAATGGGCCTTTTTGAAAAGTTGCTACGATCGTCACCAAAATTGGTGCAGGGGTGCACTAGACGATTCGGAACAACTTTTCCTAATGAAATTTTTCGATATCTCGCACGGTTTTCGAGATAATGAGCCTTTTTGAAAAGTTGCCACGATCGTCACCAAAATTGGTACAGGGGTGCACTAGACGATTCGGAACAACTTTTCCTAATGAAATTTTTCGATATCTCGCACGGTTTTCGAGATAATGGGCCTTTTTGAAAAGTTGCCACGATCGTCACCAAAATTGGTGCAGGGGTGCACTAGACGATTCTGAACAACTTTTCCTAATGAAATTTTTCGATATCTCACACGGTTTTCGAGATAATGGGCCTTTTTGAAAAGTTGCCACGATCGTCACCAAAATTGGTCCAGGGGTGCACTAGACGATTCGGAACAACTTTTCCTAATGAAATTTTTCGATATCTCGCACGGTTTTCGAGATAATGGGCCTTTTTGAAAAGTTGCTACGATCGTCACCAAAATTGGTGCAGGGGTGCACTAGACGATTCGGAACAACTTTTCCTAATGAAATTTTTCGATATCTCGCACGGTTTTCGAGATAATGGGCCTTTTTGAAAAGTTGCTACGATCGTCACCAAAATTGGTGCAGGGGTGCACTAGACGATTCTGAACAACTTTTCCTAATGAAATTTTTCGATATCTCGCACGGTTTTCGAGATAATGGGCCTTTTTGAAAAGTTGCCACGATCGTCACCAAAATTGGTACAGGGGTGCACTAGACGATTCGGAACAACTTTTCCTAATGAAATTTTTCGATATCTCGCACGGTTTTCGAGATAATGGGCCTTTTTGAAAAGTTGCTACGATCGTCACCAAAATTGGTGCAGGGGTGCACTAGACGATTCTGGACAACTTTTCCTAATGAAATTTTTCGATATCTCGCACGGTTTTCGAGATAATGGGCCTTTTTGAAAAGTTGCTACGATCGTCACCAAAATTGGTGCAGGGGTGCACTAGACGATTCTGGACAACTTTTCCTAATGAAATTTTTCGATATCTCGCACGGTTTTCGAGATAATGGGCCTTTTTGAAAAGTTGCTACGATCGTCACCAAAATTGGTGCAGGGGTGCACTAGACGATTCGGAACAACTTTTCCTAATGAAATTTTTCGATATCTCGCACGGTTTTCGAGATAATGAGCCTTTTTGAAAAGTTGCCACGATCGTCACCAAAATTGGTACAGGGGTGCACTAGACGATTCGGAACAACTTTTCCTAATGAAATTTTTCGATATCTCGCACGGTTTTCGAGATAATGGGCCTTTTTGAAAAGTTGCCACGATCGTCACCAAAATTGGTCCAGGGGTGCACTAGACGATTCGGAACAACTTTTCCTAATGAAATTTTTCGATATCTCGCACGGTTTTCGAGATAATGGGCCTTTTTGAAAAGTTGCTACGATCGTCACCAAAATTGGTGCAGGGGTGCACTAGACGATTCGGAACAACTTTTCCTAATGAAATTTTTCGATATCTCGCACGGTTTTCGAGATAATGGGCCTTTTTGAAAAGTTGCTACGATCGTCACCAAAATTGGTGCAGGGGTGCACTAGACGATTCTGAACAACTTTTCCTAATGAAATTTTTCGATATCTCGCACGGTTTTCGAGATAATGGGCCTTTTTGAAAAGTTGCTACGATCGTCACCAAAATTGGTGCAGGGGTGCACTAGACGATTCTGAACAACTTTTCCTAATGAAATTTTTCGATATCTCACACGGTTTTCGAGATAATGGGCCTTTTTGAAAAGTTGCCACGATCGTCACCAAAATTGGTGCAGGGGTGCACTAGACGATTCGGAACAACTTTTCCTAATGAAATTTTTCGATATCTCGCACGGTTTTCGAGATAATGGGCC
Source organism: Rhagium mordax (assembly GCA_963680705.1). Taxonomy (NCBI): domain Eukaryota; kingdom Metazoa; phylum Arthropoda; class Insecta; order Coleoptera; family Cerambycidae; genus Rhagium; species Rhagium mordax. The sequence continues at coordinate 31,525 of OY796661.1, read as the reverse complement.
TTTTTGAAAAGTTGCTACGATCGTCATCAAAATTGGTGCAGGGGTGCACTAGACGATTCTGAACAACTTTTCCTAATGAAATTTTTCGATATCTCACACGGTTTTCGAGATAATGGGCCTTTTTGAAAAGTTGCTACGATCGTCACCAAAATTGGTACAGGGGTGCACTAGACGATTCGGAACAACTTTTCCTAATGAAATTTTTCGATATCTCGCACGGTTTTCGAGATAATGGGCCTTTTTGAAAAGTTGCTACGATCGTCACCAAAATTGGTGCAGGGGTGCACTAGACGATTCTGAACAACTTTTCCTAATGAAATTTTTCGATATCTCGCACGGTTTTCGAGATAATGGGCCTTTTTGAAAAGTTGCCACGATCGTCACCAAAATTGGTACAGGGGTGCACTAGACGATTCGGAACAACTTTTCCTAATGAAATTTTTCGATATCTCGCACGGTTTTCGAGATAATGGGCCTTTTTGAAAAGTTGCTACGATCGTCACCAAAATTGGTGCAGGGGTGCACTAGACGATTCTGGACAACTTTTCCTAATGAAATTTTTCGATATCTCGCACGGTTTTCGAGATAATGGGCCTTTTTGAAAAGTTGCTACGATCGTCACCAAAATTGGTGCAGGGGTGCACTAGACGATTCTGGACAACTTTTCCTAATGAAATTTTTCGATATCTCGCACGGTTTTCGAGATAATGGGCCTTTTTGAAAAGTTGCTACGATCGTCACCAAAATTGGTGCAGGGGTGCACTAGACGATTCTGAACAACTTTTCCTAATGAAATTTTTCGATATCTCGCACGGTTTTCGAGATAATGGGCCTTTTTGAAAAGTTGCTACGATCGTCACCAAAATTGGTGCAGGGGTGCACTAGACGATTCTGGACAACTTTTCCTAATGAAATTTTTCGATATCTCGCACGGTTTTCGAGATAATGGGCCTTTTTGAAAAGTTGCCACGATCGTCACCAAAATTGGTGCAGGGGTGCACTAGACGATTCGGAACAACTTTTCCTAATGAAATTTTTCGATATCTCGCACGGTTTTCGAGATAATGGGCCTTTTTGAAAAGTTGCTACGATCGTCATCAAAATTGGTGCAGGGGTGCACTAGACGATTCTGGACAACTTTTCCTAATGAAATTTTTCGATATCTCGCACGGTTTTCGAGATAATGGGCCTTTTTGAAAAGTTGCTACGATCGTCACCAAAATTGGTGCAGGGGTGCACTAGACGATTCGGAACAACTTTTCCTAATGAAATTTTTCGATATCTCGCACGGTTTTCGAGATAATGAGCCTTTTTGAAAAGTTGCCACGATCGTCACCAAAATTGGTACAGGGGTGCACTAGACGATTCGGAACAACTTTTCCTAATGAAATTTTTCGATATCTCGCACGGTTTTCGAGATAATGGGCCTTTTTGAAAAGTTGCTACGATCGTCACCAAAATTGGTGCAGGGGTGCACTAGACGATTCTGGACAACTTTTCCTAATGAAATTTTTCGATATCTCGCACGGTTTTCGAGATAATGGGCCTTTTTGAAAAGTTGCTACGATCGTCACCAAAATTGGTGCAGGGGTGCACTAGACGATTCTGGACAACTTTCCCTAATGAAATTTTTCGATATCTCACACGGTTTTCGAGATAATGGGCCTTTTTGAAAAGTTGCCACGATCGTCACCAAAATTGGTACAGGGGTGCACTAGACGATTCGGAACAACTTTTCCTAATGAAATTTTTCGATATCTCGCACGGTTTTCGAGATAATGGGCCTTTTTGAAAAGTTGCTACGATCGTCACCAAAATTGGTGCAGGGGTGCACTAGACGATTCTGAACAACTTTTCCTAATGAAATTTTTCGATATCTCGCACGGTTTTCGAGATAATGGGCCTTTTTGAAAAGTTGCCACGATCGTCACCAAAATTGGTACAGGGGTGCACTAGACGATTCGGAACAACTTTTCCTAATGAAATTTTTCGATATCTCGCACGGTTTTCGAGATAATGGGCCTTTTTGAAAAGTTGCTACGATCGTCACCAAAATTGGTGCAGGGGTGCACTAGACGATTCTGGACAACTTTTCCTAATGAAATTTTTCGATATCTCGCACGGTTTTCGAGATAATGGGCCTTTTTGAAAAGTTGCTACGATCGTCACCAAAATTGGTGCAGGGGTGCACTAGACGATTCTGGACAACTTTCCCTAATGAAATTTTTCGATATCTCACACGGTTTTCGAGATAATGGGCCTTTTTGAAAAGTTGCCACGATCGTCACCAAAATTGGTACAGGGGTGCACTAGACGATTCGGAACAACTTTTCCTAATGAAATTTTTCGATATCTCGCACGGTTTTCGAGATAATGGGCCTTTTTGAAAAGTTGCTACGATCGTCACCAAAATTGGTGCAGGGGTGCACTAGACGATTCTGAACAACTTTTCCTAATGAAATTTTTCGATATCTCACACGGTTTTCGAGATAATTGGCCTTTTTGAAAAGTTTTTCGATATTAATCGGTTGAGATGGAAAATTGTTAGATTGTTGCCGAAATTGATTATTTTGTGTTTGATAATTAAATGGTGTTTGATTGTTAAACGAATTTCTAGTGAAACTGTTCATTGGTTTGTTAAAGTTATTGTTTTGTCTGTGTTGTTGATATATTGGTTTAGTCTGTGTTGGTGTTTGTTTCGCAAACATTTTATTAGTAGAATTTTGGTAATATTGTATGTTTTCTTCTTGTGAGATGAATTGTAAAGCTTGGTTCATGTCTATAGGACGCATACAACGAATAGTTGTACCTAGTGGTTCTAAGTCCTGATAAAAATGTTTTTAAAGTTAATTTATTATAAAGGTCGCGTTTTAAAGCTTTAGCTGCGGCATTTTGTTCGTGAATGTCTACGTATGAACATAATAAATTTAATATTTGCAAGCAACGATCAAAGAATTGTTGCGGTTTTTCATTTGAAAATTGTCAACAAAACTAAATCTCTATTAAGGCAAGATTCATCGCGTTGATCTGCAAAGTTTCTATACAACGTGTCTTTTAATTCTGTCCAAGTAGTGACATTTTGTATATTTACGACTAGTTTAGCATTGCCGTCTAATTTACTTGTTAATGAATGTAACAAAAACACATTATGAAAACTATTTGGATTTGTAGCATCATAAAATGTTGTTATAATACTATCGCAAATACCTATAAATCTATTTAATTCATTTGGGTTTCCGTCAAATTGCGGAACACAACTTAAATATTCTGGTTTAAATTGAGCCATTTCTAATGATAAATTACTGGTAATGTTATTTATTTTATTTGAGACTTGAATGTTATTCTTTGTAACAACTTGGGAAGTGGACGGAGAGTTTTCTTCGTCTGAGTCAACTAAAGATATATTTAAATTTTCAAAAAGCGTTTCGAGTTCGCGAGACATCAATTGTTCAATTGTACTTACATTAATAACAGTGTGACTTTGATCATCGTTTCTTTCTTAATTATAAGGAGTCTGCAACTGGGTCAGCTATTTTTGTCTTTCCAAAATTACGTCTTCCTTGCAAAATAGGACGATGTGGTTCCTATTTTCGTGAAATGATGCAGAAGTAATCCTACACAGGTCTGTGAAAGACTGGGTTGCGTTATGTTTGAGGAGCCACTCTGGTTTAGATACTTTCACAAAATTTTCACTTTTTGTTCGAATAGTCGATTAATCGTTGATACGAAAATTATATGTTCGATACACTATAATCCCGACTATCCTACCGGCTGCGCCAATTTCGATTTCGATAGATCAAAGTCTCTTTTTAAAAATGATTTACAAAACTTCAATTTTATTCAATAATAAATTTTTACATAAAAAGTACTACTCTACATGAGTTCTAACTAAAGACTGAATTTTTCAATGATGATAGGAGCGAGGATGCTGTAATCTTCAGGTATCGGATTACTCTGGTGTTGCGTTGTCAGCGTCCCATCTTTAACGTCTCTTATGGGGAGTGGTGACATAATTCATGTGAGTTTATAATCGTCTATAATTTTAAGTGTTATAAAACTGGAAAAAATACTCCAACATATCTCTGTACAAGCGAAGGTTTCATTTATAGATGGATAGGGCAAATGATTTGTCCGAAATGATTCATCTTCTAAATAGGTATCAGTTGATATATTATGTTACCGACCGGCCAATTTCCTTTCTTGGTTTAACCCATTTCCTAATTCGAATGATTCAAATTAATCATTCGAATCAATAATTCGAATTAATTGTTTACATTATTTGTAACGTCATTAACTACTCGCCATATTTTTTTATAATTATTTTTGGCAGAATTTATTTTATTTTTATAATATTCGTTTTTAGTTTTTTAAATTAGATTGTTAAGAAAATTCCGATATAATTGCTTAATAACGAGCTATACCAGTTCTGCTAATGGATTTTTTAAAACATTTTTTAGTTTGTCCCTGTGTCTGATTGAGTTTAGTAAACCTAAAATTAATGATTCGAATTAATGATTCGAATTAATGATTCGAATTAATAATTAGAATTAATTATTCGAATTAATCATTCGAATGATTCGAATCAATCAATCGAATACTAATTCGAATTAATTATTCGTATTAATTATTCGAAATAACGATTAGAATTAATCACTCGAATTAATTATTTTTTCGAAAATTGAAAAAATTACTAAAAATTGATACTGGGGAGCATTCATGAGTCTCTGACGTCCAAACGAAAAGATTTATCGAACTGCCGTTTACGCCATTCGATTCGCCATAGTTTTCTCTATCTCCATGAATTATTTCATAATTTTAGAAGACGGATCTTTCTCGTGACGTAACTTAAATACCTCAGAGACGAATTACCGTTTTTAAAAAACAAATTTTCCAAAAGTGGAATTTTATATTTTAAAATTTAATGCAAGCGACTATCATGAATGTTACATCAGAACTGAGATTATTTCTAACAAACTAGATGCAATATAAGCATTTTACAAAGAATAGATAAAAGTGTCACTGTTTTATATGTCTTATATAGGGAGGCCACAACATAACTCCTCCATCCTTAAATTGAGGCATATTTCATGGGGTGAAAAATGCCTGAGTGCTCGTCTGGGGTTGTTCACTCGTAGCTGGTTGCGGGTTTCCTACTCTTCTTCGTTGGATGAATTTGTAGGCGAAATGGAGCCCAATGGAAATAAGGATAATATAGACTGGGATTATCCAATAATTTCTCCATGATTTTTCACTATGTAGAATTTCGACTGGTCCAAGTCTTCGTTGTTTTCTTTGAAGTTCATGAATTTTATCCAGTTGGACATCTTGTATGATTATTTTTGATGAGGTGGTCACCGCTGTCCTATGTGGGATATTGATTTCTGGTAGAAGCATCGGCTGACCGTTGGTTATAAGTTTTTCGTTGATATAATTGTAGTCATTGGTTTCGAATTGGCATCCAAGGGGAAGATTAATTAGGTAATTTCCTTCTAATGTCGTGAAGTCGGTACGTCCGCAAATTGTTCGGATTTTCGTCTGATTCGGGAATATGGCAATGTAATGTGATTCATCTATTTCTTGTATCACATTTCGTGTGAGTTGTACAGGTATTTGTTGGCAGCTTTCGTAGGTGGATTCCAGTTGTAGTAATTGGAAAATACAATCTTCATTTTTCATTCCATACATCAAGTTGTTATCAGGGCAGTAATAGTTGGGGTGCAATTCGATACAAGGCACCGATGTATATTGGTAGAAATTTTCATTCATTACCAGATAGGTATCTTTTGGAATAATTGTAGTGAGGTTTTGGGTAGGAATCGAGTACAGGTGATAATAATAGAATGTTTCTGGGTGGACTATAGGAAAATGAATTACGAAAACAATTTTTGTTCCTGAATAATAAGCTTCAACTTCTAAGTCGTAATATCGATGAGTATTATTAGAGATATGCGAAAAAATTAATTGATCAACAGAATAATATTTTAGAATAGTTTGTAAGATAGATTCAAGTTCGTCCACTTTTATTATACTATTATGAAGTGTACCTAGCCTAGCAAAGGTAATGACATTTTCGATGTCACTTAATAATTGCAAAATTATGTTTAATATTAAACTAAGTTGATCTAGGACATTTCTAGTTTCTAAATAATCGTTAAACTGAAAAATAAATTTATTTAATTCAGTACGAATTTTATTTAGCCCAGAAGTTATTACTTCTTGGTTATTTTTAATTAATGTAACTGTTCTATTGAAATTATCAATAATTTCGGTGGTGAGAGAGATTTCCTTGTTTAATTTTTGAACAATTTCTTTTTGATTGTTTTCTAAATCAGAGATAGCTTGATCATAGTGAGCAGCATCGTTGGCATCCAAGTTACCTGAAATACTTTTTATTATAGTGCCTAATCTGTTAATAAGACCACGCTTAACTCTTCCAGTGGGATTTAGTGAGTTGAATTTTTGTTCAGCTGAATTTAATTGATAATTTAGGGCTCTATTGAAATTGTCTAGTTCAAAGTAATAAGGATGACTTAAACCGTCTTTTATGGCAAGTGTGACATTTGCATATTGTTCTTTAAGTATTTTAATTTCGTTTCTAATGGGATCTAGGTCATAGTAGTGGATAAAAGTATGTGTCTTAAATTTTATTTTAGCTGCACCCAATTTATAGGGAAGGACTCCCGGGTTCTTGTTGAGGTTGGTTATCATTACTTCTTGAAGCATGACTGCTGGCATTGCCAGGATCAGGAGGATCAGGTGGTTCCTGCAACAATTTTCCTTTTTTAAGCTTGGGTCTTTTTATATTCTGTTTATGTAGAGTGTTATGAGTGGTTTTTACTTTTATGTTTTTATTTCGAACGACTTTCTCCTTGGTAAATCTTGGGTTTAATTTATTACGGGTTTTAGTGGTAATCTCTTTCTGTATACGTCTGAGTTGGGTTCGTAAGTGAGGGGGTCGTGTCGTTCTTGTCTTTTGTTATGACTTTCGATGGTATGGTCTTTTTGTTGAGCTAATTGTTCATTTAATGTTTTATAAATTTCTTTCGTTGTTTCGCGATGTTCTTGGATATAATTATTTATTAATTTTTGGTTAATGTCAATGTCGAATGGGTCCTTAGTGTTTAGGTGTCCGTTTATAATGTCAATGGGTTTTTGTTTTGTAACCGAATGTGCAGAGTTGTTGTAACCTAATATTGCATAAGGCATTTGATTTAAAATATCGATTTTACCTTTATTTTTATTTCTTATTACTCGTAGGTGTTCAATAATCGTGGAATGGAATCTTTCGATTGGACCATTAGATTGCGGGTTATTGACTGTTATATAATGAGTTTGAATTTGGTGGGTTTTAAAAAATTCTTGAACTACGGAATTTTTCAGTTCAGTTCCGTTGTCCATAATCACTAATGATGGTAGGCCATGGTGTGTCATAAAAATTAAAAATGCTTTAACGATTTCAGTACCTAACATTCCTACAAGGGGATAAGCCTGAGCATATTTGGAAAAGGTGTCAATTATTGTCAAGAATTTTTGTCCTTGCGCTTGGAAAGTGTCAACGTGAACAATTTCAAATGGTTTAGATGGTGTGGGAGATATCATTAATTTTTGTTTAGGGGGGTTTCTATCATACTTACTTATTTGGCATATTTCGCAATTATTTATGTAATTTGTAATATCATTTTTTATTCCGGGCCAGTAGAATGACCTTCTAATACGTGTTTCTGTTTCTGAGATGCCACGGTGGTTAGTTTTTCCCTCATGATAATCTTTTATAGTCTGTGTCTGGTCGTCTTGTTTTGTAATGTCTTGTAACACAGAGTTACATTTTACTAATTTGTATGCGGAATTTTTAAATGTCTCTCAGGATTTCGCAGATTTGCGGTACATATAACAGGTTACTAAAATGAATGGCATAAGTAAATTTTGGGTCTAAGTAATTTTTAAATAAATCAATGATATCATTTTCTAAGCGACTTGTTGAAATTTGAACATAAAGTCGTTTTTTTGATGGAAATATTTGTCTAGATGCCGGTTTTGCGGGCGAGTGTAAAACAAAATCTATTTTTATTTGGTGGTCAAAAGAGTTTAGTGACCTTTCTGAAGTTGGCATGTCTTGTATTGGTTCTTCGTGACTTGTGTGTACTGTGTCTCCTTCTTCCGGGTTGACTTCGGTTTCTTCTGCAGATATTGTTTCTTCTGTGTCGACAGTAGTTCTTCTTTGTGTGGATTGTCCTGCTTCTTCTTCTCTGACGTCATCCATTATGGGTTGTTCGCTGGCGTTTCCAATTATCGATAAGTTGTCGATGTTTTCTTCTCGTTGTTGAGGTCTTGTTAGAGATTCGTTGAACTCGTTCATGTATTGAAAAATGTCTTTGGTATGAATTTCGATACGAGATAGGGCGTCCGCATTGGTGTTATTTTTTCCCTTCTTGTATTCCACTTCGTAGTCGAACTCTTCTAGTTTCAGCCTCCAGCGAACTAGTCTTGAATTTGGTTCTTTTAGAGACATTAGCCATTTTAGGGGTTTGTGGTCAGTCACAATTTTAAATTTTCGTCCATATAAATACGGTCGGAAGTACTTCGTTGCCCATACGATTGCCAAAAGTTCTTTTTCAATCGTGCTAAAGTTCTGCTCCGAGTCGTTTAATGTTCTTGAGGCGAAAGCCACAGGTTTGTCCCTTCCTATTATTCCTTGCGATAATATTGCACCTACAGCTACATTACTCGCATCCGTAGTTAAAATAAAGTCTTTAGTAAAGTCCGGGTATTGAAGAATTGGTTCGTTGGTTAGTAATTTCTTACAGTCTTCAAAACATTTTATAAACTGGGGTGAATGTTCAATTTTTGCGTCCTTCTTTAAACAGAGCGTTAAAGGTTTTGTGATTCGCGTGAAGTCCTTTATAAACTTCCTGTAATAGCCTAGTAAACCGAGAAAACCCTTGATTTCTTTTGCTGTTTTAGGCAGCGGGAATTTTTCGATTGCAGCAATTTTGTCTGGGTTCGGTTTCACTCCTTCAGGTGTAACAATATGGCCAAGGTAAGCCACTTCTTTTTTCAGGAACTCCGATTTGTCTAATTGTATCTTGAAGTTGGTATCCCTAAGACGTTGAAATATTTTTGATAAGTTAACAGGTGTTCTTGCAGAGATGTAGAGTATATAATAATGTCGTCTAGATACACCAAACAAATTTCATTTTGTAATCCACGTAAAATGTTGTCCATAACCCGTTGGAACGTTGCTGGTGCATTCTTCAGACCAAATGGCATCCTGACCATCTCGTAATGACCATTTTCCACGTTGAATGCAGTTTTCGGGATATCTTCGGGATTCATCTCTATTTGATGAAATCCGCTGGCCAAATCGAGTGTCGAAAAGTAATTGCACCTTCCTAATTTATCCAGAACGTCGGTTATATTAGGAAGTGGGTAGCGGTCATCTATGGTCTTCTCGTTCAACTTTCTGTAGTCGACGACGATTCTCAATTTTTTCTTGCCTGATGCATCGGCCTTCTTGGGAACAATCCAAATCGGCGATGACCATGGAGAGTTGCTTGGACGTATAATTTTTTGTTCCAACATTGAGTTTATTTGGCGTTCTACTTCGGGTTTATGCACAAAAGGATATCTGTACGATTTCGTGTACACCGGTAATTCGTCCTTTGTTTTTATACTATGTTTTATTTTATTAGTGAAAGTTAGCGATTGATTTTCCGTACTAGAGCGAAAATCATCTGACACAATTTTTACTTTTCGATAATTGAAAAAATTACTAAAAATTGATACTGGGGAACATTCATGAGCCTCTGACGTCCAAACTAAAAGAGATATCGAACTGCCGTTTACGCCATTCGAATCGCCATAGTTTTCTCTATCTCCATGTGTTTGGTAATAATACAACTCGATTTTGGTTTCTTGTTGTGTTTATTGCCTTGATTTTACAATGATAATTTTACGTCTTACTCAGACTAGAGGTTCATTACAACAACGCTGCTAAAAGCGCCAAGCCAACAACGTCTCATCCCCACTTTCTGGGTATGAATCGGACTCTACATTATCAGCGCAAAGGCGCGCATATTTAAATGTGAAACAGGACACAATATCTTAATACTAAGGATTAATATTAAACATACCCCCCTCCTTGGAAGGTTCCCTTACAAAAAAATAGATACATAAGAGGACAAGTAATTATACAAATGGAATGCCCTATTCATGCATTTAAACATAGGTTCAACTTAACAAATTAAAACATATTCACCATGAAATTATAGTTCAGGTGATAAAAGAAAAAGAGAAAAATAAACACTTTCACTTTGGAAAAGTTCACTCGTTGCACCTTTTTACGACACTGTAAGCTTTGTGAGATCATCTTCGGAATTGTCCACGGGTAGAGGACAGATTTTTGCAAACGACCTCTTGACAGGGCCTTGTTGGGTTTGGATAGTAGCTACTCTGCTGATGCCGTCTGGACCTGGGTGCACCTTAATCACGCGACCAAGCTGCCATTGAAGGGGTGGTAAATTATCATCCTTGATAACCACCAGGGTGTCTGGTTGTAGATTGTTCTGGCTAGACTTCCATTTTACTCGTTGCTGCATATTACTAATATATTCGAGTGACCAGCGGGACCAGAAGCGTTGTTGCATATGTTGAATTTGTTGAAATTTAGAAAGTCGATTTTGAGGAATTTCAAGGACACTAGGGTCTGGTAATGATGTTAATCTACGTCCAATCAGGAAGTGCGCAGGTGTGAGTGCTTCGAAGTCGAAAGGATGTGAGGATATTGGAGTGAGTGGACGAGAATTCAAGATGCCCTCGATTTGAGTTAGAAATGTAGAAAATTCTTCATATGTTAAATTAGGTGTTGTCGTTACTCTTTTTAAGTGATACTTTGTGGCTTTGACCCCGGCCTCCCAAATGCCGCCAAAATGTGGGGAATAAGGGGGAGTAAAACGCCAATGTACTCCTTCGTTGGAAAATGAATTCTTTAAAGTGTTTTCTTCTTTTATTAAGAAGTTACCTAACTGTTTTAATTCTGTTGTAGCTCCAACAAAATTCCTTCCGTTGTCGGAATAAATAGTATGAGGTTTACCTCTACGTGAAGCAAATCTGCGAAATGCAGCGATGAAAGCCTCGGTACTGAGACTAGTAACGAGTTCTAGATGAATAGCACGGGTACTAAAGCAAACAAAGAGTGCAATGTAAGTTTTGATTAAACTACTTCCCCGACCAATTTTATTTTTAATTTGAAACGGCCCTGCGAAATCCACTCCAGTGGTGTAGAACGCAGGTTTAGGTTCTATTCGTTCTTTGGGTAAAACGCCCATAGTTGGAGTTTGAATTAAAGGGTTCGCTCTAAAACATTTCACACAGTCATGAACAGTTTTCCGTGCTAAATTCCTACCACTGACAGGCCAATATTTGTCCTTGATTGATGAAAGTAATAACTGTGGACCTGCATGGAAAAGATTCTCATGTTCATGCTTAAATAATAATTTTGAAAAAGGATGTTTCGCAGAAATAACTATTGGGTGCATTTTGTCATAAGGAAATTCAGAGAGTTGAAGACGACCCCCAACCCTGATTATTCCATTGGTATCTAGAAAAGGATTAAGACTGGAGAGTCTTCCCTTCGTTATGTGTTTCCCCTGTTTTAAAGTAAGTAATTCATTCATAAAAATATCTCTCTGTGAAAGATAAGCCAACCGGTTCAATGCATTATTTAATTCGACCGGAGTTAATATCCCTGTACACCTCTCGTTAGATCGCGTTTTAGGAATTTTACAATTTGATAAATATCTTAGCCAGAGTGCCATAATTCGGATTAATTTTTTCAGATTTGAAATTTTCTCAAAGGGAAAAACGTTTGTGATTTCACACGTAACAAATGATTTTATAGATTTTTTCATCTCTGGAAGATTTGATTCAAGCGTGATTTTTGATGGCCAAAATTCACTATCTTGTGATAGCCAAGGTGGACCTTGAAACCAAAAGGTATTATTTCGTAATTGTGATGGATAGATGCCCCGACTTACAAGATCTGCAGGGTTATCATCTGTGCCTACGTGGTTCCAGTGATCACTTTGTGTAAGACTTTGGATTTGTGACACTCGGTTTGCTACAAATATTTGAAAGAGATTTGGCTGTGATTTTATCCAACCTAAGGCCACTGTAGAATCGGACCACAAATGAATTGAATCAATCTTAACTTGTAAAGAAGTTTGAACCTTATGGGTAAGCTGTGCCAAAAGGAGAGCACCACATAATTCCAGTTTTGGAATTGTGATCGTTTTTAATGGTGCGACCTTTCCTTTCGCGCATAAAAGTTCTACATACACTTTACCTGTTGAATCAGTACTTCGTACGTAAACGCAAGCACCGTACGCTTTCGTTGACGCATCTGAGAATCCGTGAAGTTCAACCGTAATAGGGTTTTCGCAAACAACTTGTCTATGAATTTTCAAAGAATTTAAAATTTGAAGTTCTTGTTTGAACTGCATCCACTCTGTAAAGAGCTCATGTGATATTGGCTCATCCCACGTAATCTTTAACGACCATAAATGTTGAAGGATAATTTTTGGGATAATAATACTGGCACTTAGTATCCCTAACGGGTCGAAAATTTGTGCAATGTGAGACAAGATAGTACGTTTTGTGACTGAACTTGAATTTTGTAGATTGCCAATACTATACATTAAAACATCATGTTCACTTGACCAATAAAGACCAAGAGTTTTTGTTTGTGTTTTTTCCCCAAATTGCATTACTTGAGGTGATTCGTCGAGGTAATGAAGTTTATCCAATACCTCGTTGCTATTTGGATTCCATTTTCTTAATTCAAATCCCCCTGATTTCAAAATATTTGACACGTCTTTGCATATTTTAAGCGCTTCACCTACAGAATTAGCACCCGAGACCAAATCGTCAACATAAAAACTGCTGGAGATTACATTTGAAGCGATTGGATTAGACCTAGCGCACTCGTTGGCTAGTTCCTTTAAGCATCTTATTGCAAGGAAAGGACTTGAAGTTAACCCGAATGTGACGGTATTAAGATTATAAATTTGTACTTTCTCAGAAGTATTTGCTCTCCAAAGAATTCTTTGTAAAGGCCTTTGATGTTCTGCAACCCAAACTTGTCTGTACATCTGCGCGATGTCAGCACAAAAAACAATATTATACAAGCGAAATCTTAGCAAAATTGATACTAAATCCTCTTGCAGAGGAGGACCTATGTATTGAAGTTCATTTAAAGATACACCGGTATCTGTTAACGCCGAACCATCGAAAACTACCCTCACCTTCGTTGTAGAGCTATTTTCATTAATTACCGCATGATGGGGGAGATAATAAGCCAACCGATCATCTGCGTCTTTAACTAGTGACATGTGTCCGGATTTTTCATAATTTTCCATAAATTCACGATATGCCTGTTTTAGGGAAGGATGTTTTAAAAGTCTATTTTCAGTGGAGTATAATCTTTTCAAAGCATTTTCCTTGGATTCACCAAGTAATGAAGTGGATTGTTTAAAAGGAATTGTTACCCGGAATTTACCATTCACATCACGTGAAAATGTTTCTAGAAATAATCTTTCGCATTCTTTGTCATCTTCAGACCAGTTCTGAGGATTTATGGAAACTTCTTCAAGCTCCCAAAACTTTGCTAATTGCGTTTGTACTTCACAACTAGATGTTTCAATATTTTTTTCTACAACATGACAAACGATAGTACCTTGAGAAGGAAAATTTGCGTTTACTGAACCGGATATTACCCACCCGAATCTCGTTTTCTGTAAAGTAGGTAACTGATGACCTAAATTTATTTGTCCAATGCATAACAGTTGGTAAAAAAGATTTGCCCCGAGCAGCATGTCAATACTACTGGGTTGAAAATAAGTCGGATCCGCTAAGGAAAGATTTGACGGTAATTTAAGGTTATCAATGTTGATCCTCTTTATCGGAATACTATCTGTAATGTGCGGTATTACAAAACAAGATATCTCTGTACTGAATGCGTTTTTCCTAGATTTAATATGTACATTACACCGCTTTTTGATTTGGGACGTGGTTTGCCCAATGCCTAAAACTGAAATATTAACATCAAAAGTTCTCAAACCCAAACGTGAGAGCAATGATGACGTAATAAAATTGGATTGAGAAGCGTTATCTAATAAAACTCTGCATTCTTGATATTCACCTGTACAATCTTTTACAAGTATCACGGCTGTTGACAACAAAACTTCCGTGTTCAGTTGACAACTGAAGGTTTGTGACTGATCAATCTGAGTAGCGGTTTGCGTAACATTTTGATCAGGTGTGGTGGTTTGAGTTTCGGACTTGTTATCATTTTCTTTTGAATGATTTTGATTCTGTCTGTAAGTGAGATGTAAAGTAGTATGGTGCTTTAAATTGCACTTTCTGCAAGTTCCACTGGTACAGTTTTTACTCGTGTGATTAGGTTTCAGACAGTTCATACATAATCGAGCACCTTTTACAAAGGATATTCGATCCTGTACTGCTTTTTCTTGAAATTTAGTGCAATACGAAAGTCTATGATTTTCCTTACATAACTGACAAGAAACAATATACCCCGTGGTAACAAATGACTTAGATTTTTGGAAGGTTTCCCGTTGGGATTCCTTTGCCTTTGACTTTAATGCTAAACCCGACGCGTTCATTTCAAGTGTTTCTAGAAGGTCTGACCTTCCTTTTAAAAAAGCGTAAAAATCGTCTAAGGTTGGCAATTCGTTCTGAGTTTTTTCTTCCTCCCACTCACGGAATGTTATTTTGTCTAATTTGCCTGATAAAGTATATAAAAGTAAAGTATCCCACTCTGCAGTAGGCTGCCCTAACTTTTCTAAAGACCGCAAATGTTTTTTAACAGTATCCACCATTTTCCTAAGCTCCCCTGACGACTCCCTTGTTAAAGGCTGAATCTCATGAATAGCTCTTATGTGATTTTGTACTAAAAGTCTTAGGTTATCATATCTTTGTTTTAAAAGGTCCCAGGCAACGTTATAATTTTTCTCAGAAAATTCTAATGAATGAATTACCTGCTTAGCGCTACCGTCAAGTGAGGCACGCAAATAGTGAAATTTTTGTATATCCCCAATACCTGTGTTAGAGTGTATTAGAGACTCAAAAGTGTCCCTGAACTCCAACCATGTATCGAAATTTCCCAAGAACGTTGGCAATTTAATTTGTGGTAACCGTACCCCTGACAGTCCGCCCGACACGTTAGTATTCAAAGAATCATTTTTTGATGGAATTTTGTCATGTTTTTTATTTTGTTCAAGAATGGCATCCGAAAGTATACCTTTAGCTATAGCAATTGTTTTAAAGAATTCATCCTCAAACGAACGTCTCTCTTCCACTTGTTCCTGAAATTTATCTAAACCGACAATCTCCTCTAATTCATTTTGTATTTGTTCAAATTCATTTAATAAATGATTTACTCTTTCTAACCTACTTTCAAGTTCAATATATAAATTTTTATGAATTTCTACACCTGGGGTTTCAATTGTTGTTTTTAGATTTGCCAAATATGTTTTAAAAAGTACAAATCGTGCTTGTACCAAGTCGCGTTTTCGCTTACCCGCTGTTATTTCCTCAGCAGACATTTTTTTTCTCGTTTTAATAGGAAAGCTTTTGAAGGAATAAGGAATTTAAGTATTTAAAAGTGGAAATTCGACTCACTCAATTTAATGCAGCTGCCCAGTCCAGTAAATGTCCTGGTTTAGTCACCCGACCAATCTCCACCAATCAGAACCCAGAACAGAATGCAAGGCTTCGTCTCTGGCCTACTGGAACGAACGTCGTGTAAACTTGGTGTGCGCCCTGTGCGCTGTACCCTCGCTGTTCACGTGTTCACACCAAACGATGTTGACTTTGCCGGTACGCCGGTACGCTTGAATGATAACTTTTCAACTAGGTACTGTTTTTTCACTTATTGATTTTATCTTGTTACTACCACACACACACAATGTCTTTAACTTAGATGTCATTTGGCACTAATAGAATAAGAATAAGTAGGATTTCTTGGCACTAATAAACCTCACTATTAAACAACTCTCGATCATTTGAAATAGGTATAAGGCTGTAAGGCAAAATGATTTCACTTTCATCCGGCTTTCATTGAAGGACCATTATGTTTGGTAATAATACAACTCGATTTTGGTTTCTTGTTGTGTTTATTGCCTTGATTTTACAATGATAATTTTACGTCTTACTCAGACTAGAGGTTCATTACAACAACGCTGCTAAAAGCGCCAAGCCAACAACGTCTCATCCCCACTTTCTGGGTATGAATCGGACTCTACATTATCAGCGCAAAGGCGCGCATATTTAAATGTGAAACAGGACACAATATCTTAATACTAAGGATTAATATTAAACACCATGAATTATTTCATAATTTTAGAAGACGGATCTTTCTCGTGACTTATCTCTAAGTGCGGCGGTGTACCGGAATTTAATATCCAAACACTTAAATGGCTCTATCTCCCGAACGGAATGAGATAGCGAGCTCCGGTTTGTTCCAGTCGACTCGTCTCGTCCTTGTCTATCGCCATGTACTAGAGCGAAAATCATCTGACACAATTTTTACTTTTCGAAAATTGAAAAAATATAATATAATTATATTTTTGGCAGAATTTATTTTATTTTTATAACATTCGTTTTTAGTTTTTTAAATTAGATTAAGAAAATTCCGATATTGCTTATAACGATCGAGCTTCCGCAGTTCTGCTAATGGATTTTTATAGACATATTTTTTAGTTTGTCCCTGCGCCTGATTGAGTTTATATACCTAGTGAACCTAAAATTAATCATTCGAATTAATTATTCGAATTAATTATTCGAATGATTCGAATTAATTATTCGAATGATTCGAATTAATTATTCGAATGATTCGAATTAATTATTCGAATGATTCGAATTAATTATTTGAATGATTCGAATTAATTATTCGAATGATTCGAATTAATTATTCGAATGATTCGAATTAATTATTCGAATGATTCGAATTAATTATTCGAATGATTCGAATTAATTATTCGAATGATTCGAATTAATTATTCGAATGATTCGAATTAATTATTCGAATGATGCGAATTAATCATTCGGATCAATAAATCGAATAATTAATTCGAATAATTAATGCGAATGATTAATTCGAATTAATGATTCGAATTAATTATTCGTATTAATTATTCGAAATAATGATTACAATTAATCATTCGAGTTAATGATTAATGATTCGAATTAATTATTCGAATGATTAATTCGAATCAATAATTCGAACCATTAATTCGAATTAATTGTTTACATTATTTGTAACGTCATTAACTACTCGCCATAGGAATTTTTTTATAATAATATTTTTGGCAGAATTTATTTTATTTTTATAATATTCGTTTCTAGTTTTTTAAATTAGATTGTTAAGAAAACTCCGATATATTGCTTATAACAACGAGCTATACCAGTTCTGCTAATGGATTTTTTTAAACATATTTTTTAGTTTGTCCCTGTGTCTGATTGAGTTTAGTAAACCTAAAATTAATCATTCGAATTTATGATTCGAATTAATTATTCGAATGATTCGAATTAATTATTCGAATGATTCGAATTAATAAATGGCTCTATCTCCCGAACGGAATGAGATAGCGAGCTCCGGTTTGTTCCAGTCGACTCGTCTCGTCCTTGTCTATCGCCATGTACTAGAGCGAAAATCATCTGACACAATTTTTACTTTTCGATAATTGAAAAAATTACTAAAAATTGATACTGGGGAGCATTCATGAGTCTCTGACGTCCAAACGAAAAGATATATCGAACTGCCGTTTACGCCATTCGATTCGCCATAGTTTTCTCTATCTCCATGAATTATTTCATAATTTTAGAAGACGGATCTTTCTCGTGACGTATCTCTAAGTGCGGCGATGTACCGGAATTTAATATCCAAACACTTAAATGGCTCTATCTCCCGAACGGAATGAGATAGCGAGCTCCGGTTTGTTCCAGTCGACTCGTCTCGTCCTTGTCTATCGCCATGTACTAGAGCGAAAATCATCTGACACAATTTTTACTTTTCGAAAATTGAAAAAATATAATATAATTATATTTTTGGCAGAATTTATTTTATTTTTATAACATTCGTTTTTAGTTTTTTAAATTAGATTAAGAAAATTCCGATATTGCTTATTATAACGATCGAGCTTCCGCAGTTCTGCTAATGGATTTTTATAAACATATTTTTTAGTTTGTCCCTGCGCCTGATTGAGTTTATATACCTAGTAAACCTAAAATTAATCATTCGAATTAATTATTCGAATTAATTATTCGAATGATTCGAATTAATTATTCGAATGATTCGAATTAATCATTCGAATGATTAGAATTAATCATTCGAATGATTCGAATTAATCATTCGGATCAATAAATCGAATAATTAATTCGAATAACTAATGCCAATGATTAATTCGAATTAATGATTCGAATTAATTATTTGTATTAATTATTCGAAATAATGATTAGAATTAATCATTCGAGTTAATGATTAATTATTCGAATGATTAATTCGAATCAATAATTCGAACCATTAATTCGAATTAATTGTTTACATTATTTGTAACGTCATTAACTACTCGCCATAGGAATTTTTTTATAATAATATTTTTGGCAGAATTTATTTTATTTTTATAATATTCGTTTCTAGTTTTTTAAATTAGATTGTTAAGAAAACTCCGATATATTGCTTATAACAACGAGCTATACCAGTTCTGCTAATGGATTTTTTTAAACATATTTTTTAGTTTGTCCCTGTGTCTGATTGAGTTTAGTAAAATTAATCATTCGAATTAATGATTCGAATTAATTATTCGAATGATTCGAATTAATTATTCGAATGATTCGAATTAATCATTCGAATGATTAGAATTAATCATTCGAATGATTAGAATTAATCATTCGGATCAATAAATCGAATAATTAATTCGAATAATTAATGCCAATGATTAATTCGAATTAATGATTCGAATTAATTATTCGTATTAATTATTCGAAATAATGATTAGAATTAATCATTCGAGTTAATGATTAATGATTCGAATTAATTATTCGAATGATTAATTCGAATCAATAATTCGAACCATTAATTCGAATTAATTGTTTACATTATTTGTAACGTCATTAACTACTCGCCATAGGAATTTTTTTATAATAATATTTTTGGCAGAATTTATTTTATTTTTATAATATTCGTTTCTAGTTTTTTAAATTAGATTGTTAAGAAAACTCCGATATATTGCTTATAACAACGAGCTATACCAGTTCTGCTGATGGATTTTTTTAAACATATTTTTTAGTTTGTCCCTGTGTCTGATTGAGTTTAGTAAACCTAAAATTAATCATTCGAATTAATTATTCGAATGATTCGAATTAATTATTCGAATGATTCGAATTAATAAATGGCTCTATCTCCCGAACGGAATGAGATAGCGAGCTCCGGTTTGTTCCAGTCGACTCGTCTCGTCCTTGTCTATCGCCATGTACTAGAGCGAAAATCATCTGACACAATTTTTACTTTTCGATAATTGAAAAAATTACTAAAAATTGATACTGGGGAGCATTCATGAGTCTCTGACGTCCAAACGAAAAGATATATCGAACTGCCGTTTACGCCATTCGATTCGCCATAGTTTTCTCTATCTCCATGAATTATTTCATAATTTTAGAAGACGGATCTTTCTCGTGACGTATCTCTAAGTGCGGCGATGTACCGGAATTTAATATCCAAACACTTAAATGGCTCTATCTCCCGAACGGAATGAGATAGCGAGCTCCGGTTTGTTCCAGTCGACTCGTCTCGTCCTTGTCTATCGCCATGTACTAGAGCGAAAATCATCTGACACAATTTTTACTTTTCGAAAATTGAAAAAATTTCCAAAGGTAGGTACCTTCCGATTTAACATCCAAACACTTAAATGGCTCTATCTCCCGAACGGAATGAGATAGCGAGCTCCGGTTTGTTCCAGTCGACTCGTCTCGTCCTTGTCTATCGCCATGTACTAGAGCGAAAATCATCTGACACAATTTTTACTTTTCGATAATTGAAAAAATTACTAAAAATTGATACTGGGGAGCATTCATGAGTCTCTGACGTCCAAACGAAAAGATATATCGAACTGCCGTTTACGCCATTCGATTCGCCATAGTTTTCTCTATCTCCATGAATTATTTCATAATTTTAGAAGACGGATCTTTCTCGTGACGTATCTCTAAGTGCGGCGATGTACCGGAATTTAATATCCAAACACTTAAATGGCTCTATCTCCCGAACGGAATGAGATAGCGAGCTCCGGTTTGTTCCAGTCGACTCGTCTCGTCCTTGTCTATCGCCATGTACTAGAGCGAAAATCATCTGACACAATTTTTACTTTTCGAAAATTGAAAAAATATAATATAATTATATTTTTGGCAGAATTTATTTTATTTTTATAACATTCGTTTTTAGTTTTTTAAATTAGATTAAGAAAATTCCGATATTGCTTATTATAACGATCGAGCTTCCGCAGTTCTGCTAATGGATTTTTATAAACATATTTTTTAGTTTGTCCCTGCGCCTGATTGAGTTTATATACCTAGTAAACCTAAAATTAATCATTCGAATTAATTATTCGAATGATTCGAATTAATTATTCGAATGATTCGAATTAATTATTCGAATGATTCGAATTAATTATTCGAATGATGCGAATTAATCATTCGGATCAATAAATCGAATAATTAATTCGAATAATTAATGCGAATGATTAATTCGAATTAATGATTCGAATTAATTATTCGTATTAATTATTCGAAATAATGATTAGAATTAATCATTCGAGTTAATGATTAATGATTCGAATTAATTATTCGAATGATTCGAATTAATTATTCGAATGATTCGAATTAATCATTCGAATGATTCGAATTAATCATTCGAATGATTAGAATTAATCATTCGAATGATTCGAATTAATCATTCGGATCAATAAATCGAATAATTAATTCGAATAATTAATGCCAATGATTAATTCGAATTAATGATTCGAATTAATTATTCGTATTAATTATTCGAAATAATGATTAGAATTAATCATTCGAGTTAATGATTCGAATTAATTATTCGAATGATTAATTCGAATCAATAATTCGAACCATTAATTCGAATTAATTGTTTACATTATTTGTAACGTCATTAACTACTCGCCATAGGAATTTTTTTATAATAATATTTTTGGCAGAATTTATTTTATTTTTATAATATTCGTTTCTAGTTTTTTAAATTAGATTGTTAAGAAAACTCCGATATATTGCTTATAACAACGAGCTATACCAGTTCTGCTGATGGATTTTTTTAAACATATTTTTTAGTTTGTCCCTGTGTCTGATTGAGTTTAGTAAACCTAAAATTAATCATTCGAATTTATGATTCGAATTAATTATTCGAATGATTCGAATTAATGATTCGAATGATTCGAATTAATTATTCGAATGATTAGAATTAATCATTCGAATGATTCGAATTAATCATTCGAATGATTCGAATTAATCATTCGAATGATTCGAATTAATCATTCGAATGATTCGAGTTAATCATTCGGATCAATAAATCGAATAATTAATTCGAATAATTAATGCGAATGATTAATTCGAATTAATTATTCGTATTAATTATTCGAAATAACGATTAGATTTAATCATTCGAATTAATTATTTTTTCGAAAATTGAAAAAATTACTAAAAATTGATACTGGGGAGCATTCATGAGTCTCTGACGTCCAAACGAAAAGATATATCGAACTGTCGTTTACGCCATTCGATTCGCCATAGTTTTCTCTATCTCCATGAATTATTTCATAATTTTAGAAGACGGATCTTTCTCGTGACGTCTCTCTAAGTGCGGCGATGTACCGGAATTTAATATCCAAACACTTAAATGGCTCTATCTCCCGAACGGAATGAGATAGCGAGCTCCGGTTTGTTCCAGTCGACTCGTCTCGTCCTTGTCTATCGCCATGTACTAGAGCGAAAATCATCTGACATTAATTCGAATCAATAATTCGAACCATTAATTCGAATTAATTGTTTACATTATTTGTAACGTCATTAACTACTCGCCGTAGGAATTTTTTTATAATAATATTTTTGGCAGAATTTATTTTATTTTTATAATATTCGTTTCTAGTTTTTTAAATTAGATTGTTAAGAAAACTCCGATATATTGCTTATAACAACGAGCTATACCAGTTCTGCTAATGGATTTTTTTAAACATATTTTTTAGTTTGTCCCTGTGTCTGATTGAGTTTAGTAAACCTAAAATTAATCATTCGAATTTATGATTCGAATTAATTATTCGAATGATTCGAATTAATGATTCGAATGATTCGAATTAATTATTCGAATGATTCGAATTAATTATTCGAATGATTAGAATTAATCATTCGAATGATTCGAATTAATCATTCGAATGATTCGAATTAATCATTCGGATCAATAAATCGAATAATTAATTCGAATAATTAATGCGAATGATTAATTCGAATTAATTATTCGTATTAATTATTCGAAATAACGATTAGATTTAATCATTCGAATTAATTATTTTTTCGAAAATTGAAAAAATTACTAAAAATTGATACTGGGGAGCATTCATGAGTCTCTGACGTCCAAACGAAAAGATATATCGAACTGCCGTTTACGCCATTCGATTCGCCATAGTTTTCTCTATCTCCATGAATTATTTCATAATTTTAGAAGACGGATCTTTCTCGTGACGTATCTCTAAGTGCGGCGATGTACCGGAATTTAATATCCAAACACTTAAATGGCTCTATCTCCCGAACGGAATGAGATAGCGAGCTCCGGTTTGTTCCAGTCGACTCGTCTCGTCCTTGTCTATCGCCATGTACTAGAGCGAAAATCATCTGACATTAATTCGAATCAATAATTCGAACCATTAATTCGAATTAATTGTTTACATTATTTGTAACGTCATTAACTACTCGCCGTAGGAATTTTTTTATAATAATATTTTTGGCAGAATTTATTTTATTTTTATAATATTCGTTTCTAGTTTTTTAAATTAGATTGTTAAGAAAACTCCGATATATTGCTTATAACAACGAGCTATACCAGTTCTGCTAATGGATTTTTTTAAACATATTTTTTAGTTTGTCCCTGTGTCTGATTGAGTTTAGTAAACCTAAAATTAATCATTCGAATTTATGATTCGAATTAATTATTCGAATGATTCGAATTAATGATTCGAATGATTCGAATTAATTATTCGAATGATTCGAATTAATTATTCGAATGATTAGAATTAATCATTCGAATGATTCGAATTAATCATTCGAATGATTCGAATTAATCATTCGAATGATTCGAATTAATCATTCGGATCAATAAATCGAATAATTAATTCGAATAATTAATGCGAATGATTAATTCGAATTAATTATTCGTATTAATTATTCGAAATAACGATTAGATTTAATCATTCGAATTAATTATTTTTTCGAAAATTGAAAAAATTACTAAAAATTGATACTGGGGAGCATTCATGAGTCTCTGACGTCCAAACGAAAAGATATATCGAACTGCCGTTTACGCCATTCGATTCGCCATAGTTTTCTCTATCTCCATGAATTATTTCATAATTTTAGAAGACGGATCTTTCTCGTGACGTATCTCTAAGTGCGGCGATGTACCGGAATTTAATATCCAAACACTTAAATGGCTCTATCTCCCGAACGGAATGAGATAGCGAGCTCCGGTTTGTTCCAGTCGACTCGTCTCGTCCTTGTCTATCGCCATGTACTAGAGCGAAAATCATCTGACACAATTTTTACTTTTCGAAAATTGAAAAAATATAATATAATTATATTTTTGGCAGAATTTATTTTATTTTTATAACATTCGTTTTTAGTTTTTTAAATTAGATTAAGAAAATTCCGATATTGCTTATTATAACGATCGAGCTTCCGCAGTTCTGCTAATGGATTTTTATAAACATATTTTTTAGTTTGTCCCTGCGCCTGATTGAGTTTATATACCTAGTAAACCTAAAATTAATCATTCGAATTAATTATTCGAATTAATTATTCGAATGATTCGAATTAATTATTCGAATGATTCGAATTAATTATTCGAATGATGCGAATTAATCATTCGGATCAATAAATCGAATAATTAATTCGAATAATTAATGCGAATGATTAATTCGAATTAATTATTCGTATTAATTATTCGAAATAATGATTAGAATTAATCATTCGAGTTAATGATTAATGATTCGAATTAATTATTCGTATTAATTATTCGAAATAATGATTAGAATTAATCATTCGAGTTAATGATTAATGATTCGAATTAATTATTCGAATGATTAATTCGAATCAATAATTCGAACCATTAATTCGAATTAATTGTTTACATTATTTGTAACGTCATTAACTACTCGCCATAGGAATTTTTTTATAATAATATTTTTGGCAGAATTTATTTTATTTTTATAATATTCGTTTCTAGTTTTTTAAATTAGATTGTTAAGAAAACTCCGATATATTGCTTATAACAACGAGCTATACCAGTTCTGCTAATGGATTTTTTTAAACATATTTTTTAGTTTGTCCCTGTGTCTGATTGAGTTTAGTAAAATTAATCATTCGAATTAATTATTCGAATGATTCGAATTAATTATTCGAATGATTCGAATTAATTATTCGAATGATTCGAATTAATTATTCGAATGATTCGAATTAATTATTCGAATGATTCGAATTAATTATTCGAATGATTCGAATTAATTATTCGAATGATGCGAATTAATCATTCGGATCAATAAATCGAATAATTAATTCGAATAATTAATACGAATGATTAATTCGAATTAATGATTCGAATTAATTATTCGTATTAATTATTCGAAATAATGATTAGAATTAATCATTCGAGTTAATGATTAATGATTCGAATTAATTATTCGAATGATTAATTCGAATCAATAATTCGAACCATTAATTCGAATTAATTGTTTACATTATTTGTAACGTCATTAACTACTCGCCATAGGAATTTTTTTATAATAATATTTTTGGCAGAATTTATTTTATTTTTATAATATTCGTTTCTAGTTTTTTAAATTAGATTGTTAAGAAAACTCCGATATATTGCTTATAACAACGAGCTATACCAGTTCTGCTAATGGATTTTTTTAAACATATTTTTTAGTTTGTCCCTGTGTCTGATTGAGTTTAGTAAAATTAATCATTCGAATTAATTATTCGAATGATTCGAATTAATTATTCGAATGATTCGAATTAATTATTCGAATAATTCGAATTAATCATTCGGATCAATAAATCGAATAATTAATTCGAATAATTAATGCCAATGATTAATTCGAATTAATGATTCGAATTAATTATTCGTAATAATTATTCGAAATAATGATTAGAATTAATCATTCGAGTTAATGATTAATGATTCGAATTAATTATTCGAATAATAATTCGAATTAATTATTCGGATTAATTATTCGAAATAACGATTAGATTTATTCATTCGAATTAATTATTTTTTCGAAAATTGAAAAAATTACTAAAAATTGATACTGGGGAGCATTCATGAGTCTCTGACGTCCAAACGAAAAGATATATCGAACTGTCGTTTACGCCATTCGATTCGCCATAGTTTTCTCTATCTCCATGAATTATTTCATAATTTTAGAAGACGGATCTTTCTCGTGACGTCTCTCTAAGTGCGGCGATGTACCGGAATTTAATATCCAAACACTTAAATGGCTCTATCTCCCGAACGGAATGAGATAGCGAGCTCCGGTTTGTTCCAGTCGACTCGTCTCGTCCTTGTCTATCGCCATGTACTAGAGCGAAAATCATCTGACACAATTTTTACTTTTCGAAAATTGAAAAAATTTCCAAAGGTAGGTACCTTCCGATTTAATATCCAAACACTTAAATGGCTCTATCTCCCGAACGGAATGAGATAGCGAGCTCCGGTTTGTTCCAGTCGACTCGTCTCGTCCTTGTCTATCGCCATGTACTAGAGCGAAAATCATCTGACACAATTTTTACTTTTCGATAATTGAAAAAATTACTAAAAATTGATACTGGGGAGCATTCATGAGTCTCTGACGTCCAAACGAAAAGATATATCGAACTGTCGTTTACGCCATTCGATTCGCCATAGTTTTCTCTATCTCCATGAATTATTTCATAATTTTAGAAGACGGATCTTTCTCGTGACGTCTCTCTAAGTGCGGCGATGTACCGGAATTTAATATCCAAACACTTAAATGGCTCTATCTCCCGAACGGAATGAGATAGCGAGCTCCGGTTTGTTCCAGTCGACTCGTCTCGTCCTTGTCTATCGCCATGTACTAGAGCGAAAATCATCTGACACAATTTTTACTTTTCGAAAATTGAAAAAATTTCCAAAGGTAGGTACCTTCCGATTTAATATCCAAACACTTAAATGGCTCTATCTCCCGAACGGAATGAGATAGCGAGCTCCGGTTTGTTCCAGTCGACTCGTCTCGTCCTTGTCTATCGCCATGTACTAGAGCGAAAATCATCTGACACAATTTTTACTTTTCGATAATTGAAAAAATTACTAAAAATTGATACTGGGGAGCATTCATGAGTCTCTGACGTCCAAACGAAAAGATATATCGAACTGTCGTTTACGCCATTCGATTCGCCATAGTTTTCTCTATCTCCATGAATTATTTCATAATTTTAGAAGACGGATCTTTCTCGTGACGTCTCTCTAAGTGCGGCGATGTACCGGAATTTAATATCCAAACACTTAAATGGCTCTATCTCCCGAACGGAATGAGATAGCGAGCTCCGGTTTGTTCCAGTCGACTCGTCTCGTCCTTGTCTATCGCCATGTACTAGAGCGAAAATCATCTGACACAATTTTTACTTTTCGAAAATTGAAAAAATTTCCAAAGGTAGGTACCTTCCGATTTAATATCCAAACACTTAAATGGCTCTATCTCCCGAACGGAATGAGATAGCGAGCTCCGGTTTGTTCCAGTCGACTCGTCTCGTCCTTGTCTATCGCCATGTACTAGAGCGAAAATCATCTGACACAATTTTTACTTTTCGATAATTGAAAAAAATACTAAAAATTGATACTGGGGAGCATTCATGAGTCTCTGACGTCCAAACGAAAAGATATATCGAACTGCCGTTTACGCCATTTGATTCGCCATAGTTTTCTCTATCTCCATGAATTATTTCATAATTTTAGAAGACGGATCTTTCTCGTGACGTATCTCTAAGTGCGGCGATGTACCGGAATTTAATATCCAAACACTTAAATGGCTCTATCTCCCGAACGGAATGAGATAGCGAGCTCCGGTTTGTTCCAGTCGACTAGTCTCGTCCTTGTCTATCGCCATGTACTAGAGCGAAAATCATCTGACACAATTTTTACTTTTCGAAAATTGAAAAAATATAATATAATTATATTTTTGGCAGAATTTATTTTATTTTTATAACATTCGTTTTTAGTTTTTTAAATTAGATTAAGAAAATTCCGATATTGCTTATTATAACGATCGAGCTTCCGCAGTTCTGCTAATGGATTTTTATAAACATATTTTTTAGTTTGTCCCTGCGCCTGATTGAGTTTATATACCTAGTAAACCTAAAATTAATCATTCGAATTAATTATTCGAATTAATTATTCGAATGATTCGAATTAATTATTCGAATGATTCGAATTAATTATTCGAATGATGCGAATTAATCATTCGGATCAATAAATCGAATAATTAATTCGAATAATTAATGCGAATGATTAATTCGAATTAATTATTCGTATTAATTATTCGAAATAATGATTAGAATTAATCATTCGAGTATTAACTCGAATGATTAATTCTAATCATTATTTCGAATAATTAATACGAATAATTAATTCGAATTAATCATTCGCATTAATGATTCGAATTAATTATTCGAATGATTAATTCGAATCAATAATTCGAATTAATTGTTTACATTATTTGTAACGTCATTAACTACTCGCCATAGGAATTTTTTTATAATAAAATTTTTGGCAGAATTTATTTTATTTTTATAATATTCGTTTCTAGTTTTTTAAATTAGATTGTTAAGAAAACTCCGATATATTGCTTATAACAACGAGCTATACCAGTTCTGCTAATGGATTTTTTTAAACATAATTTTTAGTTTGTCCCTGTGTCTGATTGAGTTTAGTAAACCTAAAATTAATCATTCGAATTTATGATTCGAATGATTCGAATTAATGATTCGAATGATTCGAATTAATTATTCGAATGATTCGAATTAATTATTCGAATGATTAGAATTAATCATTCGAATGATTCGAATTAATTATTCGAATGATTCGAATTAATTATTCGAATGATTCGAATTAATTATTCGAATGATTCGAATTAATTATTCGAATGATTCGAATTAATTATTCGAATGATGCGAATTAATCATTCGGATCAATAAATCGAATAATTAATTCGAATAATTAATACGAATGATTAATTCGAATTAATGATTCGAATTAATTATTCGGATTAATTATTCGAAATAATGATTAGAATTAATCATTCGAGTTAATGATTAATGATTCGAATTAATTATTCGAATGATTAATTCGAATCAATAATTCGAACCATTAATTCGAATTAATTGTTTACATTATTTGTAACGTCATTAACTACTCGCCATAGGATTTTTTTTATAATAATATTTTTGGCAGAATTTATTTTATTTTTATAATATTCGTTTCTAGTTTTTTAAATTAGATTGTTAAGAAAACTCCGATATATTGCTTATAACAACGAGCTATACCAGTTCTGCTAATGGATTTTTTTAAACATATTTTTTAGTTTGTCCCTGTGTCTGATTGAGTTTAGTAAAATTAATCATTCGAATTAATTATTCGAATGATTCGAATTAATTATTCGAATGATTCGAATTAATCATTCGGATCAATAAATCGAATAATTAATTCGAATAATTAATGCCAATGATTAATTCGAATTAATGATTCGAATTAATTATTCGTAATAATTATTCGAAATAATGATTAGAATTAATCATTCGAGTTAATGATTAATGATTCGAATTAATTATTCGAATAATAATTCGAATTAATTATTCGGATTAATTATTCGAAATAACGATTAGATTTAATCATTCGAATTAATTATTTTTTCGAAAATTGAAAAAATTACTAAAAATTGATACTGGGGAGCATTCATGAGTCTCTGACGTCCAAACGAAAAGATATATCGAACTGTCGTTTACGCCATTCGATTCGCCATAGTTTTCTCTATCTCCATGAATTATTTCATAATTTTAGAAGACGGATCTTTCTCGTGACGTCTCTCTAAGTGCGGCGATGTACCGGAATTTAATATCCAAACACTTAAATGGCTCTATCTCCCGAACGGAATGAGATAGCGAGCTCCGGTTTGTTCCAGTCGACTCGTCTCGTCCTTGTCTATCGCCATGTACTAGAGCGAAAATCATCTGACACAATTTTTACTTTTCGAAAATTGAAAAAATTTCCAAAGGTAGGTACCTTCCGATTTAACATCCAAACACTTAAATGGCTCTATCTCCCGAACGGAATGAGATAGCGAGCTCCGGTTTGTTCCAGTCGACTAGTCTCGTCCTTGTCTATCGCCATGTACTAGAGCGAAAATTATCTGACACAATTTTTACTTTTCGAAAATTGAAAAAATATAATATAATTATATTTTTGGCAGAATTTATTTTATTTTTATAACATTCGTTTTTAGTTTTTTAAATTAGATTAAGAAAATTCCGATATTGCTTATTATAACGATCGAGCTTCCGCAGTTCTGCTAATGGATTTTTATAAACATATTTTTTAGTTTGTCCCTGCGCCTGATTGAGTTTATATACCTAGTAAACCTAAAATTAATCATTCGAATTAATTATTCGAATGAATCGAATTAATTATTCGAATGATGCGAATTAATCATTCGGATCAATAAATCGAATAATTAATTCGAATAATTAATGCGAATGATTAATTCGAATTAATGATTCGAATTAATTATTCGTATTAATTATTCGAAATAATGATTAGAATTAATCATTCGAGTAAATGATTAATGAATCGAATTAATTATTCGAATGATTAATTCGAATCAATAATTCGAACCATTAATTCGAATTAATTGTTTATATTATTTGTAACGTCATTAACTACTCGCCATAGGAATTTTTTTATAATAAAATTTTTGGCAGAATTTATTTTATTTTTATAATATTCGTTTCTAGTTTTTTAAATTAGATTGTTAAGAAAACTCCGATATATGGCTTATAACAACGAGCTATACCAGTTCTGCTAATGGATTTTTTTAAACATATTTTTTAGTTTGTCCCTGTGTCTGATTGAGTTTAGTAAAATTAATCATTCGAATTAATGATTCGAATTAATTATTCGAATGATTCGAATTAATTATTCGAATGATTCGAATTAATCATTCGAATGATTAGAATTAATCATTCGAATGATTCGAATTAATCATTCGGATCAATAAATCGAATAACTAATTCGAATAATTAATGCCAATGATTAATTCGAATTAATGATTCGAATTAATTATTCGTATTAATTTTTCGAAATAATGATTAGAATTAATCATTCGAGTTAATGATTAATGATTCGAGTTAATTATTCGAATGATTAAATCGAACCATTAATTAATTGTTTACATTATTTGTAACGTCATTAACTACTCGCCATAGGAATTTTTTTATAATAATATTTTTGGCAGAATTTATTTTATTTTTATAATATTCGTTTCTAGTTTTTTAAATTAGATTGTTAAGAAAATTCCGATATATTGCTTATAACAACGAGCTATACCAGTTCTGCTAATGGATTTTTTTAAACATATTTTTTAGTTTGTCCCTGTGTCTGATTGAGTTTAGTAAACCTAAAATTAATCATTCGAATTTATGATTCGAATTAATTATTCGAATGATTCGAATTAATCATTCGAATGATTAGAATTAATCATTCGAATGATTCGAATTAATCATTCGGATCAAAAAATCGAATAATTAATTCGAATAATTAATGCGAATGATTAATTCGAATTAATGATTCGAATTAATTATTCGTATTAATTATTCGAAATAATGATTAGAATTAATCATTCGAGTTAATAATTAATGATTCGAATTAATCATTCGAATGATTCGACTCAATCAATCGAATAATAATTCGAATTAATTATTCGGATTAATTATTCGAAATAACGATTAGATTTAATCATTCGAATTAATTATTTTTTCGAAAATTGAAAAAATTACTAAAAATTGATACTGGGGAGCATTCATGAGTCTCTGACGTCCAAACGAAAAGATATATCGAACTGCCGTTTACGCCATTCGATTCGCCATAGTTTTCTCTATCTCCATGAATTAT